>CM035839.1:286238302-286838302 GCA_020510985.1 Pholidichthys leucotaenia
GCAGCCCTGCTTAGGTTGTACAGTCTGACAGCCGTAGGTAGGAAGGACCTGCGAAACCTCTCGGTTGTGCACTTAGAATCAGAATCAGAATCAGAATCAGAATAAACTTTATTGCCAAGCATGTAAAAAACACACGAGGAACTTGACTTGACATTGGTGCGCATGCGCGCGACACAACGACACGGCAGCCATAATAGGCGCCTCATCAAACAGAGATAGATAAGAAGGGAGGGGAAGGGAGGGAACGACACAAGGGGGGAGGAGAAAAAAAACTTCGTTATCAGAATACAGCTTATTTTTAAGCAGATTATGATTGCAATGAAAAAAAATCTCTCAATAGCACAGAGCAACAACTCAGAATTTCACAAGACACAAGAGAGCAGTGTACAGTATATCTTTAATCAGTTCATGAATCAATGTGTGTGCGGTGTTGAGCAGTGTTGATGATAATAAGAGAGACCCAAGGACCCTTGGCAGAAGATGTTTTGTCTGTCTGGCGCCCAGTATTATCTGGCGCTGCAGCTGGCTGTCCAAGGCCTTGTGCTCATGATTTTGAAAAAACACAGTCTGCAGACAGCCAGGAGGAATTTTCATGGGGAAATAATAATGCCAAATAGGATTGATCACAGAGAAGACTTGTATTTCTTCTGTAGATTCAGTACATTAATCCTTCATTGCGCAGCTTTGAATTCGTCGTGGAAAGACCTGAGCGAACCCATGATGTAATCCACCTTACGAGACAGTTCTCCAGTAGTCGCTATCAGGGTCTTCTCCAGTTTCTCAATTTGTTGGATGCACCTCGCCTGGCCAGCATTTTGATAGGTTGAATCCATCTTCAGCAATTTGCGGTAAACCAAGACAATTCCCGTCCCAATCAGAATTATCCCAATCACCAAGATTACGAAGATAAACAAATCTTCAATATCTTCGATAGAGAGATTAGAGAGACACAGCATTTTCCAAATACCTGTGTCACATAGATAGCCCACTGGAGCCGTTCCAGCGGGGCAGACAGCTTCCCCCGGAGCACTTTTCCTTGTTGAAAAATAGTGTCAATTGTGTTCAAAGCCCAGCTTATTAACTCCATAATTTCTTTTCGGCGGTCGCAGTTAGACGCAGACAGACAACAGCAAGCTGGGATCCAGTAGTAGGAGGGGAGGAAAAGTCAGCAGGAGAGAAGAAAAAAGCGTCTGCTCTCTTGGGAGGGCGGAAGTGATGCACTTAGGATGATGTAGTCTGCTGCTAAATGAGCTCCTCAGTGCATTCAGTATGTCCTGCATAGGGTGGAACTCGGACTCCAGCAGAGATGACAGTTTAGCCACCATCCTTCTCTCTCCCATCTCCTCCACTGGGTCAAGGCGCTGCCCCAGGACAGAGCTAGCTTTCTTGATCAGTTTGTTCAGTCTCTTCCTATCGGCTGCTGTAATGCCACTGCCCCAGCAGACCACTCCAAAAGTGATGGCTGATGCCACCACCGTGTCATAGAATGACTTCAGCAGTGCCCCTTGTACACCAAAAGACCTGAGTCTCCTCAGTAGGAACAGCCTGCGCTGTCCCTTCTTGTAGAGTGCATCGGTATTGTGTGACCAGTCTAGTTTATTGTTCAGATGAACACCCAGGTACTTGTAGGATGTCACCATCTCAATGTCTGTTCCCTGTATATTTACTGGTGCTGTGAGGGGTTGTCCTTGCCTGCGGCAGTCCACCACCAGCTCCTTAGTTTTCCTTGCGTTGATCTGGAGGCAGTTCCGATGGCACCAGTCCACAAAGTCCTGGATAAGCCCTCTGTACTCAGCTTCATCTCCGTTGGAGATGAGGCCAACGATCGCAGAGCCGTCAGCGAACTTCTGTAGATGGCAGTGTGTTGTGTTGTGTGAGAAGTCCGCAGTATAAAGGGTGAACAGGAAGGGAGCCAAAACCATTCCCTGGGGGGCCCCCGTGCTACCGTGCTACTCGTGTCGGACACACAGTCCCGGGTTCTCACAAACTCAGGCCGGTTTGTGAGGTAGTCCAGGATCCACGATGACAGGTGCTGGTCCACCCCTGCGCACAGCAGCTTGTCCTTCAGAATCATCGGTTGGATGATGTTGAAAGCACTGGAGAAGTCAAAGAACATGATCCTCACCGCATTCCCGGGCTTCTCCAGGTGGGACAGAGAACGGTGAAGGAGGAAGATGACCGCATCCTCCACCCCAATGCCATGCTGGTAGGTGAACTGGAGTGGATCCATCGCTGGTCCCACCAGAGGGCGGAGGTGAGCAAGGAGCAGTCTCTCCAGGGTCTTCATTATGTGGAACGTCAGGGCCACTGGTCTGTAGCTGTTCAGATCTTTGGGGTGGGAAGTCTTTGGTACAGGTACCACACAAGATGTTTTCCACAGCTGTGGTACCCTCCCCAGCTTCAGGCTCAGATTGAAGATATACTCCACAATCCCACACAGCTGGTCTGCACAGGACTTGAGGAGCTTTGCGCTGATGCCGTCCGGTCCCGACGCCTTCCTTGCCTTGATCTTCCTCAGCTCCGTCCTCACCTGAGTCTTAGTGAGGGTCAGGTTGGGGGGGCTGTGTGTTGGGAGTGGAGGGGTGTTGGTGGAGTGGGGAGTGGACAGCAGGACTTGATGTCTTCAGAGGCAGCAGTGGTTGTAATGACAATAAAGTTGAATCTCAATCTCAATCTCAATCTGTTGTGCAGTCAGGGGGGAGGGCGGTTGGTCAAACCTATTGAAAAACAGATTCAGATTGTTCGCCCACTCCCTGCCCCCCGTGGCCTGGTGGGAGGTATTCTGGAGCCCAGAGATGGTTTTAAGGTTTCTCCAGACCCCGCTGATGTCGCTCTTATGGAACAATTTTGGACCTGAATTAAAATCATGTACAACGCTTGGACAATTTAAACAAAAACTAAAGGAAGAAATACTCCAAACATATATACAAGATGACATGTAAAATCACATAAGGATTGTCATATCCAGTCTGCGTTGTGTTGTAGCTTAGTTTTTTGTCACATTTTGTCTTAGCTATGTTCTGAATTGTAATCGCTCTTGTTTTGTTTTTCTTTTGAATTCTTGGATGGACTATGGGTGGGCAATATAAGCTGCGGCTTCAGCCATCACCCATTTCGGATAACTTATGTTGAACTGTATAATCAGAGGAGTTATTGTCTAATTTGACCTTGTTGGATTTTCTTCCCATTTTGTTATATTATTCTGTTTCTTTTAATCTGTACTTTTATATATCCGAAATAAAGATTCATTCATTCATCCATTCATTCATTCATTCATTCAAGAGTACACGGATTCGGCTATTTTGGGTCGTTCTGTATTCATTTCACAAATGAAATATTAAAAGAAAGAAGAGTACATGGATTTGCATGCTCATTGTACATGCTCACTTTTTTTGTCTACCCAGGCCAAGTATTTGACGCATGAGCCATCATTTGTAGTTTCACTCCCGCCCGATAGGTAGCGCCCATGCACTGACACGCCAGGATTTTCACCAATGAAGAAACGCTGCTTGCTTTCTGCTGCTTGACTTCCCGCTTTTCACTCCTTTTCCACAAAGATGCTGCTGCTGCTTAAGTATGTAGATTCGTATATGTTTATTCTCGTCTTCCGCTTCCCCATTGTCTTCTTCGTCTACTTTGTCTTGGTACACTGTGTCAATATCGCCACCTTGTGAATGGGATGTTCAGTCTTGCGCATGCGCTTTTCAACATGTTCAGGTCGTGGGCAGGCGGCGCAGTCACAGAATGCTGCACACGATCCTCCGCGGTCGAGCACTGCAGACACTAGCGAAGTGGAGATGGTGACATAAATTTCGTCACACGAGGTTTCCAGTTACATGTACGCGGACAGCGGACGCGTTGACAGAGCATGCGCAAGACTGAACGTCCCATTCACAAGATGGCGCTGTCAACACAGCATGCAAAGACAAAGTAGCCGAGGACAACAATGAGGAGGCGGAACACGAGAATAAACATACATGAATCCTTTTGCAGCAGCAGCAGCTTGAGCGGAGAAGAGTGTTATGTCCATAACTCGTATGATAAATAACCAGGCTGGAGATGCAGCGAACGTAACTTTATTAATACAACAGTGAACTCACAAAGGTGCGCCGTACAGGCTAAAGGGTCGACAGCGAAGAGACCGTGTCCCTTCCGGCTGTGCGCTTTATACGCCGGGTGATGGCGGAACCGGAAAGGCGGGCCGTCACCCCCACTACACCCAGGCGTCATATTTGTACACCCCCCCCCCCTCGTAGAAAAATGCCAAGCACACAGATTAGGCCCTCCCGAATTTAAACCCACTCATACGCTAATAGCAAAACACATACAGTATGTACAGAAATAAATATACAGACCTATCCATTCACACCAAATAAACTAGAGGGGGCCAGGTAGACTGCTGAGAAGGGTTATTCTGCTGTCTTTGGAATTAAAGAGTCCAATAAAATAAAATCAGCCGTGTTCCTAAAACCAAAATAATCCCAGAACATTATGTATACAATCAGAACAAGAAACCAACAGTTAATATGTACACCCATGACCCATCATTAGCCCCCACCCCAACACACCCACCCCACAACCTGGGCATTCCACACAAAAACATATTTTCCAAATTTTGAATAGTGTTGGGGCTTTTTTTTTCTTTTTTAAAATAGGGAAATAACACAATGGACATATTGTGTTAACAAGGGACATACTGTATTAACACCATGACTCTAGGGCATAGAACACCAACATCTCAACAATACTGTTAATAGTTGCCCCCACAGTCACCATACAGTCCCGCTGGAGAACCCACCCCCTGGATTTCTGTCTGGCGGATCCCTCCCAGACTTCCTTCCCTTCTTCTTCTGTGGGGTTGAGCCACGTCGGCGTTTCCTCTTTTCCATACGCTGCAGCTCATTAGGGTGTCTCCACGACTCATCAGACAGCCCCCAAGCAGCCATCCTCCCGGGTCACCACCACTTGCAGCTGCCCCTGGTCATCTTGTAGTTTTCTTTTCACGTGCACGCCCCTCACCCGGGCTTCTACCCTGGGCCGGACTTCTTCACCGATGCACAGAGGAGCTCTATTGGGCTGACGATGACCACCATGTTGTGACCGGGCTCCCGCCCTGAGTCGAACCTTGTCACCAACCATGTCCGGAGTCCTCCCGGAACTCCAGTGTCATTGCCTGGCGCATCTTAGAATTGGTCTCGCCCTGCTCTCTTTCATTTCCAATGCTGGCACAGCCCCTGCAGTGCCTCGCTTCACGGTACCACCCGGACAAACTCTGGAAGTCGAGGGAGCTGGCGTCTTGGCTCCTCCAGCCGTCCCGGGCGTTCCGCTGTGCTGTCCAGTTCCCACATCCAGGGCAACTTGGGCACTGGCATCGGAACCCTCCCGAGATGGTGCTCCACAATTCTTATCTTGCACCCCTCCCATAACACCAGGCCAGTCACTGTTCCAAACCGTGTCGTCCTCCACATGCGTAGCAGGTCGGTTCCATAATCCACAGCCCGAACACTCTTCTCCGATGCTGCTGGTGATCGTGAACCACAGGCCATAAAACATATCACACCCCATGATGTTTGACCCGGTAGCAGTCACCACAAAATGGATGCTCACCATCATTGCCGATTTGTACCTCGCTGTCATTTCCAATGAGCCTACGATGGCCAATTTCATTCCACTGTAGCCAAAACAGGGCGTCGACAGGTCGCTCACGCGGTGATGTGGGAACAGACTCCTCACAGTGGATCAGTTCAACACCGAAGCCACCGCTCCAGTGTCCACCATCAACGGCACTTCTATGCCATCCAGCAAAACATTGCAATAAATTCGTCCATCTGTGCTTGGGGAGACGGTATGAATAACTGTTGAAGTCACTACCGTGGAGTCCATCTTCTGTTTTCGGTCCCCTCCCTCAAAATTCTTCCAGGCCCTGGCAAAATGGTGCAATAGACTGCACTTGCCACAGCATTTGCCCTTCACCAGACACTCTCTTGTTTTGTACCAGTGCCTGGTGGACCCACAGCCATAACATCTTGGTGTTCCCAGGGTGGACCAAACTCTTACAGCGGCGGCGTATTTCTCTTCATCTACGCCATCTTTGCTATCCGAGTCCACAGCCAGCGCCTTCAAACATGGTTCATCATGCCTTGATGTGCTTCCCTCACGGAAGTCTTTTGACAATTTTTCCACTGCCTCAAATTGCTGCGCTATCTCAATAGCCGTGGCTAACGTCAGTTCACCTGGGTAGGTCAGGAGCCTTGACCGTGCTGCAGAACATGCTCCGCCAGTTGATCACAGACCATTTCTTCCTCCAGGGCTCCAAACTATCACTCCCCTGCCAGCTGACGTAGGTCTGCAACGAAATATTGTACTGACTCTCCTGTCCGCTGGTAGCGCTGCTGAAACTGAATTCGCTGGACTATGATGCTTTCTGGGGCATGAAAGTAGTGCACCATTAGCTACACCACGTCTTCAAAACTATCAGATCTTCCTAGTGTACCAAGGATTCTCTGGCCCTCTATGCCAAGATTATGGACTAGTATAGCCCTCGCACACAGTTTCTCGAGCTCACTGAAGTTAAGGGCCACCAGATAATTCTGGAAAGCCATGTACTACCTAGCCCAGGATACGGGCGACTCGCCCGGGTCGTCCAGAAATGGCCGAAAAGCGGTGACAGGTCGTTCCATACCTCTTTTCTCCTTGTCACCAAGTGTTATGTCCATAACTCGTTTTGTGGTGCACATATGTGGGTGTCATATGCTTCACAGGTGTATTGCTGTATGCTTATGGTATTCTTCAAGTCTCAGAGGAACAAAAGGTCTGAACCTCCTAGGGGTAACAGCAGGATGTGAAGTCTGGCCTTTTGTATGCAGAGAGATGGCCGTGAGAGATTTCCTGACCACCAGGACTTTGGGTGGAGAAGAGAAGACCTGGAGGGGGAGGCATTGTATTTGGGATTAAGAGACAATGTGACTGTGTGTTTTGATGTCCTGGGGTATTAAAGGGACAGAGGATGGGGGATTCCTTCCTCTTTCTGTTTTTGGATGTTGGAGAATGTGATTGTGAATAAAACTGGTCTTGAGGAATAAACTCAGCCTCGTCCTTCCACACATCTCCACACTGGTGACCCTAAGACGTATCATGAGCGGAGACGAATCTCCCGAGCCAGAATCGTCAGGAGCCAGCCAAACGAATGCAGCCACAGTTCAACTACCGGACTTCTGGCGGAACAATCCGTGCTCCTGGTTTAGCGCAGTCGAGGCACAGTTCCACCTCCGGAGGATTTCGGTGGACACCACAAAGTTCTACCATGTGGTTGCAAAGCTGGACAACCACACAGCCCAGCGGGTGGCGAACCTGATCAACCACCCGCCGGACAGCGACAAGTACAGCACGTTGAAGGCTGCACTCATCCGTTACTTCACCCCCTCAGTGGAGGAGCGAGCAGAGAGGCTCCTGGCGCTGACTGAATTCGAGAGCGACAGACCTGCAGACCTGATGGGGAAGATGTTGAGTTTGAGAGACTCCGAAGATGATAACTTCATCTTCACCCACCTTTTCCTCAGGACCCTACCGTCAGCGGTGAGAGTGACCCTGGCCAGTTCACCACTGTTGGCCCGATGAGACTACCATGAGCTGGGCCAGGAGGCGCAACGACTCATCGACGCCAATAAACGGTGCGCGGCTGCGGCTGCAGCAGCGGAGCTAGGTGCAACGTCCGGAGATGGCAGGGGGCCAGAGGCTGCAGCACCAGATTTACCGACGACGGCGGCAGCAGGGGCCAGGAAACACGGAGCAGACAACGTCCTTTGCTTCTACCATCGCCGCTTTGCAGAGAGGGCATGCAAGTGCATTCCACCGTGCCATTTCAAGCGCTCGGGAAATGCCAAGACCGGGGGTCGGTAGCAGCTGCGGCCCTCGGAGAGGAGAACAAGCTGCTCTACTTGAGGGATGCGCACTCGGGGAGGCATTTCCTCGTGGACACGGGCTCCCAGCTGAGTTTCATCACACCTTCCTACGCTGACCAGCTGGCGCCTTCCAGTGGTTCCCTGGTGTCAGCAGCGAACGGCTCGGTGATTAAAACCTTCGGTGAGAGGACTCTGCTTCTGTCTTTACACGGCTGTACATTCGAGTGGACTTTCGTCATAGCGGCAGTCAATTTCAACATGTTAGGGGCTGATTTTTTGTGCTCACATGGTTTGTTGGTCGATCTCGCTAACAGACGCCTGGTTAATGCACTCTCTTTTCATTCTATTCCCTGTACAGCTCGAGTGGCCCCGCTGACAGCACAAGCCAACGTCACAGCTGCAGGTGGTAAGTTCCACACACTCCTCACTCAGTTCCCAGCACTCACAGTTCCAACATTTTCGGCGACCGTGGCTAAACACGGGGTGGAACATTTTATTACTACCACCGGACCGCCCGTTTTTGCAAAAGCTCGGCGCTTGGATTCAGCTAAACTGACCATAGCGCGCGAGGAGTTCGCCAACCTGGAAAGGTTGGGCATCATCAGGCGTTCAAAGAGCCCATGGGCTTCACTGCTTCACATGGTCCCGAAAGCTGATGGCTCGTGGCGGCCTTGTGGCGATTTCCGCAGGCTGAACAACGCTACAGCACACGACCGCTACCCGATCCCGCACATCCAAGATTTTTCAGTTCATTTGGCGGGGGCGTGCGATTTTTCTAAAATAGACTTGGTACGCGGTTACCACCAGGTCCCAGTGCGCGCTGAGGACATACCCAAAACAGCGGTAATAACTCCTTTCGGGCTTTTCGAGTTTTTCCGCATGCCGTTTGGGCTTAAAGGCGCGGCGCAGACGTTCCAACGCATGATGGACGCGGTTTTGCGCCATCTCCCTTTCGTGTTCGTCTACCTGGATGACATATTGGTAGCCAGCGCGTCCGAAGACGAACACGAAAACCACCTCACGGCAGTTTTCCGGAGGTTGGCAGAGCACGGGTTAATAATTAACCCAGCGAAGTGTCAGTTCGGGGTGACGCAGATTGATTTTTTGGGGCATCGCGTCTCCCCAGAGGGAGCGGTCCCTCTGCCTGACAAAGTGCACGCAGTAACGAATTTTCCCCAGCCACAAACGGTCAAAGCGTTACAGGAGTTTTTGGGAATGGTGAATTTTTATAACCGTTTCCTCCCCCGCGCAGCACAGCTCATGCAACCACTGTATGCTGCACTAAAAAAATAAAGACCTGTGGTATATATTACTCATATATTCCATACCTACATATGTTAGAGCAAGTGGAAATGTTTTGTGACAGCATATGTAAGGAACTTCACACCTTGGAAAGGACAAAGGAATCTCACCCGCCGTGTGAAGAACAAACACGTCCCAGGACGCGGCGGCAGAGACGGACTAGACACCTTCACCCCCCATGGCGAGGAGAGGAGTTCCCATCACCTCCCAAGACGAAGAGAGGAGATAACAGAACAATGGGGGGATTAAGATAACAGGGGATGTCGGCTTGTGTGATGCATGTCTTTGATGTGTGCCTGTATTTAACCAGCGAGCTGGGCAGAAATCTTTCTCTTTGCCTTCTGCCAAGCTCTGCACCAGATGAGACAAGATAGAAGAGCTGTTCATTAAAGACTCTGTTTTTAATACAAAATCGCCTCATCATTTCCAGCTCCTCTACACTGGTGACCTTGACGCGAGTATGGACCTGAGGCGTTCTTCAAGCGACTCATCCGTGGCGACTCTTGCATACGCCAACGACGACGCAGACGAGGGAACAAGCGGACGGCTGTTTCCCCCGGCAGAGGGTACCGAGAGAGCTCAACCGAGCTCCAGCACTGCCGTGAGAGCTGAGGCAAGGCACTCTCACCCGGCGGACACAACAGTGATGATGTGCACGAACGCCGTCGCTGTCAAACTGCCAGATTTCTGGCGAGAAGACCCAGCTTCTTGGTTTCATCAAGCTGAAGCCCAGTTCATACTGGCGGGCATCACGGCAGACGATACTAAATTCTACCATATCGTCTCCAAACTCGACTCCGCCACTTCGAGGTGTGTGCGGAGCTTGATCCAGCGACCACCGGCACGGGACAAATATGAGACACTCAAGGCGACCATCGTGGCGAATTACGTCCCGTCAGCGGAGGAAAGAGCTGAGAAAATCCTGGCGGTCTACGGCCACAGAGGGGGCAATCCAAAGACCCTCATGGAGGATTTGCTGCAGCTCAAGGAGGAGGACAATGATAATTTCCTTTTCCAATTTATTTTCCTCAGCACGCTACCACCACACATGAGAGGGACACTTGCCAGTATGAAGTGCAACAATCATCAGGACTTCCGCACACTGGCCAACGAGGCTTATTGGCTCGTCAACGCCTGCAGAGAACTGACACCTGCAGTGGCATCCGCAGACCTCAAAACTGACGCCCCGAGCCTTGGAGAGCCACAACCCATGGAGCAGACTCAACCCACGGTGACAGCGGCGCGGCCCAAGCGCAAGAAACAGAATGACGTCTGTTATTATCACCACCGCTTCGCCGAGAAAGCCCGAAAATGTGTTCCCCCCTGCAAGTTTACGTTGTCGGGAAACGCCAAAGCCGAGGGCCGTTAACAGCAGCGGTTCTCAGCAAGAAAAATAAGCTGTTATACGTGACGGATGGACACACAGGCAAGCAGTTCCTCATCGACACGGGAGCTCAGCTGAGTTTCGTCATGCCCTCCTACGCAGATCGAGCCATGGGCACCCGGGGCAACGGTGCAGTGGCAGCCAACGGCTCTGACATCGACACGTTCGGGGAAAAGAGCCTGCACCTCCTCATTCACGGTCGCAGCTACAGATGGACATTTGTTGTAGCGGTGGTGAGTTTTAACTTGTTAGGCGCAGATTTTCTGTGTGCACATGGGTTATTAGTGGATCTAGCAAATAGGTGCCTGGTTAATGCACTATCTTTTGCTTCTATTCCATGCTCAGCTCGAGTTTCTCCACCACCTGTGCAGGCCAACGTCACCACGGCAGGAGGTAAGTTTGAGCAACTCCTCACCCAATTTCCAGCACTCACAACCCCCAAATTCTCAGCCACTGTAGCCAAACACGGGGTTAAACACTTCATTCCAACAACAGGACCTCCTGTTTTTGCCAAAGCTCGCCGCTTAGACGCGGCCAAGCTCAACATAGCACGGGACGAGTTTACAACTCTTGAAAAATTGGGCATTGTTAGACGTTCGAAGAGCCCCTGGGCTTCACCACTTCACATGGTTCCGAAATCCGACGGTTCTTGGAGACCGTGCGGAGATTACCGTAGATTAAACAACGCTACAGCGCATGACCGCTACCCCATCCCTCACATTCAGGACTTTTCACTGCATCTAGTGGGTGCGCGCATTTTTTCAAAGATAGACTTAGTCCGCGGTTATCACCAAGTCCCAGTCCGAGCTGAAGACATTCCTAAAACAGCGGTTATAACCCCTTTTGGCCTTTTTGAATTCCTGCGAATGCCTTTCGGCCTCAAAGGCGCTGCCCAAACTTTTCAACGTATGATGGACACAGTCCTACGCGACCTCCCCTTTGTTTTCGTCTACCTCGATGACATGCTGGTAGCCAACCCGTCCGAGGAAGAACACAAGCAGCACCTCACTACCGTTTTTCAGAGGCTGGAAGAGCATGGACTAATAATCAATCCAGCCAAATGCACATTCGGCGTATCGCAAATTGATTTTTTGGGACATAAAGTCTCCCCGAAAGGGGCAGTTCCGCTTCCAGACAAAGTTCATGCGATAGTAGGTTTTCCATGGCCCCAAACGGTCAAATCGCTACAAGAATTTTTGGGGATGGTTAATTTTTACAACCGCTTTCTCCCCCACGCAGCTCAGCTCATGCAGCCCCTATATGACGCGCTTAAAAAAAAGAAAGCTTCCAACGCGGTCGAATGGACCTCGGAGCGCGAACGCGCTTTCGCGGAAGTAAAAAACGCCCTAGCTAACGCCACAATGTTAGTCCACCCAGATCCCGTGGCCCGCATTGCACTAACCACAGATGCTTCAGACCTGGCCATAGGGGCAGTTGTAGAACAACTTGTCAGCGGGGTCTGGCAACCTTTAGCATTCTTTAGCAAATCGCTAAACCCAACTGAACGCAAATACAGCACTTTTGACAGAGAGCTGCTGGCGCTTCATTTGTCCATCCCCCACTTCCAGTTTTGGTTAGAAGGGCGGAGTTTCACGGCTTTTGTGGACCATAAGCCGCTCACTTTTGCTATGGCTAAAATTTCAGAACCATGGTCTGGCAGACAACAGAGACAGCTAGCTGCGATTTCAGAGTTCACCACAGACATTCGACACGTAGCAGGCAAACTTAATGTAGTAGCGGACTGTCTCTCTCGCGCTGTGGCACCGCCAGAGCGCGAGGATACAGATTACACTGCCTCAGCAGTGGAACTCTTCACTAACGCAGACACATACGCAGCACCTATCCATGAAGGGATAGATTATGCAGCCATGGCGGAAGAACAAAGCAGTGATGCAGACGTGCGCGCGCTCCTGTCTGGACCAACAGGGTTAAGGCTGGAGAAAAAAGAGTTGCGCGACGGCGTGCCCCCCCTAATATGCGATGTTTCAACCGGCCAACCTTGCCCGTTAGTACCAGCTGCTTGGCGCCGCCGCATTTTCGACGCAATTCACTCCCTCGCGCACCCAGGTGTGCGTGCCTTGGTCAAAATGGTTGCCGAAAAGTTTGTGTGGCCAGACCTGCGCAAAAACGTAAAAGAATGGGCAAAAACTTGCATTCCTTGTCAACGCGCCAAAATACACAGACACACAAAAGCCCCTCTGGAGCCTTTTCCAATCCCTGCTAGAAGGTTCGACCACATTCATGTCGACCTCGTGGGGCCACTACCTTCCTCCCAGGGTTTCACACACCTGCTAACAATGATAGACCGCACCACGCGCTGGCCAGAGGCAGTCCCTCTAGCGGCAACTACAGCGGAAGAAGTCGCTCGCGTTTTTCTAACAAATTGGGTGGCACGTTTCGGCGTCCCATCAGACATCACGTCAGATAGGGGGCCTCAATTTGTCTCAGAGCTCTGGTCAGCCATGTCCAACAGTTTAGGGGCAACAATTCACCGTACCACCGCTTATCACCCTCAGGCTAATGGGTTATGCGAGCGTTTTCACAGGTCCTTAAAGGCTGCCCTCAGAGCCTCATTAACGGACACAAATTGGGTAAATAAACTTCCCTGGGTTTTATTGGGGTTGCGTGCGGCACCTAAAGAGGATTTAGACGCTTCCCCTGCAGAATTAGTCTTTGCTCAGCCTATCAGACTACCAGGTGAATTTTTACCAGAAAACCCGGAACCAGGGCACCTCCCAGTCCCAAGGTTTTTAGGCAGTAACGGACCGGACTCTCTCCACGGTCCAGCTCATCACTCTTTTCCACGAGTTTTTGTTCCTCAAACTTTAAAAAACGCTGAGTTTGTTTTTGTTAAGCATGAAGCTCTAAAACCAACGTTACGCCCAGTATACGATGGCCCGTACAGAGTGCTGGAAAATGGTGACAAACACTTTGTGCTTGATTATGGGGATAGAAATGAAACGGTCAGCATTGACAGACTCAAACCTGCCTTCTTGTTGAGAGACGAACCTGTACAGCTGGCTCGAGCACCTCGGCGAGGTAGACCCCCCAAGGGAAAAGTCTCAGCCCCCAGGCAGGGAACAAATAATCTCTCTCGTTCCCACACTGCAGATTCCTCACAAGAAGGTCCCAGCAGGACGCCTAAACCAACCTACAGCAGTTTTGGGAGAAGATTAAAACCCAGACAGCACAGGGACCGATATTAACCACTCCGCAATTATTCATTAATTGTGCTACAACAGTTTAGGACTGACTTATGATTGTACTATGCTGTTATGTTTACCACTGAACTCTCTTAGGAGCATGGCTGCTTGAAAGTTTCTTCTGTGGCAACAGCTGTAACACGTAGTATGTCGTAGTAATTACCCTAGACTTTGAACCTTTCTGTGTCCTTTCCTAGTTGTTTGGGGGGCCTGTGGTATATATTACTCATATATTCCATACCTACATATGTTAGAGCAAGTGGAAATGTTTTGTGACAGCATATGTAAGGAACTTCACACCTTGGAAAGGACAAAGGAATCTCACCCGCCGTGTGAAGAACAAACACATCCCAGGACGCGGCGGCAGAGACGGACTAGACACCTTCACCCCCCATGGCGAGGAGAGGAGCTCCCATCACCTCCCAAGACGAAGAGAGGAGATAACAGAACAATGGGGGGATTAAGATAACAGGGGATGTCGGCTTGTGTGATGCATGTCTTTGATGTGTGCCTGTATTTAACCAGCGAGCTGGGCAGAAATCTTTCTCTTTGCCTTCTGCCAAGCTCTGCACCAGATGAGACAAGATAGAAGAGCTGTTCATTAAAGACTCTGTTTTTAATACAAAATCGCCTCATCATTTCCAGCTCCTCTACAGACCCACAAATAAAGTCGAATGGTCTCCCGAGCGAGAGCGCGCATTTTCTGAAGTCAAAACAGCCCTGGCAAACGCTGCGCTGTTAGCTCATCCAGTCCCAGCGGCCCGCATGGCGCTCACTACTGACGCGTCAGATGTGGCCATAGGGGCGGTCGTGGAACAGTATGTAGCCGGAGCCTGGCAACCGCTCACCTTTTTCAGTAAGATCCTGCGCGACAGCGAACGAAAATACAGCGCATTCGACAGGGAGTTGTTAGCTCTCCACTTGGCCATTCCCCACTTCCAGTTCTGGCTGGAAGGACGCCGTTACACCGCGTTCGTTGACCACAAGCCGCTGACTTTCGCGATGGCCAAGATTTCAGAACCTTGGTCGGGCCGGCAGCAGAGACAGCTGGCTGCGATATCGGAGTTTACTACCGATATCCAGCATGTTGCGGGTAAACTTAATGTAGTGGCAGACTGCCTCTCGCGCGCCGTGGGGGCTCCAGTCCGCGCGGAGGTAGACCCTGCAGCCATGGCCGCGGAGCGGGTTAGCGACGCGGAAGTGCGCGTGGCCCCGGTCCGCGTGGGGATAGATTATGCAGCCATGGCCGCGGAGCAGGCTAGCGACGCGGATGTGTGCGCGCTCCAGTCTGGACCAACGGGGTTAAGGCTGGAGAACAGGGTGCTCCAAGACGGTATGCCCCCCCTAATCTGTGATGTCTCCACTGGGCGGCCGCGTCCGGTGGTTCCAGCTGCGTGGCGCCGCCGCGTTTTTGACTCGATCCATTCTCTGGCGCACCCAGGGATGCGCGCGTCGGTCAAAATGGTGGGAGAGAAATTTGATTGGCCGAGCCTGCGCAAGCAAGTAAGAGAGTGGGCGGCAGCCTGCATAGCTTGTCAGCGGGCCAAGGTTCATAGACACACGAGAGCTCCCCTGGAGCCATTTCACATCCCAGCTAAAAGGTTTGATCATGTCCACGTGGACCTCGTGGGCCCCCTCCCGCCCTCACAAGGGTGCACACATCTTCTGACAATGGCTGACCGCACCACACGCTGGCCGGAAGTGGTTCCGTTGTCGTCAACCACAGCCGAGGAGGTAGCGCGTGTGTTTTTAACGGCATGGGTAGCGCGTTTTGGAGTCCCGTCGGACATTACGTCCGACAGAGGCCCACAATTTGTTTCCGAACTTTGGTCAGCGATGGCCCGCAGCCTGGGGGCAACGATCCACCGCACGACCGCGTACAACCCGCAGGCTAACGGGTTATGCGAACGTTTTCACAGGTCACTGAAGGTGGCTCTCAGAGCGTCGCTTACGGATGCAAATTGGGTGGACAAACTACCATGGGTTTTATTGGGGTTGCATTCTGCACCTAAAGAGGATTTAGAAGCCTCCCCAGCTGAGCTAGTTTTCGCACAGCCACTTCGGCTGCCCGGGGAATTTCTCCCAGATCATCCAATGCCAGAGTGCTCCCCGGCTCAGCGGTTACAGAATAGCATGGGCCCGAGCACGCTACCTGGCCCCGCTCACCACAGTTTTCCGCGTGTTTTTGTGCCTAAGGCTTTAAAAAATGCAGAGTTTGTTTTTGTCAGACATGATGCCCATTGTCCGTCTTTACGCCCACCTTATGACGGACCATATAGAGTGCTGGAAACAGGAGAGAAGCATTTTTTGCTAGATTTGGGGGGCAGAAAAGAAATGATTGGCATTAACAGGCTCAAACCCGCTTTTGTGGTAGCTGACGAAGTTGTGCAGTTGGCTAAGGCTCCTCGGCGCGGCAGACCCCCTAGAGAGCATTCCCCAGAACACCCACAGAGATTGACTAACAGTTCTCATCCTCAGGCAGCAGCTCCACAGCAGGAAGACGCCGCGGGGGTGGTACAGCCTGCTTACAGTAAATATGGGAGAAGGCTGAGACCCAAGCGGCACGTGGACTGATATGTAGTGATTTTATTATGACATGCAATCTGTGGTTATGTTGTTCCATCTTAGACGTTTGGGGGGGTCATGTGGTGCACATATGTGGGTGTCATATGCTTCACAGGTGTATTGCTGTATGCTTATGGTATTCTTCACGTCTCAGAGGAACAAAAGGTCTGAACCTCCTAGGGGTAACAGCAGGATGTGAAGTCTTGCCTTTTGTATGCAGAGAGATGGCCGTGAGAGATTTCCTGACCACCAGGACTTTAGGTGGAGAAGAGAAGACCTGGAGGGGGAGGCATTGTATTTGGGATTAAGAGACAATGTGACTGTGTGTTTTGATGTCCTGGGGTATTAAAGGGACAGAGGATGGGGGATTCCTTCCTCTTTCTGTTTTTGGATGTTGGAGAATGTGATTGTGACTAAAACTGGTCTTGAGGAATAAACTCAGCCTCGTCCTTCCACACATCTCCACAGTATGATAAATAACCAGGCGGGAGGTGCGTCAAACCTAATTTTATTAATACAACAGTGAACTCACAAAGGGGCTCCGTACAGGCCAAGGGGTCGACGGCGAAGAGACCATGTCCCTTCCGGCCGTGCCCTTTATACCCCGGGTGACGGCAGAACCGAAAAGGCAGGCCGTCACCCCCACTACACCCAGATGCCATATTTGTACACCACAAAGAGCACTGGAAAATGGTAATTCTGTGGCTTATATTATTCATATATCCATACCTACATATGTATAGACACAAGAGGAATGTTTAGAGATTGCATATGTGGAATGACCTCACATCTCAGAGCAGGACAATAGGTCTCGACCACCGGCGAAGATCAACGAGCAGACGGATACTCAGTGGTGGAGACCTGAATGGACTTCCTGACCCCCCAGGCAGGGGGCCGCTGCCTGGGGGACAGGACAGAGAGGACAATAGAAGAAGATAACGTGGATGTGTGATGTCGGCTTTTGTTATGCGATGTCTTTTGTTATGTGATGTGTAAGTACGAAGGTCTGACTGCGCTCAGCCTCTTTTCTGCTTCTGCATTGAGATGAGACATGTTAGGGACTGGAAGCCGACAATAAACCTGATTTATAAAATCCCTTCGCTTCCTTATTTCAAGCTCCCTACATTGGTGACCAGACGTGAGAATGGATGAAAGATGTTCTCCCGCTACAGGCTTGTCAGTGGTGACCCAAACAAGCGCCGTCGCCAACCCTGACATGGGAACAGATGGAAGACGTTTCCCCACAGCAGACTTGTTGGAGACGGCCCAAGCAAGCGCCGTCCCCAACCCTGTCGTGAGAACGGAGGAAAGGCGTTCTCGTGCTGCAGACTCGTCAGAGGTGGCCCAAGCAAGCACCGTCGCCGTCAAACTCCCAGAGTTCTGGCAAAATGACCCGAACTCGTGGTTCCAGCAGGCTGAGGCTCAGTTTGCACTCGTGGGGGTGATGGCTGATGAGACCAAATTTTACCACATCGTCGCCAGACTCGATGCCGCCACAGCACGATGCGCACGGAGCGTTATACAACAGCCGCCCGCCAACGACAAATACAAGGAACTGAAGGCGACCCTCATCGAGAGTTTCGTCCCCTCGGCCGAGGAAAGGGCCAGGAGGATACTGGCGATTTACGGCCACGGGGGGCGCAGACCGATGGCCCTCATGGAAGACATGCTGCAGCTGAGGGAGGCAGACAACGACAACTTCCTCTTTCAACACATCTTCCTCAGCACTCTGCCGACGTACATGAGAGGGATCCTGGCCAACATGCGGTGTAAGACCCAGCAGGACTTCCGCGTGCTTGCCCGAGAAGCGCAGCGGCTCATCAACTCCTGCGGTGAGCAGATGGCCACAGCAGCATCGGCAGATCTCGGCGTGGAAGCCCAGAGCATCGGAGAATCACAGGCGACGGAGCAGAACCCGCCCACCATGGCAGCGACGCGACCAAGGCGCAGCAAACGGGATGACCTCTGCTACTACCATCGACGTTTCGCCGAGAGGGCATACAAATGCGTGCCCCCCTGCAGTTTCAAGAGCTCGGGAAACTTCAGCCGGGAACTGTTAGCAGCTACGGCTCTCGGTGAGACAAACAAGCTGCTCTACGTGACTGACGGACGCTCCGGGAGACAGTTCCTCATCGACACCGGAGCTCAGGTGAGCTTCATCACCCCGTCCTACGCAGACCGGGCAACAGGACCCCATGGAAATGGAGCGATGGCCGCTAACGGCTCGATCATCAACACTTTTGGTGAAAGAAACCTGCCTCTGTCCATTCACGGCTGCAACTATAGGTGGACCTTTATTATAGCGGCGGTGAGTTTAACTTGTTGGGCACTGATTTCTTATGTGCACATGGGTTGTTAGTCGACCTTGCAAACAGACGCTTAATTAATGCACTGTCATTTTCTTCTATCCCCTGTTCAGCTCAAGTGTCCCCACCACCCATGCAGGCCAGCGTCGCCACAGCAGGAGGTAAGTTTGACCAACTCCTCACCCAATTTCCAGCACTCACAGTTCCCAAATTTTCGGCAACAGTAGCGAAACACGGGGTGGAACACTTCATTCCCACAACGGGCCCACCTGTTTTTGCTAAAGCTTGGCGCTTAGACGCGACCAAGCTCGCCATAGCACGCGACGAGCTTGCCAGCCTAGAAAAACTGGGCATTATTTGGCGCTCGAAAAGCCCTTGGGCATCGCCACTGCATATGGTCCCGAAAACTGACGGTTCCTGGAGACCTTGCAGTGATTATCGCAGATTAAACAATGCGACAGCACATGACCGCTACTCAATCCCTCACATTCAGGATTTTTCACTACATCTGGCGGGTGCGCGCATTTTTTCTAAAATAGACCTAGTCCGCGGCTACCACCAAGTTCCGGTTCGACCTGAAGATGTCCCTAAAACGGCTGTAATAACCCCTTTTGGTCTTTTTGAATTTTTGCGAATGCCGTTTGGCCTCAAAGGCGCTGCTCAAACTTTTCAGCGTATGATGGACGCAGTATTACGCGACCTCCCCTTCGTGTTCGTCTACCTCGACGATATTCTGGTAGCCAGCACGTCGGAGGAAGAACACGAACAACACCTCACTACGGTTTTTCAGAGGCTAGAAGAGCACGGGTTAATAATTAACCCGGCCAAATGTCGATTCGGCGTGTCACAAATTGATTTTTTGGGACACAGAGTTTCACCAGAAGGGGCAATTCCATTGCTGGACAAAGTGTGCGTGGTAGCAAATTTCCCCCGACCACAAACGGTCAGATCACTACAGGAATTTTTAGGAATGGTAAATTTTTACAACCGTTTCCTCCCTCACGCAGCTCAACTCATGCAGCCCCTATATGCCACGCTCAGAAAACAAAAGCCCTCCAACGCGGTCGAATGGACCCCGGAGCGGGAACGCACCTTCGCGGAAGTAAAAAGAGCACTAGCGGATGCCGCATTGTTAGTCCACCCCGATCCCTCGGCCCGCATAGCGCTGACCACAGACGCTTCAGACCTGGCCATAGGGGCGGTTGTGGAACAACATGTCGGCGGAACCTGGCAACCGCTAGCATTTTTTAGCAAATCCTTAAACCAAACCGAGCGCAAATACAGCACTTTTGACAGAGAGCTGCTAGTGCTTCATTTATCCATCCGCCATTTCCAGTTCTGGCTGGAAGGGCGGCGTTTCACGGCTTTTGTAGACCACAAACCACTCACTTTTGCGATGGCTAAAATTTCAGAACCGTGGTCGGGCAGGCAACAAAGACAGCTGGCGGCAATTTCAGAGTTTACCACAGATATTCGACACGTGGCAGGCAAACTTAATGTGGTGGCAGATTGCCTCTCCCGCGCCATGACATCGTCAGGGCACGAGGAAGCAGATTATACTACCGCAGCCGCAGAGCTCATGGCCAACGCGTACGCGTACGCGGCCCCAATTCACGTAGGGATAGATTACGCGGCCATGGCAGCGGAACAAAGCAGTGACGCGGACGTGCGCGCGCTCCAGTCTGGACCAACAGGGTTAAGGCTGGAGGAAAGGGGTTTGCGTGACGGTGTGCCCCCCCTAATCTGCGACGTGTCAACCGGTCGACCTCGCCCGGTAGTCCCAGCCGCGTGGCGCCGCCGCGTTTTTGACTCGGTGCACTCCCTCGCGCACCCAGGGGTGCGTGCCTCGGTGAAAATGGTCGCGGTATGGCACATATTTAAGGCGCATATATTGTATTCATATCCCCCGCATTCACCTAGTAGGAATGACGGTGCATATTCCAGAAGCTTCACGTCTTAAGGACCAAAGAGGACCTGACCCTGCGAGGACCTACGGGAGGTGCGAAGTTGGCCTTGCAGGAGAGGTGAAGCTGGAGAGAATGCCCCAGCAGGAGCCCCAGACGCTAGAGGGTCAGAGGACAATGGAGACGCCAAGGAGCCTCGGGCGCTGGATGTTTACCTAAGACTGTGGGTTGGGGGTGTGTGATTTGATGTGGGAGGATTTGTGTCTGGTGAGACTATAAGAGCTGTGTTGGACGATTGCTCTGCCTCTTTTCCTGAGATCCTGTTCTTGTTAGAGGATGTGACCTTGCAATAAACCAACCCTGAGAAATAAACTCGTTTGTGAAAGTCATCCTCTACAGCGGAGAAGTTTGTTTGGCCAGGCCTGCGTAAAAATGTAAAGGAGTGGGCGAGGACTTGCATGTCTTGCCAACGCGCCAAAATACACAAACACACGAAAGCTCCTCTGGAACCCTTCCGAATCCCGGCCAGGAGGTTTGACCATGTACACGACGACCTCGTGGGCCCACTGCCGTTGTCTCAGGGGTTCACACACCTTTTAACAATGGTAGACCGGACCACACGCTGGCCAGAAGTGGTCCCGCTGGCGTCAACCATGACCGTGGAAGTCGCTCGCGTTTTTTTAACAACCTGGGTGGCGCGTTTCGGCGTCCCATCGGACATCACGTCCGATAGGGGGCCTCAATTTGTCTCAGAGCTATGGTCAGCCATGGCCAGCAGCTTAGGGGCAACAATTCATCGCACCACCGCGTATCACCCTCAGGCTAACGGGTTATGCGAGCGTTTTCATAGGTCTTTAAAGGCCGCCCTCAGGGCCTCACTGACGGATACAGATTGGGTAAATAAACTTCCCTGGGTTTTATTAGGGTTGCGTTCTGCGCCTAAGGAGGATCTAGACGCCTCCCCGGCAGAATTAGTTTTCGCACAACCTCTCAGGCTCCCGGGTGAGTTCTTACCAGAACATCCAGAGCCCGGGCGCCTCCCAGCCCTGAGGCCCCTAAGCAGCACGGGACCGGACACGCTCCCCGGACCCGTACATCACTCTTTTCCGCGGGTTTTTGTTCCCCAAGCTTTGAAAAACGCTGAGTTCGTTTTTGTTAGGCACGAAGCTTTAAAACCAGCCCTCCGCCCACCATATGATGGACCATATAGAGTGCTGGAACCTGGTGATAAGCATTTTGTGCTTGATTTAGGGGACAGAAAAGAAACAGTCAGTATTGACAGACTTAAGCCTGCTTTCATGTTGAGCGACGAACCTGCACGGGTGGCGAGAGCACCTCGACGGGGTAGACTTCCCAAGAGACACACCTCAACCCCCCCCGCAGGGACCAAATAACCACTCTCCTCCCCAAGCTGCAGATTCCTTTCAGGACGGCCCCACCAGGACGCCAAAGCGGGCCTACAGCAGATTTGGGAGAAGATTGAAACCCAGGCGACACATAGACTGATGTAAAATTGACAAGGGGTTGTAAGCTATGCTGTTGAATTTTGCCGTTGCAGAGTTAGGGCTGACATATGACAGACTATACTGTTGTTGTTACCACTGAATTTTTAACATGAACATGCTGTATAGCTTGAAGGTTAGCATGGCTGCTGAGGATATTTTTCCCTTTTTCCTGTTGATGTGAATAACGGTATAATATGTCATGGATGTTACCTTAAGCTGTGAACTTAATTTTATTGTCCTTTTCTTAGACGTTTGAGGGGGCTGTGGCTTATATTATTCATATATCCATACCTACATATGTATAGACACAAGAGGAATGTTTAGAGATTGCATATGTGGAATGACCTCACGTCTCAGAGCAGGACAATAGGCCTCGACCACCGGCGAAGATCAACGAGCAGACGGAGACTCAGCGGTGGAGACCTGAATGGACTTCCTGACCCCCCAGGGTCAGGTGGAGGAAAGAGAGGACAATAGAAGAAGATAACGCGGATGTGTGATGTCGGCTTTCAGGTTCAGGTTCAGGTTACTTTATTTGTACCCGTAGGTAGATTTGTTTTGCAGTTGGTGACATCCATATTTACAAGCCACTAATTACATTCAACATAGACACAAACACAGGCACACATCTTACAAAATAGGTAAATATAAAATATGTACAATATAATTTTTATAGCTTGTTCAACTCTTTGACAGCAGCAGGGACAAAGCTGTTTTTGTAGCGCTGGGTTCTACTTTTTGGGACAGCAAACCTCCGTCTGGAGGGAAGAAGCTGAAAGTTGCAGTGCAAAGGGTGGGAGTCATCAGGGTGGGAGCTTTTGTTATGCGATGTCTTTTGTTATGTGATGTATAAGTACGAAGGTCTGACTGCACTCAGCCTCTTTTCTGCTTCTGCACTGAGATGAGACATGTTAGGGATTGGAAGCCGACAATAAACCTGATTTATAAAATCACTTCGCTTCCTTATTTCAAGCTCCCTACAATTCCTCCTTTCCTTGGAAAAAAATGTGTGTCACTCTCGTGTTTTATAGCCGGTGAACGAACTGGCGTGTTAGCGCATTTGCACTACCCATAGGGCTGCGGCGAAACTACAAATAACAGTTGTGCACATGCATCAACTGCTTGGCCTGGTAGACGAAAAAAGTGAGCATGATCAACACGGCGTTCGCGCCAGACTCATCCAAAGCACACGTGGACCAAAGAGGGGAAATGCAGCATGAATAATAAATACAATTCAGCTTTTTTTTAATATATATTTAAGGCGTTACGTGCATTTTCACGGTAAGACAACCTTTTCAGTTTTACAATAAAGTACCGAGAGTGAACTTCATTTCCAGTATCTCTTTTGGAATGTCTGTTATCTCCTGTTGTTTTTGTCTTTTTTGACCTTTCTTTATTTTATTTTATTCTTATTTGTATTTGCCTTATTTTAGCACAGCGTTTATGGCCACCGTGTTAATAATAATATGGTTGTGGAACTTTTTTTTTCTCCATCACCAGCCCGTCAGTTAAACGGTCGTCACGTGATCAGCGCGCTGTCCAATCCAGTGTCAGAAGAGGACGGCTCGTGATTTTTGAACAGGCAGAACAGTCCGAGTTGCTGCCTGCTGTTCATGACTTGGAGACTGAGCGGTTATTTCGTCGAGTTATGGGTGTTTTTTTATTGTCGCATTATCGGATGAAGGG
This sequence comes from Pholidichthys leucotaenia, assembly GCA_020510985.1. Taxonomy (NCBI): domain Eukaryota; kingdom Metazoa; phylum Chordata; class Actinopteri; order Cichliformes; family Pholidichthyidae; genus Pholidichthys; species Pholidichthys leucotaenia. Next base: position 286,262,059 of record CM035839.1, read on the forward strand.
AAAAGTCTAACGCTGTCATCTCCTAGTCAATATGAATTCTTATATTGTCACTCCTGGACCTTACCGAGCCACAAAACTGGTGAGTTAACGTTCATTCCATCTGCTAACAGCTAGCCAAAACTTATTCAGACCTCCAACGGAAGTCTGAGAGCAGAATGTTAACTGGTCTTTTGACTCTACATAGCGCCTGTTTCCTTTCTAAGGCCAGAAATATGTTAAACTTTACCACGCGTGACTGTCATCACAAATTTACCTAATTTATTTTCTGCATTGTGGAATTTCAAGAACGTTCTCTTATCTGTTCGTAAGATGTTTTTGTATACGTTTCCCTATTAAATGGGCACATGCACAGTAATAGACTGGACCCAGAAATTTTACATTTTTGCTTCCAGCTGTTTCCTCACTTATTAGAATTATGTATGTCAATAGTTATCCATCTAATCTGAGTATTTATTTACTCAAAAATAGTGTTGCCACCTCTCACGCTTTTGGGAGTGAATCTGTTTTACCCTCAGTCTCACACCACAACTGTTATTTCTCACTCCAAAATAAGGAAAATACTACCACTATCATACTGACTTCCTTCACATGTTTACAGACGAGCTCTCAAGGCAGCACTGGCATGGACCTTTTCGCAATTACCGCCATCTTTGACAAACGCACAGCATTGTGAGATTGTTTGGGGGCATCAGAAGTTGGTTTGTTTATTTATCCACCTTATTCCTGGGGGTGCCGCTGTAGGAACGATACAACGGCGGAGCTTCCGTTTCGGCTGACCTAGTGTTAAATCAGTCAGTAAGAGTGGAGTAGTGGGGCATTTAAAATAGCGTTTTTAAAAGTTTTTCAAATTCATTTTAATATATATAGTCCACATACGTGTTTTGCACTTAAGTGGCAGCTAATTTCAGCACTTGTAGTTTTTGCATTTTTTTTTTTTTTTGAATGTTTTGGCATAGTTTTGGCACTTGTTGCTGCTGTTCATGATGTGAGGCTCCTCACAAATAAGCACAGAGCTAAATCTGTGGCTTCAACAGCAATGAGTAGATCATGCACTGAAAACTAAAGGATTGTTTGTGTGATCGGTGGAACAGACACAGCAGCACCAGGTATGTTTTCACTTGTATGAATGTCACAGATCTGACGTTTTACCCCGAATTTAAAATGCCCAAGCACGGTGTTGTGGTTCTTTGTGGCTCTGACTAGACTCTATGTCGGCTCTGATGTAAATTTGATTATGTCCAACATATTTTAACAAAATGCAGCCAACTTTATTACGGTGGAGACATTGATATAGCTCAGAGCTTTTATTTGTTTACAGCATTAGTGTATTAGCAGTGGCGCTAACAAACGGAGCTACTGTCTGCCAGGCCACTTTTTAAGGTAGTCTTCCTATCCCTAGATAGTTGTGGGAAGTAGTATGATTATATTACTGTTTTTGAGGTGCAAAAGGCTGTGTTCCTGCATTTCTGATGCTGAAGTCATCCATCCATCCATCCATCTTCTACCGCTTTTCCGGAGGTCCGGGTCGCGGAGGCAGCAGTTCAAGCAGAGAAGCCCAGACTTCCCTCTCCCCAGCCACCTGCTCCAGCTCTTCAGAGGGGATACCAAGGCGTTCCCAGACTAGCTGGGAGACATAGTCTCTCCACCGAGTCCTGGGTCTGCCCCGGGGTCTCCTCCCAGTGGGACGTGCCTGAAACACCTCAAGTGGGAGGCGTCCAGGAGGCATCCTAATCAGATGCCCATACCACCTCAACTGACTCCTTTCAATGTGGAGGAGCAGCGGTTCTACTCTGAGCCTCTCCCGAATGACTGAGCTCCTCACCCTATCTCTGAGGGTGAGTCCAGCAATCCTACGGAGAAAGCTCATTTCAGCCGCTTGTATCCGCGATCTCGTTCTTTCGGTCATTACCCAAAGCTCGTGACCATAGGTGAGAGTAGGAACGTAGATTGACTGGTAAATCGACAGCTTTGCCTTAGAACTAAGCTCCCTCTTCACCACAACAGACCGGTACAACGTCCGCATCACTGCAGATGCTGCTCCAATCCGTCTGTCGACCTCTCGCTCCATTTTCCCCTCACTCGTGAACAAGACCCCAAGATACTTAAACTCCTCCACTTGGGGCAGGAGCCTGTCCCCAACCCGGAGAGGACAATCCACCTTTTTCCGGCTGAGGACCATGGACTCGGACTTGGAGGTGCTGATTCTCATCCCAGCCGCTTCACACTCAGCGGCAAACCGTCCCAGCAAGAGCTGTAGGTCATTGCTGGATGAAGCCAACAGGACAACATCATCTGCAAACAACAGAGATGAGATCCTGTGGTCACCAAGCATGACGCCCTCCATTCCCTGGCTGCGCCTAGAAATCCTGTCCATAAAAATTATGAACAGGACCGGTGACAAAGGGCAGCCCTGGCGGAGTCCAACTCTCACTGGGAATGACTCCGACCGAGTGTTGGCAATGCGAACTAAACTCTCACAACGGTCGTACAGAGACCGAATAGCTCGTAACAACAAGCCCGATACCCCATACTCCCGAAGCACCCCCCACAAAAATCCACGAGGGACGCGGTCAAATGCCTTCTCCAAGTCCACAAAACACATGTAAACTGGTTGGGCAAACTCCCACGAACCCTCAAGAATTCTCGAGAGGGTAAAGAGCTGGTCCGATGTGCCACGGCCAGGACGAAAACCACATTGCTCCTCCTGAATCCGAGGTTCGACCAACGGCCGGACTCTCCTCTCCAGTACCTTGGCATAGACCTTCCCAGGGAGGCTGAGGAGTGTGATCCCTCTAAAGTTGGAGCACACCCTCCGGTCCCCTTTTTTGAAGAGAGGAACCACCACCCCGGTTTGCCATGCCAAAGGCACTGCCCCCGACCTCCACGCAATGTTGCAGAGGCGTGTCAACCATGACAACCCAACAACATCCAGGGCCTTGAGGTACTCGGGGCGAATCTCGTCCACCCCCGGGGCCCGGCCACCAAGGAGATTTTTAACCACCTTGGCGACCTCAGCCCCTGTGATAGGCGAGTCATCCCCCTCGTCCCCAAACCCTGCTTCCTCTGTGGAAGGCGTATCAGTGGGATTGAGGAGATCCTCGAAGTATTCCTTCCACCGCCCGACGATATCCCCAGTTGAAGTCAACAGTGTCCCATCCGCACCATACACAGTGTGGACGGGGAGCTGCTTTCCCCTCCTGAGCCGCCGAACAGTTTGCCAGAATCTCTTTGAAGCCGACCGAAAGTCTTGTTCCATGGCCTCACCGAACTCCTCCCATACCCGGGTTTTTGCTTCAGCAACCACCCGAGCTGCACTCCGCTTGGCCTGCCGGTACACCTCAGCTGCTTCGGGAGTCCCACAAGCCAACCAAGCTTGATAGGACTCCTTCTTCAGCTTAATGGCCCCCCTCACCACTGGTGTCCACCACTTGGTTCGGGGGTTGCCACCACGAGATGCACCGACCACCTTGCGGCCGCAGCTCTGGGCTGCCGCTTCAACAACAGAGGTGGAGAACATGGCCCATTCAGACTCCATGTCTCCAGACTCCCTCGGAATGTGGTTGAAGTTCTTCCGGAGGTGGGAGTTGAAGACCTCCCGGACAGGGGCCTCAGCCAGACGCTCCCAGCACACCCTCACTATACGTTTGGGTCTACCAGGTCTGAATGGCTTCCTCCCCTGCCATCGGATCCAACTCACCACCAGGTGGTGATCAGTTGACAGCTCTGCACCTCTCTTTACTCGGGTGTCCAAGACATACGGTCGCAGGTCTGATGATACGATAACAAAATCGATCATCGACCTGCGGCCTAGGGTGTCCTGGTGCCAGGTGCACATATGGACACCCTTATGCTTGAACATGGTGTTCGTTATAGACAGACTGTGGTTAGCACAGAAGTCCAATAACTGAACACCACTCGGGTTCAGATCGGGCAGGCCGTTCCTCCCAATCACCCCCCTCCAGGTTTCACTGTCGTTGCCCACGTGCGCATTGAAGTCCCCCAGTAGGACAGAGGTGCAAAAGGCTGTGTTCCTGCATTTCTGATGCTGAAGTCATTGTTTTTTAAAACGGAAAAGTGTCTCATTTCAGTGACAACCATACACTCTAAACTAGTACCGGAAGTTGCTACCATAATTCACGCAAGGCATCATGGGGCCTAGGAATAAGGTGGATAGAGGGGTTGCACTGACGTCACACGGGTCATGTGTCTTTTGTTGACTGTGCCGTTTTGGATGGCAACAAACGGTGAAATCACCAACAGCAAGCGTGAGTGAGTGTAATCAACAAGATAAATGGCTACACACAAATCAACACCGTGGTCTACCAACGAGGTGTAGACTTTTCTGTGCTTGGTAGTGTTGTGTTCATAATGTTGGGAATGATGAGTAAGACTTGCCTCGGTTAACGAGGTTTATTCAGGATATCAAACCAACTATATGCAGTGGCTTACGGCACCCTCCTGCTGGCCAGGTGGCTTCACGACGAAAGAGGCAGAGCCTCTTCCACCCACTCTTTTATACCCTGGGCAGGGATGGCAATTTTCCGCCGATCCGCGGATTTCCGCCGATTTTATCATCTGTCATAATTTTGTACCTTTACCTTGTTCTCAATAAAGTTTGGAAAAAAAAACCACATACGCGCTTGGCGCTTCCCCGAAGTCTCGCGATAACCCGGATGTACTCAAGCTACTGCTGTATTGTAAACAGCCCTGCGATTGGATAGTTGCAAACGATTGGACCAATCAAATGGCTCGTATGCTTTGTCAAAAATTCATTTCGGCTTGTTCTCAGGGATGTGATTTTTCCGGTAATTCACCGAATTCCGCTTTATTTTTATATTATATGTACGTTAAGTACGTTAGCGGCTTGTGGTTCACGAACGCAGTTAAAGTGTGCCCTTTCAGCCAGAACCGGAAGTTGCGTATGCCAGGTAGAGAGCCATTAACTCTCTGTGAACACGCTGTATTTACGCTCACTGTCGTGCAAAGACCTGCTTAAAAAAAAGGTGAGCGGCTGCCAAGAACCGGCAACGCATTGCTCCACGACGGCCGCTATGCCCATGTCCGAGGCGTCAATAATGAGCGCTGTTTTAACCTCAGAACGCCTGCTCCCGTTCAGGAGTCCAGTCGACTCTGTCCGCCGGCTGTATGAGCTGGGCTGCGCGGGGGAGGAAAATGAGCTGCTCAAGACTCAATGGAGATTGAAACTGGTGATCTGAAATGAATGCTGAAATTATAAAAAGTAATGGTATGTTGGAATTTTATTTCTATTATGGAATAGATAAAATTAACTGATTTTGATTTGATCAAGTGTTAAAGCATGTGATGGATAATGCTTGTTGGAAGATTTACCTCCGCCAAGGAGGTTATGTTTTCATCGGCGTTGGTTTGTCTGTCTGTCTGTTTGTTAGCAAGGAAAAGTGATGGACGGATTGTCATGAAATTTTCAGGAAAGGTGTGTAATGGCACGGGAAACAGATGATTAGATTTTGGTGATGATCTGAGAGTGCATACCTCCACCAAGGGCTTTTTTGTATTTGTGCAGCAGGATTACACAAAAACTACTGGATGGATTTGGATAAAATTTTCACCAGAGGTGGTTCTTGGGCTAGAGAGGAACCCATTATATTTTGGTGATGATCTGAGAATGCATACCTCAGCCAGGGCTCTTATCTTCTCACAGTGTGTTAGCAACAATACTCCAAAACTGATGGACAGACTTTGATGCAATTTTCACCACAAGTGGCTATAGGCCTACACACAAACCCTTTAAATTTTGGAGTTGATCCATGACAAACGGAAGGAGCCTTGGCGGAGGGATGCGCTCTGAGTGCTTTTCTAGTTTAGGAATGCTATCTTCTTGGAACATAAGTCAATATTATACAGTAATAAGTGGCATTCAGCTGTTTGTTTTATGTCATGTAAGCACAGTTCTGGTACTTAAAAATCATAAAAACCCAGGAACTTCGGGGAGCGAAGTGACAGTAAAGGTAAAAATTGGCTCAAAGTTCAATGAGGTAACAGAAACACTCGGACAGTTTCTGAAGAAACCAGAAAAGGAGATGAAGTTCAAAGTTCAGAGACTGACACAGCTTGCTGCCAAAAGGCAGAAAGTTTCACATTAGAAGTCACTTGGTGACCAGTATAAATAGTGTAAAAACCTCTAATAGAACTGTTAAATATGTTGGACTAAAGACAGTGAGACAACATTGAAGAAAAAGTAAGTTAACTTTTCATTAAATGTAATGATTTATCTAAGTCTAGTATTTCATTTTTTTAATCATTTTTTTCAGTCTAAATTACTTCTGTTTTACTGAAAACCTCCCAGCTTCAGGGGGGCTGCGCCCCCCCCCCCCCCCCCGTAAGTCAATCGACCAAATTAGATTTCAGCTGAAATCAGAATTTCCTGTTGCCATCCCTGCCTGGGCGGCGTCACCACCGGAAACTGGTAGTAGCCACACCGGTCTATCTCATGACCAACCCGGCCGCCATCTTACCAATACCAGCCAAATACAGACATAACATTTTCCCCCCTCAAAAAAAAAATGCCAGGCACACAAATAACCCACCCAAATTTATCACCCAAGACACGCACTAATCAAAACGTATGTACAAAAATAAACAAAACACCTATCCAGTCACACAACTAAGGCTGGGTGGCCGGGTAGACCATCAGCGCCCCCACACGGCTGAGAGGGTTATTCTGCCGCTGAAAAGAGAACATACAAATTAAAACAATAAAAGCCATGTTTCTAACTAAAAATAATCCCTCAACAATGCTAATACACACAGAAATAAAAACACAAGACAAACTCTATTGGCAGCCCCCATCCCAAGTCCCACCCCACCATGGGTACACAGAGTAGAATAACACGACATGGGGTAAACAGGCGTCACACCACACAGGTTATCAAAATTGTCATGCAAACACTCAAAAACACAGGTTCGCAACCACAGAACATATTATGCCTACCAATTCACTCTCTTTTCCCCCTTTTTTTTTTTTTTTTTTCCCAAAACACAATTTACCAGGGCACCAAATGGACACTAATAACAAAACAGGACTGAAGAAAACATAACATACATGCAAAATAAAACCCTCAGTCCCCGGATGGATCCCTCTCAAGGCGTCTCCGCCTCTTCACCTCAGGGCTCCTGCTGCACTGTCTCCTCTCCACCTCTGGCAGCCGCAGATCCCTCGGGTGTCTCCAGACATGAATAGACCTGCGCCCAACTGCCTCCATCCGACTGGGCTATACCTGGAACCACCTCTGGTCGTCCCGCTGCTCGCGTGGACTGTGATCTCTACGTACTCGAGCCTCAATCTTGGTCTTTGAGGGAGCCCACTTCTTCTTATTCAGATCACCAATCCTGCGACAGGCCCCCGACTCCAGTTGCTCTGTCTTGCGGGCCCTCCTGGGTCTCCTCTTGGCAGGTCATCGCTGGGAGCGCTTTACGATAACCATGCTCCGCGGTCTAGCTCAGTTTTCCCCCGGCGTTGGCACCTCGTCCTGATGAGCCTCATCATGGGTCCTGCCGTGCCGTCCGGCACCCACGTCCAGGGCAGCCTGCATGACGGCATCGGGTCCATCCCGAGACGCGCAGCTTGGTGTGTGCACTCCCAAAGTCACTTTGTCCACCCAGTTTGAATCCCACACCTCAGCACCCTCCACAGCAGGAACAGGCCGGCCCCACAGTCCACATCCAGACCATTCTTCACCCGAAACGTTTGTAATGGAGAACCCAAGACTGTAAAATAGGTTGCAACCCATAACGTTAACACCGGATGCAGAAACATTAATGCGAACACTGCGCGCCACAGTCCTTTTATAACGGGCCTCCATCTCAACATAGCCCAAAATAGCCAACCTGTTCCGCCCATAACCATAAAACTCTTCCTGTTGCCTTCTTATCTGTTGGTGGGGAAACGGTCTTTCCATGGTTCCCAGATTCAGGACGGAAATCACTGCTCCCGTGTCCACTAGGAGCGGAATCTCAACTCCATCTAACGTGACAGTGCAGCCGATCCTCCCTGTCGTCTCTGGGGAGATGGTATGCACAACCGTTGGAGTCTTCTGCACAGCACCTGGTTCTCTCCCATGGCTCCTGCGTACGGAGTTTTCGCACACCCTGGCAAAATGATTGAAAATCCTGCATTTGCCACAACGCTTTCCTTTCGCTGGGCACACTCTGGACTTATAGCAGTGCTCAGTTGACCCACATCCATAACATTTTGGCGTACCAGGGGCAGGCAGACCTTACCCTGACCACGGAGGCAAAATCATCCTCTCTGCATTCGCCATCACAAGGGTGCAGGCTCAGTGCCTTAGCGCAAGACGCATTCTTCTCCAGAGAGGCCCCTTCAGTAACATCCCTCGCGATGGTCTCTGCTGCCTTGAACTGTTCACTTCAATTCAATTCAACTTTATTTATATAGCGCCATTTCACAACAACAGTCATCTCATAGCACTATCAACTGTAGGGGGGACCCCCACAGTTGCAGAAAGACCCCAGCAATCAGGCGATCCCCTGTGAGCAAGCACTTGGCGACGGTGGAGAGGAAAAACTCCCTTTTAACAGGAAGAAACCTCCAGCAGAACCAGGCTCAGGGAGGGGCAGTCATCTGCTGCGACTGGCTGGGGGGTGAGGGGATAGAGAAGAAGAAAAGAACAGACATGTAGAGAGCAAACAGCACGATGGGGACTCAATCTATGGGAGAGAACAAACAAATGTTAATGACCAGCAAAAAAAAATATTTCATTGAGAGTGAGAAAAGGAGTGAGGCCCAGTGCATTACTGGAGGTCCCCCGGCTGACTAAACCTATTAGCAGCATAACTAAGGGAGGGTTCAGAAACACATGATCCCTCCCTAATTGTAGGCTATATCAAAAAGGTAGGTTTTAGCCCTATTCTTAAAAACAGAGATCGAGTCTGACTCCCAAATCCAGATTGGCAGCTGATTCCACAGGAGAGGAGCTTGATAACTGAAGGCTCTGCCTCCCATTGTACTTTTGGAGATTCTAGGTATTACAAGTAATCCTGCATTTTGGGAGCGTAGTGCTCTGTTAGGATAATACGGTAGTATCAGATCTTTTAAATAAAAAGGAGCCTGATTGTTTAGAGCTTTGTAAGTAAGAAGAAGGATTTTAAACTTAATTCTAAACTCTATGGGAAGCCAATGAAGGGAGGCCAGAACCGGAGAGATATGATCTCTCTTTCTAGTACCTGTTAAAACTCTTGCTGCAGCATTTTGGATCAGCTGAAGACTTTTTAAAGATGTTTTAGGACAGCCTGATAATAAAGAATTACAATAATCTAATCTCGAGCTAACAAAAGTGTGGATCAGTTTCTCAGCATCACTCTGAGACAAGATGCTCCTAATCTTGGCAATATTACGCAAATGATAGAAGGCAGTCTTAGAAACAAATTTAATATGTGAATTGAAGGACACATCCTGATCAAAAATAACTCCAAGGTTCCTCATAGCGCTATTAAGAGAACGAGTAACCGCATCCAAACTGAAAGTTTGATTTGGAAAGGAATTTCTAAGGTTTTTTTGGACCAACAAGAATGACTTCAGTCTTATCTGAATTTAATAGCAGGAAATTACAAGTCATCCAAGCTTTGATTTCCTTAAGACAGGCTTCTAACTTGGCTAATTGATTACTATCATCTGGCTTCATTGACAGGTATAATTGTGTGTCATCAGCATAACGATGAAAATGTATACAGTGCTTTCTAACAATGTTGCCTAACGGAAGCATATATAAACTAAAAAGAGTAGGGCCTAGCACAGATCCCTGTGGAACTCCATGACTGAGCTTTGAGTTGAAAGAAAACTCATTATTTACATGAACAAACTGGAACCTATCAGATAAATAAGATCTAAACCATTGCAACGAAGTTCCATTAAGTCCAACATAGTGTTCTAATCTATCAAGTAGAATATTATGATCGATAGTATCAAAAGCTGCACTAAGGTCTAAAAGGACAAGTACAGAAACTAGTCCATTATCAGATGCAATGAGGAGGTCGTTAGTGACCTTCGCTAAGGCTGTTTCAGTACTATGATGGATTTTAAACCCAGATTGAAACTCTTCAAGTAAACCATTTCCCTGCAGGTGGTCAAATAATTGCGTAGCAACAACTCTTTCTAAGATTTTTGAAATGAAAGGGAGATTAGAGATTGGTCTACAGTTGGCTAAAGCTCCTGGATCTAGCGTTGGCTTTTTGAGTAAGGGTTTAATTACAGCCGTTTTAAAAGCCTGCGATACATGGTCTAAAGTTAATGAAGAATTGATTATATGAAGAATAAAGCTACCAATAAGTGGGAAGGCTTCTTTAAATAACCTGGTAGGAATAGGGTCTAAAAGACAAGTTGAAGGTTTGGATGAGGAAACTATTTTGTCTAACTCACAAAGGTCGATTGGAGTAAACTCATCAAGACAGACATCAATAGAAGGAGTTGTAGTAGTTACAGTATTTAAGTTAACTGTGGGAAGAATCTGATTGATTTTTTTCTCTGATGGATGAAATTTTATTATTGAAAAAGTTCATAAAGTCCTGACTAGTAAGCTCTAAGGGAATGCTAGGATTGACAGAGTCCTGACTCTTTGTCAACCTGGCTACAGTACTGAAAAGAAACCTGGGATTATTCTTGTTCTCTTCTATTAATGCAGAGTAATAACTCGTTCTAGCTTTTCTAAGAGATTTTTTTATAAATTAAAAGATGATTTCTCCAAGCTAAATAGATTTCATCTAAATTAGTGGAGCGCCATTTTCTTTCTAATTGACGAGTCTTCTGTTTTAAGCTACGAGTTTCTGTGTTGAACCAAGGAGTTAGAAATCTCTGATTAGACTTTTTCTTTTTTAAGGGGGCCACCAAGTCTAGAGTCTGATGCAGAGAAGCTGAAACACTATCCACCATGTTATCAATTACAGAAGGAGCAAGCTGTCTATAGCTTATTTCCGTTGTGTTGACACATGGCATAGAGGAAACAATCTGCATAAATTTGGTAACAGCATCATCTGAGAGGCATCTACTGTAATAATATTTTTCTTTAGGAGCCAAATAGTCAGAAATAGTAAAATCAAAGGTTAACAGACAATGGTCTGACAGTACAGGGTTATGAGGAGACACTACAAGATTTTCTATTTCTATGCCATATGTCAGAACAAGGTCCAATGTATGGTGGAAGTAATGAGTAGAATTTCCTACTTTCTGAGAAAACCCAATCGAGTCTAATATTGAATTAAATGCTACATTAAGGCAGTCACTATCTACATCCACATGTATATTAAAGTCCCCTACTATAATTATTCTATCAGATTTCAGCACTAAATCAGCTAAGAAATCAGCAAATTCGGATAAAAATTCTGAGTAGGTTGATGGGGGACGATAAACTATGGCAAATAAAATTGGGTTTAACCTAAAATTGCTAAAGTGCCCAATACTGAGGACCAGGCCCTCAAAGGAATTATAACATGTTTTTTGCTTTACATTAAAGTAGAACTGAACTGAACGGCATTGAACGGCACTGGGTGATAGTACATACAATTATAAAGATAATTTATCATTGGCACCCCCTCCATAAATCCCGGAATCTTGGAGAAAATCGCGATTTTGAATTTCCCGCCCTGAAAAATCAGACAAATCCGCCGATTAACCGGAAGTGCAGCTGGAGTTCCGCGTGACGTCATGAGTGTGACACAGTCCTCCATGTTTACCATCGCGAGCACGTCGACACTGGTTGTTTTTGGTGCATTTTTTCGTGATAGTCGACTACAAAACACTTCCAACACCTGGGAAGATCTGTTCAGTGGCCAAGGAAAGCTGTCATGGCGACGAAAGAAAAGAAAGGGGGAGGAAAAGCGACCGGGAAGCGATGCGTTTCTAGATTTAGATATTACAGTGATCCCTCGCTACTTCGCGTTTCACCTTTCGCGCCCTCAGTGCATCGCGGATTTTTCAAAAATATTCATCAAAAATTCAAAATTGAGACTTCCGGTCTGGACGCCATGGTGATAGCAACCTAATGGTGAAACTCCCAGACTCAATCCAAGGAAAACCTCCTCAAAATCAGACCTAACGGATTTTTGGAAGATTAAAATTCAAAAGACAATAACACCATGCCTAACCAAAAGCAGAGGAAACTGACATTCCCCAGATCAGGACGCACAGCAGCCGCAGAATCGGAACCAGAAGACCTCCGTTCAGAAGACGAGTGCCTGGGCCTAGCTAACAAAAGGATTAGCTTGAAATCGCTATTTGACGAATTACGACGATTTTGGGCCGAATTTCTTGAATTCAGAGAGGATCTAAAAAAGGCGAACAGCAGATTGGACCAGGCCGAAAACCGAATCTTGGAAGCTGAAGACAGAATAAAAGTGCTTGAAGATTCTGTACTGGATTTACACAGAAAACAGTCAAGGCTGGAGGCTAAGCTGGCCGACCAAGAAGGAAGACAGAGACGGGACAACATCAGAATTCACGGTCTGAAAGAAGGAGCTGAAGATGGTTTCAACACAGTGGCAGAATGCGTGGAATCCTTATTGAGAGAGAAGTTGGATATTCCACAATCCACCGATTTGAAGATAGAAAAGGCACATCGCACATTAGCCGCAAAGCCAGCCCCGGAAGCGCCCCCACGTTCAGTGTTGGTAAGATTCTCCGACTTCAAAATAAAACAAGAAGTTGTAAGACAGGCTTGGCAGAAGAAAGGATTTATGCATCAAGAAAGAAAAGTCTTCGTGGAACACGATTACGCCCCTGAAGTTCTTAAAAAGCGACGGGAATATAACGACGCCAAAAAGGTTTTACGGGAAAAGAATCTACGCTTTCAGACGCCATTTCCGGCGAAGCTAAGGGTCTTTTACGGGGAAGAGTCATGTCTCTACAATTCAGCGGAAGAAGCAACATCTGACATGGCAAGAAGAGGACTCCCGGTAACGGTGTTTAAACCTGCAGCGGATCTGAGCGTGAAAATCAGAGCTCAAACGTGGTCCACTCAGAGACCTTCAAAATCCACGGGCCAGCAGCGGGAACACCCAGCCCCAGAGCTACAAAGATAAGCTTTCCAGTACCAGAAAGGAATAGCGACCTTTTTGGTTTTTTTTTTTTTTTTCTTTCTCTCTACAGTCACTCTGCACTTGCACCCCCCCTCCTACAAGGTAACAAACATTAAAGAAGATGCAGAATCAGCATGTGGTAAAACCTTTCATGGAGCAGTTTTAGCATTAGAAACAAATGTCTTCTTAATTTAAAGGGGAAAAAAAAAATCATGTTAAAATAGAAATGTAACAATGACCCACATGTTCTCCCCACACTAACAAATACTGTATTAGAGTGAATGTTTGCTGTGATGGGGGTGTGATGGGGCTGTGATGGGGGTGATGCCTATACTCATAGAGTATAGGCATAAAAAAAAAAAAAAAAAAAAAAAAAAATCATTACAAATTCGGATTGGGATCTGAAATTCACGTTAAAAACATGGGACAACTTACAGGGGTAAGAGAGGGCCCTCAGCACGTAACAGAGTTTGAGGAATTTCCCTCAGAGCCCATACTCCATCAGGGCTCTTACAGGGTCTTTAAAGAGACCCCAGCTCAGGAAGTTTTTTTTGACAGTTTTTTGTTTTAAAGTTTCGTTCATTATGTACTTAATGTTTTTTATGTTCTTAATGATCTTTCAGTTTCTGAGTAGCAAAAAAGAGGGCCACCACACTGTTATACTAAATAAGAAAATACAATGGAGAAACAGGGTGTAACCAAAATAGCCTCATATAATGTGAAAGGGATCCTGAATCCAGTTAAAAGATCCAAGATTCTACGCAAAATGAAAAAAGACAAAGCAGAAATGGTATTTTTACAAGAAACCCACCTAACAGACGTGGAACACACTAAACTCAGTAGACAAGGGTTTAAAATGATCTCTTCATCTTCATATAAATCAGGGAGGAGGAGGGGAGTAGCGACATTGATATCAACCAAAATTACATTTGAAAAAAAATCAGAACACAAAGATAAAGAATGGAGGTACAGTTTGGTAACTGGGCGGCTAGAGGGAGAAGATATCACCCTGCTGAATATATATGCACCACCAGGGGCTAAATGGAAATTTTATAAAAATGTATTCGACGTAATGATAACTAAAGCCCAAGGTTTAGTGATATGTGGTGGAGACTTCAATCTAAGACTGAATCCATACTGGGATGCAACAGGTAATTCTTCACATCAAAATAACACCCAAAATAGGAATACTCGGATGCTACTAAAAGAAATGGGAATCTGTGACGTATGGAGGGAATTCAACCCCAATGTAAAAGATTATACTTTTTATTCAACGCCACATTCATCTTACTCAAGGATTGATTACTTTTTTATGTTTAGTAGAGACATTGGAAGAGTAAAAACATGTAAAATAGGACTGATGGATCTCTCCGACCACAGTCCGATCTATATGGATTTAAACATCCAAAAATACACAAATAATACATTTTCTTGGAGGTTGAATTCAAGTGTCCTCAAAGGGCCACTGAAAGATGAATTGGAATCAGATATTCTCAGATATTTGGAAGAAAACGATAATGGAGAAGTATCCCCTTTAATACTGTGGGATGCGTGCAAAGCTGTAATAAGGGGAAAAATTATTGCAAAACTGGCAACCCAAAAGAAACTGAGACAAGAAAAGCTAACCACACTAGAGTCAGAGCTCAAGAACCTAGAAAAAGAACACAAAGATAACACTCATTCTAATGGCTCGCTCAAGATCAAAGAAATTAAAAATCAAATAAATGAGATCTACACAATAGAAATCCAGAAGAAACTTACATTTCTGAAACAAAAACACTATGAAGCAGGCAGTAAATCGGCAAAATTACTAGCCTATAAATTGAGGAAACAACAAACGGAAAGAGCAATCTACAAAATCAGAGACCCAGTATCAAAGGAAATAAAATTCAGAATTCAGGATATTCTTAAAAGCTTCGAGAATTACTACAAGAACTTATACTCCCACAAAAAACATAAAAACGCATCCGAGACATTCCTAAACACATTAAACCTTCCCCAACTTACGGAATCACAAAATAAAACCCTACTGTCAGAAATACAACCTAAAGAATTGGAAAAAGCAATTATGAAACTTAAAGCTAACAAATCCCCAGGAGCAGATGGCTATACAGCAGAATGGTACAAAACCTTTACAACAGCAACTATCAACCTAAACAGCAACTATCTCCTCTCCTCCTGAAAACATTTAACTACGTCCTCCACACAGGGGAAATCCCCCCCTCCTGGAGAGAAGGGGTCATTGCAGTCATACCTAAACCTGAAAAGGATAAACTAGATTGCTCCAACTACAGACCAATCAGTGTATTAAATCAGGACCATAAGCTTTTTACCACTATCCTTGCCAAAAGGTTAGAAAACATACTGACAGACTTAATTCACTTAGACCAAACAGGTTTTATAAGACAAAGACAGACACAAGACAACATTCGACGCACTTTACACAGAATTCATCATATAAAAAAATATAACTTAAATGCAGTCATATTGGGATTAGATGCTGAAAAAGCATTCGATTCGGTTGACTGGTCTTTCCTCTATAAAATCCTATCCAGTTTCAATTTTCATAACAACTTCATTAGAACTATACAGGCATTATATAAAAAACCAACAGCTAAAATAAGGATTAACGGTAATTTATCATCATCTTTTGAGCTGGAAAGAGGATGTCGTCAAGGCTGCCCCCTGTCCCCACTGCTCTTTGCAATCTTCATAGAACCTCTGAGCCAATGGATAAGACAAAATCAAGAAATTCAAGGTATTACACTTGGTCAGAAAGAACATAAAATAGCACTCTTTGCTGATGACATTTTAATATACCTAGGGCAACCAGACACTTCTCTACCAGAACTAATCTCAGTTTTTTCAGACTATGGAGATTTATCAGGGTACAAATTAAACATGCATAAAACCCAAGTTTTAACATTCAACTATGACCCAAATCATTTTTCACTAAATGAACTCAAAACTAACTGGGAGTCGGATTCTATGAAATATCTGGGGGTCAATATCCCGAAACAACTCGACAAAATTATAACACTAAACTATGATCCACTGGTGACAAAAATAAAATCTGACCTAGCAAGATGGAATATGATACCATTCTTAGGTACCGCACAAAGAATTGAAGCAGTCAAAATGAATATACTTCCACGTCTTCTATACCTTTTCCAAACAATACCGGTAGAACCTCCCAAAAAAACATGGCAGGAACTGGACAGAAGGATCTCAAGATTCATATGGCAGGGTAAGAGACCTAGAATCAGATATAGAACCCTACAGCTAAACAAAGACAAAGGTGGGCTCGCACTGCCAAATATCAGGGACTATTTTATAGCTGCACAAATTAAAACTTTAGTAGAGATATGTAACCCAGTCTACATTGCACAATGGAAGGAGATGGAATGCCAAATAACAAGTGACATCCCCCTACAGGCGATAATAGGGAACAATGCCTTAACTAAACTCCTGAATAACACTAACCCGTGGATAGAGACCCCGCTAAAAATTTGGTTTAAGATAGTCAGAGAGAATCAAGCTAAAGAGCCCTATCGACTTCTGCAATGGATTGCCTATGATCAAGACTTTACCCCCAATAAAACAGACACTAGATTTAAAGAGTGGAAAGAGAAAGGGCTGATAAAATATTACGATTTTTTTAAGGGGCAAACTTTAAGAAGTTTTGAAGATTTGAAAAAACAAGGTCTAATAAATCAAGATCTATACAGGTTCTTTCAGCTTAGACACCACATAAACAATATACTTAAAAAGGAGGATTTGGAAAGGGCCCAGTCAGGTGTTCTGAAGGTCTTCTTAATGGCATATAAAGGGATCCCAGGGATCAGATACATTTCTAAAATATACCAAGGTCTTCAAGACTTAAAAGGAGACAACACATCGTATATAAAAGAGAGATGGGGAAAAAGAGGGGAATTTCACTTTACAATTGGAAATATGGGAAAAGCTAAATAAACAGCAATGGAAAAGTACCTCATCCCTGCAGTGGAGAGAATTTGGATTGTAAAACTTAGTAACTGATTTTTCAGAACACCTGCACAAAACAAATTTACCCATAAGGGATTGAGCTGTTGGCGCTTGTGTGGTGAAAAGACTGCAAATCATTTTCATGTGTTTTGGTCATGCCCAGTTATCCACCAATATTGGACCAATGTACAGACAATATTGGGGAAAATATTCAAAATAACAGTTCCCTTTTCTTTTGTAACTTTGTATTTGGGTTTATTACCGGACTCACTGGAAAGACGAGGAGATAAATACTTATTCAATGTTTTAATATTGGCAAGTAAAAAAGCCCTAACTAAAAAATGGATGCTGAAGGACTGTCCTACACCTGAAGATTGGATTAACGTGATTCAAGACATTTACTCGATGGAAAAGTTGACATTCGCACTGAGACAGGACATGGATGGGTTCATGAACTTTTGGCAACCCTGGATCGCATATGTGTCTTCCATTAGATCTAATCTTTGACAAATACCATTTCAATAATGGTCCCGCTCTTTGTTCCAACGCTACTCAGATGCTCTTTTACTTTTAATTACTTAATTTTCTGTTTGTTCTTTTTTTGCTGTTCTGTTTGTTTGTTTATTCGTTTGTTTGTTTTTTATTTAATTCTCCTTAACTTCACTTTTTCTTTCACTTTAAAAAAAAAAGGGGGGGGTTGTTGTAATAACTATCCTACCAATGTTGTCAAATAGCAAAAAATAAGGGAACATGTGATGAAAATGTAAACAATGCAATGCTGTAATGACCTGTATACCCTTTACAAAAACTTAAATTAAAAAAAAAAAAAAAAAAAATTCAAAATTGAGAAAAAATGGCACGAAAGTTGCCCGGGCGCTAGCAGAAGGCAGGGAGAGTACATTAGAACATCAGGTATCAACACGGAGAGCCCGCACAACTCAAAATGCACCTCTCTGACCACCGCTCCACTCCTCTCCGCCCACCTCTTCACTGCTCGGGAATCTCGCAAGCTGATTGGCCGAGACATTTTACCTCGCAAGCTGATTGGCCGAGACGTTTTACCCAGCTTCTCTCCCTGCAGAGCGCCCATACCCAGCGAAGGAAGACCGCATTCATTGTTCTTTATCGCTCGTGTTGCTTAGTGGCACTTTTCGCTGTTCTCTTGTACCTTTTTGTGCAAAATAGTGCTTGTGACGCCCTTGGGGGGGGGGGTGACGCTACTTCGCTGTTTTTCACTTTTTGCGGTCGGTTCTGGTCCCCATTAAACGCGATAAGTGAGGGATCACTGTATTTATAAATAGCACAGTCAAATGCAGAGGCCAGTTCTGTTCATGTGTATTGCCACTATAGTCTGTAGAAGTATTGTAATACATAGCCCAATTTTTTGAATGAGTGAATGAATTTATTTATTTCGGATAGTACAGTACAGGTTGAAAGAAACTGAATGATATAACAACAAGGTCAAATTGAACAATGACGCATCTGATTATACAATTCAACGTAAGTTATCCGAAATGGGTGATGGCTGAAGCCGCAGCTTATATTGCCCACCCATATTCCATCCAAGAATTCAAAAGAGAAAACAGGCAAGAGCGATTACAATTCAAAACAAAACTAAGACAAAATGTGACAGAGAAAAAAAGAAAACTAAGCTACAACACAACACAGGCTGGATAAGTTACAACTCGCCGCTCATTAGCGGCGCCAGCAGCGCGCACACTTGCGCCTCGTCAGCAGCGTGGGATATAAGCTACTCTGCCCTGGGCTTCAGCATGAAGCCGTCTGATTCCTTCAGCCCTCTTGCTGCAGAGGAACCCCCTCATCTCCCAGCAAGATCTACAGCGTAAGCATACCTACCTTTGCCTTTCCAGTCTCTCCCCTGTGCACAGGTGTATTCCCCGGCGGCAGACCTCGCCTCTGCATCGCCGTCTGCCAGCTGCTGTCACAGGTGCATTAGGTCTCCCGGGCTCGCCCTTGTGCACGCCTGCCACCTGCCACACTCCTGCATCCTCCTCTGTCTCGTCACCGATCCTGAATGCCTCTTCACTCTGAAAACTCTGGTGTTCTTGACTGCTGGAACTGCTATCATCTACCATGGTTGTTTTATTTAGGGATCACACTCGTGACGTCACGCAGCGTCGTCTGCACTACTTCCGGTTTGTTTGGCACTGCCAGCCAGAGGCAAAAGTTTATCGGCTTATAGCTTGGCCATCGCACAGCCTAAAAATTTCTTTTATGTGTTGAAAAATACAATAGGTAATAAGGAATTAATCTGCTATTCTACTTTTTGCGCCAAAAGGTGGGTTCAGTTCTACTTTAACTAGTAATTTGGAATGGTAAATTGTTGCTACTCCTCCTCCACGACCAGAACTTCTGGGATTTTGACAGTTTAAATAACCAGAGGGAGTTGATTCATTTAAACCAACATAATCCTCTTGCCCTAACCAAGTCTCTGTAAGGGAAATTAAATCAATCTGATGATCAATTAACAGATCATGGACTAACAGAGACATGGGAGTTAGAGACCTAATATTTAATAAACCACATTTAATTTTTAAATTATGAGGAGGAACAGAGGCCAAATCATTCAGTTTAGAGGCTTTATGTTTAATTTGAGTTTTACCAATATTTTGCTTTATCACTTTGGGATGCTTATACATTATATTTTTATTTACTTTGGAGGGAGCAGACAACGATTCTCTGATGGGGAAGACGGGGGCTAAGCTGAGGGGTGGCAGATGAAGAGGAGCTGCAGAGAGGCGTGTAAGACTGCGACTCTGCTTCCTGGTCCCAACTCTGAGTAGTCAGGGTTTTGGAAATTTGGATAAAAAAGATGCCAGATTGTTAGATAAATGAGAAGCACCATCCAAAGTGGGATGAATGCTGTCTCGTCTCATAAGACCAGGTTTTCCCCAAAAAGAGCTCCAATTGTCAATGTAGCCCACGTCATTTTTAGGACACCACACAGACAGCCAGCTGTTCAAGGATGACGAGCGGCTAAACATGTCATCACTGGTCAGATTGGGGAGGGGCCCAGAGAATACTACAGTGGCAGACATCGTTTTTGCAAAGTCACACACCGATTCTATATTAAGTTTCGTGACTTCTGACTGCCGGAGACGGATGTCATTAATGCCGGCGTGAATAACAATTGTGGAATATTTACAGTTACTTTTAGCCAGCATTTTCAAATTTGACTTGATGTCGCCTGCTCTGGCCCCAGGAATGCATGTGACTATGGCCGCTGGAGTCTCTAGGTTCACGTTTCTGACTACAGAGTCGCCAATGATCAGAGTTTTTTCCTCAGCGGGTGTGTCGCTGAGCGGGGAAAAACGATTAGAAACGTGAACAGGTTGGTGGTGTACCGGGGCTTTGCGACTAGGCTTCCTTCTCACCGTCACCCACCCAGTCTCCTCGCTGCTGAGGAGAGCCGGGGAACCGCTGACAGGGGGGCCTAAGCTAGCTAGCTCCGCTGCAGCTAAGGGGCGTCCGTCGAGATTAACTGGCGCAGACGGTGTTTCAATGCAGCGGAGCCGGGATTCCAAATCAGACAACCTCGCCTCGAGCGCCTCAAAAAGACAACATTTATTACATTTACCGTTATCGCTAAAAGAGGCAGAGGTGTAGCTAAACATCTAACAGAGAGAGCACACCAGAGGAGGAGAGGAAAGAGAGCTAGTAGCCATAGCTAGTGGCTAGCTAGTGGCTGGAAAGCAAACCACACAGGCAGACAGCAAAACAGGAAGTGACGATGCGTTACCACAAGGAAGTGACGATCCAAGGAAGTGAACTGATGGGCAAGCTCGACAGCCTCAGCTGTTACCGCTTTTACCTCATCGCCAAATGTTGTCTATAATGTTGGGAATGACGAGTAAGACTTGCCTCGGTTAACAGGGTTTATTCAGGATGTTAAACCAACTATATACAAAGGCTCACGGCACCCTCCTGCTAACCAGGTGGCTTCACGACGAAAGAGGCAGAGCCTCTTCCGCCCACTCTTTTATACTCTGGGCGGCGTCACCACCGGAAACCGGTAGTAGCCACCCCGGTCTATCTCATGAACAACCCAGCTGCCATCTTACTAATACTAGCCAAATACAGACATAACAGGTAGCTGATTAAAGAAATCCAGAAGGAGCTGGATGGAGCGACCTGAAATTAATTCACGGCCACAGCGGAGGCAGACGGGAGGCAGAGTGGCATTGACCCAACCACGGCATCATCATTGTTAAAAACGGTGATAGAGGATGGTGAGTGATGTGGTATTATGCATCTTTGCTGTTATTTATCCCAGTGGTGGAATGCTCACTTTGAACAAACAACACCATTGTCTCCTGTATGCAGACAATGAGCTAACTAACACGCAGCATACATATTTTAGTACCTAATAATGATAACTTGCCGTGATTACAATGTAGTACGGGGGACTTATTAGTGCTAACTAGTATTAGCAATCATTAGCTTACCTTCATATATGATCTAGTTCATATCCTCATGTCTTCCGCTGCTCCATGGCTTCCTGAACTCTCCAGTACTTTTCCAGTGTTTTGTCTCGCCACCTGTAGCCTTTTCTGGCGCTGCTTTTTTGCCTTTACTCTGACTAAAAGCCAGCAAGCAGCAGGCTCGCCTTGATATCCATCTTGTGTTTTTCTTGTCGCATACAAACGATGTCATGGGAGTGTCGGGCCACCTTGCTGTAAAGATCTCACCCACTTAAGGTGGTATTCAGTCGTAATGGATAACGAACAACACTATGGCGAGTCAGAGTATATGCTAGTGGAATTCTTCTTCTCAACACAGGGTCCACGCTATTTGCTGTCCAAAATGCCAGAAAAACAATGTGGCACATGACCACTGACATCACGTGTATCCCTTCTATAGTGGATATTTCATTCTTAGATATTATTTGTGAATATTTAGGCATTTCCAGCAGACAAGAAGACTCTGATTGTTACAGAGAAATAAGAGAAGAAAAAAATAATGTTGTGTGGCAGCCTCAAAAGTCACATTTATTTCTAAGGAACCATGTTTTTTAGGAGACAGGTGCTGCACAACACTGTTGGTTTGACCATCTGATCACCATCTGAGGATTAATAAAAAAATAATAAAGTAGTGTGGGCCGGTGTTCTGCCATTTTACCATACTTATCAGAACAGCCATACCCTGGGTTACTACGCATGCGGGCGCATGTGTAGTAACAGGAAATACGCTTCCGTTCTTAATTTCAGCATACCATACAGCTGACGGCGCTGCACCGTGATTGGCTGATCCAAAAATGTGGTGCATTTTCAGTGTGTCTATTTATATATATTATATATATTTCCTACTGTTAAAAATTACTCAATATAGCTGACGGGAAGGTAAGCAATTATGTAATGGTAGTGGCATATTTGCAGTGCAGCTGATTCTGACAGAGTATGCTAAACTGATAGCTATACCTTTTGGTTTGCCATATGGGTATAGTATTCTGATAACGTATGGTAAAATGGCAGAACACCGGCATTAAAACAGTCATTAAAGGCAGAAGACAGACAGTGGGAACAAAATCCATGATGTGCAACACTGGGGTGAATGCCGGCTGATGGAAATAATTTAAATTTATACAGCTATGGTATACGATGTAAATAAGCTCATCAGTTCAGTTACAGGCATTGGTGAAATAAGTGAATAAAGTGTTTTAAGTGTTAGTTACCACGTGGTTGGCGGTTTGAATCCCGCTCTCCCCAGATATCCTGCCGTTGTGTCCCTGGGCAAAACACTTCATCCCCAATTGCTCCTGGTGGGTCTGGAAGCACCTTCCCTTCCCTCAGCTGTGCCCACAGCTGTTCTGCACAGTTCTCCTGTGTGATATTATTCAGAGCAGGAGTGAAAATACTTTTTATGACTTGCTATGTCATACAGCATTCATACAGGTAAAGCTATTTATTTAACCCGATATGGTGACTGTATACAGTCATTGCAGCTGTGCTGTGAGCGCTGTGCCGTTGAGCCTGATGCGTTAGTTTAGCAGTGGAGTTCACCAGAAAATCCATGATGGATACCGGTTATCAATTAGTAACACCAGATTTAGTCAAAGAAATATCTTCTTAGAATTAGGGATGTGATTTTTCTGCTAATTCGCGGAATTCTGCTTTTATCTTCCAAAATAATAAAAAAAAAAATTCCCTTAGTAATCCCCTAACGGCGCGCCTGACTTGATGCTGATCGTCCTTAAAAAAAAAAAAAATCCCTTAGTAATCCCCTAACGATGCGCCTGATTGGCTGATGCTGATCGTCCTTGCTGTGACCAATGAACGCGGCTGTTTCTTATCTTAATACTATTTTATTCTTAATCCTTTGTTTTCCTCGCTCTCCCATAGTGGACTTGCATTGCAGTGATGTCGGTGGTTGAACGTAAAGATGCTCCGAGAGTCAAAGAAATTGACAAGATCGTGAAAAACAAATTTCGTTGGGATTGGCTAGAAAAGGAGATTGCAACGGATGTTGGTAAGACAACTGTGACAAATTTATTTAGCGATTTCATACGGAAAATCGACCGTGCTGGGAAGGCGATATGCACGTGGTGTCACAACACGATTGACTATGGTGGAAGAGGATTTAAGTCTCTCGAGAGTCATGCTAAGAGCAGAAAACATGCACAACCGGTGAAATCGAGGTCCACTAATTATTCAATTGCTGGAACTTTCGGTGTTCAGAAAAAACCATCGAAACCATACGGCCTCCACCCTTTGTTAACGACACGATCGGACCCGGAAATCGAAAGGAAGGATCCACCCCAACAACCAGTGCCAGTTGCGGATAGAGTAGTGAATTTTGAGGTATGTGAAGATATATTTTTGTGTACATGTCATCTAGTTAATATTTTCTTCATCTTGCCTGCTGAAGATGTTTTGGACTTTACAGGGATGGCAATTTTCCGCTGATCCGCGGATTTCCGCTGATTTATTTTCAAATTGATCATTTCTGTGAATCGTCTAAATCCGTTGAGAAAATTTTAGGGGGGGGGTAAGGTACCTTATTGTTACCGATTTTAGTGAAAATCAACACGAGTACATAAGCGCTCGGCGCTTCCCCAGAAGTCGTCTCCCGCGATAACCCGGATGTGTTGTGTTCAAGCTACTGCTGTATTGCAGTAACTTGACAGCCCTGCGATTGGACCAATCAAATGGCTCGTTGTATGCTTTTTCAAAAGATTCATGGCGGCGTGTTCTCAGGGATGTGATTTTCTGCTAATTCGCCTCATTCCGCTTTATTTTATCTTCCAGGAAGATAAAGTACGTTAAGTACGTTAGTGGCTTGTGGTCCACGAACTCGGTGAAGGTGCGCCCTTTCAGCCAGAACCGGAAGTGGCGTATGGCCAGGTGGAGAGCCATTAACTCTCTGTCGAACACGCTGTATTTACGCTCACTGTCGTGCAAAGACCTGCTTAAAAAAAAAGGTGAGCGGCTGCCAAGAACCGGCAACGCATTGCTCCATGACGGCCGCTATGCCCATGTCCGAGGCGTCGGTAGTGAGCGCTGTTTTAACCTCAGAACGCCTGCTCCCGTTCAGGAGTCCAGTCGACTCTGTCCGCCGGTTTCCGTTTAAGTGCAGCGTACAAGGCTGTATGAGCTGGGCTGCGCGGGGGAGGAAAATGAGCTGCTCAAGACTCAATGGAGATTGAAACTGGTGATCTGAAATGAATGCTGAAATTATAAAAAGTAATGGTATGTTGGAATTTTATTTCTATTATGGAATAGATAAAATTAACTGATTTTGATTTGATCAAGTGTTAAAGCATGTGATGGATAATGCTTGTTGGAAGATTTACCTCCGCCAAGGAGGTTATGTTTTCATCGGCGTTGGTTTGTCTGTCTGTCTGTTTGTTAGCAAGGAAAAGTTATGGACGGATTTTCATGAAATTTTCAGGAAAGGTGTGTAATGGCACGGGGAACAGATGATTAGATTTTGGTGATTATCTGAGAGTGCATACCTCCACCAAGGGCTTTTTTGTATTTGTGCAGCAGGATTACACAAAAACTACTGGATGGATTTGGATGAAATTTTCACCAGAGGTGGTTCTTAGGCTAGAGAGGAACCCATTATATTTTGGAGATGATCTGAGAATGCATACCTCAGCCAAGGCGCTTATCTTCTCACAGTGTGTTAGCAACAATACTCCAAAACTGATGGACAGACTTTGATGCAATTTTCACCACAAGTGGCTATAGGCCTACACACAAACCCATTACATTTTGGAGTTGATCCATGACAAACGGAAGGAGCCTTGGCGGAGGTATGCGCTCTGAGTGCTTTTCTAGTTTAGGAATGCTATCTTCTTGGAACATAAGTCAATATTATGCAGTAATAAGTGGCATTCAGCTGTTTGTTTTATGTCATGTAAGCACAGTTCTGGTACTTAAAAATCATAAAAACCCAGGAGCTTCGGGGGGCGAAGTGACAGTAAAGGTGAAAATTGGCTCAATGTTCAATGAGGTAACAGAAACACTCGGACAGTTTCTGAAGAAACCAGAAAAGGAGATGAAGTTCAAAGTTCAGAGACTGACACAGCTTGCTGCCAAAAGGAAGAAAGTTTCACATTAGAAGTGACTTGGTGACCAGTGTAAATAGTGTAAAAAAACTCTTATAGAACTGTTAAATATGTTGGACTAAAGACAGTGAGACAACATTGAAGAAAAAGTAAGTTAACTTTTCATTAAATTTAATGATTTGTCTAAGTCTAGTATTTCATTTTTTTAAATCATTTTTTTTCAGTCTAAATTACTTCTGTTTTACTGAAAACCTCCCAGCTTCAGGGGGGCTGCGCCCCCCCGGCCCCCCCGTAAGTCAATCGACCAAATTAGATTTCAGCTGAAATCAGAATTTCCTGTTGCCATCCCTGACTTTATTTAATAAACATTTTTAACGCCACACGTACTTAGAATTACGTTTATGTTTGTGCTTTTCTGTCTTCCCTAATTAATATCACATATATCAGATATGGATTGATGTTGAGGAGAAAAAAATAGCAAAACAATTTAGTTAGATTACTTTTATGATTCCAAACAGTTTGAAATTGACAGTGCACAGTGGACATTGACTAATAACTTATGAATATTTCTAAGACTTGGATACATCAGTGATTGTGCAAAATCAACTGCTCAAGACTCAATGGAGATTGAAACGGATGATCTGAAATAAATGCTGAAATTATAAAAAGTAATGGTATGTTGGAATTTTATTTCTATTATGGAATAGATAAAATTAACTGATTTTGATTTGATCAAGTGTTAAAGCATGCGATGGATAATGCTTGTTGGAATATTTTAGGAATGCTATCTTCTTGGAACATAAGTCAATATTATACAGTAATAAGTGGCATTCAGCTGTTTGTTTTATGTCATTTAAGCACAGTTCTGGTACTTAAAAATCATAAAAACCCAAGAGCTTCGGGGGGCTTTGCCCCCCAACCCCCCCCACCCCCCCACCCCACCAGGGCTCTGCCCCGGACCCCGCTGGGGGACTGTATTCCCCAGACCTCCTGCAAAATTTTCAGATAATTTCACCAACCTCGAATCACATCCCTATTAGAATAGACAAATTTACCACAATTTATCTTTGTAGAATTAATTTACCACAGTACTGACACTGAATATGGTGACTCTCTGCACTCTGGTTTGCAGAAAAGAAAAAAAAAAAAAAAAGATGAATACGACATTCTTTAAAAACTCTGAGCTCAATCACAACTGTATGAAAAATATTTAAAATTTCAAAAGCTAAAAGTGTAATTCAAGTTTATGCGTCCGATCAATTAGATTTTAGATTTTCTGCTTAAATCCACTATTTTGGCTGCAGTTATATAAATGTGTATGGAACATGTATAACTAGTAAAAGCTGCCTCGTTAATCTTGAGTGTTTTAACAATTTACTCTAATCTACTAGGCCACTGAAGTGATGGCTTAGTTGATAGAGCATTCGCCCCACAACTGGGAAGTTGAGGATTCAAGTCCTGGCCGGGTCATACCAAAGACCATATAAAATGGTACTTCCCGCCTTGTAGGTTGGTGCTCAGTAACAGAATGGGGGAAGGAGAAGTTGTTTGTGGCGGCACCTTGGATGGCAGCGACCCCTCTGATTCTAGGTGTGATTAACATTGTAGATAGGAGAAACGTAATTTTGTTCTACTGTACATGATTGGCTGTATGGACTGAATGACAATAGAGATGGCTTCTTCATTTTCGAAATCGAGGCAAGGCAAACTGATCACTGCTCAATACAACCTCAATATAAGGATGCAGTGCTCCATATAACCTGATATCATCATGGTGGAATAGTGGTTAGCACAGTGGCAGCACAGTAAGATGGTCACGGGATCGATTCCACCCCTGACCATTGTGGGTTCGATCCCACCCTCAGACCACTGGTGACCCTTTTGTGTGGAGTTGGCATGTTTGCCCGGGAACTCCGATTTCCTCCCACAGCTCAAAAACATGCAAGTTAGGTTAACTGGAGACTCTAAAGTGGCCCTAGGTGTGAATGGTGAAGGGATGGCGCTGCACTGTGGCTGCCTCATCCATCAAGGTGGATGCCCTGAATTTCCCCTCTGGGCATCAATAAAGTACACAAAACCACAAAAAGAATCTGCTTTCTGGTGTCATCCAGTATCTTGTTGTATTGGGCTGGAGTCACTTTTGGAGTCAACCCAAGTGTGGCAGCAGCAGAACACATCCTGACTAATTCATCCTTGCCTTGGTTAGATAAAGGAATATCTCGATCTGAGAGAGATTTCTTCAATTCTGGCACCTTTTCCCCCTCAAAATCCATGATTGTAGCTGCTGCTAACAAAGAACGTCAAGCCAACATCTACCTTGTTTGCCCCCAAACGATCCCAGAATGCTTTGCAGCACGCTGCACGAGTGGCTGTCGTCATACATTTGTGAAAGGTCCATGAGAACTAGTGTTACTGATTCATTCAGAATTGTGGTGTGGAGCATAAAACGTGAAGTTCTTCCACTATCTGAAACAATTCACTTCACTTCCTTTACTTAAGACCACCATTGTAACATTCAAATGACAAAACTTTACATGTCTAAAACTGGTGGCCAGATATTAGTTTTCTGTAATCACAGTCACTTCACCTGACTTGGCACACAAGTGCAGAATTGTGGTTGATCAAGTTTTGTCAGTTCCTAGTCTAAAATGGGATCTTTGGCACAACTTATGATGTATTTTTAAAAAAGAAAAGTTGACCAACTACTCTAAAGAATAGCTAAGCAAAAGCTTCTCATTCATCAGTGAGTTATAATTCCAGCCATACTAAGCGCATTGTTTCTGTTTAACCACTGCGCTCTTTCAGTGGAATGAGGTGACCCGGTTGTTTCGGGCCGGCATGCCCCTAAAGAAGCACCGGCAGAACTTCAGGTACTATGCTTCCTGCTTCACTGCCTCTGCTGCCGTGGACTGGCTGCATCAGCTTCTCCGCAACAACAGCAACTTTGGCCCTGATGTCACCAGGCAGCAAACGATGCAGCTGCTAAAGAAGTTTCTGAAGAACCATGTGATCGAAGACGTGAAGGGTCGCTGGGGAACAGAGGATCTGGAGGACAACAATGTGCTGTACAGGTATTCCATCTGCAGAAGAAATATTCTTCAGCCTTTTTCTACAATGTTATTAATCCTTTTGTGCTTTTGAATTTGCTTGTCCTTAGATTCCCCTCCACCTCTCCACTAAAGCCCATTCCAAGTCTGACTCGAGTGTCAACCTCCAGTTCCCTAAAGAAAAGACCTTCATTCAGGGACAAGGAGGTGTTCTTTAAATTTAGAAACATCAAGAAGCAGGAGAAAGAGACATTGGTCAGTGAGAATTAACACTGATTGTTGTTTTTGTTAGTGATGTCCAGTGTTTTAATGTAATTAAAAACAAACAGATTTTCAAGACCAAACCAAAATTACTTAATTATAGAATTTGATAAGAAATAAAACAAAATTCACTTTGCGGAGGTATTTGTCCTCTGATTTCTCATTCCAGGAAAACATAGATCCTGTTCTCCAGGCACAACAAGGTGGAGAGAGTCAGACAAAAGAAGAGCGGCAGATGCAGAGACAAGAGCTGACGGAAGACGATGAACGTGACCTTTGGAAAGAAATCACCCTGACCCAGTATAAATCCACAAAAACATGTTCTGTCTCATACTGAGACTGAAAAGATTTGTGTATAACTAAAGCTTGTGGGTTTTTTTTTTTTTTTTTTTTTTTTTTTTTTAAATCAGCCTTCAGAGGATTCTGGGTGTTGCATCTCTGGGTGAGGTTTTGGACCAGCGCTGCGTGAACCCACAGAACATCATCCACAATCTGACCAAAGTCAACAAACATGGAGTGGTCAGTCTGGATGACAAAACTAGTAAGTTGTTTGACTGTAAACATTATTGCTGTGATGATTAAAAAAAAAAAAATTCTGCCATGACTGGAAGATATTTTCCTTTTTTAATAAGGCTTCTTTATCCAAACTGTTTGACATTTATCACTAGGGTTGTCCAGAAGTACAGTTTTAGAGCTCTGAATGTTAGATAGAAGATGGAAACCTGTAATCGGTTATGATGTGATGAAAAAATGGTGATTGTTGTTGGATCTCAGTCATTTGGATACAGTTGAAGAAATGACCAGACTCCGTTTGTTCCTAACAAAGTACATGTGGTAATGGGGCAATTTACCCGAGTGGTGGTATAGTGTTAGAGCATCCACCCCACAGCCGAGAGGTCATGGGTTCAAGCCCCAGCCGGGTCATACCAAAGACTGCATAAAAAATGGTACTTCCCGCCTTCTAGCTTGGCACTCAGCATAACAGACTGGGGGAAGGAGTGTTGTTTGTGGCGGCGCCTTGCATGGCAGTGGCCCCTCCAATTCTAGGTGGATGTGGTTGACATTGTAGGTAGGAGAAACTTAATGTCATTATACTGTACGTGATTGGCTGTGTGAGGTGAATGACAAAGTTGGCTTTCTTTCTTTCATTTCACTGCCAACACGTCTCCTAAGATGTTTGATAGTCCTGCTTCCATAGGGTATGTAAGGTCCTATTTAAATCAACATAATCATATTTGATGGCAATTTGCTTAGTCAGGAAAAACTGGTAGATGGATACCCATGAGTCCAGTAGAGCCTCACATTCACCAGTGAGAGGAAGTGCAGCTGCAGCCTTGGTGGCTTAATTGCTGCATTCAGGATTCCTGAATTGCCACAGTGCTGTTATCATCATCCCACAACTAATTTGAAGGGCTGATCGGGGATAATAAAGTTGTATAACTCAAGTTATCTTTGTGTAATATTAAAATGTGTTTGATCTGTGCAACATGGGCAGCTCATTGGGGCAGTGGTTAGCACTGTGGCAGAACAGCAAGAAGTTCATGGGTTCGATCCCACCCTTGGCCACTGGTGACCTTTCTTTGTGGAGTTTGCATGTTCTCCCCGTGTCTGTGTGAGTTTTTGCTGGGTACTCCGGTTTCCTTCCACAGACCGAAGACGTGCACGCTAGGTTAATTAGCATCAACTGGGGGTTCTAAATTGTCCTTAGGTGTGAATGTGAGATTGAATGGTTGTGTCTCTCTGTTGGCCCTACAATGGACTGGTGATCTGTCCAGGGTGTACCCTGCCTCTCACCCAAAAGACGCTGGAATAGGCTCTAGCACCCCGCGACCCAAAAAGGATTAAGCGGTTGAAGATGGATGAATTAATATAAACATACAGTAGGTGTTACCAGTCAAGTTGACAAAGGATCACTAAATTAATTTCCAACTACTTTCCACCTATGAGCCTGTATCTGTCATGTGCATCTGCTGTGGAATGGTTTTTAAAGAACAATGCCATTGAGCAGTTGCTTCTGGAGGCAATAAACATGACTGAATGCTTTCTGTGACAGCCACTCTAAGTGTGCTTTCACACCTACAGGCTTTAGTTCATCTCAGTTGAACTCGAGTTCACTTTCTCCGTTAGTGCAGTTCGTTTTGTGTGGTGAGAACATGGTAATCACACTCAGGTGTGCACCAAAACAACCGTACCAAGACCTCCTGAGAGAGGTGGTCTCAATTAGAATCAACTGGTGAACTCTGGTGTGGTCCTGCAGGTGAGAAAGTGACCGCACTAAAACAAGACCAGCGGCAAACGGCAAAACATTTTATGTCACTGTACATACCTGATAGATCTTCCGACAATATCTGTGGCTGAGCACGTCAGGGTTCTGGAGGATTAATGAACGTTAACATGTTATTTTCCATCCACAGCTGCGCTTCATTTTCAAACTGTATGATTTGCCGAAAGGGGTATATGCACGTAAGTAATAAATGATTACCAGGGCGATGAAAACCCCTATAGATTATGCTATGATTTGTATTATTTTTCTCCCCAGAAATGCATAGATGCACAGTAGTCATCCTGCTTCCTGTGTTTACCTTTCCTGTTCTCGTGGTAAAAAAACCCCAAAAACTGACTAATAAAAACGAACGTTCTGATGTAAATCTCGCTGGATTTAACGTGAGGGAATTTGGTCTGCTTGAATTTTTACCTGTGTGAAAGGGACCCAAACCAAGGAGAAAATGATACAAATTAACAAACTTATCAACCGATTCAGACCAAAGTAAACGAATTTAGGTGGGAAAGCACCCTAACCTGTTGTCTCCCTTTCTCTAGACGACCTCCCTCACTGGGTTTTATCTGCCATGAAGAGCCTGGCCAGCTGTGAGTTACTAAGACCTACTGTAAAGACTATATTATGCATGTAAATAAATAAATATTTAGAATTTTCTGCAAACACTATAAATTAACAAAGCAATTGGAGACAGTAGACTTTGCCTCTGCTGTGCTAACCCCCCCTTTTTTTGACACTTTTATTACGGTGTGTGGAAACACACTGATACAAGGACAGGGTGATACAATAATTCTCCATGGCTTCTCAGAACAATAATAAAACCCCTAGTTTGTGTAATCCTAGACATGTTGGGCACATACATCCTATTGACATAATAATTCCAAGCTTCCAGTCTTATAATACCTGGACTATCTTCCTTCTGATTTTATTTTCAGGGCCAAAATATGACAGTGCACAGCCATCCTATCCCGGCTTTGAAAGAGATGTCTTCAAGACAGTAT
This sequence comes from Pholidichthys leucotaenia, assembly GCA_020510985.1. Lineage (NCBI taxonomy): Eukaryota > Metazoa > Chordata > Actinopteri > Cichliformes > Pholidichthyidae > Pholidichthys > Pholidichthys leucotaenia. The sequence continues at coordinate 286,294,225 of CM035839.1, forward strand.
CTGACTATTTCTACAGTCTTCCGCAGCCATTGCTGACATATGAACTATATGAACTGTTTATCAACATTCTGGGTACGTTTGTTACTATCTGTTTATTCCTTTGGCATTTCCTGACTTGCATGTCAATGCTGTACTACAGAGACATATGATCAATACTAGCCATGTTTACATGGACACAAGTAACCGGATTAAGAGCCTGATCGGAATAAAATTGCTTCATGAAACACGCCAGTCTAAAGATTTTGACCTGATCAGACTCATTCGGATCAAAATTTCCTTCCAGTTGAGACAGGTGGCTTATGCCAATTGTTAATCCAATTGGTGTGCATGTAAACACTTATTCCGAAGTTTGGGTAGAAAATACGTTTACTATGCATGTCTGTACGTCAGCCACACGTCGATGTGACATATTTCTGCCTTTACAGCAGCTAGCGGAAGACATGACAGGAGTGAAACAGAACTGGTCTGTATCGTCCTGCTGTCTCCCTCTGTTCATCATATGCAGAAGTATGTACTGCTGGGCTTGTAACTTCATTATGGAGACCAGCAGAAGCAAAAGTACAGTCTGAATAACAATACTGGTCCATTTTAAAAAGAGACACACGAAGCGGGTTTGTTTACGTTGAAAGTTGCTTCTTCTACCATTTCTGGAATGTCAGACAACTTTGTGCATGTCAGAATGATTTACTCCATTCAAACGTGTGAGGCATGTAAACGCACATCACAATCGGATCAGTTTTTTCTGGGTCCATGTAAACAGTAAAGTTCCGATCTGAACTGTAATCAGATTGAAGAAGTTTTGCTCATGTAAACATGGCTACTGATGGAACCTTATTGCACAGCAGAGCTGTTTCTTCTAAGACTTGAGTGTTTGACCTCTAACAGATCTATGCGACTGCAAATAGAGGTTTTGGATGTTTGATGGAGTCCTAATAGACTTATGAGCTGCTTTACTTGTTTGTGTTGTTTTTTTTGTGTGTGTGTTTTTCTGACTACCTGTGTGTACAGAAAAGGTTTGAGCTAACCAGACCCTCTCTCTTTACTGTCTGCTTGCACTCACGCTCTGCCTGCATCACTTTACTCTGATTTCCTCTTGGCTTTCAGTGTTCTGCGGGTATGTCAAGGCACCTTCAATGTACCAACATTTGAAACGCAAGAAGTCCGACCTTCCTTCAGCTCCGCCTCCTGCCAAGTCATCGTTCCGCTCAACGGAATGTCTCCTCCTCTCACTACTCCGACAAGGGGCGTGTGATGAAACAGAATCTCCCATGAGCGACGTGTTGGGTGGTAAACTTCAGTCACGGATGGCGGCGTTGAAAGGTGGTGTGGCTGAGACAGGTGCTATTCACTTTGGTGGCAGCTGCACAAGCCTCAGTACCACCATTTCCACCAAACCTCAAACTAGGTGTTGCTCACTAGAAACCATTCTAGATGACACCACTCCTCTGACCCGTCAACGGCTGTTTGTGTCCAATGATAGCCTGGAATCTTGCAACAAAAGAAGCTCAAATGACAGCACTACAATTGCAGCTTCCCACGCTCTTTCAGACTGCACATCTGTGTCCAAACCACCCACTATTGCTGGAGTTCCAACCAGAAACAGACACTCTGTAGCTTCTATCAGTGGACTGCCAGCTCCACAGCGGCCACGTGCCTTGAGACCGTGCAGTGTTGGCAGCTGTCTGGACATTGTCATAGAAACCAAGGAGGAAGATATCAAAGAGACGAAACTGCACTGTCGTGCAGCCAGTTGCCTCAGCGTGAACACTTCTTCACTCTTTACCTCTGCTTCAGGCCCTTCCACTGTTTTCTCCTGTCATCGTTCCTCCATTCCCTGCCATCCTGTTTCTTCCTCTGTTTTATCTGCTCCAACCAAAGTACAAGGGTCCAATGCTGGTGCAGGACCTAGTGGGCCCAGACCCGCCTCCAGTACCAGTAATCTTTGGATGCTACCTGCACATAATATTGTCCAGCGATGCCTCAGTTCTCAGGATGTGTCCAGGCCTCTTCAATCTGCCTCACTGTTCAAAGCTCCTGTCTGTGTGCCCACCAGCAACTCGCAGCCAGAGCACAGTAAGACCTTGTCCTCTCTTCCTGTCTGTGTTTGCTTCACTGGTGATGTCTAATCAGACTAACTGCATGTGTCATCTAACTTCTACCAGTCTGACTTTGTTTACTCACTTGAAGGATGAAGTAGAGAGGTGAACCGGTGAAAATGACCTGACTTTTAGTGGATCTTCATTTCCAGGAATGAAATGTATAAAATATAAAAAGGACACTTTCACTGGTGCATATATAGTGAAATAGGTACTCTAGGTGGTGTAGTGGATTTATGGGTTTTATACTGTAGGGGTTTTTTTGTTGGTACAAGTATTAATATAAATATGAATGTGAGTCGGAAGGAAGATTTCCTTTCATTACACTTATATCCTCATAGGACACCAGTCCAGATAATGGACAGTTTTATTAACAATTCTTTATTTGTACCAATGATGAATCGGTCTCAGAAAACTCTTGTGAGTTCTTGTCTGCTGATAATCAAGAAGATGGACATGAAATCAAACAATAACTCCCATATGTCTTTCAATAGTTTAATAAGAAATGTCAGAATAGGTTAACACATTTGGATAACTTTAAAACAGAGAATTCAACATGTATTATGGGCATTATAGACCAGGGGTCGGCAACCCGCGGCTCTTTCATTCCTCTGCTGCGGCTCCCTGTGGCTTTGGAAAATAAATGAGTATTTAATTAAAATATATTTTATTTTAATTCATTAGTTTTTAAAATGTAATTCTAAATTTGAAGATTATGGTGATCTTGTAAAATCTAAAAAAAAAAACGTGTTAAAGTTTAATCACCGTCAGCGAAAATCAACACGATTACATAAGCGCTCGGCACTTCCCTGGAAGTCGTCTCCCGCGATAACCCGGATGTGTTGTGTTCAAGCTACTGCTGTATTGCAGTAGCTTGACAGCCCTGCGATTGGATAGTTGCAAATGATTGGACCAATCAAATGGCTCGTTGTATGCTTTTTCAAAGATTCATGGCGGCGTGTTCTCAGGGATGTGATTTTCTGCTAATTCGCCGAATTCCGCTTTATTTTATCTTCCAGGAAGATAAAGTACGTTAAGTATGTTAGTGGCTTGTGGTCCACGAACGCAGTGAAGCTGCGCCCTTTCAGGCAGGACTGGAAGTGGCGTATGGCCACTTCCAGTAATCAGTATGGCCAGGTGGAGAGCCATTAACTCTGTTACTGGCGGCGTACAACGGCTGTATATGAGCTGGGCTGGCGCGAGGGAGGAAACGGTAATAAAAGTTAACCATCCCCTTTTATGATTCCAAACAGTTTGAAATTGACAGTGCACATTGACTCATAACTTTTGAATATTTCTAAGACTTGGCTATATCAGTGATTGTACAAAATGAACTGCTCAAGTCTCAATGGAGATTGAAACTGGTGATCTGAAATGAATGCTGAAATTATAAAAAGTAAATGGTATGTTGGAATTTTATTTCTATTATGGAACAGATAAAATTAACTGATTTTGATTTGATCAAATGTTAAAGCATGTGATGGATAATGCTTGTTGGAATATTTTAGGAATGCTATCTTCTTGGAACATAAGTCAATATTATACAGTAATAAGTGGCATTCAGCTGTTTGTTTTATGTCATTTAAGCACAGTTCTGGTACTTAAAAATCATAAAAACCCAGGAGCTTCGGGGGGCTTTGCCCCCCTTGCCCCCCCCCCCCCACACACACACACACCCCACCAGGGCTCTGCCTCGGACCCTGCTGGGGGACTATTTCCCCCAGACCCCCTGCTGAATTTTCAGATAATTTCCTCAACCCCAAATCACATCACTGGTTCGTGTTGGAATTCTGAGCTTTCGGTATTGTTTTCAGCGGAATTATGAGATTTTTTTATTGAAGGATCAGGAGTCATCAGTGCTAGAAATAGCACTCTCCTTTCAACCCAATGTCAACCTTCAACCCAATGTCTTTTTTTTTTTCGGAGTTCAAAAATGTTTTTGTTGCATGCAGAAATGTAATTTTGTTTTCTCTGCAGGAGTTCCCTGATTTCATAAATGCAACACATTATAGTTTGTTTATACATAGCATAAAGGGGAAAAAAGTTATATGCAGTGTTATTTCATTTTAAGTGTCAAAAGGGTTTTTGTGGCTCCCAGTGTTTTCTTTTCTGTGGGAAACTGGTCCAAATGGCTCTTTGAGTGGTAAAGGTTGCTGACCCCTGTTATAGACTATTACTGAGTTACTTATGAATCAAGCAGTTGTGGAACCAAATGAAGCATAGTTTAACTTGTCAGTATACTGGAAATTGGAAAACCATAAAATAGCATTGGCTAAGAAAAGTGGATGTAATTTTATGAAGGAAATGATGATTAAACTATAAAAAATGGAAAATTGGTGTTACTCTGAAAAATGTAAATTAATGAAAGGACAAAATGCATTTTGAAATTCTGGTGTGGGTTTGCATGAAATTAAGTTTAAAGAACTTATACCAGGAATATTCTGAAAAATTAAGTTTAAATTAAACAGCCGACCATCAGCCAAGCAGAATCCTTGTGTCCCAGTAGATAGCAGGCGGTTCACTGGATTCTGTTTCAGCTGGACTGGTGTGGGTTCTATTGGAATACTGGCACACAGGCTCCTTACCACAGTTATGGCCTACTCCCGAGATCACAAAGGGCTGGTTCTTCAGCAGGCTGGCTGCAGTCTTCTCTTATGCACTGAAGAAGGAATTAGTTTATTGTACAAAGTCCCATCAAAAATTCAGACTGAGGCAAAAACACATCACAAATCCATTTCTTCCAATGTTGGTGGTTTAAATGAGTTGGTTTAAGCTTAAAAAAAAAAAATCAAACGAAATCTTCTTACATGGTAATTTAAAGAAAAGAATTAAAATAAGGAAAAGTGAACTTTAAAGAAAAAAGTTTCACAGAGCATGCTCTGGGCCTTACGTGGAAGATAGGAAAAAAAAAAAAAAAAAAATGGGAGAGCAGAGACGTCTGCTCCTTGCAGCTTCACCAGCGCCCCAAAACTGAAACAAAGGAAAGTTGTTTTTTTTTTTTTTTTTTTTTTTTTTGGGTGTGGCAGAATCTCACTGAATTTCATGGAACTCGGGGATGGCAATTTTCCGCCGATCCGCGGATTTCCGCCGATTTATTTTCAAATTGATCATTTCTGTGAATCGTCTAAATCCGTTGAGAAAATTTTAGGGGGGGGGAAGGTACCTTATTGTTACCGATTTTAGTGAAAATCAACACGATTACATAAGCGCTCGGCACTTCCCCGGAAGTCGTCTCCCGCGATAACCCGGATGTGTTGTGTTCAAGCTACTGCTGTATTGCAATAGCTTGACAGCCCTGCGATTGGATAGTTGCAAACGATTGGACCAATCAAATGGCTTGTTGTATGCTTTTTCAAAAATTCATGGCGGCGTGTTCTCAGGGATGTGATTTTCTGCTAATTCGCCAAATTCCGCTTTATTTTATCTTCCAGGAAGATAAAGTACGTTAAGGGCTTGTGGTCCACGAACGCAGTGAAGCTGCGCCCTTTCAGGCAGGACTGGAAGTGGCGTATGGCCAGGTGGAGAGCCATTAACTCTCTGTTACTGGCGGCGTACAACGGCTGTATGAGCTGGGCTGCGCGGGGGAGGAAACGGTAATAAAAGTTAACCATCCCCTTTTATGATTCCAAACAGTTTGAAATTGACAGTGCACAGTGGACATTGACTCATAACTTTTGAATATTTCTAAGACTTGGCTACATCAGTGATTGTGCAAAATGAACTGCTCAAATCTCAATGGAGATTGAAACTGGTGATCTGAAATGAGTGCTGAAATTATAAAAAGTAATGGTATGTTGGAATTTTATTTCTATTATGGAATAGATAAAATTAACTGATTTTGATTTGATCAAGTGTTAAAGCATGTGATGGATAATGCTTGTTGGAATATTTTAGGAATGCTATCTTCTTGGAACATAAGTCAATATTATACAGTAATAAGTGGCATTCAGCTGTTTGTTTTATGTCATTTAAGCACAGTTCTGGTACTTAAAAATCATAAAAACCCAGGAGCTTCGGGGGGCTTTGCCCCCCTTGCCCCACCCCCCCACCCCACCAGGGCTCTGCCCCGGACCTCGCTGGGGGACCATGTCCCCCAGACCCCCTGCTGAATTTTCAGATAATTTCCCCAACCCCAAATCACATCCCTGGGTCGTGTTGGAATTCTGAGCTTTCGGTATTGTTTTCAGCGGAATTATGAGATTTTTATCGAAGGATCAGGAGTCATCAGTACTAGAAATAGACAAAAGTGTCAAAAATAAGTTCCGATGGAATTTGCTTTAGAGAAAAGTGACAGTAAAGGTGAAAATTGGCTCAAAGTTCGACGAGGTAACAGAAACACTCGGACAATTTCTGAAGAAACCAGAAAAGGAGATGAAGTTCAAAGTTCAGAGACTGACACAGCTTGCTGCAAAAAGAAAGAAAGTTTCACATTAGAAGTGACTTGGTGACCAGTGTAAATAGTGTAATAAACTCTTATAGAACTGTTAAATATGTTGGACTAAAGACAGTGAGACAACATTGAAGAAAAAGTAAGTTAACTTTTCATTAAATTTAATGATTTATCAAAGTCTAGTATTTCATTTTTTTTTTAATCATTTTTTTTCAGTCTAAATTACTTCTGTTTTACTGAAAACCTCCCAGCTTCAGGGGGGCTGTGCCCCCCCCCCCCCGGCTCCCCCATAAGTCAATCAACCAAATTAGATTTCAGCTGAAATCAGAATTTCCTGTTGCCATCCCTGCTATAGAAAGTATGCAACAACAAAGACACCTGTGAAATATCTCCAAACTGCTGATGAGGCTGTTGATGGAATCACCAGATAACACAGAAATGACTTTAATGGTTTGGTCAGGTTCCAATGAGGGTTTTCAGTCTTGATCAGCCAGAAATGATCTAGATATTGAAATTAGATGATGGATGATCAAAATGTACCCTCCAATCTGGGAATATGCAGAAATGTTGGGAACCTTGAACATCACAGGTGAAGTTGCTGTTGAATACATATTACTTTAAAAAAGTAATATTGTGGAGTGTGTGAAATCACAGGCAGATTCATTTCAAATGATTTATTGCACACTCACATCTCACGAGCACAGAACAGACTGACTGGTCACATTAAACATCCTTCTCTCTCTACATCAAGTTACACTTCACAAGATTCCAGAAACTTCCTAATAACAGCAGGACATCTACACCACACTTCATTCAACCCCCACTCCCACTGTTCTCCCATGTGTATTCATTGTCTCTGTCTAAGGTGTGAAATAACCTGAGGCCTGAGGCCCACACTGCCCCCCCGCCAGCAACTTGGATAGAACAATAGCACATCAGTCCACACGCTGTTTCGATTTCAGTCTCCTCCCATATCTGCTGCAACTGGGTTTTACCACCTCCGTGGCGCTGCTGTGCTGGTGGGAGGCTGCTGGAAGTGTGTCTGACTGTGGGTGAGCCGTGGAGAGGGGAGGGGGGGTTCACTCTGCCCGTGTGGCTACTCTGATGAATCGTTTCCCTGGGGAGCTCTCCGTGGGGGTCTTCCACGCCGAGGGGCCCTAGCCAACAGCACTTGCTCGTCTGCCACAACGAAAGCGGGTTTGAGTCTGTCTATGCCAATTTTTTCCCTCCTACCCCCCAAGTCTAACAAAAAATGCTTATCCCCTGTTTCCAGCACTCTGAACGGTCCATCATAGGGTGGGCGCAATGGAGGGCAGTGGGCGTTGTGTCTGACAAGCACGAACTCCGCGTTCTTCAAAGTTTTAGGCACAAAAACACGCGGAAAACTGTGGTGGGCAGGGCCCGGCAGCGTGCCTGTGTTCGCGCTACGCTGCAAAAGCTGAGAAGGGGAGCTGCCCGGCGCGGGATTATCTGGCAGAAATTCCCCGGGCAGCTGTAGTGGCTGTGCAAAAACGAGCTCTGCCGGGAAAGCTTCCAGATCCTCTTTCAGTGCGGAGCGCAACCCCAATAAAACCCACGGTAACTTGTCTACCCAATTTGCATCCGTCAATGAAGCCCTGAGTGCTGCTTTCAGTGATCTATGAAAACGCTCGCATAACCCATTGGCCTGTGGGTTGTACGCGGTTGTGCGGTGAATTGTAACACCCAGGCTGCGGGCCATCGCCGACCAGAGTTGGGAAACAAATTGAGGGCCCCTGTCGGACGTAATGTCCGACGGGACTCCAAAACGTGCCACCCATGCTGTTAAAAAAGCACGCGCCACGTCTGCGGACGTGGTTGCCGCAAGCGGAACCGCTTCTGGCCAGCGCGTAGTGCGGTCCACCATTGTCAGGAGGTGCGTGTACCCCTGTGATGGCGGGAGGGGGTCCACGAGGTCCACGTGAACATGGTCGAACCTCTTAGCCGGAATACGAAACGGCTCCAAGGGAGCCTTCGTGTGTCTGTGTACCTTGGCTCGTTGGCATGCCATGCAGGCTGCAGCCCACTCTTTAACTTGTTTGCGTAGGCTCGGCCACACAAACTTCTCTCCCACCATTTTGACGGACGCGCGCACTCCTGGGTGCGCCAGTGTGAACCGACTCAAACACACTGCGGCGCCACGCAGCCGGGACCACGGGATGCAGGCGACCCGTGGAGACATTGCAGATTAGGGGGGGCATGCTGTCTTGCAGCACCCTGCTCTCCAGCCTTAACCCTGTTGGTCCAGACTGGAGCGCGCGCACCTCTGCATCGCTAATCTGCTCCGCGGCCATGGCTGCGTAATCTATGCCCATGCAGACTGGGGCCACCACGGCGTGCGAGAGGCAGTCGGCCACTACATTCAGTTTACCCGACACATGCTGAATATCAGTAGTAAACTCTGAGATCGCGGCCAGCTGTCTCTGCTGCTGGCCCGACCACGGTTCTGAAACCTTGGCCATCGCGAATGTTAGCGGCTTGTGGTCTACGAACGCGGTGAAGCTGCGCCCTTCCAGCCAGAACTGGAAGTGGCGAATGGCCAGGTGGAGAGCCAGCAACTCTCTGTCGAATGCGCTGTATTTACGTTCGCTGTCGCGCAAAGTTCTGCTGAAAAAGGTGAGCGGCTGCCAAGTCCCGGCGACGCGCTGCTCCACGACAGCCCCTATGGCTACATCTGAAGCGTCGGTGGTGAGCGCTATGTGGGCCGTCGGGTCTGGATGTGCCAGCAGTGTGGCGTTTGCCAGAGCTGCTTTAACTTCCGAGAATGCTCGCTCCGGGGTCCATTCGATCCTATCCACGGGTTTCTGTTTCTTGAGCGCAGCGTACAATGGTTGCATGAGCTGCGCCACGCGGGGAAGGAAACGGTTATAAAAGTTCACCATTCCCAAAAATTCCTGCAGCGCCCTGACTGTCTGAGGCCGGGGAAAATCCGCCACGGCGCGCACTTTGTCAGGCAGCGGGATCGCTCCTTCTGGAGAGACGCGGTGCCCCAAAAAATCAATCTCTGTTACGCCGAACTGGTATTTCGCCGGGTTGATTATTAACCTGTGCTCCTTCAACCTCCGGAAAACCGTCGTGAGGTGGGTTTCGTGTTCGTCTTCGGACGCGCTGGCTACCAGGATATTGTCCAGGTAGACGAACACGAACGGGAGATCACGCAGCACTGCATCCATCATGCGCTGGAACGTCTGTGCCGCTCCTTTTAACCCGAATGGCATGCGCAGGAACTCAAATAGACCGAATGGAGTTATTACCGCTGTCTTGGGTACGTCCTCAGCGCGCACTGGGACTTGGTGGTAACCGCGGACCAGGTTTATTTTGGAAAAAATGCGTGCCCCGGCGAGGTGAACGGCAAAATCCTGTATGTGGGGAATCGGGTAGCGGTCGTGCACCATGGCCTTGTTCAACCTGCGGAAATCACCGCACGGTCGCCACGATCCCTCAGCCTTAGGGACCATGTGTAGCGGGGATGCCCATGGGCTGTTCGAACGCCTGATGATGCCCAACCTTTCTAGGTTGGCGAACTCCTCGCGCGCTATGGCCAGTTTAGCTGCGTCCAAGCGCCGAGGTCTTGCAAAAACGGGCAGCCCGGTGTTGGTGATAAAGTGCTCCACCCCGTGTTTAGCGATGGCCGTGGAAAACGTCGGGACCGTGAGTGCTGGGAACTGAGTGAGCAGTGTGTGGAACTTACCGCCTGTAGCTGTGACGTTGGCTTGTGCTGTTGGCTGGGTCACTCAAGCTATACAGGGGAGAGAGTCAAAAGATTAACCAGGCGCCTGTTAGCAACATCAACCAGTAAACCATGTGCACACAGAAAATCAGCCCCCAGTATGTGGTAATTCAGTGCTGCTATGACAAAAGTCCACTCATATGTATGGCCGTGTAGAGAAAAGAGCAGAGTCCTCTCACCAAAGGTCTTAATATCCGAGCCGTTTGCTGCCAACATCCCGGGGCCGCTAGCTCCTGCCAGCTGGTCAGCGTAGGTCGGCTGGATGAAGCTCTTCTGGGCTCCGGTGTCCACGAGGAAACGCCTCCCCGAGCGTGCGCTTGTTAGGTAGAGCAGCCTGTTCTCTTCACCGAGGGTCGCTGCTGCTACCGACCCCCGGCCTTGGTGTTTTCCCGAGCGCTGGAATTGGCACGGTGGCGCACATCTGCGTGCCTTTTCTCCGAAGCGGCGGTGGTAGGAACAGAGCGTGTCTCTCTGGCGCTCCTTGGCCCCCGCTGCTGCTACCGCCAGTGACTCCTCGCCTCCTCTGGTCGTCTCGCTGGGCTCCGTCGCTGCCGCGTTGACTGTGATCGCCTTGGTGGTGATGATGATCCGGTCTGCCTCCTGGGCTAGCGCACGGTAGTCTCGCGCGGCCAGCCGCGGCGAATTGGTCAGAACCGCTCTTGCTACTGTCGGAAGGTTCCGGAGGAAGAGTTGGGCAAACAGAAAGTGCCTGTCATCCGTGCCCCTTAATGCCAGCATCTTCTCCATCAGGTCTACGGCCGAACCATCTCCTAGCTCGGTCCGCGTCAGGAGCCTCTCCGCTCTCTCACAGTCCGAGAGCGTGTAGCGCTGGATGAACGCAGCCTTGAGCGCCTCATATCTGCTGCTGGCTGGTGGCTGATCGAGCAGGCTCGCTACCTGTTGAGCTGTGCGGGCGTCGAGTGCTGCAACCACATGGTAGAATCTGGTGTCATCTGCCGTTACTCCCCAGAGGGCGAACTGGGCCTCGGTGAGGTGGAACCAAGAGCGCGGGTTGTGCTGCCAGAAATCCGGTAGCTTGACTGCAACCGCACACGCGTGGCTGGAGGTTCCAGTCCGGGCTGTCTGTGGGATGGCTGCCGCCTCGCTGTAGCTTCCTGACCGGGCCGGCTCCGGGGATCTTGCCTCGTGTTCCATAATACGTCTTGGGTCACCAGTGTGGAGTGTGTGAAATCAGAAGCAGATTTATTTCAAATGATTTATTGCACACTCACATCTCACGAGCACAGAACAGACTGACTGGTCACATTAAACATCCTTCTCTCTACATCAAGTTACACTTCACTAGATTCAGGGCACTTCCTAATAACAGCAGGACATCTACACCACACTTCATTCAACCCCCACTCCCACTGTTCTCCCATGTGCATTCATTGTCTCTGTTTAAGGTGTGAAATAACCTGAGGCCTGAGGCCCACAATATCTGGTGAGTGTAGAAGAGAAAAGGCTCAAAGATGACACTCTTCCTCCATGAGTGGCCGTCATGCTGTTCAGTTCTGTTCACAGATCTAGTCATTTCACTCGACAGTGGTTGATTCGCCATGTCTTCATCCATTCATTTGTTGTCTAATGAATGAATGTGGTAAATCTGGATGGATGCATGTTTCCATGAAGAGAATGAGTCTCTTAAATGATTTCATACAGATTACATAAAATGATATTAAAAAAACATTTATAAATTTATCCTGTGTTTATACACACACAGGCGTCCTCCAGCCCCAGTTTGAGCGCGTAGCCATCGAGGCCTTGCAGCTTTGCACCCTCCTCCTCCCCCCGGCCTCCCGCAGGAAACTGCAACTGCTCATGAGGATGATGTCTCGCATCAGCCAAAATGTGGACATGCCCCGCCTCCACCCAGCCATCGGCACCCGAACACTGGTGAGAAGTTGGCAGATCTCAGATGCACATCGATGCGTTTATCCTAGCTCTTCAAAGTACTGTTTTCTTATATATTTTTGTTGTTGTTTTCCTCAGATGGTCCACACGTTCTCAGGCTGCATCCTAGGCAGTGCTGAGGAGTGTGACTTGGATGAGCTTTTAGCTACCAGGCTGGTCTCGTTTCTAATGGACCATCAGGAAAGCATTCTCTCAGTCCCAGAGTACCTCCTCAGCGCTATTAGGGACCACATGCAATGCTTACGCACAGTACAGGTACACATTTTAACCATTGTAGTCAACAGTACAAACAAGATGGTGAAGTAAAGGTGATGGTCTAAATATATGCACAAAGACAGTGTATGAAAGCCTGCTAAAATGTCTCCACATTTTCCACATTGACTCAATATTTACATCAACGCTCAAGTAGACTCTTCATTTTGACTTGCTGAAAACTCACTTTATAGTAGCGTTCAATTCATTTGGAGTTTTATTTTGTTACAAGTAGGGCTGGGTGATTGGCCAAAAAATAACAATTTAAAAAAAAAACAAAACAGAAATTGACATTCAGACCAATGTAATTTTGCCCATATCTGTCGCCCAGTGTGTGTTGATGCATTGCCCCATTACATATGGGGACTTAAGTAAATGCTTTATTAAATTCAGTATGATGCAATCGTGCTTTTTGACAGTGAATAATAGATCAGTAACCTGGTATGAGCTGATACTTAAGGTATTTATTGAGCCTCTGTAGCCGCTCCATTTAGCTCTCCTTTCTCTCAGATTTATCCTGATAAAAAAAACACATGCTAGACTAGAAAGAAATGAGTTTTAGAAGTGTAGAGCTGCTTTAGTGTTAGTGATAGTTTCTTTAGCTTCTCATCAAATTAAATCAAAGTGCTGCAGTTTAAAAATGAAACTAAACTGGCTCTGCTGAGCTGACTGCAGTGGCAGAAGCTTTGAACAGAAGTCCAGCCTCGATAGTAAAAGTGAGAAGATTTTCAGTCAAAAGTAAGTCAGTCTCTCACTGAATGAAAAATGGAAAACTGAAGTAGTCTTTATGAATAATTTTAAAAGAATTACTGCTGGTAAATGAAGTTTTTATCATACCTCTGTATACCCGCCTAAATAAATGAATACTGAAAAAAAAAATGGTTGTAAAAACTGAAGGGAATTGTTAATTTAATCATGATGTTGGTTTGTGGTCACATCGCCACATGGCATGTTGGTAGAAGTTTATTGCTATAGTACACAAGGCCGGCACACCTATAAGTTTTAACATTTTTGGCTCAGTTCATTTTATTTGTCTGAAATCAGCAGAGGCGAGCTAGATGTGCTGTTACTACTTTGTTTGCAGTTCCCAGTTGACCCTCTTTGTAATACTGATGGGGGAAATCCAGTGTGCATCCCAGTGCCAGTCTACACGTTCTGCCATCAGATTAGCGGAGCAGAGTTTGAACAGCAGAAGAAAGAGTCCTCTCAGAAAGCCATGGAGGAGTTGCTGGAGATGCTGCTAACAAACCAAGACATTAGTGAGAAGGACAGAAGCAAGAAGCTGAAGCAGGTAACAGAGAAATCCTCAGGCCTGGGTGCTTTGGTGTATGCAGAACCTCCTCTGTTGTAGCGATGGGGATCTTTAGGAACCGCACAAGTCGATTACGATTCAGGGGGCTCTGATGCAATTCTAAAATGGGTTGCGATGCATCTCTATGTATCTTTTTGTTCTCTAAAGGATTTTTTTTCTGTCCCACTGTGTGACACCTTTGTACTTTTAAAATAAAGCCTATATTCCAGCACTTTAAAAAAAAAAAAGTAAACGTGCACCTGCAGCAGCATATTTGTTGTAACACAGACGTCAGAGTACCCTGAATTTTAAAAAATAATAGACTTCTAATGAACATTCTTCCATTATCTGCAACAAATAACATCAGAATGAGATTTATTGCCATTGTTCATGTAGTACACAAAATAACCCTTTAGTTGAAAATATTCTGAATTTTTAATGTAAAAATATTAAATTTCTGATCAAAAGTGGAAGCAATCTCACCCGCTCTCTTCAGTGACTCCATGACTTCGGGTTTGGTCTTGTCGTAGATGTGGGGATTGCTGTCTGTAAAATATCTCTTATGGGATGTTGTACCACAGCTCTAAAGTGCCCAACCTAGCATGAACACCCTGGGTCTTGAGGACGGAATATGGGCCCCCTTTCTCAGTTGGCTGGAAGCTTTGACATTGCTTACTTAATAGTCCTCTGGTTGGTAGTGGCGACCACAGTTGTTTTTTTGTTTTTTTTTCCTCACCCTTTTCTGCCTCCAGGTGGAAATGTGCAATATGATTTTGCATGTTTGTTATGCTTCCAAAGTATTTGTGGTTAGTTTGACAGCGCTTACACACAGTGTGGGTCTTGTCCAGGTCTTTTTCCCGTTGTCTTCATAGAAGCCATAGTGCTGCATTATGCTAGCTTTTAATGAAGAGGGTCCCAGTCAAATATCCCACTCCACCATCACACATCTTTTTTTTTTCTCACGCCATAAACTGTCCAGACACTACAGTTCCACATTTGAATTCCCCTTTTTTGTTCCTTCAAAATGACGTTATTAACTAAGATTTAAGAATCAAATTCTTAACATTAATAAATTCTTAGCATTGATTCAGAACTGCCCATATCTGCATTGCAATGCATTGGAAAAAAAATGATTTCCCCCACCCCCATCCTGTTTTGGTTTTACCGGTGGAGTTCACAAGATTATCCATGAGGGATAACCAGTTGAATTTAATACATACAATGGCAAGAAAAAGTATGTGAACCTTTTGGAATTGCCTGGTTCTCTGCATTAATTGATCATAAAATGTGATCTGATCTACATTTAAGGCCCAAGTAGAGACAAACACAATGTGCTTAACCTAATGCCACACAGTTATAGTATTTCATGTCTGTACTGAACACATTAAACATTCACGGGACTGGTGGAAAAAGTAAGTGAACCCTTAGATTTAATTCAAAGCTTGGCAGTGCAGTGGCGGAGTGGTTAGCACTGCGGCAGCACAGCAACTCACCCTTGGCCGGGGGATCCTGGGTTCAATCCCAGCCCCCGACCAACAGTGATCTGTGTGGAGTTTGCGTGTTCTCCCCGTGTCTGCGTGGGATTTCTCTGGTTTCCTCCCACATGCCAAAAACATGCAAGTTGGGTTAACTGGAGACTCTAAAGTGGCCCCAGGTGTGAATATGTGTGAATGGTGAAAGGGCTGAGTGCCACACCAGTGGCTGCCTCATCCACTCATGTGGATGCCCTGTAGTTTCCCCATTGTGGGACTAATAAAGGAATCTTTAAAAATTTACCGTCCAGTCTACGTTTCTACCCTCACCTATGGTCATGAACTTTGGGTAATGATGCAAAGAATGAGATTGCTGATACAAGTGGCTGAAATTAGCCTTTTCCGTAGGGTTGCTGGACTCACCCTTAGATATAGGGTGAGGAGCTCAGTCATCTGGGATTGCTGTCAGTTATGCTTGGACTGCTGCCTCCACGATCTGGATGGATGGATAAAATGAATAAGCGATAAAACTCATTGATTGCAGGACAGGTTAACAAATGCCTCCCCAAACATTTGTGTCTTTGTAAAAGTCTAAAGAATCCACAGATCTTAAAGGAGCAGGCAGGGCATGGTTGGCCACATTGGGCAGCAGGTTTAGATTAGCAGCCTGACCATGGAATGCTTTGTGAGGCTGAAAATTTAAAACTCAGTCCTAAATTTAACAAGAGGTCAATGAATTGATTTCAGTAAAGGTGTAACTGGACACACACAAGCTAAAGACTGCGTGTTTTCAGACTGACTTGTTTCTTGCATGTTGCAGAAATATGAGTTAAAGGTCTGATGACATGATTTTTACATTTTTTTAGCATGTTGTGTAAACCCAAAAGTCGCTGTCGATGATCAATATAATATTTACAACAGCGCCTGCATAAACTAGTTATCAAAAAACCGCAGCTGCTGACTGGACTGTGGTGCCGCCCACCGAATGAAGGGTGGCACCACCATGACGTAAGCGACAGAACGGACTCCGGTGTTGACTGGAATGACAGCAGCTTTGTAGCTCAGTTTCTCTGGTTTCTTGTTTTAATTTTACGGCTATGCCTTCGTGTTGTGTCGCAGGCTTAGATAAACAGCAGGTCGTGAAAGACCACATCACACGCTTCAGCTCCAACTGTCATAAGCCTCCTCGTGCGCTTTTACGCAGGAGGAGCGCACGAGGAGGGGAAGGATTAATGGATTTACACGCAGCTTTGACCTACTTTCTGTGATCGCATGCTGGCTCTCGCCGGTCCAGCTACGTCCCCTCTCTCATTATCACCAGCTGATTCAAAACTCACGCTGATCATGTTTCCTGGTCCTCGCCCAGGTGCTTCTCATCACACCATTACCAGCAGTGTGTGCACTTAGCGGCCATTTGCCAGTCACGCACTGCTGGTCCATAGTATTGTCATCTGTGCTGTTAGTCTGCCAGTATTTTCAGCACTCTCACGTCGTGTTAGTCACTCCTTGTTCGCCGTGGCTCTCGTACGTCCTTGAAGCGATGTCGGCTCTGAGGCGCACCTGTGGCTAACACGTCTCCTCTCATTCGTTCGCTGGGCGATGCCGGCCCCCGAACATCATCAGTAAGTGTGTTTGTGTTTTTTGTGTGTCTTCACCTTTTTGGGAACTGTCTTTCTGTATTAAATGTGCTGTGGTGAACCCTGCACGTAAATCCCCGTTATTTCATCCTCCCTCTCCGTGCCCTGCGTAAGAGCGCACGGAGGGTCATGATGAATGGATTTAAGATAAGCCTTTTAGTCCCACAATGGGGGAATTCCAGGATTGCAACAGCACAGGGATAGCAACACTCAGAGCAACAATCAGAAGGCAAGAAAAAACAAGAGCAGCTAGTATACATGTGTACATATATATATATATATATATATACTACCGTTCAAAAGTTTGGGGTCACCTCAGACAGTTTTGTGTTTTCCATGAAAAGTCACACTTTTATTTACCACCATGAGTTGTAAAATGAATAGAAAATATAGTCAAGACATTGACAAGGTTAGAAATAATGATTTGTATTTGAAATAATAATTTTTTCCTTCAAACTTTGCTTTTGTCAAAGAATCCTCCATTTGCAGCAATTACAGCATTGCAGACCTAACATGATTGCACAAGGGTTTTCTAATCATCCATTAGCCTTCTGACGCAATGAGCAAACACATTGTACCATTAGAACACTGGCGTGATAGTTGCTGGAAATAGGCCTCTATACACCTATGTGGATATTGCACCAAAAACCAGACATTTGCAGCTAGAATAGTCATTTACCACATTAGCAATGTATAGAGTGTATTTCTGATTAGTGTAAAGTTATCTTCATTGAAAAAAAGTGCTTTTCTTTTAAAAATAAGGAAATTTCTAAGTGACCCCAAACTTTTGAACGGTAGTGTATATTTATATATACACACAGTGCGGAGCATTGTGGTTGGTGGATGTGCAGCAGAAAGTCTAAGCTCTCTCTTCGCGGATGTGGCGGGCCAGCTGGATGTCTTTGGGCATGATGGTGACCCTCTTGGCGTGGATGGCGCACAGGTTGGTGTCCTCGAAGAGACCCACCAGGTAGGCCTCGCTGGCCTCCTGCAGAGCCATGACGGTGGAGCTCTGGAAGCGCAGGTCGGTCTTGAAGTCCTGAGCGATCTCCCTCACCAGGCGCTGAAAGGGCAGCTTACGGATGAGCAGCTCCGTGGATTTCTGGTAGCGACGGATCTCTCTCAGAGCCACGGTACCGGGCCTGTAACGGTGAGGCTTCTTCACTCCGCCGGTGGCCGGAGCGCTTTTTCGAGCAGCCTTGGTGGCCAGCTGCTTCCTGGGGGCTTTTCCTCCAGTAGATTTACGGGCGGTCTGCTTGGTTCTTGCCATCGCTCTTTATTATTCTGTCTTATATTTTTTGTACGCCGCCTAAACTCCAGCCCGGCACCCGCGTCGTTTTCGCTTCAGTTTCTCCCGGTATGTCGAGTTTCTCCGTTAGCACCGGGTGGTGGTTGAGTGCTAGCTAGCTCTTCCCTGCTGTATCGTCTCCTGCTGTAAACAGAGGCTCCGTCCGCCGACTCGGGAGACCTTTGGGGCGATCTGTGTGTCCGTGATATATATAGAGTGAAAGGTGTGCCGGATTAGAAAGTTATCACCGGATCAGAAAGAAGAAGGAAGATAAAAAGACTCAGAATTGAGCCGCTGTTGCAAAAGGCAGCCAACTCTTGTGGCGCCGGAACTGAATTCACCACAGCACATGTATTGAACATAAGAATGATGACAACAGTTCCCAAAAAGGTGAAGACTTGCAAAAATAAACAGAAACACTTACAGTTGGCGTTCAGGGCCGACATCACCCAGCGAACATGGAGAGGAGACGTGTTAACCACAGTTGCGCCCCAGGGCCGACATCGCTTCAAGGGGCGCAACAGAACCACAGCTGTGTGGAGTGGCTAACACGTCATGATAGTGTTGGCAATATTGGCTGGCTGACAACATGGCAGATGATGCACATAAAACATGAACAGCTAACTGTCAAAGAGAGATGGTGCGTGGTTGGACCAGCGAATCTTGGACAGTGACCACCTGAAAGTGGGTCAAAATGCACATAAAACACATGTACAAAACAAAAACAAGAACTCAAAATATAATGCATAATAAACCTGATGCCTGAACCACAGAGAATACACTGCTATGATTTTATTGAAAAATCACATTTAAATAAATTATATTTATGAACAAATAATTTGTTGCAATATCTGTAACAAAAGAATAACACTGGTGTTTCCCTGCCGTGTGTTTGTCGCTGCTGCTGTGACGGCCATGTGTGCCTCTCCACTGTCACTCTGAGTCTGACTCACTAGGCATGATGCCTGCTCGGCACGGCTCAAACCAATACAGTCTGATGCCCCCAGATTCTTCATTGTCATCCCATTCTTCAGAACTATAATCGTCTGAAGATTGGACAACACAAACCTATTCCAGACTACATGTGCTGGAACCATCGTTGATGTTTTCTACCACTTCCATCCTGTGTGTACAATGGGCAGCCAAGTGCTGTGTTCTGTCGATGACGTTACAACATGGCCGGGGGGTTTTCCAGCCACTGGTGCAATTGGTGACATGGCGCTCATGAAAATGTCAGATATTCGCGTGAAAAAAAGCCTGTTTGACTTAGAACTGCACAGACCAACCTATTTCGTCATATTGTATTATGTGTTGAAAAATTAGATGAAGTCAGAAACGTGTCATCAGACCTTTAAGCATATAGTAAGTATGATTGAATGCAAGGTGAAATGTACACATCCATTGTCAACAACCCTGGTTAAGGAAAACAAGATTGCAACTGCTGAAAATAACAAAGTTGTATCTTCAAAACAGTAGTCAGTAAACCAGTGGATAACACTTAGAGCACTCCTGTCTCCTCTGCATTCCCACCATTGGAGCAACAGTTAAAGCACCTTCCTGTTTGTAACTTAATTGAGCCAGTATCGTCCTTTCATGTTTACATCAATGACTTCATCATGCATCCAAGTTCGAGTTTTATACATTTAGTTTTCTGTCTTGTCTTTAGTTTCAGAAGCAGTACCCTGACATCTACAAGTGCAGGTTCCCCCCGTCCAACGTGGAGAACAAGACTGACAGGAAACCAAAGATTAAACCGCCACTCCTCAACATCAAGAAGACCAAAGCTTTCAGCATCAGGAACTAAACTGTTGTAGAAGCGTCAGTGTTGCTGCTCACATCATCACGGCTGTTATTACTGCACTGACCTTGCACTCCAGTGAAGAGAATGGAAACTTACTTTTGCCTTTTGCAGTTATAGACATTGTGTTATATTGGAAATTGTTACAGTAAAATGAGACTGATGAGACTGGTAGATTTTTTTTTTTTTTTATAACGGTTGGTGTGTGTGTTTGTTTTCCTCCATATTTGAGATGTGTGTCAACAGCTGAAATAGATGAAGGCAGGTGGCGAGAGAGTACCCTTTTACAGCAGTTTTTTTTTTTTTTTACTACTTTTTTAATGAAGCAAGGATTTTTTAAAATTTTCCTTGAGCTGTTTTCTGTGCGTGTGTGTGTGCGTGCACGCATATGTGCGCACGCATTTGGGAGAAAACATGCAATTCTGACATCACTGGTAATCTGGGAATCTCGGTAAATTAGAATATTATCGAAAAGTTAATTTATTTCAGTTATTCAATTCAAAAGTGAAACTCGGATTATATAGATTCATTACGTACAGAGTGAGATATTCCAGGTGTTTATTTCTTTTAATTTTGGTGAACAAGTAACAGATAATTTCCCACAGAAACCTGAACTTCTCCACCACGGCAGGGTGGCGGTCCACGGAGAGGGCTGATCCCTTCCCTACCCCCTTTTTTTTAAAGGAGGAAACTGGAACTTCCAGGAGAATCTCCCACAGTCACAGAACCCACACAAGCTCCCATTGGGGGATTTGAACTTGGAACCTTCCTGCTGTGACTCTGCACTTCCAACCACCATGTGTCACTGCCCAAAATTACAAACGGATGACATGATGGATGGATTAGTGTCTTCTAAAGGCTTTGTTCAGTCTCTTCCATGCTGATTTCTTTTTGCCTTTCTTGTTAAAGTTCTCCATCTCATCTTGTAGAGTCTGAACCTGCTCCATCAGATCTCTGTTGGATTTATCTTTGTCTTCGATGGTTGCCTATACACTGCTACTTCTGTAATGTTGTCTTCTCTGAAGTCCACTACAGTCTTTGAGCCTCAAAGATCTGGTGTGTCTTCAGGCCAGCAGCTTCTGTCTATTTGAGTTGATCCAGCAGACCCCGTTTCTCCTCAGTCCACAGGTCCCTTTCTGGCTGAAGCAGATTGTCCATCTCAGACAAAACCAGATGTGTAGCCAAGCATGTTCTTGCACCACTGATGGTGTCACTTGCATCTCTCTCCAGATCTTTAATTTTCTCCTTGGTCTCCTCAATGGTGTGGTGGAGAACAGAGCTTTCCTGGTCCCACTGCTCTTTCTGTGTCTCCAGGGTTCTCCATATCTCCTGTAACAGTTGTAGGAGACCAGCTTTCTACTCTGACCACTGCTGTCTTTCCTGCTGAATGCTGTGTTTCATCTCAATCAAAACTACTTCAGCTCGTCTCTCTTGGTTCTCAAGGCAGATCTTTGAGGTTTCCTTCATAAGTGTCTGGAAAGCCTCTTCTGGTTGTGTGGTTTTCTCTGAAGCCTCCTGCATGGCATTTACCTTCTCTCGAAGAGCCAACTTTTCCTCATCCCACTGCATTTCTGAGTTGCCAGGTCAGCTTTCACCTGCTTCATAGAGTCCTCCATGTTGGATGTGACCCGAGTTTGTTCAGCCAGCAAACATCTCTGTTCATCTAACAGTCTCTCCGTGTCACCCAGATCGAACCTAGCCTTTTTGATTTTTTTTTTTTTTTTTTTTCCCCTCTTAACTCAGTGCTGCGATTCTCCACTGTCATGGTCTTGGCTTTTTCAGCTTCGAGTGTCAGTTTTTTCTTCAATATTTGTAGCATTGTTTATTTCTCTGTAACCCAGTCTGTTGACCTCTCTAAAAAGGGACTTCCTGTCCTTGATTCTGAGGTCATTCTTTCATAAGAGTTTGTCTTCCAACTTCTTTATTTGGGTCTGTGCAGCAGATTTTTTTTCCGATCAGATGAGCTATTTTTTTGGTCCTTTTCTGCCAGGGTCTTGGCTAAATCCAACTCCGAAATCTGGATAAGCGCTGCCCCTGGCACAGCTGACAAAGGTGAGGGTTGTGGGTCATCCGTGGATTCTGGTCTTTTCATGATTTCCCTCAGAAAGTCTGGTCTCTGAGGTACTGGACTTACCGCTTTTGAGGTTGAAGCTTTGGGGTTTTCTTGTGCTGGATGTTTCAGAATTATTTTCCTCTGAAAGTCTGTCCCATTATGCCCCAACCCCGCAACTTCTGGAGGGAATGCTTTGTGGCCATAAGGCAATTTTGGCCTCATTAAGATTGTCTTTGGAAGTGATGGAGCTTGTGGACTCATCCCAAAAGGTATCTGGCTGTTGGTAAACACTAGAAAAAGCTAATATCGCTAGCCACACAGTTGTGATGGCCACTCTTAAGGGAATCCAGAAAATTCCACTTGTCCTCCTTCATTTTGATGGTTCTACAATGGGAAAGGTCATTCTGGAAACTGACTGTTTTCTCTCCAACAGAATTCGTTTGGTGAAAAGATGTGGTTTGATTAAGTAGAATGCTCAATCCTGTAGAATCGCATTGAATTTGTTACCCTGTAGAATTGTACAGAAATCTAGACCCTGTAAAATGGTGTAGAAATCTCGGTGTAGAATTGTCAAAAATGTGTGTTCTTGCTAAGAGAGCAAAGGTGAAAAGGGTAACTGAACTACAGATGTGTAATTTAGAACCTAGAATCTTCGCTGTGGCATATACTTCAAAGGAACATGTCATGTGTCACAGTTCATAAATGTAAATGAAGTTTTCTAAAAGGAAAAAAAAAAAAAAGTCTGTCCTATGATTATCTAGGAACAGTGTAAGGAGAACATGTCCGCCAAAGTAGCGCAGAAGTGTTTGTCATTTAAAGTAAAATAAACATTTTTTTCCCTCCATATAAGGAGTTGTTCAGAATCCCTTATAAGAACTCCTTATAAGGAGTCTGAGGTCAGTAGTTCGCAACAACTCCTTATAAGTTCTAAGGAAGACCCAGTTCCAAAGCTTGAATTGAGCCCACATTTTTTATCATTTTTATCCCACCAGCCTCCAAACCCTGCCCTGTGAATTCTGGCCCCTAACTCTCGGCAGTTATACCTTTTCCACCTCTGTGTTTATTTAGTAGTTCCCCTATGGATGTTCAATAAAGATTCCCCCTCTGAAACTTCCACGTATCCGGGGAGGCTGATAAAAGAAATAAACGCTTGAAATATAAAATAAACTGTTATTAGTCCCACAATGGGGGAAATTACAGATTATAATTACAGTTATATCACTGTGTGTAATGAATCTATACGAGTTCACTTTTTCAGTTGAATTACTGAAATAAACTTCAGTATTCTAATTTATTGAGATGCACCTGTATTTGTATGTTGTGGGTTTTTTCACCCTTTTTTAAGTTATATGAATGCTGACATTGGGAGAGGAGCTACTCTGGATAGGGTCTATTGTAGTTTCCATTGTTTATATTATAAATGTGCTTATGGAGTCTCATTTTCAGCCCCTTGTCTTCTTTCAGCTGCTCCCTTTAGGGGTTGCCACAGCGGATCATCTGCCATTATCTCACCCTATCCCTTCCATCTTCCTCTGTAACACCAACCCTGTCCATGTCCTCCTTCATTACATCCATGAATCTTCTCTGTAGTCTTCCTCTCTTCCTCCTGCCTGGCACCTCCATCCTCAACATCCTTTGGCCAGTATATCCACTGTCCCTCCTCTGCACATGTCCAAACCACCTCAGCCTAGTCTCTCTCACTTTTGTCTCCAGACCACTCAATGTGAGCTGTCCCCCTGATATACTCATTTCTAATCTTGTCCCTCCTAGTTACTCCCAATGGAAGTCTTAGTATCTTCAACTCTGCCACCTCCAGCTTCACCGCCTGTCTTTTTGTCAGCGCCACTGTCTCCAAACCATACATCGTAGCAGGTCTCACTACCGTCTTGTAAATCTTCCCTTTCACTCTTACCCTTCTGTTAGAAATCACCTCGAACACTGGTCTCCACCCACTCCACCCAGCCTGCAGTCTCTTCTCCACCTCTCTTGTGGATTTTCCATTGCTTTGGATGGTTGACCCCAGGTATTTAAACTCATCTACTTTCACTACTGCTACTCCTTCCATCTTCACCGTTGTTCATACTTGGGTTTTTTTTCCCTTGAGTTTTAGTTAATGATTTCAGTTGTATTATGCTATGAAGTAGCCTCCTACCATCTTCCACAAAAAGGGTGTTCCAATTTTCAGGGTTTCAGTGTTTCCATACGCAACCAAGTTAGAAATTGAGCCTCTTTTTTGCCATTTCTTTTCTCATCCCTGCTTTTATTTGAGAGAGGCATGTATTGCACTGGGTTTAGGCATTATAAATGGCCAGCAAGCTTATGTCAATCATTAGAATGAATAAGATAAGCCTTTATTAGTCCCACAATGGGGAAATTCCAGGATTGTGGTAGCACAGGGATAGCAGCACTCAGAGCAATAATTAATAAGAACAAATTAATATACATATGTACAGAGATATATACACAGAGTGGGAGCATTGTGGCTAGGTGGTATAGACAGCATTATGGTCTGTTAAGTTACCCTGCAGAATATGAATATGCCCTTAATTTATACATATTTAATGGTTGTTAGTTTTTTGAGGATTTTCCAAAGTTGTAGGTTATCTATTGGAATAACAGTTGCTACAGCTTTTCATTTAAAAGGGCTTAACTATAAATTCAGTTTAGATCCAGAATTCTGTTTTGAATGTGGAAAAGCTATTTGTTAAGCTGTTTTGCATAACTTAACTAATGTTGGGTGTGTAAATGTAAAACTTTTTTTAATCACCTTGGGCTTTATGAAGTGTTAGTGCAACCCATATACAGTATATGTTTTATACCTCAGATCCATTGGTCTGTGGATGCATGACAATATGCATTCATCTGCAGTATTTTGGTAGAAACTCAATGGGGAGTGAATATTGTCTGTGCACCACTCTTCTACCCTGTTTACTATGCAAATTACTTGTTAAGTTGTTCCAGGACTGTGATGTTTTTCTTTGAAGTTCCCCTATTATGCACTTCTTCTACATGTTGACACAGTTCCAGAGGTGTTGATGAAATGTTTGTGACATGCTTTAGTCAAAACAGCTCTGGGTTTAAATATTGCAATATCAATTGTTCACATGGAGAAAGGACTTTCATCAAAATGGGCTGTTGTATGGCTTTTTAATTTAAAGATGCACTCCAGTGACTCTAAAACCACCTCAAAAGCCAATGTGTATTACCCAAAATAGTATATCGTGGCTTTTTATACCTTAAAAAAAAAACCTTTGCCTTAGAACAGCTTGGAAAGAGCTTTTGCATCTTCCACCTACTTAAATATTTGTGGATCTATGAATATTCTAATTAGCCCCACCCATACTCCTGCAAACCCATAGCTGGAAGAAATGAGGACTCTGAGAAGGTGATCCAACTTGAGGAAGTAAAAGTCGTAACAAGGTTTCCATAGGTGAACCTGTGAAAGGATCATTCTCAGTGGAGTGGCGTTGCTGCCTGGCCTGCTGTGGGAAACCAATTGTTTTTGTTCTGATTATTCTTCCTCTTATTTTTCTTTGCTAAAAGTGCATGGGGAGCAAAAATGGTAATACGTAGAAACTTGAAATTTTACAGTGTCATCAGAAACTCTCCCCACTACTCGAGACAAAAAAAAAAAAAAAAAAAAAAAAATCAAGGCACTGTGTACACAGGTGGCGCTATAATTAAGTTTTATGTTTTTGCAAATATCTTGAGAATGACTGGGCCTAGACTAAAAATTCTTTCATCGTACTATTCATTGAAACCTTCCACAACTTTTTGTCAATGATGGCAAACTCTGAAAATGAAGTTTTCTGCACCATATTTTCAAAAATGTGCAAGTGAACTGAAAATGAACTCCTCCTAAGCTATTGATCCAAACTGCTTGAAATTAAGCAGAGCTCATCTACAGACATTGATAATGAAAAGTTGATAAAATTTTCTAAATATGCTATCCGTTTTAATTTTCTAGGCTTATCAAGTTGTAGTTTCTCTTTGGCATGTAGTTTTGGGTTTGACGCCAGATATACTGATTGAAATTTGATGAAACTTCAGACTCACAATCACAATAGTATTCTTCAGCTAACCACCAAATTCCATGTAGTTCTGCTAATGTTCCAAAAACATGTTGACAAAATATCTGTGATTTTGTTTTGCCAGTGGAATATTTTGTTAGTGTGTGAAGAAATTAATGGTTGACCCCAAGACTCTGCTCGCGACACTTCCATGTTGTATTGCTTGAATCAATGTCGAGTGGGCGGTGTCGAGCATAACATCACTACTGGTGAGATTTATGTTTAATTTAAGATCACTAGTACATACCCGTGCATACCCGTCCATGCCCGTACAAACCAAGTATATGAAAGTATTTCTGCATGCCCGTTGCTGAAGGGTCTCCTCCTGTCTCAGACGGCTGTGTTGTTCACAGTCAGTCATGCCTGCGGCGTACTGCCCAAATCTGAGGTGTTTCATCTTCACGGCATCTTTTCTGACATGCAGCAGTTCTCACTCTATTGCTCTCCATCTGGTGGGTCTTCTTCGTTCAGACCACTGGTTGAGGGATAGGTGCGCTGTAATTTCAGTTCATGGACAGGATCATGAAAATAGATCTGAGCAAAAAGTGGTGTAGACTGCCATTCTTCAAGGTGACACATTTTTACTGTGTCAGCACCTCTTTAAAAACAACATTGCTCAGAAAGCGCTGCTTTTGCTTAGTTTCTTGATCTTGAGCAAGAATACGAAGACTGCTTGATCTGCCAACTCTGCTCGTGGCAACGTAGAATTGGCCATGGCTGAAAAAATCTGTTATGCAGAAAACACCAATGCGCTGTAAAGACTGGCCCTGTGACTTATTCAGTCATGGCAAAGCAGGGTGTTACTGGAAACTGTTTACGTTGCAAGGTGAATGGAAGCATGTTGTCAGATGGTGTGAGTGTGATTCATGGAATCAGGAGAGTGCGTCCAGCATTGACACCAATCACAGATGTTGCAACAAACAGGTGAGGCTGTATTTGTTCAGTGATGTATCTTGAGCCATTGCAGTGTCCGTTGGTCAAATGTACTGCTTCGAATGGGTGTGGTTTAACCCCTTGCACTCTGGGCAATTTTCCTAAAAACGCCAAAAAATAATGTGCCCAAAGTAAATCAAAAGCTGTTCTTCAACCCTTTGCAGCATCTTCATGGGGTTGGTCTCATTTAAAAGAAAACACTTTGAATTTTTTGGCAATAAAAACAATCTCTCTATGTGCTCCGGCCACTGAGTTACAGTCATCTAAACATACTGAACTTGAAGAAAATAAATTTGGCCACGGTGTTTTTTTGGATACAAATGCTTGCAAATAACACACAGCTGTCCGATCCGGCTGGAAAATGCAACAGAAATGTAGAACCAAGTGTTATCCAGCTGAGGTCCAAATTTTGTAACAATACCACAAAAAATGAATATTTTACACAGCTTTGTTCTCAGGTTGTTCCCAGGCGTTTTGGAACTGTGCCAAATTGTGCCAAATGGCACAGTTTGGAAAAATGTCTAACTTTTGAATAATTCAATGTAGAATCTTCATTTTAGGCTCTAATGAAAGGTCACATTCAGGGCTGTGTCTGTGTGTGTGTGTGTGTGGGGGGGGGGGGGGGGGGTTCCCGCTACAAAGGACGGAGCTCGGCCCTAGCTACATGACGGATTACACTCGTTGCATGTTTCCACAGCAACGCTGTCACAGCGGCTTCCCCCCCTCGCTACTGTGTGTGTGTGCCCCCCCCCCCCCCGCTACAAAGGACGGAGTTCGGCCCTCGCTACATGACGGATTACACTCGTTGCATGTTTCCACAGCAACGCTGTCACAGAAGCTTCCCCCCGCAGACCAGGGGGCGTTCGGACCGTGAACACCCCCCCCCCCCGCTCCTCTTCTGCAGCGGGGGGGGGGGGGGGGGTCACGGTCCAAACACGGCAAATGAACCGTTTATCGCGGCGCACGCACTTCGTACTTCGTGCGCCGTACAGTTGTCATTTACCGATCGGTCAAAAGTCATTTTTGGATTACAGTTTTCAGGGAGAAATAATAATTTAGCTTATAACACCTTACCTCTTCACAGCAGCAGAGTCCTGGCGAACTTCTCTTCCCCATTGTCAGACGAACGCGACGCTGGTCCGCTTGTGGATCCCGGTCAAAACATAATTCCAATATTGCGGTTTTGGTGAATGATTTACGACCTTTGTCGTCGGCCTCCGTTGGTCTATGATGACAGAAGAGAATCCTAAACGTCTATTCTGCTGGAATGAGTGCAGGTCCCACTTGTGGGTGTTCTCCATGCTGCTGGGTCTGTAGCAGGTTCGTCCAGCGTCCTTTTTTTTCATCAGCTGCAACAGCAAATCTCTCTCTTCACCCAGCCCGAACTTCTGTGCTTCAATTGGCTCCTGCATTCACAGTAGGCGGGTCCTCCTTCCTAGGTTTTCATTCATTGGTTCTTCAAGGTTTCAGAAACCCAATTCAAGGCTCTTATTAGTCGAATGAGAGGTCAATCAGATGAACTAATCTGTCCGCGGCTGTGTCTGCAGCTTTTTTTTTCAGTGGCGCTTGGACGCCAACACCACCTGCATCACCACAATCTGGACTATGCGTCCAAGAGCGCACGAGGACGCATGAGTGCGCCCTAGGACGCAGAGACTTGCCCGCCCGCAGAACAACGGAGCGCAAGTGGTTAAAGCAATGTGTCCTATTGTTTATCGGGTAATGAGTAAAATTTCATATTTACTGCTTCGAATGGGTGTGGTTTAAAGTGCTGCATCCTATTCATAATTGGGTGATGAGTATCTCTTCTTTGGTGAGTGAGTGAAGGTCTATATGACATAAAGACATCAAGGCAGGCATCGTGAGTGATGGTCTATATGACATCATAAAGACATCAAGACAGGCATCACAGGACATCATGCCTACATCATAGGTAGCCAGTCCTATTTTCTATATGACGGTATTGCGAGTCCTATGTTGCCTGATATCATAGGATCTTCATAGGACATCATGCAGACCTCATTGGCCATCCTATGATAGTGACACAGACACAGAGATTTCTTGAATTTATAGAGTGATGATGATGATTTGGGCATTAATAATGTAACGTGAGGGAAAGTGCAATTTCAGTTTATATAATGGTATTTGCAGTTTACAGGTGTGTTTAATTCAAGTACTTTTGTTGGTGGGTTGAATCAATTATGTGACTTTGTGTAGCAAATTGATTACAGTTAAGGAGTAAAGGTTCTTTATTTGGCATTTAATGGTGGAAAGAATGGTAAGATTGAGTTTGTGCAGTGCTTAATTTAGTGATTTAATTTAGTAATATGGAAAGTTTCTTATCAGGTTGAGTAGGTTAAAATGTTTTGTAACAAATTAGATAAACACGGCAAATAAGTACATTTATTTAACTATTTGATTTAACAGATTTGGGAAAAACAAGATTGAATTAGGGTACTTAAGTTTAATTCTTATCTGAGTTTGATATGTTCTCTTTCTTTGTTTTTTCCTCTTAAAGGTTATCAACCTACTACTGCTGTATAAAGGTAAAAGGTAAAGCCAAATTTTATTGTCATTTAATCCATACAGCAAACTTTTTTTTTTTTTTATTTACTTTGAGGGTCCCAAATTAGTTTTGCCTGGTTCAAGGTTTGAAAAAGTAACGGTAGCTTTGAAGAGGATGAAGGATGGAAAGTTGGTTGGTCCAGATGACATACCTGAGGAAGTATGTAGATGTTTAGGAGAGATGGCAGTAGACTTTTTAACCAGATTGTTTAACACAATCTTGGAGAGTGAGAGGATGACTGGGGAGTGGAGAAGAAGTGTTTTGGTACCAATTTTCAAGAACAAAGGTGATGCTCCGAGCTGTAGTAACTACAGAGACATAAAGTTGATCAGCCACACTATGAAGATACGGGAAAGAGTTGTTGAAGCCCGGTTAAGAGGCGAGATGACAATGAGAAGCAGTACAATTTCATGCCAAGAAAGTACAGTACAAAGATGTAATGTTTGCCCTAAGTGCTGATGGAGAAGTATAGAGTTGCACTCTATACTGTACTATATACTATATAAAGAGTTGCACTGTGTCTTTGTGGATCTAGAGAAAGCATATGATAGGGTACCAAGAGAGGAAGTGTGGCACTGTAAGAGGAAGTATGTGAGGGTGGTGCAGGACATGTGTGAAGACAGTGAGATGTGGTGTAGGAGTGACAGATGGATTCAAGGTGAGGGTGAGGTTACATCAGGGATCGGCTCTGAGCCCCTTCTTGTTCGCCAAGGTGATAGACAGGTTGACAGATGAGGTCAGGCAGGAGTCTTCATGAACCATGATGTTTGTAGACGAAGATAATCTGGAGAGGTAGAGGTATGCTCTGGAGAGAAGAGGAATGAAAGTCAGTAGACGCAAGACAGAATACATGAGTGTGAATGAGAGAGAGGCAGGTGTAACAGTCAAGATGGAAGGAGTAGGGGTAGTGAAAGTAGATGAGTTTAAATATCTGGGGCCAACCATCCAAAGCAATGGAAAATGCACAAGAGAGGTGAAGTAGAGAGTGCAGGTAGGGTGGAGTGGGTGGAGACGAGTGTCAGGGGTGATTTGTGACAGAAGGGTAGCAGCAAGAGTGAAAGGGAAGGTTTATAAGATGGTAGTGAGACTTGCTATGGTGTATGATTTGGAGACTGTGGTGCTGATGCAAAGACAGGAGATGGTGGTGGCAGAGTTGAAGATGCTAAGATTTTTATTGGGAGTGACTTGGAGGGACAAGACTAGAAATGAGTATATCAGAGGGGCAGCTCAGGTTGAGTGGTTTGAAGACAAAGTAAGAGAGACGAGGCTGAGATGGTTTTGACATGTGCAGAGAAGGGATAGTGGATATATTGGACAAAGGATGTTGAAGATGGAACTGCCAGGCAGGAGGAAGAGAGGAAGACCACAGAGAAAGATTCATGGACGTAGTGAAGGAAGACATGAAGAGGGTTGGTGTTACAGAGGAAGATGCAAGGTGTTTTGTCTTAATAATGGGAGACATGAGCCATGTTGTACCGAGCAACAAACTGAACTTTGAGATTCACACAGCATACAGTGGGGTAAAAAAGGTATTTAGTCAGCCACCAATTGTGCAAGTTCTCCCACTTAAAAGATGAGAGAGGTCTCCAATTTTCATCATAGGTATACCTCAACTATGAGAGACATAAGAAAAAAAAAAAATCCAGAAAATCACATTGTGTGGCACACATATGTGAGATGCTTAGGCTGCATATGTACAGTATATTACTCTTGCTTCACGTCTCAGAATGAACAATAGGTCTGGGTCTCCTGGGGATAACAGGAGAGTGCGAAATGTGATCTTTAGAGATGGCCTTGAGAGATTTCCTGACCACCAGTGGTTTTAGGTGGAGGGGAGAAGACCTGGAGGATGATGTATTGTGTCTTGGGATTTAAAGACAATGTGACTCTGTGCTTTGATGTCCCGGGTATAAAAAGGACAGATGTGGGAGGATGTGTCTCTTTTTCTGTTTGGAGGATGTTGGAGACAAGTGAATAAATCTGATTTGAGAAATAAACTCAGCCTCATCTTTTCACGCTCTCCACACTGGTGACCTTAAGACGTATCATGGGCGAAAGAAATTCCCCCGAGCCGGACTCACCAGGAACCAGCCAGGCGAACGCAGTCTCAGTCAAACTACCAGATTTCTGGCAGGACAACCCGGACTCGTGGTTCCTCTTGGCCGAAGCTCAGTTTGCTCTCCGGGGAATAACGGCAGATGACACGAAATTCTACCATGTTATCGCCAAGCTTGACAACCGCATGGCTCAACATGTGCAGAGCCTGGTGCAGCGCCCACCGGCCGAAGATAAATACGGCGGGCGGAAGGCAGCGCTCATCCAGCGTTTCACTCCCTCAGTCCAGGAAAGAGCGGAGTGACTCCTGGCCCTGAACGACTTGGGAGACAGCACACCCGTCGACCTGATGGAAGACATGCTGAGGCTGAGGGGCTCAGACGGCGACGACCTTCTCTTCACCCACATTTTCCTGAGAACCCTACCGTCGGCCACGAGAGCGATCCTGGCCGGTTCACCGTTGTTGGCCCAGTGAGACTTCCGCGCGCTGGCCCAGGAGGCACAGCGGATTCTCAACGCCAGCAGACAGCGCGCGGCCACCGCAGCAGCGACAGGACTCAACTCGAGGGCCGGAGATGGCAGGGGGCCAGAGGCGGCGGCAGCAGACCCACCAGCAACGGCGGCGGTGAAGGCCAAACATCGCGGAGGAGATGACCTCTGTTTGTACCATCGCTGCTTTGCAGAGAGGGCACGCAAGTGTACACCACCGTGTCAGTTCAAGAGCTCGGGAAACGCCAGAACCGAGGGTCGGTAGCAGCCGCGGCCCTCGGTGAACAGAACAAGCTGCTCTACTTGACGGATGCGCATTCGGGGAGGCAATTCCTCGTGGACACAGGCTCCCAAGTGAGTTTCATCATGCCAACCTATGCTGACCGGCTGGCAGGCCCCGGGAGTCACGGAGCATCGGCAGCGAACGGCTCGAGCATTAAGACCTTCGGTGAGAAGACTCTGCTTCTGTCCCTGCAAGGCCGTTCATTTGAGTGGACTTTTATTATAGCTGCGGTGAGCTTCAACATGTTAGGGGCTGATTTTCTGTGCTCACATGGGTTGTTGGTTGATCTTCCCAATAGACGCTTGGTTAATGCACTCTCTTTTTACTCTATTCCCTGTGCAGCCCGAGTGACCCTGCCCACAGCACAAGCCAACGTCGCTACGGCAAGCGGTAAGTTCCACACACTCCTCACTCAGTTTCCAGCACTCACGGTTCCCACATTTTCAGCAGCCGTCGCTAAACACGGAGTGGAACATTTTATTACTACCGCCGGTCCCCCCGTTTTTGCAAAAGCTCGGCGCTTGGATGCAGCTAAACTGACCATAGCGCGCGAGGAGTTTGCCAACCTTGAAAAGTTGGGCATCATCCGGCGTTCGAACAGCCCATGGGCTTCCCCACTTCACACGGTCCCTAAAGCTGACGGCTCGTGGCGACCTTGCGGTGATTTCCGCAGGTTGAACAACGCTACAGCGCACGACCGCTACCCAATCCCGCATATCCAAGATTTTTCCGTTCATCTGGCGGGGGCGCGCATTTTTTCTAAAATAGACTTGGTCCACGGGTACCATCAAGTCCCAGTACGCGCTGAGGACATACCCAAAACAGCGGTAATAACTCCGTTTGGCCTTTTCGAGTTTTTGCGCATGCCGTTCGGGCTTAAAGGCGCTGCGCAGACGTTCCAACGCATGATGGACGCGGTGTTGCGCGATCTCCCCTTTGTGTTCGTCTACCTGGACGACATTTTGGTAGCCAGCGCGTCCGAAGAGGAACATGAAAAACACCTCACGGCAGTTTTCCGGAGGTTGGGAGAGCACGGGTTAATAATCAACCCAGCGAAGTGTCAGTTCGGGGTGACGCAGATTGATTTTTTGGGGCACCGCGGCTCTCCAGAAGGAGCAGTTCCGCTGCCGGACAAAGTGCGCGCAGTAACAAATTTTCCCCAGCCACAAACGGTCAAAGCATTACAGGAGTTTTTGGGAATGGTGAATTTTTATAACCGTTTCCTCCCCTGCGCAGCGCAGCTTATGCAACCACTGTATGCTGCGCTTAAAAAACAAAAACTTGCAAATAAAATCGAATGGTCTCCGGAGCGGGAGCGCACAATCTCGGAGGTTAAAACCGCCTTGGCAAACGCTGCGTTGTTAGCACACCCAGACCCAACGGCCCGCATAGCGCTTACTACTGACGCGTCAGATGTGGCCATAGGGGCGGTTGTGGAGCAGCGGGTCGCCGGGGCTTGGCAGCCGCTCGCTTTTTTCAGCAGGACCGAGCGATAATACAGCGCATTCAACAGGGAGTTGTTAGCGCTCCACTTGGCCATTCACCACTTCCAGTTCTGGCTGGAAGGACGCCGTTTCACTGCGTTCGTCGACCACAAGCCACTGACTTTCGCGATGGCCAAGGTTTCAGAGCCGTGGTCAGGCTGGCAGCAGAGGCAGCTGGCTGCACTCTCCGAGTTTACTACCGATATTCAACACGTAGCGGGTAAACTAAATGTAGTGGCAGATTGTCTCTCGCGCACCGTAACTACTCCAGTCCGCGTAGGGGTAGATTGTGCGGCCATGGCCGCGGAGCAGGCTAGTGGCGCGGAGGTGCGCGTGGCCCCAGTCCGCGTGGGGATAGATTATGCAGCCATGGCCGCAGATCAGGTTAGCGACGCAGACGTGTGCGCGCTCCAGTCTGGACCAACAGGGTTAAGGCTGGAGAGCAGGGTGCTGCAAGGTGGTATGCCCCCCTTAATCTGCGATGTCTGCACGAGACGACCACGTCCTGTGGTGCCAGCCGTGTGGCGCCGCCGCGTTTTTGACTCGATTCATTCTCTGGCACACCCGGGGGTGCGTGCGTTGGTCAAAATGGTAGGAGAGAAATTTGTCTGCGCAAATGAGCAAATGAGCCTGCGCAAGCACGTTAAGGATTGGGCAAGAGCCTGCATGGCTTGCCAGCGAGCCAAAATACACACACTAAAGCCCCCTTGGAGCCGTTTCACATCCCGGCTAAGAGGTTCGATCATATGCATGTCGACCTCGTAGGCCCCCTCCCGCCGTCACAGGGGTGCACACATCTTTTGACAACGGTGGACCGCACAACGCGTTGGCCTGAAGTGGTCCCACTGGCATCAACCACAGCCGAGGAGGTGGCGTGCGCATTTTTAACGGCTTGGGTAGCGTATTTTGGAGTTCCGTCGGATATTACGTCCAACAGAGGTCCTCAATTTGTTTCCGAGCTTTGGTCAGCGATGGCCCGCAGCCTGGGGGTAACGATCCACTGCATTACCGCGTACCACCCCCAGGCTAATGGTTTATGCGAACGTTTCCATAGGTCATTGAAAGCAGCCCTCAGAGCGTCGCTTACGGATGCAGATTGGGTAAACAGGCTACCATGGGTTTTATTGGGGTTGCGTTCTGCACCTAAAGAGGACTTAAAAGCCTCCCCAGCTGAATTGGTTTTTGCGCAGCCACTCCGGCTGCCCGGGGAGTTTCTCCCAGATAATCCTGTGCCAGAGTGCCCCCCTGCTCAGCGGTTACTGAGCGACACGGGAGCGACCATGCTTCCTGGCCCCGTTCATCACAGTTTTCCGTGCGTTTTTGTACCTAAGGCTTTAAAAAATGTGGAGTTTGTTTTTGTCAGACACGATGCTCATCGCCCAACCTTGCGACCGCCTTATGATGGCCCATTTAGAGTGCTGGAAACAGGTGATAAGCACTTTTTGCTAGATTTGGGGGGCAGAAGGGAAATGATTGGCATAGACAGACTCAAACCCGCTTTTGTGATGGCTGACGAAGCTGTGCAGTTGGCGAGGGCTCCTCGACGCGGCAGACCTCCTAGGGAGCATTCCCCAGAGCTCCCACAGGGATTGACTAACAGTTCTCATCCTCAGATAGCAGATCCACAGCAGGATGGCGCCGCGGGAGTGGTAAAGCCCGCTTACAGCAAGTTCGGAAGACGATTGAAGCCCAAACAGCACGTGGACTGATGTTTGTGATTTTATCATGGTATGCAGACTGTGTTGTATTGTTTCATCTTAGACGTTTGGGGGGGTCATGTGGCACA
Source organism: Pholidichthys leucotaenia (assembly GCA_020510985.1). Classification (NCBI taxonomy): domain Eukaryota; kingdom Metazoa; phylum Chordata; class Actinopteri; order Cichliformes; family Pholidichthyidae; genus Pholidichthys; species Pholidichthys leucotaenia. Next base: position 286,329,830 of record CM035839.1, read on the forward strand.
CATATGTGAGTTGCTTAGGCTGCATATGTATATTACTCTTGCTTCACGTCTCAGAATGAACAATAGGTCTGGGTCTCCTGGGGATAACATGAGGGTGTGAAATGTGATCTTTAGAGATGGCCTTGAGAGATTTCCTGACCACCAGTGGTTTTAGGTGGAGGGGAGAAGACCTTGAGGATGATGTATTGTGTCTTGGGATTTAAAGACAATGTGACTCTGTACTTTGATGGCCCGGGTATAAAAAGGACAGATGTGGGAGGATGTGTCGCTTTTTCTGTTTGGAGGATGTTGGAGACAAGTGAATAAATCTGATTTGAGAAATAAACTCAGCCTCATCTTTTCACGCTCTCCACAATTGAAGGATTTTTAATGAATTAATTGGTAAATTCCTCAGTAAAATAAGTATGTGGTCAATAACAAAAGCTCATCTCAGTACTTTGTTATATACCCTTTGTTGGCAATGACAGAGGTCAAACGTTTTCTGTAAGTTTTCACAAGGTTTTCACACACTTGCTGGTATTTTGGCCCATTCCTCCATGCAGATCTCCTCTAGAGCAGTGATGTTTTGGGGCCGTTGCTGGGCAACACAGACTTTCAACTCCCTCCAAAGATTTTCTATGGGGTTGAGATCTGGAGACTGGCTAGTTCACTCCAGGACCTTGAAATGCTTCTTACGAAGCCACTCCGTTGCCCGGGCGGTGTGTTTGGGATCATTGTCATGCTGAAAGACCCAGCCACGTTTCATCGCCAATGCCCTTGCTGGTGGAAGGAGGTTTTCACTCAAAATCTCATGATACATGGCCCCATTCATTCTTTCCTTTACACGGATCAGTTGTCCTGGTCCCTTTGCAGAAAAACAGCCCCAAAGCATGATGTTTCCACCCCCATGCTTCACAGTAGGTATGGTGTTCTTTCTCCTCCAAACACGGCAAGTTGAGTTTTTACCAAAAAGTTCTATTTTGGTTTCATCTGACCATATGACATTCTCCCAATCCTCTTCTGGATCATCCAAATGCTCTCTAGCAAACTTCAGACGGGCCTGGACATGTACTGGCTTAAGCAGGGGGACACGTCTGGCACTGCAGGATTTGAGTCCCTGGCGGCGTAGTGTGTTTCTGATGTAGCCTTTGTTACTTTGGTCCCAGCTCTCTGCAGGTCATTCACTAGGTCCCCCCATGTGGTTTTGGGATTTTTGCTCACCGTTCTCGTGATAATTTTGACCCCACGGGGTGAGATCTTGCGTGGAGCCCCAGATCGAGGGAGATTATCAGTGGTCTTGTATGTCTTCCATTTTCTAATAATTGCTCCCACAGATGATTTCTTCACACCAAGCTGCTTACCTATTGCAGATTCAGTCTTCCCAGCCTGGTGCAGATCTACAATTTTGTTTCTGGTGTCCTTTGACAGCTCTTTGGTCTTGGCCATAGTGGAGTTTGGAGTCTGACTGTTTGAAGTTGTGGACAGGTGTCTTTTATACTGATAACGAGTTCAAACAGGTTCCATTAATACAGGTAACGAGTGGAGGACAGAGGAGCCTCTTAAAGAAGAAGTTACAGGTCTGTGAGAGCCAGAAATCTTGCTTGTTTGTAGGTGACCAAATACTTATTTTACCGAGGAATTTACCAATTAATTCATTAAAAATCCTTCAATGTGATTTTCTGAATTTTTTCTTTCTCATTTTGTCTCTCATAGTTGAGGTATACCTATGATGAAAATTGGAGACCTCTGTCATCTTTTAAGTGGGAGAACTTGCACAATTGGTGGCTGACTAAATACTTTTTTGCCCCACTGTATATATACCGGCCGTAGCCTGCCTGACATCACCTCGTCGACTGCCTGGCGTCGGCTACGGCAAGCCCCAAGGGCCAAATCCCTATATCACATTTCCCCCACCCTTTACAAAACGTGAAAGGCACCATAGAAAACAGAACCCCTCCCCATTGACATTAGCATGAAAGAACCCCACGGAACACATGTAACGTATACGTTGAATGTTTTCTTTCTTCTTTTTTTCACATTTTTTTTTTTTTTTTAAATTTAACACACATAACAGGGCTAGTAAGCTAAATGGGCACCTGGGTAGACTGCCATGGTAAGTCATTGAGGTATCTGGGCCTCTGATGCAACCTAGCCGCGCGCCTCACCAAAGGAGGACCTGCTCCAGGCTCTGTCGGCTGCACCTGAGACTCCCCAACACCCCCATCAAATAAGTCCCAACCCTCATCAGTGCAATCCGCCACAGCTCCCAGACCCTGGGCAGGCAACAACTTCCTGAGTCAGCTGAAATGCCACCATGACTGGAACATGTCCCGGCCCACCTGCCTCACGATCTGTAGGGGCCCTGTCCAGAAAGCCTGCAGTTTATGCGTGTGGTTGGGATGCTTAATCCAGACCTGGTCTGACACATTGGGTCCATGGGCCTTCGCCCTGTGTTTCCTGTCGAAATGCCATTTCATTTTCTGCTGCTGGGCGACGATCCAGTCTCGTGGGGGGTATGTGTCCCCTGAAGAGGAGGTTGTGGGGGGCCTTAGCCAGTCCAGAGGCAGGTGGAATTCACACCCCAGCATGAGTTTCACCAAGGAGCACCCTGTCATGGCGTGGGTCGTTGCCCTGTAGTGGAGGAGTGTGTTCTGAAGGGCATCAGGGAACGTGAAGCCGTCCACCAAATGGGCTCTCAGACCATTTCTCAGAGTGTTGTTGAAACATTCCATGCCCACATTGGTTTGGGGGTGGTAGAACGCAGTTCTGATGTGCTCCACGCCCCTATCACCCAAAAACTCCTCCCCCCCCCCCCCCCCCACCAGAGGTGAACTGTGGGCCATTGTCTGTTGTGATGGCATCTGGGACCCCCCCCATCTGGTGAACAGCGACGAGAGGAAACCCGTGGCCACATCCGTTGTGACCGAGTCAGTGGGTAATACCGCCGGCCATTTGGAGAACAGATTGTAGACCACTAGCAAAAAACGGCTGTTTGGGGGAGCAATGTGTAGCTCACCACAAATATCCAATTGGATGTGCTTCCAAGGGCCCTCTGGGTACGGTAATGGTCGCAGGGGTGGTGTGTGTGTGTGTGGGGAGGGGGAGTCTTTCCACTCTCCAAACACGGAACACAGTTCTTTACCATAGTTTCAATGTCCTTATCGATACCATGCCACCAAACTGAATCCCTGCAATGCTGCTTCACCCTGACCACACCCAGGTGACCCTTGTGGAGCATTGCCAGAACTCGCGATCTCAGGTATACTGGAATTAATGTGCAGTTCCCCCTTGCTACACACACACCATTCCAGCAGCTCAGTTCGTCTCTGAACTGGTGAAAAGACACCAGATTGCCTGGTACTTTTGTGGGCCAACCCTCCCTGATGACTAAGCACAGTTGTAACAACGTGGGGTCCCGTTCCAACTTCGTCTGGAGCTACTGGAGGGACACCATGTCCCGGAGGGGCCCATGCAGCGCGTAGACCAGATCCGCCTCCATGGGGTCGTCATCGTCCGGTTGTACGATGTTGTCCGTGGCACGGGACAGGAGATCTGTCACTACGTTCTCTTTTACAGGGGTAAGCTGGGTGGTGAAATTGTAGGCCCGCAGCCGCTCAGTCCACCTGTGGATCATTAGGGGCCTGTTTCCCGAGCCTGTCGTTTCCAGCAGTGTTGTCAGTGCCCGGTGGTCTGTTCACAGGGTGAAATGTCATCCGTAGAGGTAAATGTGCCACCTTTCACACGCCCAGACACAAGCAAGTGCCTCTCGCTCACCCACGCCATATTTCCGTTCAGCCGCCCAAAGGGACCTCGAAGCAAATGCCATTGGGCGCTCGGTATTGTTTTGCACTTGAGACATAACCGCCCCCACTGCCGAACCAGACACGTCACAAGTCACAAAAGTCAGCCATTTTGGATCAAAGTGGACCAGCACTGGAGGAGAGGTGAGTTGGGACTTCAGCCTAGCGACCACCGCTGAGCAGGCCGCAGTCCATTGCCACAGAAGGGCTCGGAGGGGTTCAGTAGTCTCTGAATAATGGGTAATGAAACGCCCGTAGAAGTTCACCATGCCCAGGAACAAGGAGATTTGTGCGGGTGTTGTGGGGTCGGGGAGACACAGGTCCGCCTCCACGTTTGAGTGCTGGGGGCTCAGGTCCTCAGCCGCCAGCCGGAATCCCACAAACTCAATGGAATCCGCAGTGAAGATGCACTTTTCCCCGTTCAACGTGACTCTGTGCTCCAGCAGCACCTCCATCACTCATCTCAAATGACTGTTGTGTTCTCCCCGTAACGCGCTGTGGACCATAATGTCATCCAGGTACACAGCTAGACCCCTGAAGCCAGCAAGAATTGTAGACATAATTTTCTGAAAACAACCTGGTGCTGAGCTCAGACCAAAAGGCATGGGGGTGTACCTGAAAATGCCCATGTGGGTCACAAACGCCGTCAGGTCCCTGCTGGCTGGGTGGAGGGGAACCTGCAGATAACCCTGATGGAGATCCAGCTTCGTGAACACCCTTGAGCCACTGAACATTGTGGTGAATTTCTCCATCGTGGAGAGCGGGTATTTGTCTGGGATGGTCGCTTTATTAACCATCCTGAGGTCAATGCACGGCCGAATGCTGCTCATCTTCTTGGCCACCACGATGTTCGAAATCCATGGCGAGGCATCTACTTTCTCGATGATGCTGGCTTTAAGCAGTTTATTCAGTTCCGCCGTGACATCGTCCTGCAGGGCGAGGGGAAGCCGCCGTAATAGTTGGATCTTGGGTGTCACGTCTGGGTCGATAAGTGGGCGGTGGTTGAATGCTTTAATACATCCCAGACCCACGAACAATGCCGGCCAGTGGGCATGCCACTCGGGGGACACCATCAGCACTGTTAAACCTGCTGGGTGCATGATGGAGAATCCTAACTCACCCAGCAGATCAGTTCCCAACAAACTGGCTCCCTGGTGTGAAACCTGGAAGGTAAATATGGGGATAGTCCTTGACCCACATGTTACTGAGAAGCTGGCTGTGCCCGCCATGCCAATTTTAGTGTGATCGTACCCAAACATTTTCACTGCCCCTGCTTTAATGGCTTTGCCTGGGAAAAGTCTTTTCAATGTGGTCATGCTCAGTATGGATTTAACAGCGCCCGAGTCCACCATACGCGGCACATGGACCCCGTCAAGCTGCAAGATGTATCACTTTAACAGCACTTTCTTAGTGCCCGCCACACACACCAGCGTCATGTTTTTGAGCTCTGAAGCTGTTGGTTTACTAGCATTGGTGCAGACCTTGGCCCAGTGATTAGAACGGCCGCAGTTGTAGCACTTCTTTCCTCTGGCGGGGCAAGTGGACGTGGGTGCCCGGTGACGAGAATAGCCACAGCCGCCACATTGACCCCAAGCTCCCGCTCCTGCCCATGCCACGGTCTGCTGCCTTTTGGGGGTCCGCCCCGAGAAATTAGCTGCTCTGCTAGCAGCCTGACATGGAGGGGAAGCTTGGGTGGCTAGATTCTCTTTAGCTAGCACTTGTAGACCTAGCTGGGTAGTGGATTCTATCTGGCTGGTCAATTCAATCACTTGCTTTAGCGTGAAGATGTTTGTAGTTAGCACTAACTTCTCTTTGAGCCACTCGTTGCTCGTGCCATGTGCTAGCTTGTCATGGACTAGCTCTTCCTCAATAGGCCCGAAGGCGCACATGCTCGCTAGGCTATGGAGTTCCATTAGAAAAGGTTGGATGAACTCGCCAGCTTGTTGTTGGCGGTCGAAGAACTTATGTCTTCACGCTGTGATGTTGTACTGGTCCATAAAGAAATTGTCCATTATATCCAAGCACTCCTTCAATGAGCCTTTGCCACCCAGCGTGCGAAACACACGTTGGCCTTCCTCACCGAGGCAGTGCTCAAGCAGGCTCTTCCACCTCTTTTTGTCAGTGCTGCCCAGGCCAGCTGTGGCGTTGTATTCCTCAAACACCTCCAACCAGCAGCGCCATGGTGTAGCTGGCACACCCTGAGACTCTAAAAATGGGAGGTCGTAGTTTTACGCACACTCCCATGGTTTAATCCAACGTTGCCAAATGTTATGTCTTAATAACGGGAGACATGAGCCATGTTGTACTGAGCAACGAACTGAACTTTATTGAGATTCACACAGAATATACAAACCGGCCGTAGCCCACCTGACATCACCATGTCGACTGCTTGGCGGGGGCTACAGCAAGCCCCAAGGGCCAAATCCCTATATCACACAAGGGATAGGGTGAGATGGAGGCAGATGATCCGCTGTGGCGACCCCTAAAGAGAACAGCCGAAAGAAGAAGTATGTAAAAGTTATTTTAGGCTTCCAACTTGTATTTACATTAAGTCACACATATTTCTGAAGGTTTTACAGGTAATTTTAGCATGAAAGTCTGCAATGAAAGTCGAACCAGTGACCTTTGTATCCAAAACTGCCCAGGAGTCAACCAGCAAGTTGCTATATTTTGCATAGAGAATTGAGATTCCACACAAAAAACAATATGCAACTCCAGTTGTACCCTGTGATTCGCTGCTGGAACCGAGGCCACATCTGCAGTCCCCCCAGTAATGACACCAAAAAGAGAGCTGTCGAAGACAGTGTGAGCCCACTCAGATTATGGAGGAAGTGACATTCACTTGGTCACATGTTGGTGTACCATCAAAATAAAGGCCTTTACATACATCACAAGAACAGAAAAACTTTTTCTTGAGGTGGCAAGAACAAGAACAAAGTTCTTTGTGGCCAAGGCATTTAATACTTCACAAGAAACTCAAGTGAAGAGCTCCTGGTAAATTCACATTTCTGACCAATCATGCAATAGCTCTTAGACACCTTGCAGGAAAAAAGTTCTGCCACAATGATGTGCCATGAACAAGCTGCAAGAACTCCCATACTAGGGCTGCAAGAACACAATGTCATTTTGTTCTTGCAGCCTTGGTAGAGAGAACACATTTCTCTGATCTTGCAGAGTTTGTATAGGCCTTAATTTTGCAAACATTATTTTGAGGTGAAAATCTAACAGTGCTGCTTTGAAATGTAAAGGAGAGCCATGCTGTACCGGAGTGGTGGTTTAGATGAACAAGACCTTCCTGGCACGATTCTAACCCAGGACCTTCTGCTTCCCAAGCACTCACCACAACACCACACAATTGCTTTTGCTTGTACTCTGACTTTCTCAAATGATAAATGTTCAACTGAAAGGGTTCCCAGCAGCAGTAGTACAGCATTTATAAGTTAATGTGCACTATACATTGCTGTTTAAATGCACAGAAGAGGTATGTTGCACATCAGAGGCGGACTTAATCCATTTGGGGCCTAAGGCAAAGACAGAAATGAGGCCCTACTTTTTCTTTGTTCTACACTTATCACTTTTTTGGATATGACTTAAATTTTTATGTTATTGATTTTAAAATTGTAACGGGTAGGCGCTATATAAGCTATAGCTTATATGTAGTGTCAGCCTACACCCTTTTTCTTGTTATGTGTCCTACATATTTTTAGTTGTTTTGATTGTATGTTCATTACTGAATAAAATTCACATTCATTTGTTCAGTCAGGCCTTACCGATATCCTACCTGAAACTTATTGTCCTCAGAAGTCTTCAAATGATATCATTCAGGTATCAGGAATTACATCTGTAGAAAATCAAAGGTTAAAGTGACACTATATGAGGAAAAAAGGGCCAAAGTTACAAGAAAAAACTGCAGATTACTGAGAAAGTCATAAATTTTTGTGGCAAATGCCATTCAGAAGAATAAAGATGAAAAGTTGCATGAAAGAAATAAAAGAATAATTGCATTGGTTTTTGAAAAAAATGTCTCCAAACCAACTGCAATGATGTGTGTGTGTGGTGGTGGGGTTAACAGTTTGCACATTTACAGCTCAAGTAACAATTATCTAGTGACATCCTGTTTTTGTATTGAAGTGGATTACTAATGTAGACTCTTGTGTATTATTAAAAAAAAATCACATGGAAGTTCTGTTGTTTGTTGACACATACCTACAGTTGCCAGCAGGGTTCTGTGCACTGGTCCATTTTGCAGAGCCATCCATTGTGCTCTCTCCTCTGTACTATGTAGACACTAGGGAGAATATATCACACAAAAAATAAGGATGAATACAAAAAATATTAAACAGTCACTCTCTGAACTAAATAGCAACGCTCTGTCTATCTGGTGCTTAGGCCATAATGATGAATGAATGAATGAATTTTATTTATTTCGGATAGTACATTACAGGTTAAAAGAAACTGTATAATATAACAACAAGGTCAAATTAGACAAAGACTCCTACTATACAATTCCACTTGAGTTATCCGAAATGGGTGATGGCTGAAGCCGCAGCTTATATTGCCCACCCATATTCCATCCAAGAATTCAAAGGAGAAAAAAGAGAAAACAAGACAAGAGCGATTACAATTTAAAACAAGGCTAAGACAAAATGTGACTGAGAGAAAAAGAAAACTGAGCTAGTCTAAGTTAAGCGGTTACTATTCAAAAACAAATCTAAGACATAGTGTCACAGAGAAAAAAAAGAAAAAAAGAAAAACTAAGCTACAACACAACACAGGCTGGAAATGTCAATCCTTATGTGAGTTTACATGTCGTCTTGTAAATATGTTTGGAGTATTTCTTCCTTTAGTTTTTGTTTAAATTGTCCAAGCTTTGTACATGATTTTAATTCAGGTCCAAAATCGTTCCATAATCTGACTCCTTGCACTGAAATACAGTGTTGCTTGGTGGTAGTTCTCACTGTAGGCTTTTGAAATATACATGTTCCTCTGAAGTGATATCGTTTCTCCCTTGTTTGGAACAACTTTTGGATATTTGCGGGCAGTGATAGATTCTTCACTTTGAACATTATTATTGCGGTTTTAAAGTCAATCAGATCTTTCAACTTGAGAGTTTTTTGTTTAAGAAAAAGTGGGTTTGTTGGTTCCCTGTAAGCTGCTTTGTTGATTATTCTAATAGCTCTCTTTTGAAGCATAAAGAGTGGATATATGTTTGTTTTATATGCATTTCCCCATACTTCATTACAATATGTCATGTATGGGAGTATTAATGAATGGTACAAGGTGTATAGTGTGGGTTGATTCAGCAAATTTTTCACTCTGTGTAATATTGCAATTGATTTGGATACTTTACCTTTTATATAATTAATATGTGGCTTCCAACACAGTTTGTTATCAATTATTACTCCAAGGAATTTAGTTTCGGATACCCTTTCAATCTCTACACCATTTACACTGAGTTTGGGTACTGGGTAGTTGTGATGGTTGTTAAAGACTATAAATTTTGTCTTGCTTAAATTGAGCGTTAATTTGTTTGAATCAAACCACAGTTTCAGCTTTCCTAATTCCTTTCCGAGTGTATCCAGAAGTTGTTCCAAATTGTTTCCACTGCATAGCAGATTAGTGTCATCAGCAAACAATATTAAGTCCATTTTTTCTGAAACTTTACATATATCATTTATATACATATTGAATAATAATGGTCCCAAAACTGAACCCTGTGGGACTCCACAGGTGACCTTCAGTAACTCTGAGTTTTTGCTGTTAACACATGCAAACTGATATCTATTCTTTAAGTAACTACTTAACCAGGACAGTGCTACCCCTCTAATACCACAATTTTGTAGTTTCTTTAATAATAGATTGTGATCTACTGTATCAAATGCTTTTTTAAGATCCAGGAATACTCCAACTGAATACTCTTTATTTTCAATGGCTGTTGATATTTTTTCTGTAAATTCCATTAAGGCATATGCTGTTGTCCTTTTGTGTCTGAACCCATATTGCTGCTCACACAATAAATCATTCTTCAGTATGAAGTTGTCAATTCTCTCATAGAATATTTTTTCAAGTATCTTGGAAAATTGCGGTAATAGTGAAATTGGTCTATAGTTTGAGAGTTCCCCTCTGTCGCCTGTCTTGTAAATCGGAATTACTTTAGCTATTTTCATTGCATTGGGAAATATACCTGATTGGAGAGACAGGTTACAGATATACGTCAGTGGTTTCACTATGCATTCGATAACAATTTTGATTAGTAGCATGTCAATACCATCGCAGTCAGTAGATGTTTTACTTTTGAACGATTTAACAATTTCAATGACCTCTCTTTCGTCTGTGTTCTTTATGAAGATGGTGTCTTTTACAGCAGTGTTATTGCATATTGTATCACCTGTAGGCGCCGTAGTGGGTATTTCTCGGGCCAGTTTAGGTCCAATGTTAACAAAAAAATTATTAAATTCATCTGCAGGTGAAGCTATATTCACATTCGGAGTCGATTTATTATTTTTTGGAATATTAGTTGGGTAGCTAGTATTTCTGCTTTTATTTCCAAGGATACTGTTGATTATTGTCCATGTATTTTTAATATTGTCTTTGTTTTTTTCCAGTTCTTTACTGTAATAGTCTCTTTTACTGCATCTTATTATATATGTTAACTTATTTTTGTATGTTTTATACCGTTGCTCTGCTTCTTTTGTCCTTTTCTTTATGAAAGCTTTATATAATAAATTTTTCTTTTTACACGCCTTTTGTAGTCCTTTGGTTAACCATGGTTTGTCAGCAAATTTGTGTTTAAGCTTTTTTTTAACTAATGGGCAGTTTTTTTCATAAAGAGTGGTTACAATGTTTATAAATGTGTCATAGGCTTCATTTACATCTGATACATAGACTTCTGTCCAGTCTTGCTTCAGCAAGTCCTCTTTAAAAGAACTGATTGCGTTTGGTGATTTGTGTCTGAACGATTTTGAGATTTTTTCTGGGTTGGGCCCCGTGTGGCCATGGATAAGTGCAAAGATTGGCAAGTGGTCGTTTATATCATTTGTCAATAATCCACTTTCTATTTTCTTATTGAGAACATTGACAAATAGGTTGTCAATAAGTGTAGCAGAGTGAACTGTGATTCTATGATGATGATGATGGGTCATCTTCAAGAACAAACTGGTCAGACTGGTGGTATATAGTTCCCTCATCGCCTCCTCTGTGAAGGGTAGCTGTTGACACAGCGGGCGTGTCATTTAAGCAACATGGGCTAGCAGCCACGGTACTGTCTACAATGAACACAGGTCAAGTGGACCCCTGACCAAGTCAGCACCCTAAGTGGACGCCAGGATCCAATCTGTACATGTACAAGTACATTTTCAATACACTGATTTACAAACTGATTCATAATTTTCTAAAGCCTCATTCAGAACATTACAGTCCCACATTCCTGTTCTGTGGATTTTCATCTGGGGGCAGCCAGCCGTGACAAGCAGCAGTGGTGGAAAAGAGAAGCCTTTTGAAAGCAGAAACGGAGCCAAAACCTTCTCTGGGTCAGCTTAGTTGTCATATTTTCTTAATACATATATACATATATATTCTTTTACACTTCTTGGTGACTATAATGTTCTGAATGAGGCTTCAGGAAATTATGAATCATTTTATAAATCACTGGATTGAAAATGTACTTGTACAAATGGTCCTGGGGACCACTTGGGGTGCTCACTTGGTCAGGGGTCAACTTGACATGATCCCGTCTACATCAGGCGCCGCTTCCTCCTCGTTAGCGACAGGTAGCTCATCATTAGCATCTGTGCTGGTAGCATTATTCCCTGTCTGCTCCTCCTTGGGAGGGTTAGCCTCCTCACGGTTTGAAGAAAAAAAAGGTGGGTGTGGAGAGTGTAAATAACAAGACTGATTTATACAGCAGACGACTTTATTCACTCTCACATCAGTCATACACAGAAAAAGCATGTCTCAATACACCATGGGTTCTCCTTTTATACCAACCGCCCATCTCACATCTGCATGACCTTTCACATCACAATACATTCATCCCTTCTCCCCCCAACTCCTTCTTCCTGCTACCTCACCATAATCTCCATAGCTATTGTCTTCCTCTGTTTACCCTCTGCATCCAGTCTGAGATGATTAACCCAGCCTCTACACGCCCCCCCCCCTTCCCGAATCTCAGACCGAGTTTCAGTCTTCATGTCCTTTTGGCTTCAGTCTCCTCCCATATCTTCTGTAACGGGGGTTTACCGCCTCCGCGGCGCTGCTGTGCCGGCGGGGGGCTCCTGGGGGTGTGTCTGTCTGCGGGTGGGCCATGGTGAGGGGGGGGCAACCTTCGACTTGCCCGTGTGGCTGCTCTGATGAATCGTTTACCTGGGGAGTTCTCAGTGGGGGTCTTCCACACTGAGGGGCCCGAGCCAACATCACTTGCTCGTCCGCCACCACAAAGGCGGGCTTAAGTCTGTCTATGCATATTTTCTCCCGACGACCCCCCAAGTCTAACAAAAAATGTTTGTCCCCTGTTTCCAGCACTCTGAACGGGCCATCGTAGGGTGGGCGCAATGGAGGGCGGTGGGCATTGTGCCTGACAAACACGAACGCCGCGTTCTTCAAAGTTTTTGGCACAAAAGCGCGTGGAAAACAGTGGTGGGCTGGGTCCGGCAGCGTGCCTGTGTCTGCGCTATACTGCAAACGCTGAGACGGGCAGTTGTCCGGCGCGGGAATATCTGGCAAAAATTCCCCGGGCAGCCGCAGTGGCTGAGAAAAAACAAGCTCCGCCGGGGAAGCCTCCAAATCCTCTTTTGGTGCGGAACGCAACCCCAATAAAACCCACGGCAACCGGTCTACCCAATTTGCATCTGTCAGCGAAGCCCTGAGCGCTGCTTTCAGTGATCTATGAAAACGCTCACATAACCCATTGGCCCGTGGGTTGTATGCAGATGTGCGATGAATTGCAACACCCAGGCTACGGGCCATTGCGGACCAGAGGTCGGAAACAAACTGAGGGCCCCTATCGGACATGATGTCCGACGGGATTCCAAAACATGTCACCCATGACGTCAAAAAAGCGCGCGCCACGTCCGCGGATGTGGATGCTGCCAGCGGGACTGCTTCTGGCCAGCGTGTGGTGCGGTCCACCACTGTCAGAAGGTGTGTGCACCCCTGTGATGGCGGGAGGGGGCCCACGAGGTCCACGTGAACATGGTCAAACCTCTTAGCCGGTATACGAAACGGCTCCAAAGGAGCCTTCGTGTGCCTGTGTACTTTGGCTCATTGGCACGCTACGCAGGCTGCAGCCCACTCTTTCACTTGTTTGCACAGGCCTGGCCACACGAACTTCGCTCCCACCATTTTGACTGACACACGCACTCCTGGGTGCGCCAGAGCGTGAACTGACTCAAACATGCGGCGGCACCACACAACTGGGACCACCAGGCGCGGGCGTCCCGTGGAGACGTCGCAGATTAGGGTGGGGGGCTTGCCATCTTGCAATACTCTGCTCTCCAGCCTTAAACCTGTTGGTCCAGACTGGAGCACGCACACGTTCGTATCGCCAATCTGCTCTGCGGCCATGGCTGTATAATCCATCCCCACGCAGACCGGGGCCACTACTGCGCGCGAGAGGCGGTCCGCCACCACATTCAGTTTACCCGACACATGCTGAATATCAGTCGTAAACTCCGAGATCACAGCCAGCTGTCTCTGCTGCCGGCCCGACCATGGTTCCGAAACCTTGGCCATCGCGAATGTCAGCGGCTTGTGGTCCACGAACATGGTGAAGCTGCGCCCTTCCAGCCAGAACTGGAAGTGGGGTATGGCCAGGTGGAGAGCCAGCAACTCTCTGTCGAACGTGCTGTATTTACATTCACTGTCGCACAAAGCTCTGCTGAAAAAAGCAAGCAGCTGCCAAGAACCGGCGACACGTTGCTCCACGACGGCCCCTATGGCCACGTCCGAGGCGTCAGTAGTGAGCGCTATCCGGGCTGCCGGGTCCGGGTGCGCCAACAGTGCGGCATTTGCCAGGGCTGTTTTAACCTCAGAGAATGCCTGCTCTCGCTCCGGAGTCCATTAGACTCTGTCCGCGGGTTTCCGTCTCTTGAGCGCGGCGTACAATAACTGCATAAGTTGAGCTGCGCTGGGGAGGAACCGGTTATAAAAGTTAACCATCCCCCAAAATTCTTGCAGCCCCTTGACCGTCTGAGGCCAGGAAAAATTCACCACAGCGCGCACTTTGTCGGGCAAGGGTATCGCTCCCTCCGGTGAGACGCAGTGCCCCAAAAAATCAATCCCTGTCACGCCGAACTGGCATTTCGCTGGGTTGATTATTAACCCGTGCTCCTCCAATCTCCGGAAAACCATCCTGAGGTGGGTTACGTGTTCGTCCTCGGACACACTGGCCACCAGGATATCATCCAGGTAGATGAACACAAACGGGAGATCGCACAACACCGCATCCATCATGCGTTGGAATGTCTGTGCCGCTCCTTTTAATCCGAAGAGCATGCGTAAAAACTCAAACAAGCCAAACGGAGTTATTACCATTGTTTTGGGTATGTCCTCCGCGCGCACTGGGACCTGGTGGTAACCGCGGACCAGGTCTATTTTAGAAAAAATGCGTGCTTCAGAGAGGTGAATGGAAAAATCCTGAATAATGGGAATCGGGTAGCGGTCGTGTGCTGTGGCGTTATTCAATCTGCGGAAATCTCCGCACGGTCGCCACGATCCCTCGGCCTAAGGGACCATGTGTAGCGGGGATGCCCATGGGCTGTTCGATCGCCTGATGATGCCCAACCTTTCCAGGTTGGCAAACCCCTCATGCGCTATGGCCAGTTTAGCTGCGTCCAAGCGCTGAGGTCATGCGAAAACGGAAGGCCCGGTGGTGGTGATAAAGTGTTCCACCCCGTGTTTAGTGATGGCCGCCGAAAACGTCGGGACCGTGAGTGCTGGGAACTGAGTGAGCAGTGTGTGGAACTTACTGCCTGGAGCTGTGACGTTGGCTTGTGTTATTGGCCCGACCCCTCGAGCTGTACAGGGGAGAGAATCAAAAGACAGTGTATTAACCAGGCGTCTGTTAGCAACATCGACTAGCAACCCGTGTGCACACAGAAAATCAGCTCCCAGGATTGGGAAACTCAGTGCCGCTATGACAAACGTCCACTCGTACATACGGCCGTGAAGGGATAAAGTCAGTGTTCTCTCACCGAAAGTCTTAATGTCCGAGCCGTTTACTGCTACCAGCCCGGGGCCGCTAGATCTCGCTAGCCGGTCGGCGTAGGACAGCAGGATGATGCTCTTCTGGGTGCCGGTGTCTACGAGGAACTATCTCCCCGAGCACAAGTCCGTTACGTAGAGCAGCTTGTTCTCTTCACCGGCGGTCGCAGCTGCTACCGACTGCCAGCCTTGGCGTTTCCCGAGCGCTTGAATTGGCACAGTGGTGCACATCTGCGTGCATTCTCTCCAAAGCGGCGGTGGTAGAAGCAAAGTGTGTCTCTCTGGCGCTTCCTGGCCTCTGCTGCCGCTACCGTGGGCGGCTCCTCGCCTCCGTTGGTCGTCTCGCTGGGTTCCGACGCCGCCGCATTCACTGTGAGGGCTCTGGTGGTGAGGATGATCCGATCTGCCTCCTGGGCTAGCGCACGGTAGTCACGCGCGGCCAGCAACGGCGAATTGGCAAGAACCGCTCTCGCCTCTGTTGGGAGGTTCCGGAGGAAAAGGTGGGCAAACAGAAAATGCCCGTCTTCTGTGCCCATTAACTCAATTCAATTCAATTCAATTCAACTTTATTTATATAGCGCCATTTCGCAACAACAGTCATCTCATAGCACTATCAACTGTAGGGGGGAACCCCCACAGTTGCAGAAAGACCCCAGCAATCAGGCGATCCCCTGTGAGCAAGCACTTGGCGATGGTGGAGAGGAAAAACTCCCTTTTAACAGGAAGAAACCTCCAGCAGAACCAGGCTCAGGGAGGGGCAGTCATCTGCTGCGACTGGCTGGGGGGTGAGGGGATAGAGAAGAAGAAAAGAACAGACATGTAGAGAGCAAACAGCACGATGGGGACTCAATCTATGGGAGAGAACAAACAAATGTTAATGACCAGCAAAAAAAATATTTCATAGAGAGTGAGGAAAGGAGTGAGGCCCAGTGCATTACTGGAGGTCCCCCGGCTGACTAAACCTATTAGCAGCATAACTAAGGGAGGGTTCAGAAACATATGATTCCTCCCTAATTGTAGGCTATATCAAAAAGGTAGGTTTTAGCCCTATTCTTAAAAACAGAGATCGAGTCTGACTCCCGAACCCAGATTGGCAGCTGATTCCACAGGAGAGGAGCTTGATAACTGAAGGCTCTGCCTCCCATTGTACTTTTGGAGATTCTAGGTATTACAAGTAATCCTGCATTTTGGGAGCGTAGTGCTCTGTTAGGATGATACGGTAGTATCAGATCTTTTAAATAAAAAGGAGCCTGATTGTTTAAAGCTTTGTAAGTAAGAAGAAGGATTTTAAACTTAATTCTAAACTCTATGGGAAGCCAATGAAGGGAGGCCAGAACCGGAGAGATATGATCTCTCTTTCTAGTACCTGTTAAAACTCTTGCTGCAGCATTTTGGATCAGCTGAAGACTTTTTAAAGATGTTTTAGGACAGCCTGATAATAAAGAATTACAATAATCTAATCTCGAGCTAACAAAAGCGTGGATCAGCTTCTCAGCATCACTCTGAGACAAGATGCTCCTAATCTTGGCAATATTACGCAAATGATAGAAGGCAGTCTTAGAAACAAATTTAATATGTGAATTGAAGGACAAATCCTGATCAAAAATAACTCCAAGGTTCCTCACAGAGCTATTAAAAGAAAGAGTAACTGCATCCAAACTGAAAGTTTGATTTGGAAAGGAATTTCTAAGGTTTTTTGGACCAACAAGAATGACTTCAGTCTTATCTGAATTTAATAGCAGGAAATTACAAGTCATCCAAGCTTTGATTTCCTTAAGACAGGCTTCTAACTTGGCTAATTGATTACTATCATCTGGCTTCATTGACAGGTATAATTGTGTGTCATCTGCATAACAATGAAAATGTATACAGTGCTTTCTAATAATGTTGCCTAACGGAAGCATATATAAACTAAAAAGAACAGGGCCTAGCACAGATCCCTGTGGAACTCCATGACTAAGCTTTGAGTTGAAAGAAAACTCATTATTTACATGAACAAACTGGAACCTATCAGATAAATAAGATCTAAACCACTGCAACGAAGTTCCATTAAGCCCAACATAGTGTTCTAATCAATCAAGTAGAATATTATGATCGATAGTATTGTGACGTTTGCAGGGTTCACACAAAGACAATGGAGCAGATGGCTGTGATCAACCTGATTTATTTTTCACACACACTCTGGGCACAGGCAGGAGGGGAGGTCATTCTCCCAGACCTCTGTTTACATCACGGTTACACACACATAACGTTTTCATCTGGTAAAGCATGCTGGGAAATTCACTTAACATGGCCCCAACGTTACACTGCCCCCCCCCCGGACTGGTTTCTGTCCCCAGAAAAATTAAAGTCCAATTTAAAAGTCAAATACAAACTCATCCAGGTGTCGGGGCGGTCTTCAGCGCCAGCGGCCAACACGTACAGGCCCCCTAGTGTCCATCTGGGTCTCGGTCGGGGTATCGGGCTGGGATGAAAGCTCCGGTTTGTCCACCAACGGTGCAGATGGCCGTTACGGGGCGAGACGGTCACGATGAAGGACCACAACCCGGTCCCTTTTTCTAAGCCTCACCCTGTACACCACATCTGACAGTCTCTCCAGGACCACGCATGGCCCCGACCACTGGCTCGCCAGCTTCGGTGATCGTCCTCTCTTCCTCTCAGGGCAGAAAACCCAGATTCGATCTCCCGGTGCAAAGTCCCTCCCCTGGCAGCGGGAGTCGTACGCTCGCTTCTGCCGACCCTCTGCCGCCGCCAGGGCCTCTCGAGCCAGCTCATGCACAGTGTGGAGACGTTCTTTCAAACAAAAAAAATAATCCAATCCGGGTTTTCCCTCCACCTCCGGCTCAGGGGGGCAACCGAATACCAAATCCACCGGTGTGCGCAGCTCGCGTCCAAACATGAGCACTGCAGGGGTGCACCGGGTAGATTCCTGAGCTGCCGTCCGGTACGCCCACAAAACAAAAGGTAGATGCAGGTCCCAGTCTCGCTGTCGCTGGTCCACTAGGATAGCGAGCTGGGTGGTGAGGGTCCGGTTGAATCGTTCGACCAGGCCGTCGCTCTGTGGATGCAGTGGGGTGGTCCGGGTCTTCCGGATGCCCAGCCGTTTGCAGACCTCTCCGAAGACCTCTGCCTCGAAGTTCCGACCCTGATCGCTGTGCAGCTCCTCCGGTGCGCCAAACCGACAGAACATTTCATCCACCAGCTTTGATGCCGTCGTAGCGGCGCTCTGATCCGGGACCGCGTACGCCTCTGGCCACTTAGTGAAATAATCCATCGCGACCAGCACGTAGCGGTTCCCCTGGTCCGTGGTCGGGAAAGGGCCCAGGATGTCCACTCCCACTCGCTCCATCGGTGCTCCCACCCGGTACTGCTGCAGGGGAGCGTGGGATCGCTGAGTTGGTCCCTTCTGAGCTGTGCATGTGTCGCAGCGATGAACGTGGAGCTCCACGTCCTGATGACAACCGGGCCAGTAGAACCGGGCCCGAAGGCGCTGCAGCGTCTTTGTCACTCCGAAGTGGCCCGCTCCTACCGCCCCATGAACCAGCTGGAGTACTTTGGGCCGGAGTCGACGAGGAACCAGCAGTTGCCAGACGTGCCGCTGCCCAGCTGGAGTCTGCCACTGCCGATACACCACGCCCTCGTAGCAGCGGAGGTTGGCCCACTGGGAGTGCAGGGCCTTAGTCTCTGGGTCCAGCGGTGACACAACCTCCCAGGCGGGCTGCTGTCCTGCGTCCAGCCACTGCCGAACCCGCGAAATGACCGGGTCTCTGTCCTGCTCGCTCTGCAGCTGCTGCGTGCCAAGAACCTCTGTGACGTCATCGCTGGGGAGAACTGCCTGATAATCTGAGGAGGGGCTGTGCATCGCTGCGTTATTCCTGCTCGCAGCGGCTCGGAGAGCGGCAGCCCGTGGGGCGGTTTGGTCCCGATCTTCAGCCCGTTGACAGTGACGACACTCCTCTGTCGCGCAGGGGCGCCGAGACAGCGCGTCAGCGTTGGCATGGAGGCGGCCTGCCCGATGCACAATCTGGAAATTATAATCCTGCAGTGCCTCCAGCCACCTCGCCAACTGTCCATCCGGTTCTTTGAAATTTAACAACCAGGTCAGGGAAGCGTGGTCCGTCCTGAGCTGGAACCTCCCCCCGTACACATACGGGCGGAAGTGACGCAGTCCTTGAATGACAGCCAGCAGCTCTCTGCGAGTCACACAGTAATTTCTCTCGGCTCTGCTGAGAGTGCGGCTGAAGTAAGCGACTGCCTGAAGTATCCCTCCTGGGATAGCACCGCCCCGATGCCCTGGTTGCTGGCGTCCGTGTCCACAATGAAAGGGCGGTTCGGGTCGGGATACTGCAGGATGGGGGCTCTGATGAGCGCTGCGCGAAGCTGGGAGAAAGCAGCAGCACAGCTGTCACTCCACTGGAACGTGCGTCCTTTCTGCGTCAGCTGATGCAGCGGGCTGGCGATGGTGGCGAAGTCTTTCACAAACCTCCTATAATAGGAGGCCAATCCAAGAAAACTCCTCAGTTCTCCAACGTTCCGCGGCACTGGCCAGTCTCTCACTGTTGCCACTTTTTCCGGGTCGGTGGCGACCCCCGCTGCGCTGACGACGTGGCCCAAAAAGGTGGTCTCCCGCCGGAACAGGTGGCATTTCTTAGGGTGTAACCGTAGCCCCGCCTGCTGGATGGCTCCCAGCACCTCTCGGAGATTTGACAGGGCGCTGTCAAAATCAGCTGCATGCACCAGCAGGTCATCCAGGTAAACAACGCAGCGACTCCGGGGCACGTGAGCCAGCACTCGCTCCATCAAGCGCTCAAAGGTGGCCGGAGCGTTGCAGAGTCCAAACAGCATCACTTTAAACTGGTACAGTCCCTGCCCGATGGAGAAGGCTGTTTTTTGGTGGGCCTCGGGTGACAGCTCTACCTGCCAATAGCCGCTGCATAGATCCAGCGAGCTGAACCAGCTGGAGCCGGCGATGTGGTCCAGTGCGTCATCGATGCGGGGCAGGGGGTAGGAATCTTTCCTGGTGGCGTCGTTCAGGCGTCGGTAATCCACACAGAACCTCCACGACCCATCCTTCTTCTTGACCAGCACCACAGGCGCCGCCCAGGGGCTGCTGGAGGGCTCAATAACATCTGCCTCCAGCATTTCTCGCACTTTTTGTTCCGCCGCTGCCCGCCTTGAAAAGGGCAGCCGGCGTGGGTGGAGTCAAATCGGCCTGGCCTCACCGGTGTTGATCTCGTGCTGCATCAACCCGGTCCGGCCGCATTCCTCATCCTTCGCGGCGAAAACACCCACGTAATAGTCCAATAGCTCCCGCAGCTGGCGTCTCTGTTCCGGGTCCAGCCCGCTGCAGCTCCGCTGAAATAATTCCTCCACCGCCTGCTGCGTCTCTGCTGACACGTTGACCCCTCCTCTTGCTGTCCCTGTGTGTGCTCGTGCTCCCTCTGTCCGCGCTGGTGACGTCATCGTGTCCAGTCCTCGCGGTGGCCTGCCTGGTCCGGTCTGTCTTGGCGATCCCTCGATTGTGCGTGCCCCCGTGTCCCTTCCCTGGGTTCTGCTGTGGAGCGTGATGGTCCGGTTTCCCAGCTGGAGGGAAGGTCCGGCGGTGTCGATCTTGGCACGCCAGGCTGTGAGCAGGTCTAGTCCAATAATACAGGGGTCTTGGATGTCAGCCAGCCAGAACGGGTGTCTTATGTTCTGACCGGCCACCCCCACCACCAGCACTCTCCGCCCCTTCAGTCGGGCGCGCTCACCGGTAGCTGTGGTGACGCAGCGCTTGGTGGGTTCCCACCCCCGCGGAGCCGTCTTGCTCGTGCCCGGCAGCACACCGGGTCGAACCAAAGAGATTGTAGAGCCGGTGTCAATCAGAGCCCGGATTGACGTCTTCCCCAAGCTGCACTGTAGGTAGATCCCTGGAGAGTGTCCAACTCGGCCCACGCGCGGTGCCGGCTCCTCGGGGGAAACATCTGCTGGAGGTGGCCTGTCCCCGTTCACGCCACCTCGCTCTAGTTTAACGCCGGCGAGGGGCCGGTTTGTCGTGGGGTGGGTGCGGGGCAGTATCGCGCGATGTGTCCCATCCCTCCGCAGCGGAAGCACCTTTCCTCGCGCCGCCGAGGCCATCTTCTCCGTGGACGCGCCGCCGTGGTCTGCCGTAATTCCTCCTCCTCCCCCTCGCTCTCCATCGTAGCCTGGTAGGTTCTTCGGCTGTGCGTTGCTGCTTCAGCGGTGCGATTTATTAGCGGCTCTGCCCGCTCTGCTTCTGCCACTGCAGTCCTCCAGTTGCTCGCGGCGTGGAGCCGTACGTGGCTCTGGAGCTGGGCCGGGCGGAGACCTTGGATGAAACTCCGGAGGGCGAGCTTCTCTACTGCCTCCGGCGCGAAATCTGGGTAGCTGCGCCGGGTTAACAGCCATATGTCTGCAGCATAGGCTCCTAGTTTTTCCTGGTGGTTCCGGCGGCGGCGAGTCAGTTGTTCTTGGGCGTGCTCAGCATCCACTATTCTCCCAAATCGTCTCTGGAGCGCCCCTTGTAGTGCTGGCCAGCTGTGGTGCTCCTCGGACCGGAGATCAGAGAGCGTGCAGAGGGCTTTCCCTTCCAAGGCCAGCGCGACCTGTACGGCGGTTTCCTCTGGCGACCAGCCGTTCAGCGCCGCAGTCAGCTCGACCTGTGTCAGGTAGTCATCCAGTGTGGCTTCGCCGTTGAAACGGGGAATCTTGGCCTGCTGTTGAACAGGTGGGGTGGTCGTTTCCTGATCGATCGCCACCCTTGATCGCCGTGGGGTCGCCAGCCCGTGCTGTCCTGAGAAGGGTGGAACGTTTGCTCTGTTCTGCCCGCTCTGTCTTCAAAAGACAGGAGGCGGGGTGCGCTGGCCCTGTCAGGTCCGCCGCTTTTTTCGTCCCGGCTCCGGGCTCCCGGTGGTGGTGTCTCGGTCTCATCGTCCATCATCAGCTGAGCAATGGCCTGCTCCAGCTGCTGGATCTCCATTCTGATCCTAGCTTCCATTTGCTCCATGCCCACTTCTGACACCAGTGTGACGTTTGCAGGGTTCACACAAAGACAATGGAGCAGATGGCTGTGATCAACCTGATTTATTTTTCACACACACTCTGGGCACAGGCAGGAGGGGAGGTCATTCTCCCAGACCTCTGTTTACATCACGGTTACACACACATAACGCTTTCATCTGGTAAAGCATGCTGGGAAATTCACTTAACATGGCCCCAACGTTACAGTATCAAAAGCTGCACTAAGGTCTAAAAGGACAAGTACAGAAACTAGTCTATTATCAGATGCAATGAGGAGGTCGTTAGTGACCTTCGCTAAGGCTGTTTCAGTACTATGATGGATTCTAAACCCAGATTGAAACTCTTCAAGTAAACCATTTCCCTGCAGGTGGTCAAATAATTGCGTAGCAACAACTCTTTCTAAGATTTTTGAAATGAAAGGGAGATTAGAGATTGGTCTATAGTTAGCTAAATCTCCTGGATCTAGCGTTGGCTTTTTGAGTAAGGGTTTAATTACAGCCGTTTTAAAAGCCTGCGGTACATGGCCTAAAGTTAATGAAGAATTGATTATATGAAGAATAAAGCTACCAATAAGTGGGAAGACTTCTTTAAATAACCTGGTAGGAATAGGGTCTAAAAGACAAGTTGAAGGTTTGGATGAGGAAACTATTTTGTCTAACTCACAAAGGTCGATTGGAGTAAACTCATCAAGACAGACATCAATAGAAGGAGTTGTAGTAGTTACAGAATTTAAGTTAACTGTGGGAAGAATCTGATTGATTTTATCTCTGATGGATGAAATTTTATTATTGAAAAAGTTCATAAAGTCCTGACTAGTAAGCTCTAAGGGAATGCTAGGATTGACAGAGTCCTGACTCTTTGTCAACCTGGCTACAGTACTGAAAAGAAACCTGGGATTATTCTTGTTTTCTTCTATTAATGCAGAGTAATAACTTGTTCTAGCTTTTCTAAGAGATTTTTTATAAATTAAAAGATGATTTCTCCAAGCTAAATAGATTTCATCTAAATTAGTAGAGTGCCATTTTCTTTCTAATTGACGAGTCTTCTGTTTTAAGCTACGAGTTTCTGTGTTGAACCAAGGAGTTAGAAATCTCTGATTAGACTTTTTCTTTTTTAAGGGGGCGACCAAGTCTAGAGCCTGATGCAGAGAAGCTGAAACACTATCCACCATGTTATCAATTACAGAAGGAGCAAGCTGTCTATAGCTTATTTCCGTTGTGTTGACACATGGCATAGAGGAAACAATCTGCATAAATTTGGAAACAGCATCATCTGAGAGGCATCTACTGTAATAATATTTTTCTTTAGGAGCCAAATAGTCAGAAATAGTAAAATCAAAGGTTAACAGACAATGGTCTGACAGTACAGGGTTATGAGGAGACACTACAAGATTTTCTATTTCTATGCCATATGTCAGAACAAGGTCCAATGTATGGTGGAGGTAATTAGTAGAATTTCCTACTTTCTGAGAAAACCCAATCGAGTCTAATATTGAATTAAAAGCCACATTAAGGCAGTCACTATCTACATCCACATGTATATTAAAGTCCCCTACTATAATTATTCTATCAGATTTCAGCACTAAATCAGCTAAGAAATCAGCAAATTCGGATAAAAATTCTGAGTAGGTTGATGGGGGACGATAAACTATGGCAAATAAAATTGGGTTTAACCTAAAATTGCTAAAGTGCCCAATACTGAGGACCAGGCCCTCAAAGGAATTATAACATGTTTTTTGCTTTACATTAACTAGTAATTTGGAATGGTAAATTGTTGCTACTCCTCCTCCACGACCAGAACTTCTGGGATTTTGACAGTTTAAATAACCAGAGGGAGTTGATTCATTTAAACCAACATAATCCTCTTGCCCTAACCAAGTCTCTGTAAGGGAAATTAAATCAATCTGATGATCAATTAACAGATCATGGACTAACAGAGACTTGGGAGTTAGAGACCTAATATTTAATAAACCACATTTAATTTTTAAATTATGAGGAGGAACAGAGGCCAAATCATTCAATTTAGAGGCTTTATGTTTAATTTGAGTTTTACCAATATTTTGCTTTATCACTTTGGGATGCTTATACATTATATTTTTATTCACTTTGGAGGGAGCAGACAACGATTCTCTGATGGGGAAGTCAGGGGCTAAGCTGAGGGGTGGCGGATGAAGAGGAGCTGCAGAGAGGCGTGTAAGACTGCGACTCTGCTTCCTGGTCCCAACTCTGAGTAGTCAGGGTTTTGGAAATTTGGATAAAAAAGATGCCAGATTGTTAGATAAATGAGAAGCACCATCCAAAGTGGGATGAATGCTGTCTCGTCTCATAAGACCAGGTTTTCCCCAAAATGAGCTCCAATTGTCAATGTAGCCCACGTCATTTGCAGGACACCACACAGACAGCCAGCGGTTGAAGGATGACGAGCGGCTAAACATGTCATCACTGGTCAGATTGGGGAGGGGCCCAGAGAATACTACAGTGGCAGACATTGTTTTTGCAAAGTCACACACCGATTCTACATCAAGTTTCGTGACTTCCGACTGCCGGAGACGGATGTCATTAATGCCGGCGTGAATAACAATTGTGGAGTATTTACAGTTACTTTTAGCCAGCATTTTCAAATTTGACTCGATGTCGCCTGCTCTGGCCCCAGGAATGCATTTGACTATGGCCGCTGGAGTCTCTAGGTTCACGTTTCTGACTACAGAGTTGCCAATGATCAGAGTTTTTTCCTCAGCGGGTGTGTTGCTGAGCGGGGAAAAACGATTAGAGACGTGAACAGGTTGGTGGTGAACCGGGGCTTTGCGACTAGGCTTCCTTCTCACCGTCACCCACCCAGTCTCCTCGCTGCTGAGGAGAGCCGAGGGACCGCTGACAGTGGGGCCTAAGCTAGCTAGCTCCGCTGCAGCTAATGGGCGTCCGTCAAGATTAACTGGCGCAGACGGTGTTTCAATGCAGCGGAGCTGGGATTCCAAATCAGACAACCTCGCCTCGAGCGCCTCAAAAAGACAACATTTATTACATTTACCGTTATCACTAAAAGAGGCAGAGGTGTAGCTAAACATCTGACAGAGAGAGCACACCAGAGGAGGAGAGGAAAGAGAGCTAGTAGCCATAGCTAATGGCTGGAGAGCAACCACACAGGCAGACAGAAAAACAGGAAGTGACGATACGTTACCACAAGGAAGTGACGATCCACGCCAACATCCTCTCCATCAGTTCGACCACCGACCCATTTCCTAACTCGGAGCGCCTCAGGAGCCTCTCTACTCTCTCACAGTCCGAGAGCGTGTAGCGCCGGGTCAGCGCAGCCTTGAGAGCCCCGTATTTGTCATGGGCTGGAGGCTGTTGGACCAGGCTCGCTACTTGCTGAGACGTGCGAGCATCCAGCGCTGCAACCACATAGTAATATTTGGTGTCGTCTGCCGTTATTCCCCGGAGGGCGAACTGAGCCTTGGTGTGGTGAAACCAAGACCGCGGGTCGTGCAGCCAAAAGTCCGGTAGTTTGACCGAAACAGCGCACGCGTTGCTGGGGGTTCCCGTCCGGGCCATCTCTGGGATGCTTGCCTCGTGTTCCATAATTTGTCAAGGGGTCACCAGTGTGGAGAGTGTAAATAATGAGACTGATTTATACAGCAGACGACTTTATTCACTCTCACATCAGTCATACACAGAAAAAGCATGTCTCAATACACCAGGGGTTCTCCTTTTATACCAACCACCCATCTCACATTTGCATGACATCTCACATCACAATACATTCATCCCTTCTCCCCCCAACTCCTTCTTCCTGCTACCTCACCATAATCTCCATAGCTATTGTCCTTCTCTGTTTAGCCTCTGCATCCAGTCTGAGATGAATATCCCAGCCTCTACATGGGTTACCTTCTGAAACTTCGATAAAAAATTTCTGTTGTAGAAGATGCCTGACAAACGAGACTGAGTGTATTATCTCAGGAAAGCTTTATTGGAAGTCACATCTTCTATCATCAAAGTTCTCAGCAGAAAAAGAGACAGACCCAACTTTCCCCACAGCTTTTATAACCCAGAGATACAAAACCCCCACATCAAGTATCTCACACCTTCACCCCACAGAAGTTAGGTAAACACATGAACCCACAGTCCCCGAGACTCGCTGGCGCTTCTGTCCTCTTCTCTACCTCGGGGCTCTTGCTGGGACATTACTAACTAACTAACTAACCTGCACTTATATAGCGCTTTTCTAGTCACAAAGACCACTCAAAGCGCTTTCACTAGTACTAACCCTCTACTCTAAGGGCCTATAGGAAACAGATATCTAGGGACAATTTAGAACAGCCAATTAACCTAACATGCATGTCTTTGGATTGTGGGAGGAAACCGGAGCCCCCGGAGTAAACCCACGCAGCACAGGGAGAACATGCAAACTCCACACAGAAAGGTTCCAACCCCTGCCAGCCTGGGGATTCGAACCAGGAACGTTCTAGCTGTAAGGCAACAGTGCTAACCACTGCACCACCGTGCTGCACATTGTCTCTCACCTCCGTCTTCCTCCAGCACCCACCTCCTAGCCGAGGTCCCTGCTGGGGCATTGTTCTTATGGACGTTTGATCTGTAGGGTCTGCACCGTCATGTCTACTGGAAGCATGTGGGGGAGAATGCATACCATACAAGCATGCCATATATGTGCCTTAACTATGCACCATATAACCCCCCCCCCAAACGTTCCAATAAGGACAAGTTACATTTCAAATGCATAGAATCATGACACCCCACACAGAACAAGAGAGAGAAAAAAACTTGGCACAACAGATCACATGTCCCACTGCTTGGGCTTTAACTCTCTGCCATATCTGCTGTGAGCAGGTCTCGCTCTGCCTGTGGCTGTCTGCTGCATCTGTGAAGTAGAATCATTAACACATCGTCATGAAAGCTTAGCAGAGCGCCTCCCGGGTGGCCTGCCGCGGCGGGGGGCTCTGGCCAACTGGACTGGGTCGTCAGCTAACACAAAAGCGGGTTTGAGTCTGTTAATGCAGACTAAGTCCCTCCTGTCTCCCAAATCGAGCAAAAAATGCTTTCCCCCGGTTTCTAACACTCTGAACGGTCCATCATAAGGTGGCCTTAAACCTAACCTCTGTGCGTCGTGTCTAACGAAGACAAATTCTGCATTTTTTAAGGCTTTGGGCACAAAAACACGTGGAAAACTGTGATGAACGGGACTGGGGAGGGTGTGTGACCCCGCTTCGCTCTGCAGCAGCTGAGCGGGGAGGTGCTCCGGAGCAGGGTTCTCAGGGAGGAAATCTCCCGGTAACCGGAGGGGTTGGGCGTAGACGAGTTCTGCCGGAGAGGCTTGCAAATCCTCTTTAGGTGCTGAACGCAACCCTAATAAAACCCATGGGAGCTTATCAACCCAATTTGTGTCCGTGAGAGCCGCTCTGAGGGCTGCTTTCAATGACCGATGGAAGCGCTCGCACAAACCGTTGGCCTGGGGGTTATAATAGTAGTAGATTAGTTTATTTGACAGGGACAGTGCAATAAACATAGACAATTAATCAAAGACAATCAATCTGATGTGTTGCACATAGAGTGTATAGCTATTAGCTAATTTGCAACTCTTGTCCCTGGATAAGCGGTCGTGCGATGAATTTTCACTCCCAGGCTGAGTGCCATGGACGACCAGAGCTCGGAAACAAACTGGGGTCCCCTGTCAGACGTTATGTCTGACGGGATACCAAAACGTGCGACCCAAGCTGTTAAAAAGGCACGAGCGACATCTGCCGCTGTGGTTGCCGCCAAAGGAACCGCCTCTGGCCAGCGCCAAAATATAATATAAGGGAAGACATAAAACTATTGAAATGGGGAGCATTTGACAGTCAGTTTGAACCGGCAAAACAAGATAGGGGATACAAAAATCTGGTGAACAAGGGAATCACAGCATGGGGCAATATCGGAAAAAAAGATCTCGGGAGCTTTGTAAATATCAGGAGAAAATTTAAATTAGAAAGACCGGAATTTTTCAGATATCTGCAGATGAGAGATTACTATATGAAGAAGATTAGGCATAACCTTCAAACAGATGTGAACGAGATTATACAACTTATTTTAAGCTCATATGCAGGAAATAAAATAAGAATTATTTCAAAACTATATCAGAAACTTATGACAAACAATCATACAAGTAACTATATAAAGGAGAAATGGGAGAAAGAGCTCAATTTAAACATAACAGAAGAAAGCTGGCAGGAAATATGGAAAACACAACACACATCAACAAATTCAAGGACATGGAGGGAATTTGGATGGAAAAACCTGATTCGCTTTTTCATTACACCACAGATTCAAGGAAAATATACAAATACCCAATCTTTATGTTGGAGGGGATGTGGGGCTCAAAATGCAGACCACTCACATGTTTTGGAAATGCTACAAAATATCATCATTTTGGAAATCTATGCATGTGACAATACAGAGGATATTAGGATATAATATACCAATGAACTGTAACCTGATGTACTTATGTGATCTTAAAAAAGACAATGTTATACAGGCTGAGGACAGATATCTAGTTAAAATCTTGTTGATTGCATGTAAAAAAACTATCACAAAAAAATGGCGATCAGAAGTTCTTCCTGACCAAGAACAATGGACTGACATTGTTGAGGACATACGTATGATGGAAAAACTAACATATCGACGAAGAATGCAAGAAGGAATATGGGAGAAAAAATGGCGGAAATGGACACACTACAAAGTGCAACAACGAGGCAGAAATTGAAAGAATAACCAAAGACACTGAAAAAACCAGAAGAATTAAGAGATGGAAACTAAAAACTTGATGCTCCAACATTTGTCCCCCCCCCCTTTTATTTTTTTTTATTTTTTATTTATTTATTTTTTTTTCTTTTTCCCTACCCTAACCCCTTTGTTTTTTAAATGTAGAATGTGATCTGAATGCATTATATATGATGAAAAATTAATAAAAATCTAAGTTACAAAAAAGGTGTGTGAAACCCTGGGACAGCGGAAGAGGTCCTACTAAGTCGACATGCACATGATCAAAGCGTTTGGCTGGGATATGAAAAGGTTCTAGAGGGGCTCGTGTGTGTTTGTGTACCTTTGCTCTTTGACACGCAGCGCAGGCTGCAGCCCACTCTTTGACTTGTTTACGCAGCCCCGGCCAAACAAACTTCTCTCCTACCATTTTGATAGACGCGCGGACGCCTGGGTGTGCCAGTGAATGTATTAAGTCGAAAACACGGCGACGCCACGCAGCCGGGACTACGGGACGGGGACGCCCCGTGGAGGTATCGCAGATTAGGGGGGGCATGCCTCTGTGAAGCACCCTGTGCTCCAGCCTCAGCCCTGTTGGCCCAGACTGGAGCGCGCGCACGTCCGCGTCGCCAACCTGTTCAGCGGCCATGGCTGCATAATCTAACCCGACGCAGAACGGAGCTGTGAGCGCTTCCGCGCCGCAAGCCTGGCCTAGGTCTGCCGCCGCCGAATCTGCCCCCTGGGGGCCTGTCGCTGCAACTGCACGCGAGAGGCAATCTGCCACTACATTGTGTTAACCTGCCACGTGTTGAATGTCAGTGGTAAACTCCGAAATTGCAGCCAGCTGCCTCTGTTGTCGGCCCGACCAAGGCTCTGAAACCTTAGCCATTGCAAAAATTAAGGGTTTATGGTCCACGAACGCGGTAAAACGGCGGCCTTCCAACCAGAACTGGAAGTGGCGGATTGCCAAATGTAGGGCCAAAAGCTCCCTGTCAAACGCGCTGTATTTACGCTCGCTCTCGCGCAATGTTTTGCTGAAAAACGCAAGTGGTTGCCAGCATCCTGCCACCAGTTGCTCGACAACTGCTCCCACTGCCACGTCGGAGGCGTCTGTGGTTAGCGCCATGCGAGCTGCCGGCACCGGGTGTGCCAATAACGCAGCGTTCGCGAGGGCTGATTTGACCTGTGAAAAAGCGCGCTCCCGATCCGGGGACCACTCGACCTTAGATGCAGGTTTTTGCTTCTTTAATGCCGTGTACAATGGGTGCATGAGCCGTGCCGCGTTTGGGAGGAAACGGTTATAAAAATTGACCATCCCCAAAAATTCTTGCAGCGCCTTAACCGTCTGCGGTTGGGGGAAATCCGTTATCGCGCGCACTTTATCCGGCAGCGGGACCGCGCCTTCTGGCGACACGCGGTGTCCCAAAAAATCAATTTTCGCTACCCTGAATTGGCACTTCGCTGGGTTAATGATTAGCCCGTGGTCTGTGAGCCTCTGAAAAACGGCTGTGAGGTGGCGTTCGTGCTCGGCTTCGGACGCGCTGGCTACCAAAATATCATCCAAATAAGCGAACAAGAAAGGGAGGTCGCGCAGCACTGCATCCATCATGCGTTGGAACGTCTGCGCGGCACCCTTGAGGCCGAAAGGCATGCGCAAAAACTCGAAAAGCCCGAAAGGGGTTATAACTGCCGTTTTGGGTATGTCCTGCGCACGGACTGGAACTTGGTGATAACCACGCACCAAATCTATTTTGGAAAAGATGCGCGCCCCCGCTAAATGCGCCGAAAAATCCTGGATGTGCGGAATCGGATAGCGGTCGTGGGCTGAAGCATTATTTAATCTGCGGAAATCGCCGCAAGGGCGCCACGAGCCGTCAGCTTTGGGTACCATGTGCAGGGGTGACGACCAGGCGCTGTTCGAACGCCGGACTATGCCCAGCTTTTCCAAGTTGGCAAATTCCTCGCGCGCGATGGCCAGTTTAGCTGGGTCCAACTGCCGAGCTTTTGCAAAAACAGGGGGGCCCGAAGTACTTATGAAATGTTCGACCCCGTGTTTGGCAACTGACGCTGAAAACGTAGGGACCGTGAGTGCTGGAAACTGGTTGAGTAATGCATGAAACTTACCACCCGCAGCTGTGACATTGGAATGTGCAGAAGGCAGGGCCACCCGAGCTGTGCAGGAGATAGAGTAGAAAGACAGTGCATTTACAATACGTCTATTAGCAAGATCAACTAACAAACTGTTTGAGCACAAAAAGTCAGCACCTAGCATGTTGCTGTTAACTGCAGCGACAACGAAGGTCCACTCGAAGTTGCGCCCGTGAAGGGACAGGCGGAGTGTCTTCTCCCCTTAGGTTTTGATCGTGGAGCCGTTCGCCGCTAACACCAGGGGGCCGCTGGCCGGCGCCAGTGTGTCCGCGTAGGTAGGCTTGACAAAACTCAGCTGGGAGCCCGTGTCCACCAGGAATTCTTTCCCAGAATTCGCGTCCGTCACGAAAAGCAGCCTATTCTTCGTGCCGAGAGTCGCAGCTGCTACCGGCTCCCGGTCTTGGCGTTTCCCTGGCGCTGGTACCGGCATGGTGGGACGCATCTGCGGGCTTTCTCGGCGAAACGTCGATGGTAGAAGCAGAGGGCGTTGTCAGCTCCGCTTCTCCTGGTCTCCGCCGCTGCTGCCGTCAGTGGATCCGGTGCCGCAGCCTCTGGTCTCCCTCCTTCTCGCGAAGGGGTGGTCATCTCTGCTGCTGCCGTCGTGGCTGCGCGCCGTCTATGGGAGTCGACGAGCCGTTGCGCCACCTGTCCCAGCTCGTGGTAGTTACGGTTGACGAGCGGCTGCGAGCTGGTCAGGGTGACTCTCACTGCTGGCGGGAGCGTTCTGAGGAAGAGGTGAGCGAAGATAAAACTGTCGTCGTCCTCACCTCTCAGGCTCATCATCTTCGCCATCAGATCCGCTGGCCTGTCTGCTTCTCCCTCTGTCAGCGCCAGGAGCTTCTCTGCCCGCTCTTCCAGCGAGGGAGTGAAGGCTCGGATGAGGGCATCTTTCAATGCGCTATACTTGTCGTCTTGGGGCGGGTGGTTGGTCAGGCTCTCCACCCGTTGCACTGTGAGGCTGTCCAGCTTCGCGACGACATGGTAGAACCTCGTTGCATCCGCTGAGATTCCCCGAAGGTGGAATTGCGCCTCCACAGTGGTAAACCAGGAGCGCGGGTTATGTTGCCAGAAGTCAGGCAGCTGTAGCGCGGTAGCCGCATTAACCCGGTTGGCTCCTGAAGAGTCCGGTGCGGAAATCACGCCGTCACCGGCCATAAGTAGTCGTAGGTCACCAGTGTAGAAGATGCCTTACAAACGAGACTGAGTGTATTATCTCAGGAAAGCTTTATTGGAAGTCACATCTTCTATCATCAAAGTTCTCAGCAGAAAAAGAGACAGACCCAACTTTCCCCACAGCTTTTATAACCCAGAGATACAAAACCCCCACATCAAGTATCTCACACCTTCACCCCACAGAAGTTAGGTAAACACATGAACCCACAGTCCCCGAGACTCGCTGGCGCTTCTGTCTTCTTCTCTACCTCGGGGCTCTTGCTGGGACATTGTCTCTCACCTCTGTCTTCCTCCAGCACCCACCTACTAGCCGAGGTCCCTGCTGGGGCATTGTTCTTATGGACGTTTGATATGTTGGGTCTGCACCGTCATGCCTACTGGAAGCATGTGGGGGAGAATGCATACCATACAAGCATGCCATATATGTGCCTTAACTATGCACCATACTGTGTTCTTTTTTTCACCTTTTCTCCACACCGCTCGGATAGCTTCTTTTCATTTTGCTGGTCTCTTCCACATGTCGGTTATATGGTTTGTTTACAATCGTAATCACAGGCACGCATGTGCATGCCTTGGACATAAGCTGTAACAGTCCAACAGTCTGAGGAGAAGGGGGGCGGACGCTATGTTGGTGATTTGACTTGACGTTTTTAGAAATACCCGTTGTTATGTCCATAATTGGGTAAAGACGAATACACAACTGATGCAGTTGACAGAGCTTTATTACAATACTGGTTATATACACAAATAGGCTTACGGCACTCGCCTGCCTGCCCAGGTGGCTCCCACGACGAAAGAGGCAGAGCCTCTTCCGCCTGCTTCCTTTATACTCCAAGTGGCGTCACCACCGGAAACCGGTAGTTAGCCACCCCAGTCTAACCCATATCCAACCCGGTCGCCATCTTAGTAATACAGCCTATTTGCATACACAACATTCCCCCCTTCCCCCTTCAAAAAAAAAATGTCAAGCGCACAGATAGCCCACCCAAATTTGCTTCCCGACACACGCACTAAAATAAAGCAATCACAGAAACAAATAAACCTGCTAACCATGTACACAACTGAAGCTGGGGGGCCGGGTAGAGTGTCAGTACCCCCACAAGGCTGGGCGGATTATTTTGCCGCCAAACACTTAGAACAAAATAAAGCCGTGTTTCTAAGCTAAAACAACCCCAGAACAGCTTCACAGAAAAGACATACAAAATTACAAAACACACATATACTACTGGTGCCCCCCCCCAACACTCACCCCCACAGTGGGTACATCATACTACATTCAACGTTGGGAATGTAAATCCGCACAAATGGACACTTTAAACGGAATAAGTACACCCCACCACTCCTGACTCGAACATTAAGACCAACATGTCAGTAAAATCCAATTTCAGCATATTGTGGCGCATATATTGAGTTCATATTTCCCCACAAATGTATGACTGTATGTGTATTGGGGGTTTCACGTCTCGTGGGACAAAAGAGGTCTGGGCCCGCAGAGATCTACAGGAGATGACGAGTAGGTGTGAGTTTTGGCCTTTGTCTCGGAGAAGATACCCCAGGAGGATTCCCGGACCATCGAAGGATAAGAGACAATAGTGAAACATCAAAGAGTGCATTGTGACTGAGATTATGTACCATGTGATTATATGTTTGCTAAAGCATCATGTGACTTAGGTTCGTGGCTCCAGCAGAGTATAAGAGTGTGGTATTTGATTGCAAGTCTCTTCCTTGCCTAGAGATTGATAGAGCATGTGTTCACTTAATAAAGCTGAACCTGAGAAATAAACTCAGCCTCATCCTTGAACGCATTCTCTACACTAGTGACCCTACGACAAGTTATGGCCGGTGACGACCTTCACGCACCGGACTCATCAGGAGCCAGCCAGGCTAACGCAGCTACCGCAGTCCAGCTGCCCGATTTCTGGCAGCACAGCCCGCGCTCCTGGTTCAACACTGTCGAGGCGCAATTCCATCTTCGGGGAATTTCAGCAGATGCAACGAAATTCTACCATGTAGTCGCAAAGCTGGACAGCCTCACAGCACAGCGGGTGGAGAGCCTGACTGGAGAGCCTGACCACCCACCAGACGACGACAAGTACGGCGCATTGAAAGCCACTCTCATCCGTGCTTTCACCCCCTCGCTGGGAGAGCGAGCAGAGAGGCTTCTGGTGTTGAGTGAAGGCGAAGCAGACAGGCCCACGGACCTGATGGCGAGGATGCTGAGTCTGAGGGGCGATGATGATGACGGCTTTATCTTCGCCCATCTTTTCCTTAGGACACTACCGTCAGCGGTGAGAGTCACCCTGGCCAGCTCACAGCTGCTGACCAACCGAGATTACCACGAGCTGGGCCAGGAGGCACAGCGACTCGTCGACGCCCATAGACGGCACACGGCCACGACGGCGGCAGCGGAGCTGAGCGCAACGCCCGGAGACGGCAGGGGGCCAGAGGCTGCAGCACCAGATTCGCTGACGTCGGCAGCGGCGGAGACCAGGAGACGCGGAGCGCGCGACGTCCTCTGCTTTTATCATCGACGTTTCGCCGAGGGGGCACACAAGTGCATTCCACCGTGCCAGTTCAAGCGCTCAGGAAACACCAGGACCGAGAGTCGGTAGCAGCTGCTGCTCTCGGCGCAAAGAATAAGCTGCTCTACCTCACGGACGGGAAATCAGGGAGGCAGTTCCTGGTGGACACAGGCTCCCAGCTGAGTTTCATCACACCTTCCTACGCTGACCGGCTGGCGCCTTCCAGCGGACCCCTTGTGTTGGCGGCGAACAGCTCGACGATCAAGACCTTCGGGGAGAAGACCCTCCCCCTGTCTTTTCACGGTCGGACATTTGAGTGGACTTTCGTCGTGGCAGCAGTCAGTCATAACATGTTAGGTGCTGATTTTTTGTGCTCAAATGGTTTATTGGTTGATCTTGCTAATAGACGTCTGGTTAATGCACTGTCTTTCCACTCCATTTCCTGTACAGCCTGGGTGGTCCCGCCTACTGCACAGCCCAATGTCACAGCTGCAGGTGGTAAGTTCCAAGCACTACTCACTCAGTTTCCAGCACTCACAGTCCCAACGTTTTCAGCGTCAGTGGCTAAACGTGGGGTGGAACATTTTATAACTACCACCGGGCCCCCC
The DNA here is from genome assembly GCA_020510985.1 of Pholidichthys leucotaenia. NCBI lineage: Eukaryota > Metazoa > Chordata > Actinopteri > Cichliformes > Pholidichthyidae > Pholidichthys > Pholidichthys leucotaenia. The sequence continues at coordinate 286,365,028 of CM035839.1, forward strand.
GTTTTTGCAAAAGCTCGGCGCTTGGACCAAGCTAAACTGGCCATAGCGCGCGAGGAATTCGCCAACCTGGAAAAACTGGGCATCATTAGACGCTCTAACAGCCCCTGGGCTTCACCACTGCATATGGTCCCCAAGGCTGATGGCTCGTGGCGGCCTTGCGGTGATTTCCGCAGGTTGAATAACGCTTCAGCACACGACCGCTACCCGATTCCGCACATCCAAGATTTTTCAGTGCATTTAGCGGGGGCGTGCATTTTTTCTAAAATAGATTTGGTGCGCGGGTACCATCAAGTCCCAGTCCGCGCTCAGGACATACCCAAAACAGCGGTAATAACTCCTTTTGGGCTTTTCGAGTTTTTGCGTATGCCGTTTGGACTCAAGGGGGCTGCGCAGACATTCCAGCGCATGATGGATGCAGTTTTACGCGACCTCCCTTTCGTGTTCGTCTACTTGGATGATATTTTGGTAGCCAGCACATCCGAAGACGAACACGAAAGCCATCTCACAGCGGTTTTTTGGAGGCTGGCAGAGCACGGGTTAATAATTAACCCAGCGAAGTGCCAGTTTGGGGTGGCGCAAATCGATTTTTTGGGGCACCGCATTTCACCAGAAGGAGCGGTCCCTCTGCCCGATAAAGTATGCGCAATAACGGATTTTCCCCAACCTCAGACGGTCAAAGCATTGCAAGAATTTTTGGGAATGGTTAATTTTTATAACCGCTTCTTCTCAAGCGCAGCGCAGCTCATGCAACCATTGTACGCGGCACTTAAAAAACAAAAACCTGCAAATAAGATCGAATGGTCCCCGGAGCGGGAGCGCGCATTCTCCCAGGTCAAATCAGCCCTGGCGAATGCCGTTTTGTTGGCACACCCGGTGCCAAAGGCACGTATGGCGCTCACCACGGACGCTTCCGATTTAGCGGTGGGGGCGGTCGTTGAACAGTTTGTGGCAGGGACCTGGCAACCTCTCGCGTTTTTCAGCAAAACCTTGCGCGATAACGAGCGGAAATACAACGCGTTCGACAGGGAGCTGTTGGCCCTGCATTTGGCCATCCGCCATTTCCAGTTCTGGCTGGAGGGGCGCCGTTTCACCGCATTTGTGGACCACAAGCCGCTAATGTTTGCAATGGCCAAGATTTCAGAACCTTGGTCAGGCCGGCAGCAAAGACAGCTGGCCGCGATATCGGAGTTCACCACCGATATTCAGCATGTCGCGAGCAAACATAATGTAGTGGCAGACTGTCTTTCGCGTGCAGTAGCAGCGCCAAGCCCCGTGGGGGCAGGCTCGGCAGCCGTGGCTGCGGGCCAGGGTTGTGGCGCGGAAGCGCTCGCAGCCCCGGTCCGCGTAGGTTTAGATTACGCAGCCATGGCCGCGGAGCAGGTTAGCGACGCGGATGTGCGCGCGCTCCAGTCTGGACCAACAGGGTTAAGGCTGGAGCACAGGGTGCAGCAGATAGGTATGCCCCCTCTAATCTGCGATGTCTCCACCGGGCGGCCTCGCCCCGTGGTTCCAGCTGCATGGCGCCGCAGCGTTTTTGACTCAATCCATTCTCTGGCGCACCCGGGGGTGCGCGCATCGATTAAGATGGTGGGGGAGAAATTTGTTTGGCAGGGGTTGCGTAAACAGGTCAAAGAATGGGCAGCAGCCTGCGTAGCGTGTCAGCGAGCCAAAATACACAAGCACACTAGAGCCCCTTTGGAGCCTTTTCACATCCCGACTAAGCGTTTCGATCATGTGCATGTCGACTTGGTGGGCCCCCTTCCGTTGTCGCAGGGCTGCACACACCTTTTGACGATGGTAAATCGCACCACGCGTTGGCCAGAAGTGGTCCCTCTGGCGTCAACTACGGCAGCAGACGTTGCACTCGCGTTTTTAACGGCTTGGGTCGCACGTTTTGGAGTTCCGTCAGACATAATGTCCGACAGAGGTCCCCAATTCGTTTCCGAACTCTGGTCATCCATGGCCCACAGCCTGGGGGTGAAGATCCACCGCACTACCGCGTATAACCCCCAGGCTAACGGTTTGTGCGAACGCTTTCATAGGTCATTGAAAGCAGCCCTCAGAGCGTCTCTCACGGATACAAATTGGGTGGATAAACTTCCATGGGTTTTATTGGGGTTGCGTTCTGCACCTAAGGAGGATTTGCAAGCCTCTCCGGCTGAATTAGTTTTTGCTCAACCCCTCCGTTTGCCGGGGGAATTTCTTCCTGACAACCCTGCACCAAATTGCCCCCCCCGCTCAGCTGTTGCAGAGCGGCACAGGATCAAACACCCTTCCTGGCCCAGTTCATCACAGTTTTCCACGCGTTTTTGTGCCGAGGGCTTTAAAGAATGCGGAGTTTGTTTTTGTTAGACATGATGCTCAACGACCAGGTTTGCAACCGCCTTACGACGGGCCTTTCAGAGTGTTGGAAACAGGGGAGAAACATTTTTTGCTTGATTTGGGAGACAGAAAAGAGTTGATTTGCATTAACAGACTCAAACCCGCCTTTGTTCTGGCTGATGAACACATGCAGTTGGCCAGGGCCTCCCGCCGTGGCAGGCCGCCGGGAAGACATTGTTCGGAGCCACCACAGAGATGTGCTAACAATTCTGATTCGCAGATGCAGGGAGCCGCTGCAGAAGGAACAAAGCTGGCTTACAGCAGATATGGCAGGAGGTTTAAACCCAAGCAATTGGTGGATTGATTTGTGATATGTTGTGATGTTTTCTGCCACACATCTCTGATTATGTTTTGTCCCTGAATAGACGTTTGGGGGGGGGGGGGTTATGTGGCGCATATATTGAGTTCATATTTCCCCACAAATGTATGACTGTATGTGTATTGGGGGTTTCACGTCTCGTGGGACAAAAGAGGTCTGGGCCCGCAGAGATCTACAGGAGATGACGAGTAGGTGTGAGTTTTGGCCTTTGTCTCGGAGAAGATACCCCAGGAGGATTCCCGGACCATCGAGGGATAAGAGACAATAGTGAAACATCAGAGTGCATTGTGACTGAGATTATGTACCATGTGATTATATGTTTGCTAAAGCATCATGTGACTTAGGTTCGTGGCTCCAGCAGAGTATAAGAGGGTGGTATTTGATTACTCAGTCTCTTTTCCTTGCCTAGAGATTGATAGAGCATGTGTTCACTTAATAAAGCTGAACCTGAGAAATAAACTCAGCCTCATCCTTGAACGCATTCTCTACAATATATCAGTTCTACACATCATCCAACCATGGTCATTGAGCCAATAAAATCCCACATTCACAATATAAATCTTTAAAATTTTGCTCACTGGTATCATTAGTCACCCTATTCAGTACATTTCACTCTTCATTCTTCCTTTTTTTTTTTTAATTAAACCGGGGTACCACATCAGCGGGAAAATAAACACATCAGGACTAGAGTAATAAAAGCACATATAAACAATAAACAGAAAATAAAGACAAAACAGCACTCTCAGTCCTTTGACTGTTCCTTCTCCAACCGCTTCCGTCTTTTGACCTTGGAGCTCCCACTGCATCGCTTCTTCTCCTCCACTCGATGTAACTCGTTCGGGTGCCTCCAGGTCTGGTCAGACAAGCGTAGATACCCATCACTCCGAGCAGCCTCCACCCAGAACCGTCTCTGCTCATTGCGCTACTCACGCAAACCATGATCCCCTCTCATCTGGGCCTCAACCCTGACCCGCACCATGTCTCTGACCCTCAGGGAAACCCATTTCTTCATCAGGTCACCTTGGGTATGACTGGTCTCCACCACTGATCCGGTCGACTCGCGGGTCCGGTCCGTGTCATCCATGGTAGACCATCTTCCCGAGCGATTTATCCACACACTCTGGTCTCGCCCCTTCAGCATCCCGCGTGGGCACCTTGTCCTTAAAGGCTGCCCCTGGGGTCCCGTTGTGCCGTCCCGCACCCTCATCCAGGGTAACAGAAAGACACCGGCGCCGAACGTGCTCTCCCTCGTTAACTCATGTCCAGCCAGTCCGATTCCCTCACCTCCACACCATCCACCACCGGAGTCGGTCGGCTTCACAGTTCGCAGCCTGACCACTACTCACCTGACACATTGGCACTGGAGAAACCCAGGCTATAAAAGAGATTGCACTCCATGATGTTAACCCCCGCAGCGGTAACGTGAATCCAGGCCCGGGGCACAACAACAGACTTATAATGGGCTTCCATCTCCACAAACCCCAAAACTGCCAGTCTGTTCCATCTATAGCCATAATAGTCTCTTCCTTGTTGTTTTATCTGTCGATGGGGAAACAAACTATTCACGGTCATCAGGTTTAACACGGAGATAACTGCTCCCATGTCCACCAGTAGTGGAACCTCAATGCCATCGAGCACAACATCGCAACTGATTCTCCCCGTGGTCTCCGGGGAGACTGTGTGCACTATTGTTGGAGTCTTCTGCGCAGCACCTGGTTCCCTCCCATGGCTCCTGCATTCGAAGTTAGCGCACGCCCTGGCAAAGTGGTCCAACAAACCACACTTGCCACAACGCTTTCCTTTCGCCGGGCACACACTGGCCTTATAGTGGTGAACAGGGGACCCACAACCGTAACAACGTGGCATACCTGGGGGGGACCTTATTTTAACAACGGACGCATACACATCCTCTCCAACATCACCATCACAAGGGTCCAAAAACAGTGCCTCAGCCCAAGACTCATCCTCACCCGGAAAAGCCCCTTCAGGAAGGCCTCTCGTGATGGTCTCTGCTGCCTCGGACTGTTGGGCAAGCTTGATAGCCGTGGCCAATGTCAACATTCCTGGATACGCCAAAAGTCTGGACCGGGCCGCCATGCAGCAGATGTGCTCCGCCAGCTGGTCCCTAATCATCTCATCTTCCAGGTGTCTGAAACCACATCCCTTCGCTAGCTCCCGGAGATCTATGAATGTCATCACTGGTTCTCCCAACCGCTGGTGATGCTGTCGAAACTGGATGCGCCGGACTGTGACACTTTCTGGTGTGCGAAAATGGCACTCCATCAACTCCACAACGCCATCAAAACTATCAGCGCCCCCCCCCCCAGGTTCTTCAGTATTCTCCGCCCCTCAGTGCCCAAATTATGGACTAACACAGCCCTCGTGCGAAGCCTCTTACGCTCGCCGAGGTTCAAAACTACAAGGTAGTTGGTAAAAGCAGTGAACCAACGAGGCCACGGCAAGGGCGGCCTGCCTGGGGCCTCCAGAAATGGCCGAAAATTAGCAATGGACCTTTCCTTTCCCACTTTCACCTCGTTGCCAAATGTTGTGTCCATAATTGGGTAAAGACGAATACACAACTGATGCAGTTGACAGAGCTTTATTACAATACTGGTTATATACACAAATAGGTTTACGGCACTCACCTGCCTGCCAGGTGGCTCCCACGACGAAAGAGGCAGAGCCTCTTCCACCCACTTCCTTTATACCCTGAGTGGCATCACCACTGGAAACCGATAGTTAGCCACCCCAGTCTAACCCATGTCCAACCCGGCTACCATCTTAGTAATACAGCCTATTTACATACACAACACCCGTGTTTCTATATTTTGTAGGACATTACGTTAAATATGTTTGTAGAAGATGTGCTCGAATGATGAGGCTGAGTTTAGTTCGTAAACCAGCTTTATTGACAGAACACATCGTCTAGCATTCTCAAAGCAGGAAAGAGGAAGAATCATATCTCATCACCCTTTTATATGTTTCCAGCATCAGAATTCAAGTCACATGGTGTTTTCAGTAAATATACAGTCACAAAGCATCCCTTTGAATCTTCACCATTGTCTCTCATTTCTTGATGAACCGGAAATCTCTCCGGGGCATCTTCTGTGGGACAAAAAGACAAATCTCACACCTCCTCGTTATCTTCTGCAGATTCGAGTCCTTTGTCCTTGCAGACGTGACACCCTCAATACACATGCAGTCATGTCTCTGTGGAAATGTGAGCCCACAATGTGTGTCGCCCACACTACCCCCCCCAAACGTCTAGTAAGGGCAAAACCTGCATGGCATAAAAAAAAGAAAAACACAAAACACTCCATATATCGCTAATCAATCCACCAACTGCCTAGGTTTTAACTTTCTGCCGAATCTGCTGCAACCTGGCTTTGCTGCACCTGCAACATCTCTCTGCATCTGTGGATTAAAGCTGTTAGCACCTTTCTGTGAAGATTGTGGAGAATGTCCTCTCGGCGGCCTGCCACGGCGGGGGGGCCTCGCGAGCTGCACTTCCTCATCAGCCAAAACAAAAGCGGGTTTGAGCCTGTTTATGCAAATCAACTCCCTTCTGCCCCCTAAATCTAGCAGAAAATGCTTCTGCCCAGTCTCCAGCACTCTGAACGGTCCGTCATAAAACGGCCGCAAACTTGGACGCTGAGCATCATGTTTAACAAAAACAAACTCTGCATTTTTTAAAGCTTTTGGCACAAAAACGTGTGGTAAATTGTGATGGACCGGGCCAGGGAGCGTGTTTGTTCCCGAGTCGCTCTGCCACGGCTGAGCAGGGGGGCCATTTGGTGCGGGATTATTGAGGAGAAATTCCCCCGGCAAACGGAGAGGTTGTGCAAAAACTAATTCAGCCGGGGAAGCATGTAAATCTTCCTTAGGTGCAGAACGCAACCCCAATAAAACCCATGGAAGTTTGTCCACCCAATTTGTATCCGTCAGCGACGCTCTGAGGGCTGCTTTCAATGACCTGTGAAAGCGTTCGCATAAACCATTAGCCTGGGGGTTATACGCGGTAGTGCGATGAATTTTCACCCCCAAGCTGCGGGCCATCGATGACCATAGTTCGGAAATAAATTGGGGACCCCTGTCGGACGTTATGTCCGACGGTACACCGAAACGCGCAACCCACGCTGCTAAAAATGCTCGCGCAACTTCTTCCGCTGTGGTTGATGTCAGAGGAATCGCCTCTGGCCAACGCGTGGTGCGATCCACCATCGTCAAAAGATGTGTGTGCCCATGTGATAATGGGAGCGGGCCCCCCAAGTCAACATGCACGTGATCAAAACGCTTAGCAGGGATGTGAAAAGGTTCCAACGGGGCCTTAGTGTGTCTGTGTATTTTGGCTCGCTGACACGCTACACAGGCTGCCGCCCATTCCTTGACCTGTTTGCGCAACCCGGGCCAAACAAATTTCTCCCCCACCAACTTAATCGATGCGCGCACCCCCGGGTGCGCGAGAGAATGGTCCGAGTCAAAAACGCGGCGACGCCACGCGACTGGCACCACGGGGCGGGGCCGTCCCGTGGAGACATCGCAGATTAGTGGGGGCATACCACTTTGTTGCTCCCTGTGCTCCAGCCTTAACCCTGTTGGTCCAGACTGGAGCGCGCGCACGTCCGCATTGTTAACCTGCTCTGCAGCCATGGCTGCATAATCTAACCCAACACAGACCGGGGCTGCGAGCGCTCCCGTGTCGCTGCCCGGGCCCGCGGCCACGGCTACAGCGTCTGCCCCTATGGGGTTTGGTGGTGCTACCGCACGCGAGAGGCAGTCTGCCACAACATCGTGTTTACCCGCGACACGCTGAATATCAGTAGTGAACTCCGATATTGCTGCTAGTTGCCTTTGTTGTCGGCCTGACCAGGGTTCTGAAATTTTGGCCATCGCAAACGTTAGCGGTTTATGATCCACAAACGCGGTGAAACGTCGCCCCTCTAACCAGAACTGAAAATGACGGATGGCCAAGTGTAGGGTCAAAAGCTCTCTGTCAAACGCACTGTATTTACGCTCACTATCGCGCAAAGTCCTGCTGAAAAACGCGAGGGGTTGCCAGGTACCTGCCACAAACTGTTCAACTACCGCCCCCACCGCTACATCGGAAGCGTCAGTGGTGAGTGCCATGTGGGCCGTTGGAACTGGGTGCGCTAACAAAACTGTGTTTGCCAGGGCTGATTTGACCTGGGCAAAAGCGCGCTCCCGCTCTGGAGACCATTCAACTTTATTTGCGGGCTTTTGTTTTTTTAACGCGGTGTACAATGGCTGCATGAGCCGTGCTACGCTTGGGAGGAACCGGTTGTAAAAATTAACCATCCCTAGAAACTCCTGAAGCGCCTTGACCGTTTGAGGTTGCGGAAAATCCGTTATGGCACGCACTTTATTTGGAAGAGGAACCGCTCCTTCTGCCGAAACGCGATGTCCCAAAAAATCAATCTGCGCCACCCCAAACTGGCACTTCGCTGGGTTAACTATTAACCCGTGCTCTGCCAGCCTCCGAAAAACTGCTGTGAGGTGTTTTTCGTGCTCGCCCTCGGACGCGCTGGCTACCAAAATATCGTCCAAATAAATGAACACGAAAGGGAGGTCGCGTAAAACTGCATCCATCATGCGTTGGAAAGTCTGCGCGGCCCCCTTGAGGCCAAAAGGCATGCGCAAAAACTCAAAAAGGCCGAAAGGAGTTATGACCGCTGTTTTGGGTACATCTTGCGCGCGCACTGGAACCTGGTGGTAACCGCGCACCAAGTCTATTTTAGAAAAAATGCGCGCCCCCGCCAAATGAACAGAAAAATCCTGAATGTGCGGAATCGGGTAGTGGTCATGAGCTGAAACGTTGTTCAACCTGAGGAAATCGCCGCAAGGTTGCCACGAGCCGTCAGCCTTTGGGACCATGTGTAACGGCGAAGCCCAAGAGCTCTTGGAGCGTCTAACAATGCCCAGTTTTTCCAGATTAGTGAACTCCTCGCGCGCGATGGCCAGTTTAGCTGGGTCCAAGCGCCGAGCTTTTGCAAAAACGGGAGGGCCGGTGGTGGTTATGAAATGCTCCACCCCATGTTTAGCCACTGTTGCCGAAAACGTGGGGACTGTGAGTGCTGGGAACTGAGCAAGCAATGTGTGAAACTTACCACCCGCAGCTGAGACGCTGGCATGTGCAGTCGGCGGGGCCACCCGAGCTGTGCAGGGAATAGAATGAAAGGACAGTGCATTAATCAGACGTCTATTAGCAAGGTCAACCAATAAACCATGTGAGCACAAAAAATCAGCCCCTAACATGTTGAAACTGACTGCTGCTACAATAAATGTCCACTCAAATGAACGGCCCTGTAAGGACAGAAGCATGGTCCTCTCACCGAACGTTTTAATCGCAGAGCCGTTCGCTGCTGACACTGACACCCAGGGAGCTTTAGACGGCATCAGCCGTTCCGCGTAGGTGGGTGTGACGAAACTCAGCTGAGAGCCCGTGTCCACGAGGAACTGTTTCCCCGAGCGTGCATCCGTCAGGTAAAGCAGCTTGTTCTCGTTGCCGAGGGTCGCAGCTGCTACCGGCCCTCGGTCTTGGCGTTTCCCTGGCGCTTGAAGTTGGACGGTAGGACGTACCTGTGCGCTCTCTCTGCAAAACGGCGGTGGTAGAAACACGGGCCGTCCTCCGCTCCGCGTCGTCTGGCCCCCATCGCCGCCGTCGTTGGTGCGTCTGGTGCCGCGGCCGCTGGACCTGCGCTGTCTCCGGACGCCGTTCCTGGGCTAGCAGCCGCGGCCGAAACCGCGTTCCGCTTGTGGGCGTTGACCAGCCGCTGCGCCTCTTTGCTCAACCCATGGTAGTCTCGCCTGGCCAATCGGGGCGACTCTGCCAGGGCCACTCTCACTGCTGGCGGCAGGGTTCGAAGGAAAAGGTGGGCAAAAATGAATTCGCCATCCTCAGAGTCTTTGAGCCTCAGCATCTTCACCATCAGGTCCGCAGGTCTATCGTTCTCTGACTCCGTCAACGTCAGGAGCCCCTCTGCTCGTTGTTGGACTGAAGGGGTGAAATGGCTGATCAGCGCGTCCTTCAATGCGCTGTACTTGTCGCTGTCTGGTGGATGATTAACCAAATCCTCCACTCTCTGGACCGTGTTGCTATCCAGCTTCGCTACCACATGGTAGAATTTTGTGTCGTCGTTGGAGATTCTCCGGAGGTTGAACTGCGCCTCGACTGCGCTAAACCATGAGCGCGGGCTGTGCTGCCAGAAATCGGGCAGCCGGATCGTGGAGGCGGCCATCAGGCTGGCTTCGGCCGAGCCCCGCTCGGGAGAATTCTGTCTGCTCATTTCTTGTCGTAGATCACCAGTGTAGAAGATGTGCTCGAATGATGAGGCTGAGTTTAGTTCGTAAACCAGCTTTATTGACAGAACACATCGTCTAGCATTCTCAAAGCAGGAAAGAGGAAGAATCATATCTCATCACCCTTTTATATGTTTCCAGCATCAGAATTCAAGTCACATGGTGTTTTCAGTAAACATACAGTCACAAAGCATCCCTTTGAATCTTCACCATTGTCTCTCATTTCTTGATGAACCGGAAATCTCTCCGGGGCATCTTCTGTGGGACAAAAAGACAAATCTCACACCTCCTCGTTATCTTCTGCAGATTTGAGTCCTTTGTCCTTGCAGAGGTGACACCCTCAATACACATGCAGTCATGTCTCTGTGGAAATGTGAGCCCACAATGTGTGTCGCCCACATGTTAAACATTTTAAAAAATTATAATGGGCCTCCGAGCAGCTCAGGGGCCAAAGGCAACCACCTACATTTGCCTAATGGTAAGTCCGCCTCTGTTGCACATCAGACGAGCAACAAGTTAAGGATCACACAGGGCTGCTGCATGATAGACAATTGTCTTAATCCCTGTACCACACAAACACATTGGGTCAACCATTAATTTCCTCACACACTAAAAAAAAAAAATTCCACTGACAAAACAAAATGGCTGACAGACATTTTGTAAACATATTTTTGGAACATTAACAGAATTACATGGAATTTGGTGATTAGCTGAAGAATACTATTGTGATTGTGAGTCTGAAGTTTCATCAAATTTCAATTGATATGTCAGGAGTTAAACCCAAAACTACATGCCAAAGAGAAACTACAACTTGATTGGCCTAGACAATTGAAACGGATTGTAGCCACACATGTGACTTACTTAATGCCTTGCATAATGCCTCACATCTTAGATAAGAACAAAGTGCAGAGTTTCCTGGGAGATAACAGGAAGCTGTGAAAGTGTAATCTTTTATATGCAAGAGACTGCTTGGAGGATCCTTTGTGGGCCAAAGACTGTGAGGGGGATGCTAAGGGATTAAAGAGGAAATGCAAAGTTACCTTTGATGTGAATGCAATGTGACTTGTGAGCTGTGGGGAGACCTGGGTATATAAGGGACGAGTTTTTTCTGAGATGCTCTCTTTCTACTATGCTCATGTTGGAGACGTGTAATAAACTGCCTTGAGACAAAAATGCCTTGTCAATTACACACTCCACACTGGTGACCCAAGACGTAGCATGCAGCAAGAAGAGAATTCCCCGGGGCCAGCCGCGTTGGGAGCCCCCAGCCAAGCGCATGCCGTTACGGTCCAGCTACCGGACTTTTGGCAGCACAACCTGCGCTCCTGGTTCCACCTGGTTGAGGCACAGTTCACCCTCCGGGGAATATCGGTAGACGACACGAAATTCTACCATGTGATCGCAAAGCTCGACAACCACACGGCTCAGCATGTGGAGAGCCTTTTGGAGCAGCCACCAGCCAGCGACAAATACGGTGCGTTGAAGGCCGCACTCATCCAGCACTACACACTCTCGGTGGAGGAGAGAGCAGAGAGACTCCTGGCGCTGACCGGGTTGGGAGATTGCACGCCCATTGACCTGATGGAGAAGATGCTGAGGATGAAAGGCTCGGACGATGACCACTTCATCTTTACCCACCTCTTCCTCAGGAACCTGCCGTCAGCGACGAGAGCGGCCCTGGCCAGTTCGCCGTTATTGGCCAAGTGGGACTACCGTGCGCTGGCCCGGGAGGCGAATTGGATTGTCATGGCCAGCAGAGATTGCACGACCACGGCGGCAGCGACGGAGCTCGGCGCGACGGCCAGAGATGGCAGGGAGCCATCGACAGCGGTATCAGAGCCACCAACGACGGCAGCGGCGGGGGCCAAGGAACGCGGAGGAGACACCCTTTGTTTCTACCACCGCCGCTTTGCAGAGAAGGCACGCAAATGTGTACCACCGTGCCAGTTCAAGCGCTCAGGAAACGCCAAGAGGAGAACAAGCTGCTCTACTTGACGGACACACGCTCGGGGAGGCATTTCCTCGTGGACACAGGCGCCCAGTTGAGTTTCATCACGCCTTCCTACGCTGACCGGCTGGCAAGTTCCAGCGGCCCCGAGATGGCAGCAGCGAACGGCTCAGAGATTAAGACTTTTGGTGAGAGGACTCTGCTTCTGTCTCTACACGGCCGTACATTTGAGTGGACTTTTGTCACAGCAGCATTGAATTTCAATATATTGGGGGCTGATTTTTTGTGCTCACATGGTTTGTTGGTTGATGTCGCTAACAGGCACCTGGTTAATGCACTTTCTTTTGATTCTATTCCCTGTACAGCTCGAGCGGCCCGGCCAGCAGCACAAGCCAATGTCACAGCTGCAAGCGGTAAGTTCCACACACTGCTCACTCAGTTCCCAGCACTCACGGTCCCCACATTTTCGGCAGCCGTCGCTAAGCACGGGGTGGAACAATTTATTACCACCACCGGGCCGCCCGTTTTTGCAAAACCTCGGCGCTTGGACGCAGCTAAACTGGCCATAGTGTGCGAGGAGATCGCCAACCTGGAGAGGTTGGGCATCATCAGGCGTTCGAACAGCCCATGGGCTTCCCCGCTACACATGGTCCCGAAAGCTGACGGTTCGTGGCGACCTTGCGGGGATTTCCACAGGTTGAACAACGCCACAGCGCATGACCGCTACCCACTCCCTCATATCCAAGATTTTTCCGTTCATTTGGCAGGGGCGCGCGTTTTTTCTAAAATAGACTTGGTCCGCGGTTACCACCAAGTCCCAGTGCGCGTCGAGGACATACCCAAAACAGCGGTGATAACTCCATTTGGTCTATTTGAGTTTTTGCTCATGCCATTCGGGCTTAAAGGGGCGGCACAGACGTTCCAACGCATGATGGACGTGGTGCTGCGCGATCTCCCTTTCGTGTTCGTCTACTTAGACGATATCTTGGTAGCCAGCGCGTCCGAAGACGAACACGAAAACCACCTCGAAAACCACCTCGTGGCAGTTTTCCGGAGGTTGGGAGAGCACAGGTTAATAATCAACCCAGCGAAGTGTCAGTTCGGGGTGACGCAGATCAATTTTTTAGGACACCGTGTCTCCCCCGAAGGAACGGTTCGGCTTCCTGACAAAGTGCGCGCGGTAGCAGACTTCCCCCGGCCGCAGACGGTCAGGGGGTTACAGGAGTTTTTAGGAATGGTGAATTTTTATAACCGTTTCCTCCCCCGTGCAGCGCAACTCATGCGACCGCTGTATGCCGCGCTCAAAAAACAGAAACCCGCGAATAAGATCGAGTGGTCCCCGGAGCGGGAGCGAGCATTCTCGGAAGTCAAAGCAGCCCTGGCAAACGCTGCGTTGTTGGCACATCCAGACCCAATGGCTCGCATAGCGCTCACCACTGACGTGTCAGATGTGGCCATAGGGGCGGTCATGGAGCAGCATGTAGCCAGGGCTTGGCAGCCACTCGCCTTTTTCAGCAGAACCTTGCGCGATAGTGAACGTAAATACAACGCGTTTGACAGGGAGTTGCTGGCTCTCCATTTGGCCATTCGCCACTTCCAGTTCTGGCTAGAAGGGCGCTGTTTCACCGCGTTCATTGACCACAAGCCACTAGACACCTGTGATGTTAATTAGAGGACACATCTTGGTTGAACATGTCCCTATGGTCACATTATTTTCAATCTTTTGTAGGGGTACCATCATTTTTGTCCAGGCCTGTTTCATGAGTTTGTTTTTTAAAATAATTCTGTTGAACCACAATTCAAAAGCATTGTCTGATTTTCATTGGTTAATTTTCATGGAATTTTTATTTATTACCACTTTGTCAGATTCAAGTTATTTCTGTGACCATTGTGGGTTTTTCTTTCATTAACAGAGGGGTACCAACAATTTTGTCCACGTGTGTATAACCAGACTCATGCTATAGTATTTGAATGTTTTTTTCCACACATAAGGAGTTGTAACTCCTTAAAACTCGCTGCCAAGAGGACACAGTCCAAGGACGGATAATTTTTTTCACACATAAGTAGTTGTTCAGAGCTCCTTGTAAGAACTCCTTGTACAAAGATATAGAGTGATGATAATCAAGTCAGTGGTGGTAATGCACCTGTAAGCTGGTTGCCAACCACCAATCAAATTTAAAAGAAGAAGAAGAAAACAGAGATTTCTTGAATTATATATAGAGTGATAATATCCTTATAAGAACTCCTTATACAAAGATATAGAGTGATGATAATCAAGTCAGTGGTGGTGTTGCCACGGCCAAAATATATAGAGTGATGATATTGTTAGAATAATTTTGAGCTTAAATTATTCAAAGTCAAAAATCGGGTGGAAAGTTGAATTTATGTACATTTATTACAAAAATATAAGGAGTCACCCCAATGGCCACTTTGGGGGAAGAACTACAAAGCATGGCATTCAGATACACTTAGAATCCCTAAAGGATCCATTTTTCTTAGTCTGAAAGTCTGAAGTCTGAAGTCTTAGGAGAAAGCAGGGGGAGGATGGGATAAAAGGAGGAAAGGAGAGGGACAGACAGAAAATCCTGATAACTGAGCTTATCCAGGCAGACGTCAGTGACACTCTGGAGACAAGAATGTAAATCTAACAGAACGTCCATAAAACACTAATCTATAAAATGAGGAGTTCCTGTGCATTCCTGTGACCCGAAACAGGACATGTCAAAGAGATTATAATAAATGGCTTAGATCATTCCTTACGCATGTACTAACCCTACACTGATCCTCAGTCTGAATTCTCTGAAATTGCTCACAGAAACAGGCCAAGAATATATAAACTTATCCTATATGGAATGCACATTTAAACATTAAACATGGCATATGAAAGGTATGATACTTCTCAAATATAATAATACATTATTAATATCAATAATAATGTAGATAATATGGAATTTTTCTATCATATTCCCCCTTGATGCTTAATAATAAAGCATCAGGATTAAAAGAAAAATAACAAAAGTAAAATAAAGTGAATGAATTAATATAAGGATATGTGTAAGAATTTACATGCTGTTATGTGTCTTTGCAAGTTAAAAACGTGTATAGAATATGTCATTAAGAGTGAACATGTGCAATGATTAAAATTAATTTCAGACAGTGTCAAATAAGAACATAGAAAATAATATGAAACAGCCTTAAATTATATTGCAACCTTCAAAAACATCCTCAGGCCAGTATTGCCCCTTTCACCATCCTCACCATCATATTAAGGACTCACACAAGAAAAACCTGAAGTTATAAAAATCATTACCAAGTTTATGATGAGACTTCTCCATTAAGAGAAATGCTAACTTCTATGAGTATCTGAGGTATTTATATGACCATTTGCATCATTTTCATGGATAGAAGTAATACAGTAATCTCCTATAATAGGGCCTACACCCCTATGGGTGGTAATTAGTCAATCAAGGACCATTTTATCCTTTGTCATAATTTTGTAAATAATTTGAGCCTACAATTAAGTGTTTTAATCCCTAAGGTATTTTGTTTCCACTCTCACTCAAAGAAACAATGAACAAAACCTCACTCCTGTACTTTTCATCTGAAATTGCATTCATGCTTCATGAATGGCATCATGTGGTAGAAAAGCATCTCTCTTCACCCTGCCCACCTGCCCTGCAGACATGACAAAGGTACGGTCAGTTGCCAAAACGGGGTACATAGATCTGCCCAGTGTCCAGCCAGATGTGAATACACCCAATGACTCAGTGACCTTTGACAATGTAGATCCTTGGTATAACTCGCTTCGTTGGTCAAGCAGGGTAGCAGTACAGGGGAGAGACGCACTGTAAGCCGTTGCGTACTCAGAGAGTGTTAAGCTGTTGGAAAGGAGACATCCCCACTTCAAAAAGAGGAGTTCCCTGATGAAGTTTAACCTTGCATTCGCAGAGTAAGGAGTGTCATCATGTTTCTAATCAGTGGAGTGATGTGTTGTGTCAGGTGTGATTCAAAATGAAGTTTGCTGTTATTTCTGTATATAGCCTTTCTTTAAAAAACAAACAACAACAACAAAAAAACAGCCTGTAGTAGCTGCATTATTTTAGCAATAAACATATTTTGCCTAACTGTAAGTGTTATTAAGGAGCAAACATAACAGTTCTCTACAGTGTATAAGCATTGGAACAACTTAATAACCAATATTAAGTATTACTAGAGGATGATGAAGATGATAAGATAACAACACTAACCACACCTTTCCTTCCCTTGTATTTTTTCCCTTGTCATGATAAACAAACAGCCTGCTTCTCTATTAGCAGAGGTCGTTACTGGACGCCAAGTCATCAGCTGACACTTGCATAGAGAAACAGTTAGACAGTCATTTGTTGTTTTCCTTTTATTTTTCAAATAAGTATACAATATACGTATATATTAAACAGTCTCTTGCTGAGGGTTTCAGGTGGGGTAAAACGTTAGATGCACCCAAGTGCCACGTTGCTTTCCACAGCTGTTTAGGTCAGCAGGATAACCTTTGTGCTGTCCTTGCCAGGGACTTTTGGTCCAGTTTCCTTTGATGACCAGATCCCCTTGTTTGCTCAAGAGATGGGTACACCTCCCACGGTTCCTTCATCATATGGTCCCTCCTGGGAAGGGCAGTATGGATGACATCGCTGTCAGTTGTCATTCTTTGCATATAATCACCCAGAAATCCTTCCTCATCACCTAAGTTAAATGGCTTCAATAATAGGGTTTGTCATTCACAGTTTGCCAATTTTCTTATTTGAATATTATACTGATCTTGTAGATTGTTGATGGTAAGCTAAGTGGTTTCCAAGGTAAATATTTGGTACTAATAATTTAGGAACTGCACTTAAATGTGACATGATTTGATTTACAGTGTATTCCATTTCCATTATCTAAGTAAATCATTTCAGCTAATTTAAATCTTGATATTGTTTTAGTTAAGGGTTTCAGTGTCATCATAGCAATATTTAAATTAGTGTAGGGTAAAGCCTTTGTATATTCAATAAGTGTGTAAATAATTTCTAAACATTTTTACCTTCACTCATATTTAGTTCAATGAGATCCATGCAAAGGTTTTGAAAAAACTAAGTTTATGCAGGTAAGATCAAATTATTTTGCTTTGAGCTCCCTAAAGCATTGTTCCCTTAATTGAGCAAGAATCTGTATTGTCTTTGTAGTAGATTCTAAATCAAGTCCCACACTAAATATAATAAATTCAGCACAAGTTGGACTTTCCTTAGACATTTGGAACTTTTCTCATATATTTGCATGGTTTTCTTCCTTATCAGTTTACCTTGTTCCTTATAAACATGATATTTCCTTTACAATAATCTACAGATATTTCCTTAAATATCTGGAAATTTATTGATGTAACTTTTAACTTTTCCTATTGAATGTTGTGATTTCATTACCAAGTGGTTTCATTTATATTTTTCTCTTCATTATTGACCATCTATTGATAATTTTCATGTATTATCTATTTTTCTGAGGATTGCTAATTATTTTTTGCTAATTAATTTCTTTGGTACCCCCTTTTGATGCATGGAGATGCACATGCAGCAAAGTTACAGGGTATGTGCTTGATGGGTAGTGTCTTTTACTAGAAGGAAGCGTGTTACCACTTTTATGTGTTACACACAGTTAATTTAGATGAAAATTCGTGAGTACAGCTCCTTCAGAATGAGGTTTCAATAATCATGGCTTCTTTTGTGTCGTCTCTTGAACCAATTTACAAATTCCATTTAGGAAAAAACAATATAGCTGTCTGTGCAGATTTGATATGACTTAGCATTGATAATTAAGATCAGTTTGTCCAGTTGAACACAGACAGGTTGAATTTGTGTAAGTGAATCCTTGTGAAAGGTTCTGTCACACTCCTTCAGTCAATGGAAAGGTGGACATATTGCCTAATTAGAATTTGGCTTAATTTTGTACAAGGAATGCCTCATTTTATATATTCCTTGGTAAATATGGGGTGGGCTGTAGTCCCGAGGCCTAGCTCAGCCATGGCTGAGCACCGGGAAAACACATTCCTTCTTACTGTCACATTTCTGAAATGTGATATTGTCACACCATTATGTGGTGAGTGGCATCAGATGTATCCTGCAGTGTGAAGTCATATGAACACTACATTCTTAAAGTCAGAGTCATTTAAATTGTTATGCTTTATGTCATTTGCAATGTCATTTGTTCTACTTAGCTTCAAAAAATGCTTGTCAACTGAGAGGTCCTTCCTCCTATGGCCACCGTCGCCCCCTCCAGCACTCATACACCATCCGGCCTCCTCACATTTCCCGCAAAGATCAAATGTCGGTGCCATCCTGCAAAGAAAAATTTGGGGAAAACCTTACGGCTTCCCTGTCTGAACCTTCAGTATTTATATCAACAGGAGTGTAAATTTTACTACCTCATAAATTGATTTTACTAATGTTCCAGTGATCATCATTATTTTTGTGTCCCTTAAATGTTTATCTCAGTTGTTTATCCCACTGTTTATTATAACATGTAATGTTTAGAAACACAAGTGAATTATTGTTTTTTATTATTTTGTTACATATTGCATATGTCACCAAGGATTTATTAAATTGAAAGGTACTGGTGATGTTATGATTTCTTGTTAATTTGGCAAATCTAATTCCTGGTGAAAGCTAAAAAATTTTGTGAATGCTTTCCCTTTCCTGTTGAAAAACGAAGAATGAACAATAGCAGAAAAACCTTTAAGTTACACCTAAAGCTTCCACAATTTGAATGTGATTTTGCTATTCACAGCAAGTATTTGCTCAATATTCTGTGAATCAGTAAATGTTTTACCAATTGACATGGGTAATCACTAGTTTAGGATTGTGTTTAAACAAAACAGTGTCATATATTAGAAGCCTTAAACCAATGCAGCAGTTAGAATTAGTAACTGGAAATGCAGGCCTAATCTCTGTTTTCAGGAATTTATGGCACAGGACCACAATCAGTGGTCTGTTTTGTTTTTTGTTTTTTTTTCTGATTCTGTCTGCTTATGTTATCTACTTCTCTCGGCTGACTCCATCCACTGCTAATCAATCTGAGTTTACCATTGAAATTAAATTCCCTTTCTCCATTTTACCAGAAATATTGTGCTATTTCTCTCTCTCTCTCTCTCTCTCTCTCTCTTTTTTAACCATCTCCCGATAATAAAAAATTTCATTCTCATCTTGCTGTGTTCTTTTAGGAGGGAAAAAGTCATAGCATGAACTGTCTCAGATCCTGCTCTTGCATTCCCCCCACTTTTTTTCACATGGACAGGCCCAGGGTCAAAATGTAAATAAGACTGCATATGTCATTTATTAAAAAGTGAGTATTGCGGCGGCATGAAATAAATTAAAGCGTTGCTGAAGGTTTTAAGTAGAGTTTATTATCATACCGCCGTCACGGGCTCCGCTCCCGGCGCCGTGCATGCGCGCCGGGAGCGAGCCCAAACGGCTCTCAGAGAAGAGGGACACAAAGTCTGTGTCCAGCAGCAGCAGCTGCAGAAGTGGGAATGAGAGTGAGAGAGTTTGCGTTACAGAGTTGCAGCATATATACTCGACTACAACAATACATCAAAGGGCATACCCCAGCAGCTGGTATGATCAAAGAGATAACAGAACAGGCATGAGACATTTGCATTTGAGAGACATATTGATCTCAGTCCCTAGGTCACAGTGAGGACAGGACGCATGAACACAATGCATGAAAGGCAACATTAACATCACAGAAGTGAGCCAGACGAAACGAGTCTGCCTGTAGACATTAATACACATTTCACTGTTCTGTTATTTGCTCTAGCTGAGCGCTGTGTCTGACTAGTCTGTTTGTGGGGGTTACACCAAAGCACATCTACATATTGATCTCAGTCTCTAGGTCACAGTAAGGACAGGACGCATGAACACTATACATGAATGGCACATTACATCACAATACATGCGTGGCACATTGCATCACAATACATGAATGGCACATTACATCTCAGTAGTGCAGCGGGAAAAACCGACACAAGAGAGCTGAGTGTCCTTAATCTGTTGTGGGGGTTAACCGAACCGCCACAGTACAGTATTATTTAAACAAAGCAACAATATGACATACACTTACCAAGACCTCTGTTTGATAATCAGTAGTCTCTGGCAAATCGTATGCACAAACACATTAATTATCAATCTCTTTTGAACCTCTATGCTTTGAATCATGTAATATAGGGTATACATAAAGCCTTCAGTGATTAGGCACTATTAAGTGACAGCATGATATTGTAATGTTCAATTAATTTCAACATTGTCATGCTGGTAGCATTGATTAAGATGCAAGCATTTGTAGTTAACTTAGATGTTCAGCCGTCTCTTTGATGTCGATGGGAGGAGAGCATGGACGGTGATGAGGCTGGGTCCCAGAGGCTGGTTTTGTTTTGGCAGGGGGATGGAGAATGTCAGTCCTGTGTCCTTTTTCCCTGTAAAGTGCACTGTTATGCTTCAGTCAAAGAATAAAAGGCAACTGAGTCAATAAAAGTCAGTGATACGTCAAAAAATGGAATAAAAATAGCTCAACGTTTTTCATTTTCCAAAGAAAAAAAACTGGAGGGAATGAAAATATTGACTTTAAAAATATGTAAGTAGTTCATCACATACACAACATTAGAGAGAAAATCCACAAAGTTAGACTGAAAGAAAAAGTAAAACCCCCAAACTCTGCAAAAATACCAATATATAGATTGTTTTTTTTCTCTTCCCTTTTACCAAGTTTTTACACACAAATCAGTAGCTACACAGCCTTTTCTATTATGGTGCATATTTAAGGCACATATATGGCATGCTTGTATGGTACGCATTCTCCCCCACATGCATCCAGTAGGCATGACGGTGCAGACCCTACAGAGCAAACGTCCAAAGGAACAATGCCCCAGCAGGGACCTCGGCTAGGAGGTGGGTGCTGGGGAAGACGGAGGTCAGAGACAATGTCCCAACGGGAGCCCCCGAGGTGGAGAAGGGAACAGAGGCGCCAGCAAGTCTCGGAGGCTATATGTGACTGTGGGTTCATGTGTTTACTGAACTTCTGTGGGGTGAAGGTGTGAGATACTTGATGTGGGGGTTTAGTATCTCTGGAGTATAAAAGCTGTGAGGAAAGTTGGTTCTGTCTCTTTTCTGCTGAGAACTTTGATGATAGAAGATGTGACTTCCAATAAAGCTTTCCTGAGAAATAAACTCAGTCTCGTTTGTAAGGCATCTTCTACACTGGTGACCTACGACTACCTATGGCCGGTGACGGCGAGCTTTCCGCACCGGACTCTTCAGGAGCCAACCGGGTTAACGCAGCTACCATGCTACAGCTGCCCGACTTCTGGCAACATAACCCGCGCTCCTGGTTTACCACTGTGGAGGCGCAATTCCACCTTCGGGGAATCTCAGCAGATGCAACGAGGTTCTACCATGTCGTTGCGAAGCTGGACAGCCTCACAGTGCAACGGGTGGAGAGCCTGACCAACCACCCGTCCCAAGACAACAAGTATGGCACACTGAAAGCTGCCCTCATCCGAGCCTTCACTCCCTCGCGGGAAGAGCGAGCAGAGAAGCTCCTGGCGCTGACAGAGGGAGAAGCAGACAGGCCAGCGGATCTGATGGCAAAGATGATGTGCCTGAGAGGCGAGGATGACGACAGTTTTATCTTCGCCCACCTCTTCCTCAGAACGCTCCCGCCAGCAGTGAGAGTCGCCCTGGCCAGCTCGCAGCCACTCGTCAACCGTGACTACCACGAGCTGGGACAGGTGGCGCAACGCCTCGTCGACTCCCATAGACGGCGCGCGGCCACGACGGCAGCAGCAGAGATGACCACCCCTTCGCGAGAAGGAGGGAGACCAGAGGCTGCGGCACCGGATCCACTGACGGCAGCAGCGGCGGAGACCAGGAGAAGCGGAGCTGACAACGCCCTCTGCTTCTACCATCGACGTTTCGCCGAGAAAGCCCACAGATGCGTCCCACCGTGCCGGTACCAGCGCCAGGGAAATGCCAAGTCTGGGAGCTGGTAGCAGCTGCGACTCTCGGCACGAAGAACAGGCTGCTTTTCGTGACGGACGCGAATTCTGGGAAAGAATTCCTGGTGGACACGGGCTCCCAGCTGAGTTTTGTCAAGCCTACCTACGCGGACACCCTGGCGCCGGCCAGCGGCCCCCTGGTGTTAGCGGCGAACGGCTCCACGATCAAAACCTATGGGGAGAAGACGCTCCGCCTGTCCCTCCACGGGCGCACCTTCGAGTGGACCTTCGTTGTTGCTACAGTTAACAACAACATGTTAGGTGCTGACTTTTTGTGCTCAAACAGTTTGTTAGTTGACCTTACTAATAGACGTATTGTAAATGCACTGTCTTTCTACTCTATCTCCTGCACAGCTCGGGTGGCCCTGCCTTCTGCACATTCCAATGTCACAGCTGCGGGTGGTAAGTTTCATGCATTACTCAACCAGTTTCCAGCACTCACGGTCCCTACATTTTCAGCGTCAGTTGCCAAACACGGGGTCGAGCATTTCATAAGTACTTCGGGCCCCCCTGTTTTTGCAAAAGCTCGGCGGTTGGACCCAGCTAAACTGGCCATCGCGCGCGAGGAATTCGCCAACTTGGAAAAACTGGGCATAGTCCGGCGTTCGAACAGCGCCTGGTCGTCACCCCTGCACATGGTACCCAAGGCTGACGGCTCGTGGCGCCCTTGCGGTGATTTCCGCAGATTAAATAATGCTTCAGCCCACAACCGCTATCCGATTCCGCACATCCAGGATTTTTCGGCGCATTTAGCGGGGGCGCGCATCTTTTCCAAAATAGATTTGGTGCGTGGTTATCACCAAGTTCCAGTCCGTGCACAGGACATACCCAAAACGGCAGTTATAACCCCTTTCGGGCTTTTCGAGTTTTTGCGCATGCCTTTCGGCCTCAAGGGCGCCGCGCAGACGTTCCAACGCATGATGGATGCAGTGCTGCGCGACCTCCCTTTCGTGTTCGCTTATTTGGATGATATTTTGGTAGCCAGCGCGTCCGAAGCCGAGCACGAAAGCCACCTCACAGCCGTTTTTCAGAGGCTCACAGAACACGGGCTGATCATTAATCCAGCGAAGTGCCAATTCGGGGTAGCGAAAATCGATTTTTTGGGACACCACGTGTCGCCAGAAGGCGCGGTCCCGCTGCCGGATAAAGTGCGCGCGATAACGGATTTCCTCCAACCGCAGACGGTTAAAGCGCTGCAGGAATTTTTGGGGATGGTCAATTTTTATAACCGTTTCCTCCCAAACGCGGCACGGCTTATGCACCCATTGTACGCGGCATTAAAGAAGCAAAAACCTGCATCTAAGGTCGAGTGGTCCCCGGATCGGGAGCGCGCTTTTTCACAGGTCAAATCAGCCCTCGCAAACGCTGCGTTATTGGCACACCCGGTGCCGGCAGCTCGCATGGCGCTAACCACAGACGCCTCCGACGTGGCAGTGGGAGCGGTTGTCGAGCAACTGGTGGCAGGATGCTGGCAACCACTCACGTTTTTCAGCAAAACATTGCGCGATAGCGAGCGTAAATACAGTGCGTTTGACAGGGAGCTTTTAGCCCTGCATTTGGCCATCCGCCACTTCCAGTTCTGGTTGGAAGGGCGCCGTTTTACCGCGTTCGTGGATCATAAACCCTTAACTTTTGCAATGGCTGAAGTTTCAGAGCCTTGGTCGGGCCGACAACAGAGGCAGCTGGCTGCAATTTCGGAGTTTACCACTGACATTCAACACGTGGCGGGTAAACACAATGTAGTGGCAGATTGCCTCTCGCGTGCAGTTGCAGCGACAGGCCCCCAGGGGGCAGATTCGGCGGCTGCAGACCTGGGTTAGGCTTGCGGCGCGGAAGCGCTCACAGCTCCGGTCTGCGTCGGGTTAGATTATGCAGCCATGGCCGCTGAACAGGTTGGCGACGCGGACGTGCGCGCGCTCCAGTCTGGGCCAACAGGGCTAAGGCTGGAGCACAGGGTGCTTCAAAGAGGCATGCCCTCCCTAATCTGCGATACCTCCACGGGGCGTCCCCGTCCCGTGGTCCCAGCTGCGTGGCGTCGCCGTGTTTTTTTTGTAATTTGAATTTTATTGGGTTTTCAATTTAGAAAATAAAACAGAAACAAACAAACACAAAAAAAAAACAAAAAAAAACAAGTATACCCAGTGAGAGGATAAAACATTCCATTTCCACCCTAATACTCTTAAAATGATTAGCTTAATCTACTACACCTATAAAGGTAAGATAGGGTCCCCACTTATTATAGAAGCTGTCCATCCTGTCCAGAAGCTTATATGAAAGGCGTTCTAGTGCAGCAAGCTTGCCCAACTCCCTGAGCCATTGAGCTACGGGTGGGGCAGAGGAAGATTTCCAGTAAAAAGTGATCAACTTTCGGCCCAGCATCAAAGCAGTCTGAATCCACTCGGCATCAGAGATTGGGTCCTGAATCATTGATGGATCCCCAAGGACAAAAAGTCTCTGAGTAAATGGCACTTCTTGCTTAACAATTGTCATAATATGTCTATGGATCTGCAACCAAAAGTCCTATATTACCGGACAACTCCAGATCATATGGATTAATGTCCCCTCCCCCTGTAGACATCTCCAGCAGCTTGAAGAGTGAATGAGATTCGCTCTCAACATTTTACGAGGTGTCCAGTAAAATCGATTCAAAATTTTAAATTGAACAAGTCTGGTTTTCAATTCCCTAGATACTTTCTTCCCATTCTTTAAAATATTTGCCCATTCAACATCAGTAAATTGTGAATTCAGATCTTTTCCCCATACGTGTTTAAGGAATGTAGAATCTTTATTTGAGCTCTTAAGGAGCATTAAATAGAAATTTGAGGCCTTAGATCTTTTGCCACAGGAACTCAAAGCCTGGATGAGCCAATCTACATCAGGAGGAGGGGTAGTTGTAGATCCAAAGACTTGACACAGCAGATGTTGAAGTTGTAAATATTTCCAAAACTGATTCTGTGGTAGTCCATACTGTGCCCGTAGAACATCAAATGATTTGAGAGCTCCCCCTTCATATAGATCTTTTAACATCAAGATGTCCTTTTTCACCCAGATTTTCCACATAAATGGGGATTTTCCAATATGGAGACTTGGGTTAAGCCAAATAGAAGCCATAGAATGAAGATGAGAGCTAAACTCTAGTATAGAAGCAACTCTCTTCCAAACGTATTGTAAAAAGGATATAATAGGATGCGACTGAAATTCAGAAGACAGTTTAATTGTGATTAGATGTACTAGGGGAAGAGGGCTGCTCAAATAACTCTCCAAATAAAACCAAGGGGGAGCTCTCTCAGGGGGGAGAGCCCAATGAATCAAATGTCTAAGACTAAAAGCGTAATGATATAAAACCAAATTTGGGACCCCCAAACCTCCTGAATCTATAGACTTCTGCAATCTTTTCAACTTTAATCTAGGGCGCTTACCATTCCATAAAAACTTATTGCACAACCTATCAAATTGTCGAAAATAACCAACTGGGATCCTAAGAGGAAGAGATTGCAGAAGGTAATTAAATCGGGGTGCACAAATCATCTTAATAACATTGACCTTGCCCCAGAGAGACAAAAAAAGAGGTGACCACCTTTCTATGTCTATTTTAAATTTTTCAAGCAAGGGTTCAAAATTAATCTGAATCAGATCTGATAAAGTGTGAGGAAACAGGGTGCCAAGATATTTAATTCCTAATTTTGGCCAAGAGAAGCCTATATTTTGACCAAATGTAAACAGTGTTTTAGGGCAATAAGATGTTAGAGGGAGAATTTCTGATTTTATCCAGTTAACTTTATAACCAGACAAACGTGAAAATTGGTTAATAATTTTAAGAAGAGCTGGAATTGATTTTTGAGGTTGTGTAATCAGTACCAATGCATCATCAGCATACAACATTATCTTATGGGTACTGCCATGGACCTGAATACCTGGAAAATTGCCGTCTTTGCGGATAGCAACAGCTAATGGTTCTAATGCCAAAGCAAAAAGCAAGGGACTTAAAGGGGAGCCCTGGCGCGTACCCCTATAAAGTCTAAAAGACTGTGATGTAACTCGATTTGATATCACTGAAGCTCTAGGTTCATTATATAGTAATTTAATCCAAGAAAGAAACTTTGAACCAAAACCAAAAGTCTCTAGAGTTGCAAAGAGATACTGACACTCAACCCTGTCAAATGCTTTTTCAGCATCCAGGGAGAGGGCTGCCACTGGAGAGAGGTGTGCAAGTGAGGGATCATTTTGAACTAACCATATGATATCAATAAATCGCCTAATATTGTCTGCCGCACCCCTGGAACGAATAAAACCCACCTGATCAGGATTTATAAGAGATATCATTACTTTATCTAATCTTAATGCCAAAATTTTGGAGAGAATTTTACAGTCACAGTTTATAAGACTAATTGGTCTATAATTCTTACATTCTAACGGATCTTTATTGCTTTTTAAAATAAGCGAAATGAAAGCCTCTGTTAAAGAAGGGGGCAAATGGCCTTGTTCAAAAGATTCCGCAAACATTTCTAAAAGTAAAGGAGAAAGCTCATCAACACAGGCCTTGTAAAATTCTGCAGTGAATCCGTCAGGGCCCGGTGCCTTTCCAGTCGGGAAGCTCTTAATCACTTTCACAATTTCCTCTTTAGTAATTGGGGCGTCAAGTAAGTCTATTTGTTCCTTCGTTAGGGAGGGCAAAGATAGGGATGATAAAAATGCATAGATCTCTTGAGATCCAGCCTCCATTTCAGAAGAATAAAGCGAGGTGTAAAATTCTCTGAAAGCACCATTAATTTCATTTAAGTCTGACACCAGAGTACCATCCCGTGTCCTAATAGCAGATATAGTACACTGAGCTTCTTTCATTTTAATATATCTAGCCAGCATTTTGCCAGCTTTATCCCCCTCCTCAAATTGTTTGTGCCTAAGACGAAATAGGGAAAATTCAACTTTTTGTGTTAGAATTGAATTCAGCTCATACTTAAGCTTCAGAAGGGGTGACAAATTTACTAAATTTGTGTCTTGTTTGAATGAAGTCTCTAATATAGCTATTCTCCTCTCCAAATCAATCTGTTTAGCAATGTTAGTTTTCTTTTTAAAAGATGCATATTGAATAATATGTCCCCTAATAAATGCCTTAAAGGCCTCCCAAGCAACCCTGGCAGAGGGAGCAGAATCCCAATTTGTCTCAAGATATAAGGAGATCTCTGCTTTCAAAGAGGACACAAAATCTGGATTAAAAAGAAAGCTTGAATTAAGCCTCCATCTAGAATTTTTTTTCAACTGACAAGGCGGGATCATATGTAGAAAAACAGGGGCATGATCTGATAGTATTATGCTACCAATGAAGCTCGAATTTACAGAAGAAACAGAAAATTTTGACATTAAAAAATAATCAATCCTGGAAAACACATTATGAACAGTGGAATAAAAAGTGTAATCCCTTGTGGACGGATTAAAAAGCCGCCAAACACCTACCAAACCAATTGCATTGCACATGTCTTTCAATATAGAGCCAGATTTAGATGAACGCTGTGAGGGGGTGCTCCGATCTAAAATGTTGTCCATGACCTGATTAAAATCCCCGCCTACTAAAATGGGATAATTACCCATTTCGCTTAATTCGTGTTCCAATTGTGCAAAAAATGCACAATCAACTATATTTGGTGCATAAACATTAGCGAGTATCATCCTATGGCCCTGAATTTCTATAAGAATTATAAGGAGTCGTCCATCATCATCACTAACCTCTTTTAGACACTTGAACTGCAAATGTTTACGAATAAGGATTGCCACTCCCCTGCTCTGGCTATTACCACATGACGCAAACCCATGGCCCACCCAGTCCCGACAGAGTTTTTTAGATTCTGTTTTAGTGAGGTGGGTCTCTTGAAGCAACGCTACATCCACTTTTTTTGATTTAATAAACGCCAAAAATTTTTTCCTCTTAATTGGGTGGTTAAGGCCTTTAACATTCCAAGTAATGAGGTTAAGAAAGCTCTGACAATTAGCCGACATCATAAACGGTACATATTACCATCCAAAATATCCAGCAATTCTCCACCAAAAACCCCCTCACTGGGCAAAAGACAAACACAATAAAAATTAAAAATACAAAAAAACCCCCCCAAAAAACGAAAACCACATAATCATAAAGTAACATAATCGGTGACCTGAAACCAATGTCACCCATCGGTGCACAAAAACCGCACCAACCAAAAAAAAGAAAATAAAAAAACTCTAGGACCGTGACTGTGAACAGTGCAACAAACTTAGGGAGAGCCGCAACATCGCAGCAGCCTCATGCCTATAGACAATATAGCGTGGGCAAAAAAAAGGAACCTTACATTAATACTGCATCAAATCCTCAATCAAAAATATATAACAAATAAACATATAGCATATATTCATACCATTGTTCATCAATGTCTCACTAGCGTCGCCGTGTTTTTGACTTAATACATTCGCTGGCACACCCGGGCGTCCGCGCGTCTATCAAGATGGTAGGGGAGAAGTTTGTTTGGCCGGGGCTGCGTAAACAAGTCAAAGAGTGGGCTGCAGCCTGCGCTGTGTGTCAAAGAGCAAAGGTACACAAACACACACGAGCCCCTCTAGAACCTTTTCACATCCCAGCCAAACGCTTTGATCATGTGCATATCGACTTAGTAGGACCGCTTCCGCTGTCCCAGGGGTTCACACACCTTTTAACCATGGTAGACCGCACCACGCGCTGGCCAGAGGCGGTCCCTCTGGCGGCAACCACAGCGGCAGATGTTGCACGTGCCTTTTTAACAGCTTGGGTCGCACGTTTTGGTATCCCGTCAGACATAACGTCTGACAGAGGACCCCAGTTTGTTTCCGAGCTCTGGTCGTCCATGGCACTCAGCCTGGGGGTGAAAATTCATCGCACGACCGCGTATAACCCCCAGGCCAACGGTTTGTGCGAGCGCTTCCATCGGTCATTGAAAGCAGCCCTCAGAGCGGCTCTCACGGACACAAATTGGGTTGATAAGCTCCCATGGGTTTTATTAGGGTTGCGTTCAGCACCTAAAGAGGATTTGCAAGCCTCTCCGGCCGAACTCGTCTTCGCCCAACCCCTCCGGTTACCGGGAGATTTCCTCCCTGAGAACCCTGCTCCGGAGCACCTCCCCGCTCAGCTGCTGCAGAGCGACGCGGGGTCACACACCCTCCCCGGTCCCGTTCATCACAGTTTTCCACGTGTTTTTGTGCCCAAAGCCTTAAAGAATGCAGAATTTGTCTTTGTTAGACACGACGCACAGAGGTTAGGTTTAAGGCCACCTTACGATGGACCGTTCAGAGTGTTAGAAACCGGGGAAAAGCATTTTTTGCTTGATTTGGGAGACAGGAGGGACTTAGTCTGCATTAACAGACTCAAACCCGCTTTTGTGTTAGCTGACGACCCAGTACAGTTGGCCAGAGCCCCCCGCCGCGGCAGGCCACCCGGGAGACGCTCTGCTAAGCTTTCACGACGATGTGTTAATGATTCTACTTCACAGAGGCAGCAGACAGCCACAGGCAGAGCGAGACCTGCTCACAGCAGATATGGCAGAGAATTGAAGCCCAAGCAGTGGGAAATGTGATCTGTTGTGCCAAGTTTTTTTTCTCTCTTGTTCTGTGTGGGGGTGTCATGATTCTATGCATTTGAAGTGTAACTTGTCCTTATTTGAACGTTTGGGGGGGTTATATGGTGCATATTTAAGGCACATATATGGCATGCTTGTATAGTACGCATTCTCCCCCACATGCATCCAGTAGGCATGGCGGTGCAGACCCTACAGAGCAAACGTCCAAAGGAACAATGCCCCAGCAGGGACCTCGGCTAGGAGGTGGGTGCTGGGGAAGACGGAGGTCAGAGACAATGTCCCAACGGGAGCCCCCGAGGTGGAGAAGGGAACAGAGGCGCCAGCAAGTCTCGGAGGCTATATGTGACTGTGGGTTCATGTGTTTACTGAACTTCTGTGGGGTGAAGGTGTGAGATACTTGATGTGGGGGTTTAGTATCTCTGGAGTATAAAAGCTGTGAGGAAAGTTGGTTCTGTCTCTTTTCTGCTGAGAACTTTGATGATGGAAGATGTGACTTCCAATAAAGCTTTCCTGAGAAATAAACTCAGTCTCGTTTGTAAGGCATCTTCTACACTATTTTCTTTTTCCCAAGTTCTCTCTCTCTCTCTGTCTGTTTTTTTTCCTCTTCTTTTTTTTTCTCAAGGACACACATACACACACAGACAGACACACACACAAACAAACAGGGCCCACAGAAATGTTTTCTTTCGCGTTATCTCCACAAGGTCATACAATAAAGACTTTTAGGTTCATGCCAAAACCCAAAACAGCATGAGAATTATTTCAATTAATCTCCGGAACTGGCAACTTTTAGTGGAAAAATCGCAGATATGGCAGCCTCTGCACTGCCACTTGCAGCGTGATGCTCCCCTTCTTTTTTTTTTACACTGCCGTAAAAACACAACACCAGTCCACTGTTTTTGCTGAAAGCTACAATTTTCAAATACCTATAAATTTAAACACTTCTCAGAAGGATAACAATTATCTAATCAATCCTTTTATGCTCCACAAATATCAGAAAAAAATCACAGACAGCAATTTTACAACCTGCTCTTTCCGCCTCCCCGGAGAACTCTAATTTTTTTTTCCACACCGGAGCAGATTACACAGAGACAAAACAAACCAGATTGCAGTAACTTTTATCTAAAACTCACAAAATAAAATATTTCAACGGTCACGTTAACCCCTCCGCTGTGTGCCGAAAGCCCAAAGTAAGACCTCCTACCCCAGCATCTTGCAATAGTTCACTGTAGCGGGGGAAGTCCCATGGGCGATAAGCGGACCCGGTAAGGGCACGAATCTTCCGTGAAAAAACCTTTTCCCTTCGGGGTTCATGTAACCTCCTCACGAATACTGGAAGTTTAAACCCTGGACCATAAGCAGAAGTGGTCAAAAAAGGCACAAATCTGTCCCCAAAAATTTACTTCTCTGGGATCACGTGACTCCTCCACAGGACGTCAAGAGCCTAGTTGTTTAGAAAATAAAACGTCTGTGGTTAAAAGAGCACGAATCTTTCCCTTTTTTTCTTTGCATGCAACTTCCGGACCTCCACTGCACTTAATTGGACCGTAGAGAGCAGCGGGTTTCTAAGAATCACCCCGGGTCTTGCGATAACGTTCACCGTTTGGAGAGGAAAAACCTTGTTCCTCCCAAGGGATTATTACGAGATCGCTCACCATGGATAAAAATAACTCAGCGCTAGTTTCACCCCTTTCAGTATTCGCAGTGTACGATCGGTCCGGGGAATCTCACTATCTTTTATCCATAAACAACAACAAATGTACTTACAGTCAAGCCGCCTGTAGGATTCTCAGATCCATGACCCAGTCACTTCCAGTGCCCCGGTCTGAAATGCCTCCACTGCAGTACTACTTAGCCTCATTTTTGTTTTGTTTTTTTTCACTCAGCCTGGGAAGGTCTTTTTATCAACTGTGCACTTGCTGAAATCAAGCAGAGGCGCTGGAAAGACGGCGATATGTGGATCCGCTGTTCGGAGCGCCAAAATGTTAGAATAATTTTGAGCTTAAATTATTCAGTCAAAAATCAGGCGGAAAGTTGAATTTATGTACATTTATTACAAAAATATAAGGAGTCACCCCAATGGCCACTTTGGGGGAAGAATTACAAAGCATGACATTCAGACACGCTTAGAATCCCTAAAGGATCCATTCTTCTAAGTCTGATATATAGGTAGGAGAAAGGAAGGGGGAGGATGGGATAAGAGGAGGAAAGGAGAGGGACAGACAGAAAGTCCTGATAACTGAGCTTATCCAGGCGGACATCATTGACACTCTGGAGACAAGAATGTAAATCTAACAGAACGTCCATAAAACACTAATCTATAAGATGAGGAGTTCCTGTGCATTCCTGTGACCCGAAACAGGACATGTCAAAGAGATTATAATAAATGGCTTGGATCATTCCTTACACATGTATTAACCCTGTACTGATCCTCAGTCTGAATTCTCTGAAATTGCTCACAGAAAAAGGCCAAGAATATATAAACTTATTCTATATAAAATGCACATATAAACATTAAACATGGCAAATGAAAGGTATGATACTTCTCAAAGATAATAATACATTATTAATATCAATATAAAGGAAATAATATGGAATTTTTCTATCACTATAGAGTGAAGTACATGATGTTATTGAGTGACGATATGGAGTGAAGTACGTGGCGGTAATGCACCTGTAAGCTGGTTGCCAACCGCCAATCAAATCTAAAAGAAGAAGAAGAAGAAGAAGAAGAAGTGATGTACGTGGCGGGAGCTCCTAATCAGATAGAGTTATGATATAGAGTGAAGTATGTGGTGGTAATGCACCTGTAAGCTGGTTACCAACCGCCAATCAAATCTAGAAGAAGAAGAAGTCAGTGGCGGTAACGCACCTGTAAGCTGGTTCTTCTTCTCTTAGATTTGATTGGCGGTTGGCAACCAGCTTACAGTTGCATTGCCGTCACGTACTTCACTCTATATCATCACTCTATCTGGTCAGGAGCTGTAGTCCTTACCGCCACGTACTTCACTCAGTAAACATCACTCTATGTATCAAAAGTTAGAATTCTTCTCTGTTGGCAACCTCTTCTTCATCTTCTTCACTCTATATCTTTGCATAAGGAGTTCTTATAAGGAGTTCTGAATAATCTTCTTCTTCTTCTTCTTCAAACAGTGAGATTTCCATGTCTACATGATGTCTATAACACTCTATCTGGTCATTATTCTATAAGGAGTTCTTATAAGGAGTTCCGAACAACCTTCTTCTTCTTCTTCTTCTTCTTCTTCTTCTTCTTCTTCTTCTTCTTCTTCTTCTTCTTCTTCTTCAAACAGTGGGATTTCCATGTCTACATGATGTCTATAACACTCTCATCATCACTCTTCAAACAACATCACTCTCAAGCTGGATTCACGCTGCACCTCTGCTGTCCCATGGTTGCCAGCTGCCAATCAAATCTAAAAGAAGCAGAAGAAGAAGTATTCTAGTGTGCACATGTGGTATAACCACGGCTGCTGTGGGGCTGCTGCTGGACTGAGTCCACATTCTAGATGGAATCACTGGATTACACAGTTTTGGTTATGACAGGCAATAATGTCATCCAGCTCTTCTGGCTGCCTGCAAGTACACAACACATTCAGAATTACAACAGAATAAGCAGAAGAGCTATAGCTTGGAATGACGAGGCAATGTGACTTATAAACCAAAGTTTATTATCAGCTTTGCTCCTCTAACAAGTCTCATCTAGTGCAGCAGCAGAAGAAGTAAGAGAGCAAACACATTCGGCTCTGTGTACTTATACTCACACACAACAAAAGACATGCATACAAAGCTGACATCCCCGATTAACTTAATTATCCTCCTTTGTCTCCGTACCCCTCCACCTGGCCCTGGGAGGTCAGGGCGACCTATCTGGTCTCCACCGCAGTGCCTCAGATGCTCTTTGATCTTCACTGGCGGTTGAGACCCTTTGTCCTGTTCTGAGGTGTGAAGTCGTTTTACATATGTAATCACCAAACATTCTCACATGCTTATACATATGTAGGTTATGGGATATATGATTAATATAGACCACAAACAAGCTAATTTGTATAATCAAAACAAACAATTTGATGAACTAGTGGATACCTGTTCATGCCTGTTCATACCCGTGCATGCCTGTAGAAACCAAGTATAAGCAAGTATTTCTGCATGCCCGTAGAAAGCAGGTGTAGGCAAACATATCACCACTCTTCTTCATTACCGCCACGTACTTCACTAACTAACTAACTAACTAACCTGCACTTATATAGCGCTTTTCTAGTCACAAAGACCACTCAAAGCGCTTTCATTAATACTAACCCTCTATTCTAAGGGCCTATAGGAAACAGATATCTAGGGACAATTTAGAACAGCCAATTAACCTAACATGCATGTCTTTGGCATGTGGGAGGAAACCGGAGAAATCCCGGAGTAAACCCACGCAACACGGGGAGAACATGCAAACTCCACACAGATCACTGTTGGTCGGGGGCTGGGATCGAACCCACGATCCCACGATCCCCACAATCCCCCGGCCAAGGGTAAACTGTGCTGCCGCAGTGCTACTTCACTCTATATCATCCTTTGTCTCACTCCTTCTTCTTCTACTTCTTTTAGATTTGATTAGCAGTTGGCAACCGGCTTACAGGTGCATTACTGCCACGTACTTCACTCTATATCATCCTTTGTTTCACTCCTTCTTCTTCTGTTAGATTTGATTGGCGGTTGGCAACCAGCTTACAGGTGCATTAGCCCCATGTACTTCACTCTATATCATCACTCTGGTCAGGAGCTGTAGTCCTTCTATCGTCATTGCTGTGTCCAATCGAACCTCAACTCTATCCTCAGACATCACTCTTCTTCGTCTCCTTGTACTTTACTCTATATCATCACTTCACTATCATTACTCTACACATCTTGGCCGTGGCCAAGATGTCGGCCACCCAGGCCGGTCTACAGTAATGCCTGCCTTTGATCTTTGATGATGTCATAGGGAGTCCTATGATCTTTGAGCCTGCTTTTGATCTTTGACGATGTCATAGCGAGTCCTATGATCTTTGATGATGTCATCATATAGACACCATAGGCTGATGGCATAATGAGTCCTATGATGCCTGCATGCAATGTTTGATGATGTCATAGCGAGTCCTATGATCTTTGATGATGTCATAGCGAGTCTTATGATCGTGAGCGATGCCTGCGTTTGATCTTTGATGTCCTATGATCATGAGTAAGCGTGAGTGATGCCTGCCTTTGATCTTTGATGTCGTGTGATCGTGAGGCGATCCTATGACCTTTTAGCGTGTCCTACGATCATGACAGACAGACACACAGATTTCTTGAATTATATACAGTGGGGGAAAAAAGTATTTAGTCAGCCACCAATTGTGCAAGTTCTTCCACTTAAAAGATGAGAGAGGTCTCTAATTTTCATCATAGGTATACCTCAACTATGAGAGACAAAATGAGAAAAAAAAATCCAGAAAATCACATTGAAGGATTTTTAATGAATTAATTGGTAAATTCCTCGGTAAAGTAAGTATTTGGTCAATAACAAAAGTTCATCTCAATACTTTGTTATATACCCTTTGTTGGCAATGACAGAGGTCAAACGTTTTCTGTAAGTCTTCACAAGGTTTTCACACACTGTTGCTGGTATTTTGGCCCATTCCTCCATGCAGATCTCCTCTAGAGCAATGATGTTTTGGGGCTGTCGCTGGGCAACACGGACTTTCAACTCCCTCCAAAGATTTTCTATGGGGTTGAGATCTGGAGACTGGCTAGGCCACTCCAGGACCTTGAAATGCTTCTTACGAAGCCACTCCTTCATTGCCCGGGCAGTGTGTTTGGGATCATTGTCATGCTGAAAGACCCAGCCACGTTTCATCTCCAATGCCCTTGCTGATGGAAGGAGGTTTTCACTCAAAATCTCATGATACATGGCCCCATTCATTCTTTCCTTTACACGTCCTGGTCCCTTTGCAGAAAAACAGCCCCAAAGTATGATGTTTTCACCCCCATGCTTCACAGTAGGTATGGTGTTCTTTCTCCTCCAAACACGACAAGTTGAGTTTTTACCAAAAAGTTCTATTTTGGTTTCATCTGACCATATGACATTCTCCCAATCCTCTTCTGGATCATCCAAATGCTCTCTAGCAAACTTCAGACGGGCCTGGACATGTACTGGCTTAAGCTGGGGGACACGTCTGGCACTGCAGGATTTGAGTCCCTGGCGGCGTAGTGTGTTACTGATGTAGCCTTTGTTACTTTGGTCCCAGCTCTCTGCAGGTCATTCACTAGGTCCCCCCATGTGGTTCTGGGATTTTTGCTCACCGTTCTCGTGATCATTTTGACCCCATGGGGTGAGATCTTGTGTGGAGCCCCAGATCAAGGGAGATTATTAGTGGCCTTGCATGTCTTCCATTTTCTAATAATTGCTCCCACAGTTGATTTCTTCACACCAAGCTGCTTACCTATTGCAGATTCAGTCTTCCCAGCCTGGTGCAGGTCTACAGTTTTGTTTCTGGTGTCCTTTGACAGCTCTTTGGTCTTGGTCATAGTGGAGTTTGGAGTCTGACTGTTTGAGGTTGTGGACAGGTGTCTTTTATACTGATAATGAGTTCAAACAGGTGCCATTAATACAGGTAACGAGTGGAGGACAGAGGAGCCTCTTAAAGAAGAAGTTACAGGTCTGTGAGAGCCAGAAATCTTGCTTGTTTGTAGGTGACCAAATACTTATTTTACTGAGGAATTTACCAATTAATTAATTAAAAATCCTTCAATGTGATTTTCTGGATTTTTTTTTCCTCATTTTGTCTCTCATAGTTGAGGTATACCTATGATGAAAACTGGAGACCTCTCTCATCTTTTAAGTGGGAGAACTTGCACAATTGGTGGCTGACTAAATACTTTTTTGCCCCACTGTATAAGTGATGAAACATTACTCTGACGTCTATATGACGTCATATAGACACCAAAAAAATCAAAGGCAGCCTTCACTCATGATCATTCGCTACGTCACGATCATAGGACTCGCTAAAAGATCATAGGAGTCGCTATGACATCATCAAAGATCAAAGGCAGGCTTCACTCACGATCATAGGACTGTCATATAGATATCATAGGCACATCATAGGCTCAGTGATGCCTGATGTCATAGCTGACATCATCAAACCCTGTCTGTCACAATGTCACGATCATAGGACTCGCTAAAAGATCATAGGACTTGCTATGACATCATCAAAGATCAAAGGCAGCCATCAAAGATCAAAGGCAGTCATCACTGAACAAGAGGCGACGTCAAAGATCAAAGACAGGTTTCACCATGGTTACTGTTGCCATTGTAAGAGTAACTTTGTATGGGCACGCAGAAATGCTTGCTTACACTTGCTTTCTGTGGGCATGCACGGGTATGCACGGGCATGCACAGGTATGCACTAGCATAGATTTAAAACAAATAACAAGTTTACACATTTTTCACAGTACTTGAAAATGATATAATTTTTGTACATTTTGAAAAATATTTTCAGCATGCTGCACATTTTAATTTCATCTGGTTGTATAGGGAAAGAACGATGTTTAGCATAACAAGAGAGGAAATAAAAAGAAACATATCTTTGCGCTCACAGCTGTCTTCAGGTCTGACTTGCACATCTCCAAGTCATGCACCCATCCATCTGTGAACTGCACTTGGGCCGCTGCAAAGACCTAAAGTTACTGAAAACTTCTTGTGTGTATGGTCTTAAAATAAATTCTTCTTTTAGATTTGATTGGCGGTTGGCGATCAGCTTACTGGTGCATTACTGCCATGTACTTCACTCTAAATCATCACTCTATAATAGAATAAATGAAGGCATGGTCGGAGTTTGGCAGAATGTTTATGTCTGAACTCCACTTTGTATGTTGGTAGAGATCCAGCCCATTAACCCCTTAAAGCCTTGCCAAATAGCGTGCCTTTGCAGTCCTATTCAGTTTGGCGTAATACTGTCCCTTTAAATTTTCAATTGGACTTCCGGGAAGATGGCGGAGAGACATAACACTTAAACAAAGAGCTCTCCCTAGCCGGATTAAAAATCATCGGTAAATGGCCAACTCGACATAAACGGATCAATAAACTAAGGGATGAAAACACGAAGGAACCGGGCACAAGGACAAAAACAGGGTAAAATTAAAGAATTCCTCTCCAACAACGCAGGAAAAACCGCTGTACGCAAAGCCCAAAAAAACGAGATGTCTACAGCAGAGAAAATGGAGGACACCAGACTCGACAACATGAACACTGGCATCGCCAGTTTGGGTGAAGAGTTAAGAGAATTCAAGCGACAGCTACAACAGGATTTAGCGGCTCTTAAGGAGGAACTGAAAAAAGAAATTAAGGAGGAAATCATGGACCTCCGAAGAGAAATGGAGCGTAAATTAACGGAAAACATGGAGGAGCTGCGCTCCCAGCGGGCGTGTATGACAGAAGCGCAGACCCGAATTTCGGAACTAGAAGATTGGAAAAGCGAGGCAAACGAACAACTACAGACCCTGACGACGCAAACGCAGAGGATGCAGGAGAAAATAAACGACTTGGAGAGCAGATCCAGACGAAGCAATATGCGCATCTTTGGAATTCCGGAGGGCATTGAAGGCAACTCGATGACAAAATTCATGGATCAGTTCTTAAAAAAAGAACTGGAAATACCCGGAGAAACGGATCTGCAGATTCAACGGGCGCACAGAACACCGGCACAGAACCCGAAAACAAACGCTACACCCAGGTCAGTTGTGGTAATCTTTGTGAAATATGACATAAAGGAAAGAATCCTGACGCAAGCATGGAAAAAAAAGATACGAATCGGCAACAAACAGGTATTTTTTGACCATGACTACCCGACAGAAATCGTGCAGCAGCGGAAGAAATATGCCAACATTAAAAAAACGCTGAAAGAGAAAAAAATTAGATTCCAAACGCCGCTAACGAAAATGAGGATTCATTGGGAGGAAGGCACAAGAACCTACAACACGGCCGAAGAGGCAGCGCGGGATATGATGGAGCGGGGCCTTGAGGTGAGCGTGCCGAAGGAGACGGCTGGAGCAGCGGCGGCCCTGAACGCACCACGACAGACGGAGTGGAGACGAGTGAACGGCGGAAGAAGGGGGAGAGACGTAAAGCAGCGGGCCCAGGACAAGCTACAAGGCTTTCAACTGAAAGCCTAGATCATAACAAAGATTAAGAAAGGCACAGAAGAAATGAAGGCCAAGAAGACAAGGTAAAAGAGAAACAGACGGCTAGGAGAGGTTTAAGTGATATTTGTTGGACATTTCTAGACTTATGACTATTACTTTGATAGTAATTAGAAGTCTAGGGAGGGCCCTTCACTCTGTGAAGACAAACCCCCCACCCACCAACAGGGACCAGTGGGCAGAAGAAAGGCCCAAAGTACGGAGGTCGAGATTTTTTAATGTGTTTTTATATAAATATGTGTTATTTTTGTTGTTAAAGGGACTAGGAGCACAAGTTAAAAAAATGGAAAAACATGAATATGGGTAAAAATCTTAAGATAATGACACTAAACGTGAATGGTCTGAACTCACCTGTTAAAAGGGAAAGAATAATAAGAAAATTCAAGAAGGAAAAAGCTGAAATTATATTTATGCAAGAGACACATTTGAGCAAGGCAGAACATGTGAAACTAAAGAGATTTGGCTATAAGAACTCCTACTACAGTTCATTTAAGGGAGGAGCAAAAAGGGGGGTTATGATACTAATCTCAAACAAAATACAATTTGAAAGTGAACAGGAAATCCAGGATAAAGAAGGCAGGTATGTAATAATAAAGGGAAGAATAGATGGTATGCAGATCACATTAGTGAACATCTATGCCCCACCAGAAAGTGACAAGGGTTTTTTTCAACATCTGTTTGATCTCATAGCAACACACAGTGAAGGAGTCCTAATTTGTGGAGGAGACTTAAATGCTGTCATGGATCATGAAGTTGACACAACAAGTGTTAAGAAGACAAAAAAACATGTAACAAAGTTCATAAGAACCTCACTGGCAGAAATGGGTATGGTAGACATATGGAGGGACCTACACCCACTCGAAAAAGACTATACACATTATTCAGCAGTCCATAAAGTACACTCTAGAATAGATTACTTCCTTATGAATGAAGGTGACAGACACAGGGTGAGAAATTGTTGGATTGGAGGGGCAGAAATATCAGATCATAATCCTATATACATGGAAATATATTTAAACAATAGAAAACGACAAACAACATGGAAACTTAACGTAGGACTGTTAAATGATGAGAAAATGAAAGAAAGAATAAAAATAAACATAAACGAATATATCCAAGAGAATGACAATGAAGAAGTGGACCCAACAATACTATGGGACGCACTAAAAGCCGTGTTAAGGGGTAAATTAATTGTTGAAACAGGAAAAGCAAATAAGACTAAACTGGAGGCGTATGAACAAAGATGTGAGAGACTGAGGGAATTAGAACGTAAACATCAAAGCACAAATGATCCAAAAATATATCAAGAAATTAAAGAAGAAAAAACAAAGATAAAAGAAACACAAATGGATGAAATTGAAAGGAAAAATAGATATCTAAAGCAAAAATATTATGAAACGGGCCAAAAGCCACAAAACTGCTGGCAAAACGGTTAAGAAAACAACAAACAATGAATAATGTATACAAGATTAAAGACCCCACCACAAATAAAACCACAGTTAACCCAGAAAACATCGAAGAAATTTTCCATAATTTCTACCAAGAACTATACTCGCAACCTGAAGAAACAAATACTAAAGATATCAAAAAATTTCTAGACACATTGGACTTGCCATCAATAGGAAATCAACAAAATGAAAAACTAACAGCAGAAATAACAACACAAGAGATCAGAGATGTGATTAAGTCACTTAAAAATGGTAAATCACCAGGTAGTGATGGATACCCCTCTGAGTTTTATAAACTGTTTATAGAAGAACTCACGCCACAACTCCTAAAGTCATTTAATTGGACGCTGAACAACAACAAAATACCTCCATCATGGAACGAAGCAATCATTTCAGTTATTTTAAAACCAGGGAAAGATAAAGAACAATGTGGAAACTATAGACCAATCTCTTTATTAAATGTAGATTATAAAATATACACAACAATTATATGTAAACGAATAAAGACATTCTTGACGGAATTGATAGAAGATGATCAAACTGGATTCATAGAGGGACGCCAAACACATGACAATATCAGGAGAACAATACATATAATTAACCAAATACATAAAGAAAAGAAAAGCGCAGTAATAATGAGTTTAGACGCAGAAAAAGCATTTGACAGGGTTAACTGGAAATTCCTATATAGTGTACTGGAGCGCTTTGGATTTAACGAAAAATCAGTACAATGCATAAGGACGCTATATCAAGAACCTGTGGCAAGAATCAAGATAAACGGTAGCTTAACAGACAAAGTAAATATACAAAGATCAACTAGGCAGGGATGCTGCTTATCGCCCACCTTGTTTGCTCTGTTCATAGAACCATTGGCTCAAGCGATACGACAAAATAAGAAATTAAAAGGTGTAACAATAAAGGGGGCGGAACACAAGATTGGGCTATTTGCAGACGATATTATAGTTTACCTGGAACAACCAGATAAATCAATAATGGAAATGATGAACTTGATAGAAAATTTTGGAAAATTATCAGGATACAAGATAAACATAACAAAAACACAAATACTGACATTCCACTATAACCCTCTAAACCAGATAACTGATAAGATCAAACTAAACTGGAACCAAAAAGAAATAAAATACCTTGGAGTGAACATACCTGAAGACCTAAGCAAAATATATAAAGCAAACTATGATAGGTTGGAACAAGAAATAAAAAAAGATATTGATAGATGGTCAATCTTAAATATGGATCTGAATTCAAAAATTGAGACAGTCAAAATCAGCATACAACCTAGATTACTTTACCTCTTCCAGGCTATACCAACAGAGATTCCAGATGCCCAATTCTCAAAGTGGGACAGGATGATATCGAGATTTGTTTGGGGAGGTAAAAAACCAAGAGTGAAATATAAAACCCTCCAATTACCAAAAGAGAAAGGAGGCATGGGCCTACCGAGTCTAAAGGAATATTACTACTCAGCACAAATAAGATATATCATATGTTGGTGCGACGAGAGATATGAGGCAAAATGGAAAGAAATGGAAAAGGAAATTGAGGGACTCCCAGTACAAAGCATAATAGGAGATAAAGATGCATATAAGCAAATCAAACAAATAGACCCAATCACTAAATTTACTTTAGAACTGTGGTATAAAATAGTACAAAAATATAATATAAGGGAAGACATAAAACTATTGAAATGGGTAGCATTTGACAGTCAGTTTGAACCGGCAAAACAAGATAGGGGATACAAAAATCTGGTGAACAAGGGAATCACAGCATGGGGCAATATCGGAAAAAAAGATCTCGGGAGCTTTGTAAATATCAGGAGAAAATTTAAATTAGAAAGATCGGAATTTTTCAGATATCTGCAGGTGAGAGATTACTATATGAAGAAGATTAGGCATAACCTCCAAACAGATGTGAACGAGATTATACAACTTATTTTAAGCTCATATGCAGGAAATAAAATAAGAATTATTTCAAAACTATATCAGAAACTTATGACAAACAATCATACAAGTAACTATATAAAGGAGAAATGGGAGAAAGAGCTCAATTTAAACATAACAGAAGAAAGCTGGCAGGAAATATGGAAAACACAACACACATCAACAAATTCAAGGACATGGAGGGAATTTGGATGGAAAAACCTGATTCGCTTTTTCATTACACCACAGATTCAAGGAAAATATACAAATACCCAATCTTTATGCTGGAGGGGATGTGGGGCTCAAAATGCAGACCACTCACATAAGTTTTGGAAATGCTACAAAATATCATCATTTTGGAAATCTATGCATGTGACAATACAGAGGATATTAGGATATAATATACCAATGAACTGTAACCTGATGTACTTATGTGATCTTAAAAAAGACAATGTTATACAGGCTGAGGACAGATATCTAGTTAAAATCTTGTTGATTGCATGTAAAAAAACTATCACAAAAAAATGGCGATCAGAAGTTCTTCCTGACCAAGAACAATGGACTGACATTGTTGAGGACATACGTATGATGGAAAAACTAACATATCGACGAAGAATGCAAGAAGGAATATGGGAGAAAAAATGGCGGAAATGGACACACTACAAAGTGCAACAACGAGGCAGAAATTGAAAGAATAACCAAAGACACTGAAAAAACCAGAAGAATTAAGAGATGGAAACTAAAAACTTGATGCTCCAACATTTGTCCCCCCCCCCTTTTATTTTTTATTTTTTTTTATTTATTTTATTTATTTTTTTTTATTTTTCCCTACCCTAACCCCTTTGTTTTTTAAATGTAGAATGTGATCTGAATGCATTATATATGATGAAAAATGAATAAAAATCTAAGTTACAAAAAATTTTTTTCAATTGAATGGCCCATTTTGTGATTTTTTTTTTTTGTGCATTTATAACAAACTAGTGTGGGGGACCCATGCTGTAGAGTTCAGTAGTTTTCCTCTCAGACTGAGAGAGCATGGACATCAAAGGGCTGGGGGGTAAGGGGAATTGTCTTGGGGGAGTGAATGGTGAATGCACCACCTCAGGTAGCAGGGAGGTGTGAGTTTTGGGATATAAAAGAGAGAGTCCCTGCTACAAATGTTTAATGTTCTGATTCTGGAAGATGTGAGAGTGAAATAAAGCTCATCTGCTCGGAAAGTTCGGTCTGGTTATTTCATCTCCACACTAGTGCATACCTATGCATGCCTGTAGAAACCAAGTATAAGCAAGTATTTATGCATGCCTGTAGAAAGCAGGTGTAAGCAAGCATGTCACCACTCGTTCAGTGGTGAATGGACATCTTGATTATTTTTTGGAAGTTGGGAGGAAACCGGAGCACCTGGAGAAAATCCACGCTTTGCTTTGCATTTTACACATTTGTAGTGTAGACTGCCATTCACCTCTCAGTCGGTGATAAATGGACAGCATGATCATTTTTGGAATGTGGGAAGTGTTACGTCCGTAAAAGGATGAGGAGGCGAGGCGACAGTTTATGTATTTTATTAGAAAAACAGGAACTGAACAGGAGTCACTCCGTACAGGTCAAT
Organism: Pholidichthys leucotaenia; assembly: GCA_020510985.1. Classification (NCBI taxonomy): domain Eukaryota; kingdom Metazoa; phylum Chordata; class Actinopteri; order Cichliformes; family Pholidichthyidae; genus Pholidichthys; species Pholidichthys leucotaenia. The sequence continues at coordinate 286,408,841 of CM035839.1, forward strand.
GGTCCACAGCAAAGAGACCGAGTCTCTTCCGCCATGGCCTCTTATACTCCCTGTAACGCCACCACCAGAAAGACGAGGCGTCACCTCCCACTGCACTCAGGGCACCGCCATATTGGTGCACTCAACTATGAATGACAATAAAGGTGCCTTATCCTTTATCCTTATTAATATCTAACAGGAGGAAACCGGAGCACCTGGAGAAAATCCAGGCTTTGCTTTGCATTTTACACATTTGTAGTGTAGACTGCCATTCACCTCTCATTCAGTGATAAATGGACAGCCTGATCATTTTTTGGAATGTGGGAGGAAACCGGAGCACCTGGAGAAAATCCATGCTTTGCTTGGCAATTTACACATTTGTAGTGTAGACTGCCATTCTTCAAGGTTACACATTTTTACTGTCAGCATCTCTTTAAAAACTACATTGCTCAGAAAGCGATGCTTTTGCCTACTTTCTTCATCTTGAGCAAGAATACGAAGACTGCTTGATCTGCCAACTCTGCTCACGGCAACGTATAATTGGCCACGGCTGAAGAAATCTCTTGTGCAGAAAACATCAACACGTTGTAAAGACTGGCCCTATGACTTATTCACAGTCATGGCAAAGCAGGGCCTTACTGGAAACTGTTTACATCGCAAGGTGAATGGAAACAAGTTGTCAAATGTGGTGTGAGTGTGAGTGTGATTCGTGGAATCAGGATAGTGCGTCCAGCATTGACACCAATCACAGATGTTGAAACCAACAGGTGAGGCTGCCTATGATCTTTTAGCGAGTCCTATGGTCTACATGGTATCATATCGACATCATGTAGACATCATAGGAACATCATAGGCAGTCCTATGATCTTTTAGTGAGTCCTATGGTCGTGACACACAGACATACAGAGATTTCTTAAATTATATATAGAGTGATGCAGAGGTGCTGGCTGGGCTTCACCTCCCAGAATGCATTTGTTTATCATGTGGGCTGGCGAGCTCAACAGGCCGAGTTGGGCGGATACCCTCGGCTTGGCCAGCAACCTTGGGTTGCAGCCTTTGGTGGGCGGTGTTGGCAATTTGTTGTGGCAGCCCGGTGAGGTTATTAGGAGATGGGCCGGAGTGATGTGAGATACACAAACGACTGCAGATCAGTGAACCAGCGCTGCTAATCCAAACTAGAAGGGGGCTAGAAGCCACCTAATGGCTAACTGACTTAAGAGGGAGGGCGGAGCTGAATAAGCGACTTTTGCATTACAAGTGCGCATGTGTGGACTATGGGACCCGACATCCGGTTCAAAGGTCAGGACTACCAAACATTCTGCTAGCCACCTTACTTTTGTATAGAGACAGTGCTGTCACACCTGAACAATTGCCGTTTAAAGTCTGCTTCAAGCTTTAAATCGCCATTATGCTAGGTGCACATTGTGCTGTAGTGAAGTGTGGGAATGGCATGTATCATCTAGAGCAGTGGAAAAAGAAAACTTGTAGCATACATGCGTGTAACTTCGGGACCAGCGTGTGCACATGTCCGCCGCCATTCACGTTATATACATTCCCCATGGAGCTGAAGGATCTGGATGGACGTAATTGTTGGATTAAAGCAGTAAGTCTATATTATAACATAATTAAATAGTGTTGTGTATTGTTCAAGTTCTAGCCTAACTGACACGAATTTAAACCCTGAAGTAGTAGGTATGGACAGGCAGGCCTGGATCTAGGATATAGTTCTTTGTATATTGGTAATGAAGCTTGATCTACACACACATGTATTCAGGCCATTGATGAGTAGGCTGGTATAAAATAAAATTGCAAATCATTGAAACCATGTGGTACTTAAACTACAGTAGTATCGACCAATAGATCTAAGTAAGCAGGCTATGCCTTGTAGTGAAATTTACTCAAAATGATCATTGCTTATTGGCGGATAAATAGTACTAAGGGCTCCACATTTTGGAGGGTTAGCCATCATAAACAACTGGATCATACATACGAAGCCTGCCATGTCTGAGGCAGGATACAAGGGAGCTGGCTCTGTGATCAATGCAGGACGAAGTGCCATACAGGCCACACAATCTTCCATGCCCACTGACCGGGCTGTATCCGCCACCCAATCTAGCCATAAATTTTTGTTCCCATATCCTGTGGCTATTTTAATCACATCACTAGGCTTAAACTTAGAGAAATCAACTGTTGTAACCTCTGTATCGGGCTTTGGTGTGTTTTTTGAAAGAGGGGAATCTATCAGATTAACCTTAATGAGCCCCTTTATGCCAGTTTTATCAACTCCCAATATGAGGTAAAAGCTATCCTTAATTGTAGGTTTGCTATAAGGATTTTCCCTCTGTTCATTAAAACTCATTAGCAGTGGATTCTTGTGACTCGACTGTTGTCTACTGAATGACCAATTACCCCACCAGGCCCCCTCCGGCCCACTAAGAGTTTGGGGGGTCCATCTTTTTCCAGTCCATCCGCGTACCATGTCCCAACTTTTGCACCAGCTCCCTTCTGGGACAAAACCCACAGCCGCTATGCAATATTCACTTAATCTGTAATCATTACAAACATACACATCATATCCTCTCCAGCTGTTGGGATTTCCACCACACTTTATGACACTACATAAGTCAAACCGAAATATTGTTTTGGAACCTCTTGTAAAGTTCAATTGAGTTGCCCCATACACTTTTAGACACCCTGTTCTCCCATATCGATCAGAAACCTCCCTTGTTTTTCTAATCCTACATTCATTTCCAATCACACCAAATAGGTTCAGTATTACAATCACTATAGCTGCTGTTGCTGCCAGGGCCCCTAAGACCATACAAGCTATCATCCATTTCTTCTTTCTCTGTTCCCGGAGTCTCTCCATTTTTTTTGGTTTTCTACACACAGTCACACAATTACACAGTTCACTGATTACTGATTATATGATGATTATGATACTTATTAGCAAGCAAATGATAAAACCCCTAAGCAATAAATGACTACAAAACACTCTTATCGTATAAAAAGTCACTGGTTACTGTCCTTTAAGTCCTTTCTGATGTTGTCCAATGTTCTTCCTGGTTCCTCAGTGGGTGTGCACATGCTCCAGTGATACCATGTGTCCCCTTTACCTTTCAACCTCACTGCATGTGAAGTTCTTTCCACCACTTGAAATGGTCCTGTCCACCTTGGTTCAGACCATTTCCTCTTGATGCACTTCAGGAGGACCCACTCTGTCGTATTTAGTTGCGTGGGAGTCAAAGCTCCTTTTTCTCCTGTACCTGTTGTGAGAAAGCTGACACAAGAGCTCTTAGTTGGTCATACAATGGTTTGTAGCCCCTCTTGGGCCCTTCCTCCTCACACAGCTGCAATTCAGCTCCCGGTCCCGGGAACTGACGACCTGTTAAAAGTTCATAGGGAGTGTAACCTGTTATACTGTTAACAGAACTTCTAACAGTCAAGAGGGCAATAGGCAAAGCATCTAACCAGTTCATTCCTGTCTGGCTACAGATTTTAGCAAGCTTTACCTTAATGTTTTGATTCATTCTCTCAACCTTTCCCTGAGATTGAGGATGATAAACTGTTCCAAATGAATGCTTCAGACCTAACATTTTTTCCACGTTTTGTAGGTCCTGATTTTTGAAATGTGTCCCATTATCTGATCTGATTCTCTTGGGAAACCCGTGAATAGGGATATGCTGATTTATCAAAAATTTAATTACTGTTTTACTGTCTTCTTTCTTTGCAGGATAAGCTTCTGGCCATCCTGTAAATGTATCCACTGCGACTAGGAGATATCTATATCCCCTGATTCTCTCAACCATGTCAGTGTAATCTATGATTATCTCCTAACCTGGCAATGTTGGCAGTGGAAAGCGACCTTGGTGAGATTTCACCATAGGTTTTGGGTTGTGTGAAACACAAACGGTGCAACTTTTTACAAAATTTCGAATCATATCTGGGAGGAATGGATGCTACCAGTGACTCAAATGCCTGTTCATTTGTCTAGCTCCTACATGTGCTAACCCATGTGCTTCATGTAGCACATTTCCTCTGATTCCTGGCGGTAACACTGGTCTACCATCTTGCACTTTCCACAACCCTTCTTTTTCTGTGGCGCTCCTCTGTTTCCACACTGTTTTTTCTTCAGGAGACACTTTCCTCTGTTCGTCTATTAACATATTTACATCAATCTGTGGCAGAACATCCTGATCCTCCCTTCCTGTCTGTGTCAATATTAGCAGTAGCTGGTATCCTGCTGCCTGTTTTGCCGCCTTATCTGCCTCATGATTTCCTTTTGCCACCTTTGTGCCTATTTTGTCATGCCCTATGTACTTTACCACTGCTACTTCCTGTGATAACATAATAGCTTCTGCTAACCTTTTCATTTCTGCTTCATGTTTTATAGGAGTCTGAGAGGATGTCAAAAATCCTGCTCGAATCCACTGTGCTAATTCTGTATGAATTGCCCCAACGACATAAGCTGAATCTGTATAAATAGTCACCTTTTTTCCTGCTGACCACTCCAATGCTTTAATCATTGCTCTTAACTCTGCCAACTGAGCTGATTGTCTGCCTAGCAATGTCCCATTTACCACTTCCTCAAATCCACCTCCCTTTTGTCTCACTACTGCAAATGCTGCTTTCAATCCTTCTGTGGGGTGCCTGAAACAGCATCCATCTGTAAACAGTACCCCATCTGGCTCAGTCAATGGTGTCACTGCTAAATCTACTCTCACCTTCATATCTTGTCTGACTCTCTTCTCACATTGATGTGGCTCTCCATCCAGCATCTCGTCTACCATGTTTCTTCCTTCATGTGTGAATGTAATGTGTGGTGCTGATAGGATTTTTTCAATCCTTGTCTGTCTGAGTGAAGTCATACTGAATGCTGCTGAGTTCACATATGCCATTACACTATGTGTGGTCAGAACAGTCAACGGATGTCCCATTACCACATGAGCTGTTTTCTGTAAAATTTTTGCCACTCCTGCAGCATGATGTGTGCATGCTGGTTGCCTTTTTTCCATTGGGTCTAATAGTATGCTGACGTAGAGGAGTATTTTCCTCTCTCCCCCTTTTTTTCTGAAACAGAACACCATTTACTGTGTGTTCTGCTTCAGAAACATCCAAATAGAAACGCCTGTTGTAGTCAGCTACTGCCAAATCAGCTGCATGTGAGAGTTCATTTTTCAAATCAATAAATGATTCCTCTGCTTCCCGTGTCCATGTTAGTGGGGCAGTGAGATTTCTCATGCCTTGTTCATTCACTAGCGCACGCAAGGGTGTGGTGTGTTCACTGTACTGTGGGATGTAATGTCTGCTGAACCCTGTTAGTCCCAAATATGATAACATCTCTTTTACCGTTTGCGGCTTGGGGTGGTGGAGGATGGAATCCCTGTGTGATGATGACAGGCCAGACCCTGTGGGCGTGATAACACGTCTCGGAAAAGAAACATAGCGCCTAGCACACTGTAGTTTTTGCCTAGACACTTGGAACCCACGTTCAAACAATCTCAACAACACACTCTTTGTAGTTTCCCAACAACTGTCAGGCCCTGGTGCTGCTATCAAAATGTCATCAACATACTGTACCAGAACTACGCCTGGAGGAAGAGGACAGTCCTGTAACTGTTCCTTAAGAACCTGATTGAAAATGCCCGGTGACAAAATGAAACCCTGTGGAACTCTGGTGTAGCGCAGCTGTGTGCCCCTGTAGGTGAATGAGAACAAATCTCTGCACTCTTCTGCTAAGGGAAGACAGAAAAATGCATTGGCCAAATCAATACATGTGAACCATGAATGTTGTGGTGTGAGGGCAGCTAAAGCAGTGTATGGATTTGGCACTGGCACTGTGGGGGTGGAGACCTGGGAATTAATTTTCCTCAAATCGTGTGCCATTCTGTATTTCCCCGTTTTCTGCTTTTCCACTGGGAGAATAGGGGTGTTCCAGGCAGAGTGAGAATTTTCTAACACTCCTGCCCGAAGCAGCCCTTCAATAGTGTCAGCAATGCCCTCCTCTGCTGCAGGCTTATGAGCATACTGATGTTGCCAAACGGGTTCTCCTGTCAACACCTGAAACGAAATGGGAGAGATGTTAACACATTTACCAACATCTGTGGGTCCTTGTGACCATAAATTTGCTGGCAGTGAATCTAACATGTCTGCCGCTCATTCATAATCAGTTCGCTCCCTGCCATGATCTCTCTCAATCTGGCTATGTTCCAGCAGGAGCTCATCAGTTGTATTAATTGGGATGCGATAGGCCTGATATTTTGCAGAGTATTCTACTTTTGGTATTTGTGTCATCTGCCAATCAGTGGCTGCAGCTAATGCTTTAACCATAGGTCCTAACTCTTTTGCCTGGTGATTAGCATGTATGAGCATAGTGATATGTGGTGCTGATTCCTCTGACATTTCATACCACTGTAACTGCTCTGGAGTTAATGTCATGGCGGCCTCTGGGCCGTCATCTGTCTCATCAGTTCCAGCTGCGCACAGACCAACAGGTGCTGATCAGCGGCTGTTAAAAGCCAGTGTTGCTGACAGCCCAGCACGGAGTCGTCTGTCCTCCTCGTCAGAACATGAGCCAGAACTTCGTTCTCAAGTTCAGCCAAGAACTTCTTGTCAGGATCTGCCACGTAAGAAAACAATCTGCTATTCTACTCCTTGCCTTTACCCCTGTGCACAGGTGGACCTCCCAGGCGGCGGACCAACTTCCCCAGCCGACGGGGCGTTGCCACCTCTATCACGTAGCTCCTCGCTACCACCACAGTTACGGGTATGTCTAACACCACAACTACAGGAACTATTATTATTACAGCTACAGGAGCTGTCATCATCATGGTCACTGGTATCACCACCACCTCAGCTACGAGAACAATCATCATCACAGCGACAGGTGCTTTCACCATCACAGCTACAAGCACATTCACCACCACGCTGCACGGCCGCTGGAAGTCAGCAGAACGTTACCTGTGAAACGCCCAAGTAAGCCTCACCATCCACAATTACTCGCTAGTGCTGAACAGCTGTAATTGTTTCTGCTTGTGTGTTACAGGGTTGCCAGGTCTCCATCCGGACTGCTCAGTTCCAGTGACCAAACTTCAATACTTGCACTCACACACGCACTACACTCCCTCACTTTACAATAAAAGAATAATTGTCTATATCTACTCGTGTCAGTGTCTGTTTCCTGGGTCCAGAACATGTCAGTACGACTCCATCACGTTGACCCAGCGGACAGTACACTGCCGCACAAACTGAACACACTTAGCGCTCGGGTAGATATGTTATCACACCAGCAGACAGTAATTCTCAACCAACTGACTCAAATAAACAGTCGGCTGGATCGTCTGGAGGGACACCAGACGTTCTCCCCGACCGCAAGTGTTTCAGCCCCTGCAGGCTTAGCGTCAGGTCAAATTAACACCTCATCAACTCCTCGCCTCACCCCTGTTCCCACTCCTGCCCGGTTCAGCGGAAAACTCGGGGAAGCCCGAGGGTTCATTTTATAATGTGAATCAGTTTTTCTCCGCGATCCGGGAGACTTCGCCATAGACTCAAGTAAAATTGGTTATATCATCAATTTGTTGGGGGGAAGAGCTCTAGATTGGGCATATTCCGTAATGGCTAAACCAAGCTACCCCGTGTTAACTTACCAGGAGTTTGTGGCGGAGTTCATGTCGGTGTTTGATCATACAGATAGGGGTGAGGTGTTGACAGAACGGCTGTTGAGTCTGCAGCAGGGTAACAGATCAGCTACTGATTACGCTATTGACTTCCGGGTCCTGGCCGCAGAGGTTGGGTGGGGGGAGCTGTCACTTTGTGGTATCTTCCTTTGCAGTCTCAACGACGAGTTAAAGGATGAATTAGCGGCACAGGACAAACCGGACAACTTACGTGAATTAATTGCCCTTACTGTAAGCCTAGATAGTAGATTAAGGGAGCGGGCGGCCGAACGGCGAGCTACTTCCCGTTCAGTTAAACCCCGCCCCCGCGTCACTAGCTCTCCTCTGCTCGCTCTACCCGCGTCAGAGGAATCCCTGGATCAAGAGGCTATGGTGATAGGGCAGTCTAAAGTGTCAGCGGCTGAGAGACAGCGCCGCAGGGATCTTGGCCTTTGTTTCTACTGTGGGAAAGAGTCACATGGGGTTTTGGAATGCCCCAGTCGGTTAAAAGGGAAGGTCCGTGGATCGCAGTAGGGGGATTCACGGCCAAGAACTTAGAAAAACCCCTCACTAGTTGCTGCATACCCATCAGATTGATCCACGCACATAGAGAACACTCCACATTGGCATTAATAGACTCAGGAGCTGAGCAGAATTTTGTTTCCAGGGACCTGGCAACCCGGATGGGCCTCAGCTGTCAGACTCTGGATCCCCCTGTCAATCTCATCACCCTGTCCAAGGTGTCACTGACCACCGTCGCCTATCAGACGGCCCCAGTTTCTGTGATTGTGTCAGGTAACCACAGGGAGGTGATTAGGTTCCTGGTTCTGCCCGTCTCTTCCTCGCCCGTCATCCTGGGGTACCCCTGGCTTCGGCTGCATAATCCCACCATTGACTGGCAAGCGGGGAGTATTTCAGCGTGGAGTACATTCTGTTTGAGTGCCTGCCTCCAATCTGCGGCGTGCGCCCCATCTGTCAAGGTGCCTCCACCCTCTACGTCACTACCGGACCTGTCCAAGGTACCAGAGGTTTACCATGACTTGGGGTTAGTTTTCAGCAAGTCTCGGGCATTGTCTCTACCCCCCCATCACCCTTACGACTGTGCAATAAATCTGAAGGCTGGGGCCCCTCTTCCTGCTAGCCGCCTGCACAGCCTATCAGCCCCGGAGCGCGAGGCCATGGACACTTACATTAAGGAATCCCTGGCCTCTGGAATCATCCGCCCATCGTCTTCGGCTGTGGGTGCCGGTTTCTTCTTCGTTGGGAAGAAGGACGGCTCATTACGCCCCTGCATCGACTTCCGGGGTCTCAACGAAATTACAGTAAAAGACAAGTACACTCTGCCCTTGATGAACACAGCCTTTGACTCCCTCCAGGGGGCATCCTGGTTTACCAAACTGGATCTCAGGAATGCTTATCACCTGGTGCGCATTAGAGAAGGTGACGAGTGGAAGACGGCTTTCCGGACCCCAAGCGGGCACTTCGAGTACCTGGTAATGCTGTTTGGGTTAACCAACGCTCCGGCCGTCTTCCAGCAATTAATAAATGATATTTTGCGGGATTTCCTGAACTCGTTTGTATTTGTATATCTCGATGACATACTTATCTTCTCTCGCACGTTAGAAGAGCACCAGGTGCATGTCCGCAAAGTGCTACAGCGCCTCCTGGAGAACCAACTGTTCGTCAAGGCAGAAAAGTATGAGTTCCATACTGACCAGACCTCTTTCCTAGGGTTCATCATAGCCCGGAACCAGGTGCTCCCCGACCCGGCCAAGGTCAAGGCAGTAGTGGATTGGCCCGCACCAACCTCTAGGAAGCAGCTTCAGGGATTCTTGGGCTTTGCTAATTTCTATCGGAGGTTTGTGCCCAATTTTGGAAATATTGCTCGGCCTCTGACTGCGCTCACCTCCCCAAAGACCCCGTTTTGCTGGAGTGAGGAGGCAGCCAGGGCGTTTGAGAAATTGAAGGAGGAGTTTGCTTCTGCCCGGGTCCTAACCCAGGTGGACCCGAAGCTACAGTGCTTGGTGGAGGTGGACGCCTCTGATTCGGGGGTGGGAGCGGTGCTCTCTCAATGTTCTCCTGAAGACGGTAAGATCCGCCCATGTGCTTACTTCTCTCATCGCCTGTCACCAGCGGAGAGGAATTATAGCATAGGAGACAGGGAGCTGCTGGCAGTGAAGCTCGCCTTTGAGGAATGGAGACACTGGCTGGAGGGGGCTGCTCAGCAGTTCGTGGTATGGACCGATCACCGTAACCTGGAGTATCTCAGGACGGCGAAGCGCCTGAACGCACGCCAGGCTCGTTGGTCCCTTTTCTTTGGCCGGTTTAATTTTTCCATCACTTATCGGCCGGGAAGCAAGAACGGTTAGCCAGACGCCCTCTCGCGGCAGTTCGGCACACCATCCTCTGAGGATCAGGAAACTCCCATCCTGCCGCCCTCCTGTGTCATGGGCGCCCTGTCCTGGGATATTTGCAAGACAGTTCGTAGAGCACTGAAGACGGAGCCAGACCCGGGGGGGGGGGTCCCCCGGGCCGCCTGTTTGTTCCACGCTCTATTCGAGGTCAAGTGATTGAGTGGGGTCACACCTCCAAGTTGGCTTGTCATCCGGGGGTGGGTCAGACTGTGGACCTTCTCCAGAGGACCTTCTGGTGGCCAGGGCTGCGGAAGGACGTTGTGAGTTACATCCGGGCTTGCGCTCAGTGTGCCACTGGGAAAACGACATCATCCCCCCCGGCGGGCCTGTTACATCCGCTGCCGGTCCCTTCCCGCCCTTGGTCCCATGTTGCTATGGATTTTGTGACTGGTTTGCCCCCCTCAGATAGCTTCACCACAGTCTTGACTATAGTGGACCGTTTCTTGAAGGCAGTCCACTTTGTGCCCCTTCAGGGTTTGCCTTCGGCTCAGGAAACAGCGGACCTCCTGGTCCAGCATGTGGTCCGTCTCCACGGCATCCCCGCCGACATAGTGTCGGACCGGGGACCACAGTTCATCTCGCAGGTCTGGAAAGCGTTCGGCGCAGCGCTGGGAGCCACAGCTAGCCTCTCCTCAGGTTATCATCCTCAGAGTAATGGCCAGTGTGAGCGGGCTAACCAGGAGCTTGAGGCCACGCTGCGTTGTGTGATCTCCTCCTGTTCATTCTCCTGGAGCAAGCATCTTCCTTGGATTGAGTACGCACATAACACCACGATCTCTACGGCTACGGGCGTCTCTCCTTTCAAGGCATCATTTGGGTTTGATCCACCACTGTTTCCGGAGGAAGAGAAGGAGGTAGTGGTTCCATCTGTCCAAGCTCACATTAAGCGCTGTCAGCGAGTTTGGCTCATCGCCCGCCGAGCCCTTTTAAAGACCACGAAACGCAACATCCAGGTGGCCAACCGGCATAGGAGACCTGCCCCGGACTACAAAGTGGGTCAGAAGGTTTGGTTGTCTACCCGGAATATTGGTGTACCGGCTGAGTAGCGCAAGCTTACCAAGCGCTTCATTGGTCCTTACACCATCTCTCGTATTGTCAATCCTGTGTCTGTGCGCTTGTCTCTCCCCTCTTCTATGCACATCTGCCCCACCTTTCATGTCTCCCAGGTTAAACCGTACATCTCTGATCCCCTGTGCCCGCCTCCCGCGGCCCCCGCCCCCCCGAGGATGATCGATGGCCATCCGGCCTGGGGGGTGACTGCCATCCTGGACGTTCGCAGGCGAGGTCGTGGTCTTCAGTATTTGGTGGACTGGGAGGGCTTTGGACCGGAGGATCGTTCTTAGATTCGCCCAGCGTTGATCCTGGATAAGCAGTTGATCCGCGATTTCCATCGGGCGAATCCAGGTAGAATTGGGCAGGTGCCTGGAGGCACTGCTAGAGGGGGGAGTACTGTCATGGCGGCCTCTGGGCCGTCATCTGTCTCATCAGTTCCAGCTGCGCACAGACCAACAGGTGCTAATCAGCGGCTGTTAAAAGCCAGTGTTGCTGACAGCCCGGCACGGAGTCGTCTGTCCTCCTCGTCAGAGCATGAGCCAGAACTTCGTTCTCAAGTTCAGCCAAGAACTTCTCATCAGGATCTGCCACGTAAGAAAACAATCTGCTATTCTACTCCTTGCCTTTACCCCTGTGCACAGGTGGACCTCCCAGGCGGCGGACCAACTTCCCCAGCCAACGGGGCGTTGCCACCTCTATCACGTAGCTCCTCGCTACCACCACAGTTACGGGTATGTCTAACACCACAACTACAGGAACTATTATTATTACAGCTACAGGAGCTGTCATCATCACGGTCACTGGTATCACCACCACCTCAGCTACGAGAACAATCATCATCACAGCGACAGGTGCTTTCACCATCACAGCTACGAGCACATTCACCACCACGCTGCACGGCCGCTGGAAGTCAGCAGAACGTTACCTGTGGAACGCCCAAGTAAGCCTCACCATCCACAATTACTCGCTAGTGCTGAACAGCTGTAATTGTTTCTGCTTGTGTGTTACAGGGTTGCCAGGTCTCCATCCGGACTGCTCAGTTCCAGTGACCAAACTTCAATACTTGCACTCACACACGCACTACACTCCTTCACTTTACAATAAAAGAATAATTGTCTATATCTACTCGTGTCAGTGTCTGTTTCCTGGGTCCAGAACACGTCAGTTAATACAGCATCCCCGGCCACACCCTCCTGTCCTACCTACAAAAACTTAGACTGTATGGTCCACTGGTGACCATCTAGTTGGAAGGAAAATCTGTCATAATTGTCATGACCTGGCTCTCACGAGCCGGAAAGGAGATGCGAGGGCGACCAGTGAGTTTGTGTAATTTATTAATATTCACACACAAAGAATGAACACAAAGTAAAGAGCCTCGTGGGGCTATAATACACATAACACTAAACAACAAACTGAAAGGAAAAGAGCCACATGGGGCTAAAATACACACAGAACTAAGGATAACATACAACCCAGGGAGAAAGGCTAGAGAGGCGGCGAGGGGAAAACACACGCCGAGTCGCAGCACTTACTTTGGGGGTAGCGCCGAGGTAACGGCGGACTGAAGCTAGGCTTAGGAGCTTCAGCCGTGGAAACACAGGGCACGTCTTTCCATAGCGAGGTCGCAGCGACGAGTAACTCTCGGCTGCTCGCTTAAGTGGGGAAGATGATTGGTAATGGGAGACAGCTGTCCCAGCGCAGCTGAACTAGACTGCTGGGAATCAGCTGGGCGCTGTCAAAGTACGGGCCTTGGAAGACCCGGCACGCACTACCACGGAGCAGGAGCGACACTGGACAACCTGAACGCAGAGAAGGATAGCGTTCAGGTCGTGACAGTACTCCTCCCCCGAGCTGCGCCTCCTGGCTCAGGCTAAACCCCCCCACTCCCCCCCCCCGAGGGAAGACCAGGGGGGGCGAAGGGGGCCAGATCTGGGAGAAAGTGAGGGACAAGGAAAAGGAGGCAGGGAAGAAAAAAAAAAACCTAGGTACAGTATAGGATCAGACAACATAATAACAGTTTCAAAACAGGAAAAAAAAAAAAAAAAACATCACCCCCTCCTCTGCAGAGGCCAGACGGTCTATGCAGGTGACCACAGGAGGTGGGGAGATCAAACTGCAGAAATATAGCGACATAGTCATGAAAAAAAAAAAAAAAAAAAGGTTCACAATAACTTAAAGCGAGGACAATGCAAAACTCATGTCCTGAAGACCAAAAAAAACTACAAAACTCTGTGAACATAAGGTTGCAGAAGACTACACATGTAACCCCGGCCAAAAACAGAATGTATAAAGGAAACAATCCGGACACAAGACCTAAAAATAAAGCCTGAGGCCGCTAACTGGCATGAAGATACAAAAAAATCAACTCCTCAAACACGAATTAGCACAACACAGAAAATCAAACAGTCTGGAGGAGGATATAGATGCAGAAGAACAAAAACTACTCTGAATAAGGCCAGGCAATGTGAGGCAAAAGCTACTTAAAGGGCTAACAGAAATAGGAGATCATACTGGGAACATAAACATAGAAAATGGTCTAAAGAATCTTAGTTATAATGACACCACAATAAGAACTCTAGGGCAGAAAGTTCCTCGATGTCCTGAATGGAATTAAATAATGAAGGGCAAACAAACAAGGCTATGAACAGTCAGTCAATCTTTCAGGAACGTCAGCAGGTGGAGCGAGGCAGGCGGTGACAGCTTGTCCGGCGGGCGACCCAAACTCCACCAAGCCAGGAACCACAACACCAGTTCGGGCGGCCTACCAGAGTCCCAGGCTAGGAGACACAGTTTCTCCGGAGGCCGACCCAGATCACTGAACCAGCCAGATGGCTCCCCAGGCGGTCGTCCCGTGACCTCAGACCACGGAGAGCAGAGGGAGAAGTCTTGGTGCAGTCTCCTCCCTGAGGGAAACGGCAGGAGGAAACTGACCCAGGTGAGAAAAACCCCAACAGTAGTAGGGGGAGAGGAGATGGAGGCAAGGGGCAAAGTCAGCCTGACATCTAATGAGAACAAGGGCAGGGGGAAACTGGCCCGGATGAGAGGAACCCCAACAGCGGCAGGAGGTGAGATGATGGAGGCAAGGGACGAAGTCAGCCTGATGTCAGGCGAACACAATCCTCCAGCTCCCTCAATGACCTTTACCCGGACCGGCGCAGCACCCCCAGTGGACCCCGATCGGGCCGGCGAAACACTCCCTGTGGACCCCGACTGGACCGGCGAAGCACTCCCGGTGGACCCCGATCGGGCCGGCGAAGCACTCCCGGTGGACCCCGACTGGGCCGGAACAGCACTCCCGGTGGACCCCAGCTGGACCGGAACAGCACTCCCGGTGGACCCCAACTGGGCCGGAACAGCACCCCCGGTGGACCCCGACTGGGCCGGAACAGCACCCCCGGTGAACCCCAGCTGGACCGGAACAGCACTCCCGGTGGACCCCAACTGGGCCGGAACAGCACTCCTGGTGGACCCCAACTGGACCGGCGAAGCACCTCCGGGCGCAGCATCTGAGGCGAACACCGTACGGAGAGCCGGAACCTCCGAAGTGGCACCCGGGGCAGGTTCGTTTCCAGTGACCCTGGGGAGAGGCTCAGAGGGACAAAAAGAACCGGGATTAGGATCACCGGCAGCGGCAGAGCCCGGCGAGACAGGCTTGAGCGCAGCAGAAGGCTGCACCCGGCCCACCCCCCCGAGAGACAGGCGATAATGCTCCAGAAAATGAATAAAAGAAGGAGAATAGAGCACTCGCCTGATCTCAGGTTCTACCGCCATCCAGGACTTCGATGCTCCGGGTTCAGCGTGCAGGACTCCGTCCTCCGGCTCCAACTCGACTGCGAATGGCTCCGCAGCCGGCATGATGGTTTCCACAGTCAAACGACCTCCAAGCGCCGAAGACCACATCGACAGCCCTCATGGCGTGGAGGCAGGAGATCTGGGCTCTGCTGGGCCGAATCATTCCTCCGTGGAGACCCGGGGACGCTTAATCGTCGGCGCTGGCTCCAACAGGTAGTTCGACCTTCTCCTCTGCCCATGACGTGGCTGCGGGGCTGGGGCAAAACCTTCCAGGGCCGCAGGCCTCCTCCTCGTGCGGCGGTGCACACCTGGCACCGGGGCACACTCAGGGGGAAGAGACACAGAGGACGCAGGTTCATATTCAACTTTTGCAGCGGGAGGAGAGAGCTCAGGGGACTGTGAACCCTGAACTCCTCCCCCAGGAATCAAACAAGGCAATTCACTCATAATGGGAGGAGAATGAAAGGACACTTGCCTGATTCCCGGAGGGCCGGTGGAATCCGCTGCAAGGGACCTGAGTCTTTCCTCTCCCAGCCGGATAGAAGTGGAGGACCCCCCGGACAGACGAGGTGGTGCCACTCGCACCGGATCGGGACCGGGAACACCTGGAGGCGAATTCGCGCCGTTCTCAGCAGCCGGAGTGAATGACGAAGAGGGGGGAGAAACAGCTGAGGAGAACCGGGGGCCCAAAGCTGACGGGACAGCGGGAAGAGCGGGCCCAGGGGCGGGAGCAGCTGATTCGCTTCTTCGGCAAGACATGGGAGCTACTGCAGGCTGGGAGGCAGAATTCATGTGGTTTCCTGGAGCGGGATCCGGACGGGGCTCTCGCTGAGATGAACGGGGAATTTGGGAGCGGCGTCTTCTGAACGTGAAGTTGGGAAAACGCCGCTCCTGTACGGAGACCGAAGCCAACAGGTCAGCGTATCCCGGATAATCGTTCAGCTCAGGGTTCTTCTCAACCAGCCTGACCGCCGCTATCACGTGCTTCATGGCTACGGGGGGATAGGCGGAGGAACAAGCGGCTGCCACTCGGTCCGCAATGCGAACCGCTGTTAACCTCATCTTCTCCGGGGGAACCCTGGTTGACGTCACTCTATCTTGGGGATTACCCCTGGGTGAGGCGAACTCCTGGACTGGATTGGCGGCAGGAGCGGGATTCCGAAGCGAGGAGCGATGGTGTCCTGTCTTCGGCTTCCTGCCGGGGTTCTCCTCCAGCCTACGGAGTCTCTTCCAGGCCACAGAGATGTCTGCCCTCCTCGTCTTAACCTCGGGGAGATGGAAGCAGCGAGGGAAGTTGTTAATCATACTGTCGGCGAGCTCCAGGCGCCAGCGTGTCTCGCTGGGAGAATCGTAAAGGTCTGTGGTGAACAGCGTTCCATCCACAAGGTCCAGAGCCTCCGAGAGATCGTGGCCTGGGTGCCGCATACGCCTCCTGGAGGGAGACATGATACAAGCCTGCCTGCACCCAGAGGAAGGGAAAAACAACGAGTCCAACAGCAAACTCACGGTCGCGGACGTCTCAGTCTGGCTGCGACCTACTGTCATGACCTGGCTCTCACGAGCCGGAAAGGAGATGCGAGGGCGACCAGTGAGTTTGCGTAATTTATTAATATTCACACACAAAGAATGAACACAAAGTAAAGAGCCTCGTGGGGCTATAACACACATAACACTAAACAACAAACTGAAAGGAAAAGAGCCACATGGGGCTAAAATACACACAGAACTAAGGATAACATACAACCCAGGGAGAAAGGCTAGAGAGGCGGCGAGGGGAAAACACACGCCAAGTCGCAGCACTTACTTTGGGGGTAGCGCCGAGGTAACGGCGGACTGAAGCTAGGCTTAGGAGCTTCAGCCGTGGAAACACAGGGCACGTCTTTCCATAGCGAGATCGCAGCGACGAGTAACTCTCGGCTGCTTGCTTAAGTGGGGAAGATGATTGGTAATGGGAGACAGCTGTCCTAGCGCAGCTGAACTAGACAGCTGGGAATCAGCTGGGCGCTGTCAAAGTACGGGCCTTGAAAGACCCGGCACGCACTACCACGGAGCAGGAGCGACACTGGACAACCTGAATGCAGAGAAGGATAGCGTTCAGGTCGTGACAATAATAGACATCATCTGAGTTTCTGTCATCATACAAGGTGACATGTAGGGGGTCAACGGGAGGTGTGTAGGGTGCAAGAAGAGAAATCCAAGGCTTCCAGGCCACAAATACTGGCAGCAAGCCTGTCTTTTCGGGTGAGTCAGGTGATAGAAGGCCCCAATAAATGTCTGCCCAGGTGTTTGGCGCTTGTGGCGTCACATCAGGTTTCAACAACATTTGTCCATGTAATGACAGTCCTTGCAGTGAACAGTTCATCGCAGCGCCATTGGGTAATGATAGGATGACTCCATTGGCCGAGCACAGTACCGATGCCCCCAATTTAATCAGCAGGTCTCTCCCCATCAAATTGGTCGGAGAATTTTTGGAGCAGGCATAACGTTGTTTCACAGTTTGACCAGCAATACCAGTGTTCAAAGGCTTTGTCACAGGCAGTCTTTCAGGTACCCCAGAGAAACCAGTCACCTCCACAGCTTTAGATGACAACAGTGCAGGATCAATGTCACAGTTCAAAGTTGAATAGGTTGCCCCTGTATCAATCAGAAAAGGCAGGTCACAATCCATAACCTTCATAGTAACCATGGGGTCTGCCATTCCCACGTTACTTTTTCTCTGTGGGCCCCGTCATTGTTCCTCCTCATATTGTGAGAGGTACACTTACCCCACACTTGAGGTGTATGCTGGATATTGTCCAGCAGGTGGAGCTGCTGCTGCATATGGTGCCTGATAACCTCCCCTTGTTTGTGGCATTTGTGATGATGGAGTGAAGGGTGGTGGAAAAGGATTAGTCGGGCACTCCTTCTTCCAGTGCCCCATCTGACCACACCCATGGCAAGCATTGGTACC
Source organism: Pholidichthys leucotaenia (assembly GCA_020510985.1). NCBI lineage: Eukaryota > Metazoa > Chordata > Actinopteri > Cichliformes > Pholidichthyidae > Pholidichthys > Pholidichthys leucotaenia. The sequence goes on from CM035839.1 coordinate 286,426,684, forward strand.
CTTAACCCTTCTACCTGGAATTCCCCTGCCTCTCCTCCCTCCACGTGGAGCCCCTCTATAATACTTTGATCACCTGTTCCACCCCGATAATATTGTCTCTGGGGTTGCCAAACAGGGGGTACACTGGGGCAGGTAAAACTGCCAGACCTGGTGGTGGTGTGGGCATTGGCCCTGGGGGGGGGGGGGGGGGGGGGGGGGTCCGGAGCCTGCTGTACCAACTGCTTGGCAGGTTTAACTTGTTTCTTTGCCTCATTTACCTCTCTTCTTGCCTTGTCTAACTGTAATTTTAACAGTTGCATTTCCTGACTGTCTTTGTCTGCTTTCTCTTTTTCTGTCTTCTCCTGCATTTTACGCATATGATGCGTAAAATGTCTTTCCCACATTTCCACAGTGCTGCTTGGAATATCTGGGTTGCTTTCCATAGCCTCTCTCACTACTTGAGGCACCTTTAACACTGCCTGCCTAAACGTGTCTCCGTGAAAATTAGATGTATTGGGGTGTGATCCTGCCGCTGCTGTCCATTCCATTTTGCATCTACTTACAAATACCATAGGACTCTCTCCTGACTTAATTGAAAAAGTCAAGGCCCTTAAAGCTCCTGGTGGAATTGGAAATTTCTGTCTCATTGCTGTACCTAATGCTGTTGCTGCGGGGGTGAATGGTGCCGAATCTGAAACCCCCTGAGTTCCTGCTATTTGTTCAATTTGTGACACCTCCACCACAGTTAAATGTCTCCCAAGCAGAGCTCTAAAATCTCCCATTGCTACGGTAACTCCTTGAGTTAACTGATCAAATTTAGACATCCACTGACCTCCACCCTCACAGGGCGGGGGCATCTATTCTGAAATGCCATTTATGTCTGTCCATGAAAATGATTGATATGTCCTGTCTCTACTTCTCATTACCAATGGGGCCTGAGTGTAAGTGTGACGCTCTCTGGCCTGTTTTATGTGTCTGTCTGTGTCATTAAGACGCCTGCCTGTGTATGGATTACATTCTTCATCACCCCAAATCCTGTGACATGTCTCCCTATCTCTCAAGTCGTAGGTCCTGTCTTGCATCTCCTTTTCCTGGTCTCCCATTACTCTCCTATCCTCATCTGACGTTCTTACCTCCCCTATCAATTGGTATGATTTATTCTCCTGCAGTGCCCTACCTTGCTGTCTCTGCTTCCTATTTTGCATATTTCTGAGAGCCTCTGTCATTGCATCATTACCTTCTCTCCACTGTCTACTCCTAAAATCATCTTGACCGTGGGGAGTGGATGATGCAAATACTGTTGGGGGAAGAAGCTGAATCTCCTCATTGTCTAGGTGATCACTCATTTGCCTACACTCATCATTGTCACCCCTGTGACTTCTCTGTGTATTCACTGTTCCTTCATCATCCGCATCCCATTCACCATCATTCACACTACCTTCACTCCGCTGGCTGTTTTTATTCCTGTTTGCCTTTCCAATTCTCTTATAGTAGTTTCCACACTCTGTAACCGCTTTCCCATACTCTTTTCTAATTGTAACATTCTCACCGCTTCCTCCAACCTTTCTATCTCACGTCTTTCTGCCTGCACTTCTTCTGTCTTGCTCTTCAGCAATCCTGTCAGCTGTTCAAATTCCTCCTTCGTTGTAACATGTTCTACCTCCACCAATCCTTCCTCTACTCTCACTAAAGGCATTTGATTCACATAATATGGTGGTGGTTGTGGTATATATCACTCATATCACACTTCTGAGAGAGAAGAAGAGGATCTTCAGGTCGGGGAACAGGGAGATGCTGAAGTCCGTACAGAGGGAGCTGAGGAGAAAGATCAGAGAAGGCAAGGACAGCTTCAGGAAGAAGATGGAGGACAAGCTGCAACAGAGCGACATCAGCGGGGTCTGGAGAAACCTCAAAACCATCTCGGGGCTCCAGAATACCTCCCCCCAGGCCACGGGGGGCAGGGAGTGGGCGAACAACCTGAATCTGTTTTTCAATAGATTTGACCAACCGCCCTCCCCCCTGTCTGCACAACAACCACTGCTGCCTCTAAAGAAATCAAGTCCTGCTGCCCACTCCCCACTCCACCAACACCCCCCCACTCCCAACACACAGCCCCCCATCCTGACCCTGACCGAGACCCAGGTGAGGACGGAGCTGAGGAAGATCAAAGCGAGGAAGGCGCCGGGACCGGACGGCATCAGTGCAAAGCTCCTCAAGTCCTGTGCAGACCAGCTGTGTGGGATTGTGACGTATATCTTCAACATGAGCCTGAAACTGGGGAGGGTACCACAGCTGTGGAAAACATCTTGTGTGGTACCTGTACCAAAAACTTCCCACCCCAAAGACCCGAACAGCTACAGACCGGTGGCCTTGACGTCCCACTTGATGAAGACCCTGGAGAGACTGCTCCTTGCTCACCTCCGCCCCCTGGTGGAACCAGCGATGGATCCACTCCAGTTCACCTACCAGCATGGCATTGGGGTGGAGGATGCGGTGATCTTCCTCCTTCACCGTTCTCTGTCCCACCTGGAGAAGCCCGGGAATATGGTGAGGATCATGTTCTTTGACTTCTCCAGTGCTTTCAACACCATCCAACCGATGATCCTGAAGGACAAGCTGCTGCGCGCAGGGGTGGACCAGCACCTGTCATCATGGATCCTGGACTACCTCACGAACCGGCCTCAGTTTGTGAGAACCCGGGACTGTGTGTCCGACACGATCATCAGTAGCACGGGGGCCCCCCAGGGAACGGTGCTGGCTCCCTTCCTGTTCACTCTTTATACTGCAGACTTCTCACACAACACAACACACTGCCATCTACAGAAGTTCTCTGATGACTCTGCGATCGTTGGCCTCATCTCCAGTGGAGATGAAGCTGAGTACAGAGGGCTTATCCAGGACTTCGTGGACTGGTGCCATCGGAACTGCCTCCAGATCAACGCGAGGAAAACTAAGGAGCTGGTGGTGGACTGCCGCAGGCATGGGCAGCCCCTCACAGCACCAGTAAATATACAGGGAACAGACATCGAGATGGTGACATCCTATAAGTACCTGGGTGTTCATCTGAACAATAAACTAGACTGGTCACACAATACTGACGCACTCTACAAGAAGGGACAGCGCAGGCTGTTCCTGCTGAGGAGACTCAGGTCTTTTGGTGTACAAGGGGCACTGCTGAAGTCATTCTATGACACGGTGGTGGCATCAGCCATCACTTTTGGAGTGGTCTGCTGGGGCAGTGGCATTACTGCAGCCGATAGGAAGAGACTGAACAAACTGATTAAGAAAGCTAGCTCTGTCCTGGGGCAGCGCCTTGATCCGATGGAGGAGATAGGAGAGAGAAGGACGGTGGCTAAACTGTCATCTCTGCTGGAGTCCGAGTTCCACCCTATGCAGGACATACTGGATGCACTGAGGAGCTCATTTAGCAGCAGACTACATCATCCCAGGTGCACAACCGAGAGGTTTCGTAGGTCCTTCCTACCAACGGCTGTCAGACTGTACAACCTAAGCAGGGCTGCTCGCAGAGATAGCAAAAAGACGTAACAAACTAATAGTTTTGTGAATGCAAAAGATGCAATAGACTTACACAATGGTCCCCTCTGGCATACAACTAGGAACATACCGGTCGCTATGGAGGGTGAGAATATGTATGGGCACATAATCATACCATGTAGGATAACTAAGTAGACGGTTATGCTGTTTCATCCCATCTAGCAACAATGCTCTGCACTGTGTGTGTTTATATATTTACATATTTATTCCATCTAGCTACAATGCTCCGCACTGTGTTTTTATATATCTACATATTATTCCATCTAGCTACATTGCTCCGCACTGTGTGTGTTTATATACTTGCATATTTATTCCACCTAGCTGCAATGCTCCGTACTGTGGGTGTTTATATATTTACATATTTATTCCATCTAGCTACAATGCTCTGCACTGTGTGTTCATATACTCATATATTTATTCCATCCAGCTACAATGCTCTGCACTGTGTGTCTGTGTGTGTGTGTGTATATATTTATTTTATAGTAATATGTACATATGTATATTAGCCGCTCTTGCTTGCTTGTTTTTTTCTTGCCTTCTGATTGTTGCTCTGAGTGTTGCTATCCCTGTGCTGTTGCAATCCTGGAATTTCCCCGTTGTGGGACTAATAAAGGCTTATCTTATCTTATCTTATCTTATCTTATATATTCCATACCTACATTTGTTAGAGCATGTGGAAATGTTTGGGACAGAATATACAAAGGAACTTCACACCTCTGAAAGAACAAAGGAATCTCACCACCATGTGAAGACCCATGACGTCACAGGACGCGGCGGCAACAGACTTGACACCTTCACCCCTGAGGGAGGAGACGTTTTCCCATCACCTCCCAAGGCGAAGGGAGGAGTTAACAGGACTAATGGGGGATTTAGATAATGGGGATTTCAGCTTGTGTTTTGCATGTCTTTGATGTGTGCCTGTATTTAACCAGCGAGCTGGGCAGAATTCTTTCTCTTGGCCTTCTGCCAAGCTCTGCACCAGATGAGACAAGATAGAAGAGTTTGTTCATTAAAGACTTTGCTTTTGTGATACAAAACCGCCTCGTTATTTCCAGCTCTTCTACACTGGTGACCTTGACGCGAGTATGGACCTGAGGCGTTCTTCAAGCGACTCATCCGCGGCGAATCTGACTTACGCCAGCGACAACGCAGACGAGGGAACAAGCAGACAGCTGTTCCCCCTGGCAGAGGGTACCAAGAGAGCTCAACCGAGCTCCAGCACCGCCGTGAGAGCCGAGGCAAGGCACTCTCACCCGGCGGGCACAACAGTGATGATGTGCACACACGCCGTCGCTGTTAAACTACCAGATTTCTGGCGAGAAGACCCGACCTCTTGGTTTCTCCAAGCCGAAGCCCAGTTCATACTGGCGGGCATCACGGCAGACGATACTAAGTTCTACCATATCGTCTCCAAACTCGACTCCGCCACTTCGAGGTGTGTGCGAAGCTTGATCCAGCGACCACCGGCCCGGGACAAGTATGAGACACTCAAGGCGACTATCGTAGCGAATTACGTCCCGTCGACGGAAGAAAGAGCCGAAAAAATCCTGGCAGTCTACGGCCACAGAGGGGGCAATCCAAAGACCCTCATGGAGGATTTACTGCAGCTCAAGGAGGAGGACAACGATAATTTCCTCTTTCAATTTATTTTCCTCAGCACGCTACCACCACACATGAGAGGGACACTCGCCAGTATGAAGTGCAACAATCATCAGGACTTCCGCACGCTGGCCAACGAGGCTTATCGGCTCGTCAACGCCTGCAGAGATTGGACACCCACAGCGGCATCCGCAGACCTCAAAACTGACGCCCCGAACCTTGGAGAGTCACAAACCACGGAGCAGACTCAACCCACGGTGACAGCAGCGCGGCCCAAGCGCAACAAACAGAATGACGTCTGTTATTATCACCACCGCTTCGCCGAGAAAGCCCGAAAATGTGTTCCCCCCCTGCAAGTTTACGATGTCGGGAAACGCCAAAGCCGAGGGCCGTTAACGGCAGCGGTTCTCGGCGAGAAAAATAAGCTGTTATACGTGACGGATGGACACACAGGCAAGCAGTTCCTCATCGACACAGGAGCCCAGCTGAGTTTCGTCATGCCCTCCCACGCAGATCGAGCCATGGGCACCCGGGGCAATGGAGCAGTGGCAGCCAACGGCTCGGACATCGACACGTTCGGGGAAAAGAGCCTGCATCTCCTTATTCACGGCCGCAGCTACAGATGGACATTTGTTGTAGCGGCGGTGAGTTTTAACTTGTTAGGCGCAGATTTTCTGTGTGCACACGGGTTATTAGTTGATCTAGCAAATAAGCGCCTGGTTAATGCACTGTCTTTTGCTTCTATTCCTTGCTCAGCTCGAGTCTCTCCACCACCTGTGCAGGCCAACGTCACCACGGCAGGAGGTAAGTTTGAGCAACTCCTCACCCAATTTCCAGCACTCACAACCCCCAAATTCTCAGCCACTGTAGCCAAACACGGGGTTAAACACTTCATTCCAACAACGGGACCTCCCGTTTTTGCCAAAGCTCGCCGCTTAGACGCGGCCAAGCTCAACATAGCAAGGGACGAATTTGCAGCTCTTGAAAAATTAGGCATTTGCGGACGTTCAAAGAGCCCTTGGGCTTCACCACTTCACATGGTTCCGAAATCCGACGGTTCTTGGAGACCGTGCGGAGATTACCGCAGATTAAACAACGCCACAGCGCATGACCGCTACCCCATCCCTCATATACAGGATTTTTCACTGCATTTAGCGAGCGCGCGCATTTTTTCAAAGATAGACTTAGTCCGCGGTTATCACCAAGTTCCAGTCCGAGCTGAAGACATTCCTAAAACAGCGGTTATAACCCCTTTCGGCCTTTTTGAATTCCTGCGAATGCCTTTCGGCCTCAAAGGTGCTGCTCAGACTTTTCAACGTATGATGGACGCAGTCTTACGCGACCTCCCCTTTGTTTTCGTCTACCTCGACGACATGCTGGTAGCCAGCTCATCGGAGGAAGAGAGCAGCAGAGGCTAGAAGAGCACGGATTAATAATTAATCCAGCCAAATGCAAATTCGGCGTATCGCAAATTGATTTTTTGGGACACAGAGTCTCCCCGAAAGGGGCAGCTCCGCTTCCAGACAAAATTCATGCGATAGAAGGTTTTCCACGGCCCCAAACGGTCAAATCGCTACAGGAATTTTTGGGGATGGTTAATTTTTACAACCGTTTCCTCCCTCATGTAGCTCAGCTCATGCAGCCCCTGTATGACGCGCTCAAAAAAAAAGAAAGCTTCCAACGCAGTCGAATGGACCCTGGAACGCGAACGCGCTTTTGCGGAAGTAAAAAACGCCCTAGCTAACGCCACAATGTTAGTCCATCCAGATCCCTCGGCCCGCATTGCTCTAACCCGCATTGCTCTGAGCCACGATCTCCCCCGCTACAAACAGTTTATTAAATGCCCCACCAGAGGATTAAACACACTGGATCACTGTTACACCACAGTGAAAGACGCATATCGCGCTGTTCCTCGCGCTGCGCTGGGATTATCTGATCACGTGATGGTTCACCTCATTCCCACATACAGACAGAGATTGAAGCTCACTAAACCTGTCGTGAGCACTACGAAGAAACGGACCAGTGAAGCTGAGGAGAAGCTGGAAACGTGCATGGAAATATCTGACTGGGGCATGTTTAAAGGAGCCACGCATGATCTGGATGAGTACACGGACACTGTGAACTCATATATCCACTTTTGTGAAGAGGTCATTCTTCCATCATGCACCAGGGTGAGTTACTCTAATGACAAACCCTGGTTCACAGCTAAGCTCAGACAGATCAGGAAGGAGAAGGAAGCAGCGCTGAAAAGTGGAGACAGGGACTGCTACAGGGAGGTTAAATACCGGTTTAACAGAGAGCTGAAGAGGGCTAAATCTGTGTATTCAGAGAGACTCCAGCAGCAGTTCACTGCTAATGATTCGGCTTCCGTGTGGAGAGGACTGAGGCAAATCACCAACTATCGGCCTCAGGCTCCTAAAGGTCAGGATGACAAAGCCCTTTGTCAAAGACTGTCCCAACACTATGCCCGTTTTGACACCTCGTCATCTGTGTCCAACTCCCCCCCTCCCTCCAGCTCCACAGCCTCCACAATCCCTACTTCATTAAAGGCACCCCCCCCCTCCTCCCCCCCTGCCCTTATCATCAGTGAGCAGGACATGCTCAAACAGTTCTCCAGACTGAACCCGCGCAAGGCCCCCGGCCCGGACGGCATGTCTCCCTCCACCCTGAGACACTATGCGAAACAGCTGGCTCCTGTCTTCACAGACATTTTTAACACCTCCCTTAAGTTATGCCACGTGCTGTCCTGCCTCAAATCCTCCACCATCATCCCTGTCCCCAAGAAGCCACGGATCACTGGACTTAATGACTACAGACCTGTAGCACTCACCTCTGTAGTCATGAAGTCCTTTGAGCGCCTGGTCCTGCCCCACCTCAAGTCCATCACCACCCCTCTCCTGGACCCGCTGCAGTTTGCCTACCGAGCCAACAGGTCTGTAGACGACGCAGTCAACCTGGCCCTCCACTCCATCCTGCAGCACCTGGACTCCCCGGGAACCTACGCCAGGATCCTGTTTGTGGACTTCAGCTCCGCATTCAACACCATCCGCCCCGCTCTGCTCCGGGACAAGCTGTCCCTGCTCAACGTGCCTGACTCCCTCTGCAGGTGGATCACCGACTTCCTGACGGACCGGAGGCAGCATGTGCGGCTGGGAAAGACTGTCTCAGACTCTACTAGCATCAGCACCGGATCACCCCAGGGCTGTGGACTTTCCCCCCTACTCTTCTCCCTTTACACCAACTCCTGCACCTCCAGCCACCAGTCTGTCAAGTTGATCAAGTTTGCGGACGACACCACCCTCATCGGGCTCATCTCCAACGGCGACGAGTCCGCCTACAGGAGAGAGGTGGCCCAGCTGGCGTCCTGGTGCAACAATAACAACCTGCAGCTGAACGCTCTGAAGACAGTGGAGATGATTGTAGACTTCAGGAAAGTCACTACCCCTCTGCCCCCCCTCACCCTCTCAGGCTCTCCCATCACCACTGCTGATTCCTTCCACTTCCTAGGCACTACCATCACCAGGGACCTCAAATGGGAGCCGACCATCGGCTCACTCATCAAAAAAGCCCAGCAGAGGATGTTCTTCCTGCAGCAGCTGAGGAAGCTCAAGCTACCCACCAAGATGTTAGTGCAGTTCTACACAGCCATCATCGAGTCCATCCTCACCACCTCCATAACCGTGTGGTACGCAGGAGCCACTGCCAGGGACAGACTAAGGCTGCAGCGCGTCGTGCGCACTGCTGAGAAGGTGATCGGCTGCAAGCTCCCATCTCTCCAGGATCTGTACATCTCCAGGACCCGGAGGCGTGCTGGCCGGATCATAGCCGATCCCTCACACCCTGGTCACGTACTGTTTGCCCCCCTCCCCTCTGGTAGAAGACTTCGGTCCATCCAGACTAAAACCTCCCGTCACATGAACAGCTTCTTCCCCTCTGCCATCAGACTGCTGAACACTAAGTGACTTATTGACTCTCGTGCACTATGTACAGCAGCTCAACCAGACTCATGTCAATCATCACTGTTTTCTTCCTGCATTACCGACTGCACTATATAGTTCTCCACAGTATCTGCTGCTCGCTAATATATTTTAACTGCTGACCAGTATCACTTACTCTTATTCTACACTTTATTGCATGTATAGTTTATTTCTTTTATCTTATCATGTTTAATGTTGCAGCATTGCACCGAGACAAATTCCTAGTTTGTGTACTACATGAACAATGGCAATAAACCTGATTCTGATTCTGATTCTGATTCTGATTCTGATTCTAACCACAGATGCTTCAGACTTGGCCATAGGGGCAGTTGTAGAACAACTTGTCAAGGGGGTCTGGCAACCTTTAGCATTTTTTAGCAAATCGCTAAACCCGACGGAACGCAAATACAGCACTTTTGACAGGGAGCTGCTGGCGCTCCATTTATCCATCCGCCACTTCCAGTTTTGGTTAGAAGGGCGGAGTTTCACGGCTTTTGTGGACCATAAACCGCTCACTTTTTTGCTATAGCTAAAATTTCAGAACCTTGGTCGGGCAGACAACAAAGACAGCTAGCTGCGATTTCAGAGTTCACCACAGACATTCGACATGTAGCGGGCAAACTTAACGTAGTAGCGGACTGTCTCTCTCGCGCTGTGGCACCGCCAGAGCATGAGGAGACAGATTACACTGCTTCAGCAGCTGAGCTTTTCCCTAACGCAAACACATATACAGCACCTATCCATGAAGGGATAGATTATGCAGCCATGGCGGAAGAGCAAGGTAGTGATGCGGATGTGCGCGCGCTCCTGTCTGGACCAACAGGGTTAAGGCTGGAGGAAAAAGGGTTGCGCGACGGCGTGCCCCCCCTAATATGCGATGTTTCAACCGGCCGACCTCGCCCGTTAGTACCAGCTGCTTGGCGCCGCCGCATTTTCGACGCAATTCACTCCCTCGCGCACCCAGGTGTGCGCGCCTCGGTCAAAATGGTTGCCGAAAAGTTTGTGTGGCCAGGCCTGCGCAAAAACGTAAAAGAATGGGCAAAAACTTGCATTCCTTGTCAGCGCGCCAAAGTACACAAACACACAAAAGCCCCTCTGGAGCCTTTTCCAATCCCTGCTAGAAGGTTCGACCACATTCATGTCAACCTCGTGGGGCCGCTGCCTTCCTCCCAGGGTTTCACACACCTGCTAACAATGATAGACCGCACCACGCGCTGGCCAGAGGCAATCCCTCTAGCGGCAACTACAGCGGAGGAAGTCGCTCGCGTTTTTCTAACAAATTGGGTGGCACGTTTCGGCGTCCCATCAGACATCACGTCAGATAGGGGGCCTCAATTTGTCTCAGAGCTCTGGTCAGCCATGTCCAACAGTTTAGGGGCAACAATTCACCGTACCACCGCTTATCACCCTCAGGCTAATGGGTTATGCGAGCGTTTTCACAGGTCCTTAAAGGCCGCCCTCAGAGCCTCATTAACGGACACAAATTGGGTAAATAAACTTCCCTGGGTTTTATTGGGGTTGCGTGCGGCACCTAAAGAGGATTTAGACGCTTCCCCTGCAGAATTAGTCTTTGCTCAGCCTATCAGACTACCAGGTGAATTTTTACCAGAAAACCCGGAACCAGGGCACCTCCCAGTCTCAAGGTTTTTAGGCAGTAACAGACCGGACTCTCTCCACGGTCCAGCTCATCACTCCTTTCCACGAGTTTTTGTTCCTCAAACTTTAAAAAATGCTGAGTTTGTTTTTGTTAAGCATGAAGCTCTAAAACCAACGTTACGCCCAGTATACGATGGCCCGTACAGAGTGCTGGAAAATGGTGACAAACACTTTGTGCTTGATTATGGGGATAGAAATGAAACAGTCAGCATTGACAGACTCAAACCTGCCTTCTTGTTGAGAGACGAACCTGCACAGCTGGCTCGAGCACCTCGGCGAGGTAGACCCCCCAAGAGAAAAGTCTCAGCCCCCAGGCAGGGAACAGATAATCTCTCTCCTTCCCACACTGCAGATTCCTCACAACAAGGTCCCAGCAGGACGCCTAAACCTACCTACAGCAGCTTTGGGAGAAGGTTGAAACCCAGACTGCACAGGGACTGATTACACCACTCTGCAATTTTTCGCTAATTGTGCCGCAACAGTTTAGGACTGACTTATGATTATACTATGCTGTTATGTTTTCATTGAACTCTCTTAGGAGCATAGCTGCTTGAAAGTTTCTTCTGTGGCAACAGCTGTAACACGTAGTATGTCTTAGTAATTACCCTAGATTGTGAATCTTTCTGTGTCCTTTCATAGTTGTTTGGGGGGCCTGTGGTATATATCACTCATATATTCCATACCTACATTTGTTAGAGCATGTGGAAATGTTTGGGACAGAATATACAAAGGAACTTCACACCTCTGAAAGAACAAAGGAATCTCACCGCCGTGTGAAGACCCATGACGTCACAGGACGCAGCGGCAACAGACTTGACACCTTCACCCCTGAGGGAGGAGAGGTTTTCCCATCACCTCCCAAGGCGAAGGGAGGAGTTAACAGGACTAATGGGGGATTTAGATAATGGGGATTTCAGCTTGTGTTTTGCATGTCTTTGATGTGTGCCTGTATTTAACCAGCGAGCTGGGCAGAATTCTTTCTCTTGGCCTTCTGCCAAGCTCTGCACCAGATGAGACAAAATAGAAGAGTTTGTTCATTAAAGACTTTGCTTTTGTGATACAAAACCGCCTCGTTATTTCCAGCTCTTCTACAGTGGTGGCCGTTCCCCCTCTAAATCTGCCAAATTAGGGTAAAGGGACGGCACCGTAAAGGCTGTCAGTCCCGATCCCTCTTCCTTTTGTCCACTCTGTTGCTCCTCTTGAACCAGTTTTTCTTTATTATTCCCCATTGCCTGTTTATTCATTATTTCAATGCCACCCACAGCTGCGCTGACTACTGCTGAATCATGTATTAAACTGCTCCTTGCTTCCGCTTCCACTATCTGCTTTTTTTCTTTTTCCTGCGCCACGTGTGCACTCCTTAATTTTACACCATCTACTGCAGCAGAAAATGTATCCAGATTGTGAATGAGCCTTTGCTCGTTTTCTCTTTCTTCAATTTTCTCTTTTTGTTTCCTTCTTACCACAAATCCTGCCACTGTCACGTCTCTCATAGCATCAATTCCTTTCATCTTCTTTTGCTCCAAATCCATTAACATCTCAGTCAAACTCTCCTCCTTGTCTGGGTTTAAAATGCCTTCTTCTGTTAATTTCTGATACAATTTCTCACACTTCTTAACATCTTTTCTGTCTTTTGGTTTTATACCGCTAATCATTTGGGTCACTACCCAATCCCACTGTTTTTTCATATTTTCTTTAGTTAAACCAACCTGCTGCTCGCCTTCCTTTCTCTGAAGCAAGCCAGCAGCTTCCTGCTCCGCTCGCTTCTCCCCCTCCCTTCGCATTCCATAGACTCTGTCCTCTCCTTTCCTCCTTTTTTTTTCAGCAGAGCAAGCCTGCCGCTCGCCCTCCCTTTCAATCTCACCAGACTGTCTGCCCTCCTGTGTTTTCTTTTCTTTCCTTTTTTTTTTATCAACCACAGTATTGATTCCAAACTCACAGCCTTACAAATATAACACCAATAGCAATTGCAGCACTGATTATAGTATTTTAAGGTGCACTACTTCTTAGGGCCTCTCACCCAGATTTTATGATTAATGTCTTAATCAAAGGCCTCCAACCTGTGCCAAAAGTGATTCAGAAGGCGCTACTCCTCCGGGCTTCTAACCCAGAATTTTCTATTCGCGTTGAAATTGAAGGAATCCAACCTAGCATGGCTTTCGGAGATGCTACTCCCTGGGGTGCCACCTCGACCCAGAATTTACAGCCTCCGTCAAGGCTGATGGCCTCCAACCGAGCCTCCCATCCTCACAAATCACGGACCAATTAAGTCAGTCCGTGAACCTGTAGTTGGGTTGAATGATCTCTATATATATGCAGCTATATCATCCGAGCCGGGGGGCCTTTCACCTCCCCGTTCTTTTGCCGTTCCTGTCCCAAGCTATCAGCCTAATCAGTCAGACTGTGATCGGTCAGTCAGGCCGAGTACAGCACTTTTACTCGAGCCAGGGGGGCCTTTCACCCTCCCGGTCTAACGGTCTTTTAAGCAAGCAATCAGCAAAAACATCTACTATATTCAACCGCTTTAATCTAGGACACACACACAAGCCGCTTGACAACACAGACTTTGGTTATAGCCAATAGCAGAACTTTGATATAACAGGCGTCTGCTTACCTCTTTTTCAGGCCGGCCGTGTGTGTTGTCAGTCGGCGTTGTGGGTCCGCTGTCTACTCCAGTCGTCTGGACCTTGACCTCTCCGCCCTTTATGGCTGGACGAGCCCCCAAAATTGCTGGAATGCTTTTGTCCCTCTTACTTGTTGTCTATGTGTGTGTAAGCATTCCTCCCGGATTCATTGATAAAGGCACTTGGAGAGAGTAAATCTTGGAAGATCTGTATTTATTTAAGAACTCAGAACTCAGAACTCAGAAAAGATTTATTGCCAAGTACATTAACAGATAACTGATAACAGATCACTGATAACATACGAGGGATTTGACTTGACACAGAAAACGACCTGCATTCCCGGTGACACGGCTGCATCTGTGAACGCGCCTGTCAACAGAAGGGTACAGGAAGCATGGGAAGAAAGGATAATACAATAGGAAGGAGCAAAAAAATCATTGATTTCAGAATAGTGGTCATATATGATCAATATTATGATTCTAAGAAAAAAAAGCCCTCAATGCACAGTCAGCAGACAAAAAAAGTTCACAAGGACACAGAGAGAGCAGTGAGTGAATCCTCTTTATCATCAGTTTTGTGAATCAGTATGAGTGTAATGTTGAAAGTAGGTGTTTGTATCAGTTAAGAACAACAAGGACTCTTTGGCAGGAGATGTTTTGTCTGGCTGCTGGCATTGTCCTTGAGCCATGCAGCTGCCTGTCCGAAGGCCGTGAGCTCAATGTTTTGAAAACAAAAGCTGCAGATGATCAGGAGGATTTTTGTGAGGGAGTCAGATTTCGTCGAATAGTACTGATCACAGAGAGAAAAAACTTTATATTCTCTTACAGATTCAGTACTTAATCCTTCATTGCTGGACGTTGAATCCTTCATGAATGGCTCTAAGCGTAATCATGATGTAATCCACCTTCCGAGACAGTTCTCCATTTGCCGCTATCAGAGTCCCCTCCATTTTTTCAATTTGATGGTTGCACCTAGCCTGGCCAGCATTTTGATAGGTTGTGTCTGTCACCATGGGTTGAGATGCCGTCTCGGCACTCAGCCCATGTTTTCCCTCATCCCTGCTTCCCATTGAGCAGCGTCTCAGCTGGCCCCCAGCTGGCAGCATTATGGACGGCTGGGGCCAATTAGTCTTCATCAGCTGGGGCGCTGCCAATGAGGATAAATAGGAGCAGCCTCGATGACTCGGGGCTGCGACATAAACACATTGCTAAGCTGAAGCCCCTTCGTCTGGTGTCAGCTTATACTCCTCTTGCAGCATTCCTGTGTTTGTATCCCGCTGTGAGTATGTACGTCTTGCTACCCCCACGTCCGGTACGAGCTGCTTACCTTTGCGCTGTGCAACCTGTGAGTGAACCTCTGCAGGAGTATCTGTGCTCTCCTCATCCCTTCCCCTTTACCCTGAATAAAATATCACGACTCACTGGCTTGCCCCTGGCTCTGATTGCCCGGCTCCCTAGAGCCGGATATGACAGTATGTCGCAGCCAGAAGAGTTGCCGGCGGCCGTGAGTCGCTGTGGAAATGTACCTTTCTGTCCGGGTGTCAGCGCTGCTAGCATGCCGTTTCCCAGGAGTCACTTCCGGCGCCAGGGCGACGAGCTGAGGTCCATCTCGGAGGCTGTCGACGGGACGCTCTTCACCCTGCACGACGCCTCCAACGCGAGACGCTGGCATCCGGGCCGTGCTGAGGAACTCCTGGACTGTCACCCTCACTCTCTGTACCATCTGGAGGACAGTGCCAGGATAGACGCTGCAGGTACACAGCGAGAGAAGCTCCACGGGGTGGATGGAAATCCCGGCAGGGAGTCGAAGTGGGCGACGTCTTTCCCCGCTTCGGAGTCCCGTTCCTGCCGTCATTCCAGTCCGGGAGTTCGCGCCAACCAGAGGACTTCCCCCGACCTGCGCCACGACACTCGGGATTCCCTTCAAGGAGCCGCAGCTGACAGCAGTTATGTCCGGGGTCGAGTGGCTGTCGCGAGCTCTACTGTGTTTCCTGTCACCACCTTCAGGCATGTGGCGGCGGCAGGGAGATTGATGGTGTGGACTTCAGGGCTACGAAGCTTTCCCGTGCTCGGCGCCTTCCTCGCCTCGTTCTCTGATCTGGAGCGGCGAATCCTGGGTTTCCCCCTCGCTTCGTTCCCTGGGAATAGCCGCCATCACATCGCCGAGTCACCTCTGCACGAACCTCGTCCGGATCCAGTTCTGGGCTATCGTCAGGACCGTTCCTCCCACGCAGCTGTCATCCCTTCGCCTCGTCAGTGTGGAGACTCTACAGCCTCGTCCCTTGAGCCTCGTTCCCCCGCTGTCATTCCTGGACATTCGGGCTGGCTCACCCCGGCTGTTTTCCCCTCCTTCTCGACGCGCTTCCTGACTGCTGTGTGTGCCTGGAATTCCGGCCTGGTGAGCTCTCTGCTGGAGACAACGCGAGCGATCCTCAGACTAACTCCCGGGGGGTCCTCCGTTATCGCCGGGCGGGGAGAGGAAGAAACAGAATCCACTACAGCAGGCGATACTCAACCTCCAGGAGGCAGGCAAGTCATTGTTTTTTCACACCTGCTTAATGATTTGCTCTGTCACATCCCTGGAGAAGTTCAGGGTTCGCAGCTCCCTGAACTCTCCCCACCTGCTGTAACTTGTATTCCTAATCCCGCATCCTCTGTGTCTCTCTCCGCCGAGCGGTCCCCGGCTCCGGGTCAACGTGGTGGGATATGGAGAGGGCCTGTGGTTCCGCAGCTACATTGCAGACGGAGGAGGGGGATTGACTGCTGCGTGGAGTCTACGCCGACGACTGAGCGTCCCCGGGTCTCCACGGAGGAGCGGTTCGGTCCGGCGGGACGAGATTCTTCTGGCTTCACGCCGAGTGGATCGTCGGCGGGGTTACCTGAGCTGGAGGAATCTCAAGCTGCGCTGACCATCGTGCTGGCTGCGGGGCCCGACGCGGCTAGATGGGAGCCTGACAACGACCTCCTGACGACGGATCCTGGATCTTCGCAGTCCTGGACGGCGTCAGAACCCGAGATCAGGCGAGTGCTCTCCTTTCTTTTCTCTCTTTTTATCCCCGAGCACTTCAGCCTATCTCCAGGGGAGACGAGCCGGGTGCAGCCGTCCGCTGCGTCTGAGCTCGTCTCGCCGGGTTCTGGCGCTGCCGGTGATCCTGATCCCGGTTCTGTTTTCTCTTCTGAGCCTTCTTCCAGGGTCACCGGCAAGGAGTTGCTGTTCCTCGTGGTGCTGGAGGGTCCGGGTTCAACGTTGGAGGTCGGTTCTGGTGCAGTATTCAACGTGGGTTCGCCCGAGACCCAGTCGGGGTCCAACGTGGGTTCGCCTGAGGCCCGATCGGGGTCCGACGTGGGTGCTGCCCCAGTATTGTCCAGGTCCGGTGAGGAGGTGGCCGTTTTCCTGCGGCCTGACGCCCGCCGCCCTCGTCATCGGCTCTCCCCTGAGCCTCTTCCACCGGGATCCGCTCTGATCCTTCGCCCGTCTCAACGGTCCTGGTGGTTGAGTGATGCAGGTCGACGACCCGACCCACAGAACTTTCGGTTCGGTGATCTGGTTCCCCCCACTGGTCTGTTTCCCTCTGGGCAGCCTGGTTCGGCTGCCGGTGGACTGGATTCCTGGGATCTGGGTCCAGAGTTCGCCGTCCGAACACTTCTCTTCCCCTGATTCGCCAGCTGGACAATGGGCGGGGAGATCTCCGGAGCCATCTCGGCCATTTTTGGACTCTGCCTGCCATTCACCTCGGGTGTCACTTTTTCTTTTGTTATTAAGGTCACTCGGGTGTAATGTTTTGTCCTGTTGGTGGATTCGTTTTTATAGTGCTGTGTTTTCCATCACTCATGCTCAGCATTTTACTTTTTGTGCCATGTTTTTAGCCTCGTTTTTTGTATTGTAGAGTTATGTTTTGTTTTCCGTAACACCATGCTCTGCAGTTATCCATTTATTCCAGTCACTTTCATTTCTTTAGGTGACTGGGTATTTATACAGTATATTCGTGTGTGTGGGGGTTTTTCTTTGCCTGCACTCAGTATTTCTTTTTTGTCCTGTTGGTTCATTATAGAGTCATGTGCCTTGTTTTTTGTAACACCATGCTCTATAATTGTCATTTGTTCCAGTCACCCTCACTTTTCTTGGTGACTGTGTGTGTATGTACTTAAATTAGCGCTGTGTATAGGTTCCCCTTTATTTAACCGTACTCAGCATTTTTTGCCCTGTACCTTTTTGGTGGTTCTTTTTTCATTGCTCTGGGTCACGCATGGTTGGTACTCTCTGGGTAGTATGTAACCGGCGTGCTGACCCAGTTCTTCTCCCCATCTGTACCTGGGTTAATTATTCTGTTTTGTCAGTATTGTATTTGGGTTTTTCTTTCCCGCTACCCTACATTGCCCCATTGGTGTTGTCCTTCCCTTGGCTTCTTCCCCTCCGGTCCGCCTCCCTTCCTCCCACCCTAGGTGGGGGGGGGGGGGGCTGGGATGTTCCTGGTCGTTCAGGAGCCCGACCTTGAGGGGGGGGCTCTGTCACCATGGGTTGAGATGCCGTCTCGGCACTCAGCCCATGTTTTCCCTCATCCCTGCTTCCCATTGAGCAGCGTCTCAGCTGGCCCCCAGCTGGCAGCATTATGGACGGCTGGGGCCAATTAGTCTTCATCAGCTGGGGCGCTGCCAATGAGGATAAATAGGAGCAGCCTCGATGACTCGGGGCTGCGACATAAACACATTGCTAAGCTGAAGCCCCTTCGTCTGGTGTCAGCTTATACTCCTCTTGCAGCATTCCTGTGTTTGTATCCCGCTGTGAGTATGTACGTCTTGCTACCCCCACGTCCGGTACGAGCTGCTTACCTTTGCGCTGTGCAACCTGTGAGTGAACCTCTGCATGAGTATCTGTGCTCTCCTCATCCCTTCCCCTTTACCCTGAATAAAATATCACGACTCACTGGCTTGCCCCTGGCTCTGATTGCCCGGCTCCCTAGAGCCGGATATGACAGTGTCCATCTTCAACAATTTGCGGTACACCAGGACAATCCCAGATCCAATCAGAACGATCCCAATCACCATTACTACGAAGACGTACAAATCTTCTACATCTTCGATGGAAAGATCAGTCAGGCACAAGAGTTTCCAATTACTTGTTTCCCGTAAATAGCCCGCAGCAGCCGTTCCTGTGGGGCAAACAACCTCCTCCGGGGCACTTTTCCTCGTTGAAAAGATAGTGTCAATTGCGTTCAAAGCCCAGCTTATTAATTCCATAATTTCTTTCGATAATCAGCAGTAAAGACGCAGACAGACGACAGCAAGCTGGGATCCAGTTAGTTAGGGGAGGAAGAGATAAGTCAGAGCAGGAGAGAAGAAAAAGGCGTCTGCTCTCTTTGGAGGGCGGAAGTGAAGCAGGTTGAATATAGAATTACAGAGCTCTGGGTCACAATTCTGTCCCTAACAAGCAACAAGTATTGTCAGGGCTTGAAGTCTGACTGACTCTGCTCTCCCTGACCCAGTCATATTTATGTGAGTCCAAGCATGCATTATCAGTGAAGGCAGCTGCAGCGGTCCGTAGGAGTAAGCAGTCCGTTCCTCGCACAGGGTGTAACACCTGAAGGTCGTTCCTCATCCTAGGTCAAAGTGGCTGAGTTTCGGTCACTCCTTAACACAGCCGGTTCTCTGTTTCCTCCCATACATCACAAGATGTTGTTATTCTCTGTGCTGGGACAGAGCTTCACTCCCTTTTTGCAGATAATGAGCCACACAGTTGGCAATATACTTCCATTGTAGTATATTGGTTATATTACCTAAGCATAAGCAGAGCACACATATTTTGAGTCACACAGACAGCTGTTATAAAAGATTATATTGATCACTTTACCCATCAGTGGCCACGAATGCAAGTGCAACTAGTTCATCCTTGCGTTTGCGGGTACAACCGGGAAGACCCCTATGGATACAATATGCTCGTAGTATGGTGCGCATTTAGGGCCCATATATAGTATGCATGTATGGTATGCATTTTCCCTCACATATGTTAAGTAGGCGTGACGGTGCATACTCTGGGAACTTCACGTCTAAACGGCCAAGAAGTCCTGACCTGGCGGAGACCGCGGGAGGTGTGAAGGGGTTTCTTGAAAGACGGGAAGTCAGAGAGAATGTCCCAGCAGGAGCCCCCGAGGCTGAAGAGTTGAAAGACAATAGGGACGCCAAGGAGCCTTGGAAGCTATATGTTTACTGAAGGACTGTGGGCTGGGAATGTGATATTTGATGTTGGGGGGTTTTGTGTCTCTGCAGAGTATAAGAGCTGTGTTGAATGATTGTTCTCCCTCTTTTGTTGAGATACTTGCTTGATAGAGGATGTAGACTTTCAATAAACCTTTCCTGAGAAATAAACTCAGTCTCGTCCGTGAAGGCATCCTCTACACTGGTGACCTGCGACAAACCATGGCCGGTGACGATGAGCTTTCCGCACCGGACTCTTCAGGAGCCAACCGGGTTAACGCAGCTACCGCACTACAGCTGCCTGATTTCTGGCAACATAACCCGCGCTCCTGGTTTACCACTGTGGAGGCGCAGTTCCACCTTCGGGGAATCTCAGCGGACACAACGAGGTTCTACCATGTCATCGCAAAGCTGGACAGCCTCACAGTGCAGCGGGTGGAGAGCCTGACCAACCACCCGCCCCAAGACGACAAGTATGGCGCACTGAAAGCCGCCCTCATTCGAGCCTTCACTCCCTTGCTGGGAGAGCGAGCAGAGAAGCTCCTGGCGCTGACAGAAGGGGAAGCAGACAGGCCAGCAGATCTGATGGCGAAGATGATGAGCCTGAGAGGCGAGGATGACGACAGCTTTATCTTCGCCCACCTCTTTTTCAGAACGCTACCGCCAGCGGTGAGAGTCACCCTGGCCAGCTCACAGCCACTCAACAGCCGTGACTACCATGAGCTGGGCCAGGAGGCGCAGCGGCTCGTCGACGCCCATAGACGACACGCAGCCACGACGGCAGCAGCAGAGCTGAACGCACCCCCGCGAGACGAGGGGAGACCAGAGGCTGCAGCACTGGACCCACTGACGTCGGCAGCGGCAGAGGCCAGGAGAAGCGGGGCTGACAACACCCTCTGTTTCTACCATCGACGCTTCGCCGAGAGAGCGCGCAGATGCACCCCACCGTGCCGATACCAGCGCCAGGGAAGTGCCAGGACCAAGAGCCGGTAGCAGCTGTGACTCTCGGCACGAAGAACAAGCTGCTTTTCGTGACAGATACAAATTCGGGGAAAGAATTCCTGGTGGACACAGGCTCCCAGCTGAGTTTTGTCAAGCCTGCCTACGCGAACATGCTGACGCCTGCCAGCGGACCCCTGGTGTTAGCGGCGAACGGCTCCACGATCAAAACCTATGGGGAGAAGACGCTCCTCCTATCTCTCCACGGCCGCACCTTTGAGTGGACCTTCGTTGTGGCCGCAGTTAGCAACAACATGCTAGGTGCTGACTTTTTATGCTCAAACAGTTTATTGGTTGATCTTGCTAATAGACGTATTGTAAATGCTTTTTACTCTATCTCCTGCACAGCTCGGGTGGCCCTGCCTTCTGCACATCCCAATGTCACAGCTGCGGGTGGTAAGTTTCATGCACTACTCAATCAGTTTCCAACACTCACGGTCCCAACATTTTCAGCGTCAGTTGCCAAACACGGGGTCGAGCATTTCATAACTACCTCTGGCCCCCCTGTTTTTGCAAAAGCTCGGCGCTTGGACCCAGCTAAACTGGCCATTGCGCGCGAGGAATTTGCCAACTTGGAAAAACTGGGCATTGTTAGACGCTCTAACAGCCCTTGGTCGTCACCCCTGCACATGATGCCCAAGGCTGACGGCTCGTGGCGCCCTTGCGGTGATTTCCGCAGATTAAATAATGCTTCAGCACATGACCGCTACCCAATTCCGCACATCCAGGACTTTTCGGCACATTTTGCGGGGGCGCGCATCTTTTCCAAAATAGATTTGGTGCGCGGTTATCACCAAGTCCCAGTCCGCGCGCAAGACATACCCAAAACGGCAGTTATAACCCCTTTCGGGCTCTTCGAGTTTTTGCGCATGCCTTTCGGCCTCAAAGGCGCCGCGCAGACGTTCCAACGCATGATGGATGCAGTGCTGTGTGGCCTCCCTTTCGTGTTCGCTTATTTGGATGATATTTTGGTAGCCAGTACATCTGAAGCCGAACACGAACGCCACCTCACAGCCGTTTTTCAGAGGCTGACAGAACACGGGCTGATAATTAACCCAGCGAAATGCCAGTTCGGGGTAGCGCAAATGGATTTTTCGGGGCACCGCGTGTCTCCAGAGGGCGCGGTCCCGCTGCCGGATAAAGTGCGCGCGATAACGGATTTCCCTCAACCGCAGACAGTTAAGGCACTGCAAGAATTTTTGGGGATGGTCAGTTTTTATAACCGCTTCCTCCCCAACGCGGCACGGCTCATGCACCCATTGTACGCGGCACTAAAGAAGCAAAAACCTGCATCTAAGGTCGAGTGGTCCCTGGACCGGGAGCGCGCTTTCTCACAAGTCAAATCGGCCCTCGCGAACGCTGCGTTATTGGCACACCCGGTGCCAGCAGCTCGCATGGTGCTAACCACGGACGCTTCCAACGTGGCAATGGGGGTGGTTGTCGAGCAACTGGTAGCAGGGAGCTGGCAACCACTTGCGTTTTTCAGCAAAACATTGCGCGATAACGAGCGTAAATACAATGCGTTTGATAGGGAGCTTTTAGCCCTGCATTTGGCCATCCGCCACTTCCAGTTCTGGTTGGAGGGGCGCCGTTTCACCGCCTTTGTAGACCACAAACCATTAACATTTGCAATGGCCAAAATTTCAGAGCCTTGGTCGGGCCAACAACAGAGACAGCTGGCTGCGATTTCGGAGTTTACCACCAACATTCAACACGTGGCGGGCAAACACAATGTCGTGGCAGATTGCCTCTCGCGCGCAGTTGCACTGCCAGGCCCCCGGGGGCAGACTCGGTGGCTGTAGACGCGGGCCAGGCTTGCGGTGCGGAAGCGCTCACAGCTCCGGTCTGCGTTGGTTTAGATTATGCAGCCATGGCCGCCGAGCAGGTTAACGATGCGGACGTGCGCGCGCTCCAGTCTGGGCCAACAGGGCTAAGGCTGGAGCACAGGGTGCTTCAAAGAGGTATGCCCCCCCTAATCTGCGATATCTCCACGGGGCGCCCCTGCCCCGTGGTCCCAGCTGCATGGCGTCGCCGCGTTTTTGACTTAATACATTCGCTGGCACATCCGGACGTTCGCGCGTCGATCAAAATGGTAGGAGAGAAGTTTGTTTGGCCGGGGCTGCGTAAACAGGTCAAAGAATGGGCTGCAGCCTGCACAGCGTGTCAAAGAGCAAAGGTACACAAGCACACGCGGGCCCCTCTAGAACCTTTTCACATCCCAGCCAAACGCTTCGATCACGTGCATGTCGACTTGGTGGGACCCCTCCCGCTGTCACAGGGGTTCACACACCTTCTAACTAAGGTGGACCGCACTACGCGCTGGCCAGAGGAGATTCCCCTGGCGTCAACCACAGCAGCAGACGTTGCGCGTGCTTTTTTAACGACTTGGGTCGCGCGCTTTGGAGTCCCGTCAGACATAACGTCTGACAGAGGACCCCAGTTTGTTTCTGAGCTCTGGTCATCCATGGCACTCAGCCTGGGGGTGAAAATTCATCGCACCACTGCATATAACCCCCAGGCCAACGGTTTGTGCAAACGCTTTCATCAGTCATTGAAAGCAGCCCTCAGAGCGGCTCTCACGGACACAAATTGGGTTGATAAGCTTCCATGGGTTTTATTAGGGTTGCGTTCGGCACCTAAAGAAGATTTGCAAGCCTCTCCGGCCGAGCTAGTCTTCGCCCAACCTCTCCGGTTACCGGGAGAATTCCTTCCTGAGAACCCCGCACCAGATCGCCCCCCCGCTCAGCTGCTGCAGAGCGACGCGGGATCAAACACCCTCCCCGGCCCAGTTCATCACAGTTTTCCACGCGTTTTTGTGCCTAAAGCCTTAAAGAATGCAGAATTCGTCTTTGTTAGACACGACGCACAGAGGTTAGGTTTAAGACCACCTTATGATGGACCGTTCAGAGTGTTAGAAACCGGGGAAAAGCATTTTTTGCTCGATTTGGGAGACAGGAGGGAGTTAGTCTGCATTAACAGACTCAAACCCGCTTTTGTGTTAGCTGATGAACAAGTGCAGGTAGCCAGGGCCCCCTGTCGGGGCAGGCCACCGGGGAAACACTCTGCTAAGTTTTCACGACGATGTGCTAATGACTCTGATCCACAGATGCAAGAGACAGCCACAGGCAGAGCGAGACCTGCTCACAGCAGGTATGGCAGGCGGTTGAAGCCCAAGCAGTTGGATGTGTGATATGTTGTGCCAAAATTTTTTTTTCATTTTCGTTCTGTGTAATATGTCATGATTCTATGCATCTGGGGTGTAAGTTGTCCTTATTTAGACGTTTGGGGGGGGGGGGGGTTATATGGTGCGCATTTAGGGCCCATATATAGTATGCATGTATGGTATGCATTTTCCCTCACATATGTTCAGCAGGCATGACGGTGCATATTCTGGGAACTTCACGTCTAAACGGCCAAGAAGTCCTGACCCGGCGGAGAACGTGGGAGGTGTGAAGTGGTTTCTTGAAAGACGGGAAGTCAGAGAGAATGTCCCAGCAGGAGCCCCCGAGGCTGAATAGTTGAAAGACAATAGGGACGCCAAGGAGCCTCGGAAGCTATATGTTTACTGAAGGACTGTGGGCTGGGAATGTGATATTTGATGTTGGGGGGTTTTGTGTCTCTGCAGAGTATAAGAGCTGTGTTGAATGATTTTTCTCCCTCTTTTGTTGAGATACTTGCTTGATAGAGGATGTAGACTTTCAATAAACCTTTCCTGAGAAATAAACTCAGTCTCGTCTGTGAAGGCATTCTCTAAAATAGATCAGGAACTTTCCATAAATTAAATGTATCAATAGAGTATGTTTGGTAGCCATGTTCCCATGATGCTTTGCGCGAGCCCAGATGCGAAAATTGCTTATAGTTGAAGGATGTTTCTTAAAGTGACAGGCTTTGGACTTCCGGGAAGATGGCGGAGAGACATAACACTTAAACAAAGAGCTCTCCCTAGCCGGATTAAAAATCATCGGTAAATGGCCAACTCGACATAAACGAATCAATAAACTAAGGGATGAAAACACGAAGGAACCGGGCACAAGGACAAAAACAGGGTAAAATTGAAGAATTCCTCTCCAACAACGCAGGAAAAACCGCTGTACGCAAAGCCCAAAAAAGCAAGATGTCTACAGCAGAGAAAATGGAGGACACCAGACTCGACAACATGAACGCTGGCATCGCCAGTTTGGGTGAAGAGTTAAGAGAATTCAAGCGACAGCTACAACAGGATTTAGCGGCTCTTAAGGAGGAACTGAAAAAAGAAATTAAGGAGGAAATCATGGACCTCCGAAGAGAAATGGAGCGTAAATTAACGGAAAACATGGAGGAGCTGCGCTCCCAGCGGGCGTGTATGACAGAAGCGCAGACCCGAATTTCGGAACTAGAAGATTGGAAAAGCGAGGCAAACAAACAACTACAGACCCTGACGACGCAAACGCAGAGGATGCAGGAGAAAATAAACGACTTGGAGAGCAGATCCAGACGAAGCAATATGGGCATCTTTGGAATTCCGGAGGGCATTGAAGGCAACTCGATGACAAAATTCATGGATCAGTTCTTAAAAAAAGAACTGGAAATACCCGGAGAAACGGATCTGCAGATTCAACGGGCGCACAGAACACCGGCACAGAACCCGAAAACAAACTCTCCACCCAGGTCAGTTGTGGTAAACTTTGTGAAATATGACATAAAGGAAAGAATCCTGACGCAAGCATGGAAAAAAAAGATACGAATCGGCGACAAACAGGTATTTTTTGACCATGACTACCCGACAGAAATCGTGCAGCAGCGGAAGAAATATGCCAATATTAAAAAAACGCTGAAAGAGAAAAAAATTAGATTCCAAACGCCGCTAACGAAAATGAGGATTCATTGGGAGGAAGGCACAAGAACCTACAACACGGCCGAAGAGGCAGCGCGGGATATGATGGAGCGGGGCCTTGAGGTGAGCGTGCCGAAGGAGACGGCTGGAGCAGCGGCGGCCCTGAACGCACCACGACAGACGGAGTGGAGACGAGTGAACGGCGGAAGAAGGGGGAGAGACGTAGAGCAGCGGGCCCAGGACAAGCTACAAGGCTTTCAACTGAAAGCCTAGATCATAACAAAGATTAAGAAAGGCACAGAAGAAATGAAGGCCAAGAAGACAAGGTAAAAGAGAAACAGACGGCTAGGAGAGGTTTAAGTGATATTTGTTGGACATTTCTAGACTTATGACTATTACTTTGATAGTAATTAGAAGTCTAGGGAGGGCCCTTCACTCTGTGAAGACAAACCCCCCACCCACCAACAGGGACCAGTGGGCAGAAGAAAGGCCCAAAGTACGGAGGTCGAGATTTTTTAATGTGTTTTTATATAAATATGTGTTATTTTTGTTGTTAAAGGGGCTAGGAGCACAAGTTAAAAAAATGGAAAAACATGAATATGGGTAAAAATCTTAAGATAATGACACTAAACGTGAATGGTCTGAACTCACCTGTTAAAAGGGAAAGAATAATAAGAAAATTCAAGAAGGAAAAAGCTGAAATTATATTTATGCAAGAGACACATTTGAGCAAGACAGAACATGTGAAACTAAAGAGATTTGGCTATAAGAACTCCTACTACAGTTCATTTAAGGGAGGAGCAAAAAGGGGGGTTATGATACTAATCTCAAATAAAATACAATTTGAAAGTGAACAGGAAATCCAGGATAAAGAAGGCAGGTATGTAATAATAAAGGGAAGAATAGATGGTATGCAGATGACATTAGTGAACATCTATGCCCCACCAGAAAGTGACAAGGGTTTTTTTCAACATCTGTTTGATCTCATAGCAACACACAGTGAAGGAGTCCTAATTTGTGGAGGAGACTTAAATGCTGTCATGGATCATGAAGTTGACACAACAAGTGTTAAGAAGACAAAAAAACATGTAACAAAGTTCATAAGAACCTCACTGGCAGAAATGGGTATGGTAGACATATGGAGGGACCTGCACCCACTCGAAAAAGACTATACACATTATTCAGCAGCCCATAAAGTACACTCTAGAATAGATTACTTCCTTATGAATGAAGGTGACAGACACAGGGTGAGAAATTGTTGGATTGGAGGGGCAGAAATATCAGATCATAATCCTATATACATGGAAATATATTTAAACAATAGAAAACGACAAACAACATGGAAACTTAACGTAGGACTGTTAAATGATGAGAAAATGAAAGAAAGAATAAAAATAAACATAAACGAATATATCCAAGAGAATGACAATGAAGAAGTGGACCCAACAATACTATGGGACGCATTAAAAGCCGTGTTAAGGGGTAAATTAATTGTTGAAACAGGAAAAGCAAATAAGACTAAACTGGAAGCGTATGAACAAAGATGTGAGAGACTGAGGGAATTAGAACGTAAACATCAAAGCACAAATGATCCAAAAATATATCAAGAAATTAAAGAAGAAAAAACAAAGATAAAAGAAACACAAATGGATGAAATTGAAAGGAAAAATAGATATCTAAAGCAAAAATATTATGAAACGGGCCAAAAGCCACAAAACTGCTGGCAAAACGGTTAAGAAAACAACAAACAATGAATAATGTATACAAGATTAAAGACCCCACCACAAATAAAACCACAGTTAACCCAGAAAACATCGAAGAAATTTTCCATAATTTCTACCAAGAACTATACTCGCAACCTGAAGAAACAAATACTAAAGATATCAAAAAATTTCTAGACACATTGGACTTGCCATCAATAGGAAATCAACAAAATGAAAAACTAACAGCAGAAATAACAACACAAGAGATCAGAGATGTGATTAAGTCACTTAAAAATGGTAAATCACCAGGTAGTGATGGATACTCATCTGAGTTTTATAAACTGTTTATAGAAGAACTCACGCCACAACTCCTAAAGTCATTTAATTGGACGCTGAACAACAACAAAATACCTCCATCATGGAACGAAGCAATCATTTCAGTTATTTTAAAACCAGGGAAAGATAAAGAACAATGCGGAAACTATAGACCAATCTCTTTATTAAATGTAGATTATAAAATATACACAACAATTATATGTAAACGAATAAAGACATTCTTGACGGAATTGATAGAAGATGATCAAACTGGATTCATAGAGGGACGCCAAACACATGACAATATCAGGAGAACAATACATATAATTAACCAAATACATAAAGAAAAGAAAAGCGCAGTAATAATGAGTTTAGACGCAGAAAAAGCATTTGACAGGGTTAACTGGAAATTCCTATATAGTGTACTGGAGCGCTTTGGATTTAACGAAAAATCAGTACAATGCATAAGGACGCTATATCAAGAACCTGTGGCAAGAATCAAGATAAACGGTAGCTTAACAGACAAAGTAAATATACAAAGATCAACTAGGCAGGGATGCTGCTTATCGCCCACCTTGTTTGCTCTGTTCATAGAACCATTGGCTCAAGCGATACGACAAAATAAGAAATTAAAAGGTGTAACAATAAAGGGGGCGGAACACGAGATTGGGCTATTTGCAGACGATATTATAGTTTACCTTGAACAACCAGATAAATCAATAATGGAAATGATGAACTTGATAGAAAATTTTGGAAAATTATCAGGATACAAGATAAACATAACAAAAACACAAATACTGACATTCCACTATAACCCTCTAAACCAGATAACTGATAAGATCAAACTAAACTGGAACCAAAAAGAAATAAAATACCTTGGAGTGAACATACCTAAAGACCTAAGCAAAATATATAAAGCAAACTATGATAGGTTGGAACAAGAAATAAAAAAAGATATTGATAGATGGTCAATCTTAAATATGGATCTGAATTCAAAAATTGAGACAGTCAAAATCAGCATACAACCTAGATTACTTTACCTCTTCCAGGCTATACCAACAGAGATTCCAGATGCCCAATTCTCAAAGTGGGACAGGATGATATTGAGATTTGTTTGGGGAGGTAAAAAACCAAGAGTGAAATATAAAACCCTCCAATTACCAAAAGAGAAAGGAGGCATGGGCCTACCGAGTCTAAAGGAATATTACTACTCAGCACAAATAAGATATATCATATGTTGGTGCGACGAGGGATATGAGGCAAAATGGAAAGAAATGGAAAAGGAAATTGAGGGACTCCCAGTACAAAGCATAATAGGGGATAAAGATGCATATAAGCAAATCAAACAAATAGACCCAATCACTAAATTTACTTTAGAACTGTGGTATAAAATAGTACAAAAATATAATATAAGGGAAGACATAAAACTATTGAAATGGGTAGCATTTGACAGTCAGTTTGAACCGGCAAAACAAGATAGGGGATACAAAAATCTGGTGAACAAGGGAATCACAGCATGGGGCAATATCGGAAAAAAAGATCTCGGGAGCTTTGTAAATATCAGGAGAAAATTTAAATTAGAAAGATCGGAATTTTTCAGATATCTGCAGATGAGAGATTACTATATGAAGAAGATTAGGCATAACCTCCAAACAGATGTGAACGAGATTATACAACTTATTTTAAGCTCATATGCAGGAAATAAAATAAGAATTATTTCAAAACTATATCAGAAACTTATGACAAACAATCATACAAGTAACTATATAAAGGAGAAATGGGAGAAAGAGCTCAATTTAAACATAACAGAAGAAAGCTGGCAGGAAATATGGAAAACACAACACACATCAACAAATTCAAGGGCATGGAGGGAATTTGGATGGAAAAACCTGATTCGCTTTTTCATTACACCACAGATTCAAGGAAAATATACAAATACCCAATCTTTATGCTGGAGGGGATGTGGGGCTCAAAATGCAGACCACTCACATATGTTTTGGAAATGCTACAAAATATCATCATTTTGGAAATCTATGCATGTGACAATACAGAGGATATTAGGATATAATATACCAATGAACTGTAACCTGATGTACTTATGTGATCTTAAAAAAGACAATGTTATACAGGCTGAGGACAGATATCTAGTTAAAATCTTGTTGATTGCATGTAAAAAAACTATCACAAAAAAATGGCGATCAGAAGTTCTTCCTGACCAAGAACAATGGACAGACATTGTTGAGGACATACGTATGATGGAAAAACTAACATATCGACGAAGAATGCAAGAAGGAATATGGGAGAAAAAATGGCGGAAATGGACACACTACAAAGTGCAACAACGAGGCAGAAATTGAAAGAATAACCAAAGACACTGAAAAAACCAGAAGAATTAAGAGATGGAAACTAAAAACTTGATGCTCCAACATTTGTCCCCCCCCCTTTTATTTATTTATTTATTTATTTATTTTTTTTATTTTTTTTTTATTTTTTATTTTTTATTTTTTATTTTCATTTTTTTCTTTTTCCCTACCCTAACCCCTTTGTGTTTTAAATGTAGAATGTGATCTGAATGCATTATATATGATGAAAAATGAATAAAAATCTAAGTTACAAAAAAAAAAAAAGTGACAGGCTTTAAGGCTGTGTTCAGAATGTTCACTCACTCCCTCCCTACTCGCTATATAGTGAATTTAGATATAGTGGACTATATAGTAAACTCAATATAACAATAAAATTAACAGCTTTTGGACACTATTGGCTTGTTTTCATGGCACAGTTAAAGGCCAAATGTCACGTAACAGGGTACTTTAAATATCTTGAAACTAGATATAAAAGGGAACCGATCCGTTCGGGTCTTGGTGCATATGCTTCAGTAACAACGGAATATTCGTTAATTTAAAACTGCCGCGCTTGGCCTGACACGGCCCCTGGAATCGCCTGGGGAAGAAGGCGGAAGTGACGAAATCGATTGTACCCTAGTTTGATGCTTGGGGTATTTCAATTGATTGTTTATATGGAGACTGGAAGGTTGAAGTGAGCAACAAGAAAGAAAAAATTGGATATTTCACCCATACCTTAAAACGGGACTATCAGGGACAGCTGGGTAATAAGGGACACTTCTCTGGGAAATGTTTTCATACCTGTCAAGTGAGACGTTTTCGCCGTACTTCAACACCGTAAAAAGCGGCTATAAGGAACGGCGGAGCAACAAGGAACACCTCTCTGGGAAATGCCCCAAATGCAACTCGTGTTGTTATTGTCAAATATTTTAAGGATTCATGGATATTTGACAATAACAACACAACTCAGCGTCTGGCGCTAAATAAAAAAAAAAGAAGCAGAATTCTGTATTTGTCAGGCGATTTCTGTCTGTTCCGCAACCGCTGCACAGCTCAACGTGTTAAACCATTGTCCTAATGACTTCTCATTGTAGTGAGAATAGCTCAAGCTGAGCGATCAGCCCGCCCGACAATTAGACTAATGAGTGACTCCACACTTCTCATGGTAGTGCGAATAGCTCACGCTGAGCGATCAGCCCGCCCAGACAATCAAACTGATTTACTCCACACTTCTCATTGAAGTGATAATAGCTCAGGCTGAGCGATCTGACAGCACCAGCTGTGGGTGATCACACACAGGACGGGCTCCTCAACACACTCAGTTTTTTTTCCAGTATATTTTTTCTTTTGGCCGTACAGAAATGGCAATACGCCCGTTTTTGCTAAAATTGCTTTTTCCCGGTATTTTCCTTAAAATATTTGACAATAACAACACGAACTACATTTAAAACATTTCCCAGAAAAGTGTCCCAAACCACTCCGCCGTCTCCCACAGCCGCGCTTGGCACCAAAATACGGCGAAAACATCTCCCTTGACAGGTATGCGCCTCCATTTTCATATTGATCTGGTCAATTTCTTGACAGCAGCGGCTCTCCTCCACTGTAATAATAATGGCTTCCGAAAAATCAATAATTATGGGGCGCCCTTGACAGACCCCCTTCGGCTTCGCAATTCTGGAGGCGATTAATGTCCAGTTCAATGACATTTTCCACTGGTTCTGCTCTCTGGTCATCGTTGGAACTGTTGTCATCAGACAAAGCATCTGATTCCGTCTCGGACAGCTCGAACCTGTAAGGTTCAATGCCTCTGTCACTGTCTGAACCACTGACAAAAAAAAAAAGACAAAACTAAACTAATTTGTTCACAATCGCTGTCACTTTCCCTCATGATTGTCCAATGTTGATAAGTGTGAATGTGGATAGGCAGGGCAGCCAGGGTACAACTGGTGATGTCAAAAACATGGGCGTGGTCTGGACTGGCTGTCACAAGCCAGCAAGCAAGGTGGGGCCTTCACCTGGTGTATTTTGTGCAATTATGTAAATACAGGTGGGTGATATGGTCTCCGGTATGAATATTTGGTTTAAGCTATGTGTATTTTATCTAAATTCGTTGTCATTTAGAAAAAAAAAATTATGTGACATTTGGCCTTTAATGACATCATCACGTGAGACAGTAAAACCTAACAGACTAAAGGTGGTAAAAAAAAAATGAATACCTGCATGTAATTTGTAGTAAATATGTATTAAAGCAAATCGTTTTTGCTGAACCAATAAATATAAATATCTTAAGGTACTTTATGTTGTGATGTGAAGCTCTCCTCTCACTGCTCCACTGGCTGCGCATTGCATTATGGGATATAGTAAATACAGACTTCAACACAAAACCCATTACAACAGCTAAATTGCATTGAATGCATGTTAAAGAGTAAAGATTTAGAAATTATTAGCAGCACCTTCATTTGAAATCTCCCTACGGTCCCCAACCACTCGGTACTGAGCGGAGAGGACAAAATAAATAATGTATTCTGTTGCTCTGTATTGTCTATTGGAGTCTGTTTTTCTGAAAAAAAAAAAATTACAGACAATATTCTGTCTTTCCATGCCTAACTCCTACCTGTCTGTCTGCTGCACATCTTGACACACACACACACTTGTCTCATCATATACTCATCTAACATTTACGGTGGGCTTTGTCCATGTCCAGACAGGAGATTCACACTTGAAAGCTCATTGACCAGATGTAGTAATGATTTTACGTCTAAAGATGGATAAAATGATCAAACACTGACTGTAGTGTTAGATTTGATTGTTTTGTTTGTGGTTTTACAGTGTTTCTCCTCATGCACGCTCCCGCGACGGGGTGCTTTTGGGGCAGGCAGACGTTTTTCAACACAAACCCAGCACTTCGTACATGCAGTCAGGATGGAGACGTGGTAAGACGTCCACCGGCAGGCTGGGGGAGCAGTGTTTCCTCTGGCTAAAAGACCTTGGCGTGGTGGCAACATATTTTTCTGGAGGGGGGGCAGAAAACACATGACTTGATTGTAACTGGAATATGTTAATTTTAATTTTACACATTTTATTTCTTTTTTAAATTTTGCACAGTAACATTGCATAATGGAACTTACTATTTGAAGTATTGTACAACCAAGGCTTGAATGTTGGAATATTGGGCCAATTGGGGTCCCACCCAGACGTCCTGTGTTTGGACTTTTTACTGGTGTCATCCTTCTCTCCTTCCTCTGCTCTCACCTCTCCTGGACTCTCTGCCTGAACACTTCCCTCTCCTTGGCTCCTCTCTTCTGTCTAATCTTGCCCTCTCTGAGCTCTGTCTAATTCAGGTTCTCTCTCTATGGTGGTATACAAACAGGTCAGAAAATACCAAGTGTCATGTTTTGTCCTGCAGGATTTTTTTTCATGGTTTACATAAATAACACATGACTGGATTGTCATGTGTTATTATGTTAGGACAGGCATTGGTTTGCTTGCTACCGGATAACCATGAATACTGGTACTACCTGTCTCATGGGTCGAGCCGTTGGCGACTCAACCGGCAACCTCACCCTTCCAAGGGCATGGAGGGTGAAACTGGGCATCCAAGCAGAACTAAAAACAATATCTGTCACAGGTCTGTGGTGGAGCACTCCCAGTTACACAGGATGAGACTGGACATCCTGGCAGATAAGCACATCTGTCGCAAGGTCTGTGGTGGACTTTTGCCAGTCGGTGCATCGTGACATGCACTACACAAAGAGCAGAGATAAACAAACCTATCATCTGGTCAGTCACTGCAACAGACACTGGAGTCAGTTTGTCTTGGCCTGTCCTTGCCACTGATAATACCTCTATCTGCCAAGAATGTGCCGCTAGTCCAGCAAAAAGCTAGCGGTACTCAAATACTTTGCAAGCAGTTTCATGAAATGGTCAGTCAGAAAGCAACTTATACCAGCTCAGACGTTGCCCGGATTAACAAGGTCAGGAGTTCCAGGCAGCGGAAGGTGAAGGACAGAGCTGCGTGGAGGAATCTGATCAGACCTAAATGAAACAGTCATTGTCACCCCCGACAGACTGCTATGATGATGCTGACATAAATAATAAAAATACACTACTCACAAAAAGTTAGGGGTATTTGGTTTTAAGATGAAATTTATGGAAAATGCAAAATGTTCACGCTACAGTGATATAATATCATGAAAGTCGGGCATTTTAGTAGAAGCATGCAATGGTGATTTCCTTATCTCAAACATTTTATTGAAACAAAAGCCAACAACAGTGGTAGGTATACCACAACAAAAATGTCAATGTCTTAATAACTTGTCATGTGCCCTTGAGCATCAATTACAGCTTGACAACTACGTTTCATGCTGTTCACAAGTCGGTTTATTCTCTGCTGAGGCATGGCATTCCAATTGTCTTGAAGGGCGGCCCTCAGTTCATTGAGGTTGTGGGGTGCAGGGTTTCGAGCCTCTACATGGCGACTCAGCTGATCCCATAGATTATCTATGGGATTCAGGTCTGGAGAACGTGCAGACCACTCCATTTAAGGTACCCCAACCTCCAGCAGCCGTTCCCTAATGATGCATTCTCGATGAACTGTAGCATTGTTGGCCATGAAGATGGAATTAGGCCTGCGTTGTTCATGTAGGGGCACAATGACTGGATTAATGGTGTTATTCAGGTAGTATTGGCTTGTCACTGTACCATTCACAAGGTGTAGGGCAGTTCTGTATTGACTAGACACACCTGCCCACACTGTAACATGGTGACAACAGTGGCTGATACATAGCACTCCGCTTGATGTCTCCATTGTTGGCGGCCATCATTTCTGCTCAACGTAAATCGACTTTCATCA
This sequence comes from Pholidichthys leucotaenia, assembly GCA_020510985.1. Lineage (NCBI taxonomy): Eukaryota > Metazoa > Chordata > Actinopteri > Cichliformes > Pholidichthyidae > Pholidichthys > Pholidichthys leucotaenia. The sequence continues at coordinate 286,461,289 of CM035839.1, forward strand.
GAGAACAGCACTGAGGCCCACTGGTCTCTTGTCCAGCGTAAATGCTCTCCCTCCTGGCCCATGCAAGACAATGATGCCTGTGCCTGGTGGTGTGGTCAGGTACCCTTGCAGGTTGTCTAGCACACAGACTACGCTGATGTAAACATTTTGAATGGTCTGACCTGACACTTGGGTGCCTCTCACCTCCCTTAAATGTGACTGGAGTTGAGTGGCATTCATCATCCAGTTCCACAGGGCACTGTTCACAATGAAGCGGTCGTCAGCATAGGATGTGGACAAAGGACGTCCACTTCGACACCTTTCTGTGACTCTTCCAGTCTCTCTGTATCTCTGTTGCAACCTGCTGATAACACTCTGTGACACTCTAAGCTCAGCGGCCACTTCCCTCTGAGAACATCCTGTTTGAAGCCTCGCAATGGCAAGATACTGTTGATCAGTTGTTAGGTGTTGTCTTGGTCTCATGATGTCAAAATTCAACTTTATTCAACTTGATTAATATAGCGCCATTTCACAACAACAGTCATCTCAGCACTTTCAACTGTAGAGAAACCCCCCACAATTGCAGAAAGACCCCAGCAATCAGGCGATCCCCTGTGAGCAGGCACCTGGCGACTGTGGAGAGGAAAAACTCCCTTTTAACAGGAAGAAACCTCCAGCAGAACCAGGTTCAGGGAGGGGCAGTCATCTGCTGCAACTGGCTGGGGGGGGTGAGGGGATAGAGAAGAAGAAGAAAAGAACAGACATGTAGAGAGCAAACAGCACGATGGGGACTCAGTCTATGGGAGAGAACAAACAGATGTTAATGACCAGCAAAAACAAAAATATTTCATTGAGAGTGAAGAAAGGAGTGAAGTGCAGTGCATTGTTTGAGGTCCCTTGGTTGTCTAAACCTATTAGCAGCATAACTAAGGGAGGGTTCAGGGGCACATGATCCCTTCCTAATTATAGGCTGTGTCAAAAAGGAAGGTTTTTTTTTTTTTTTTTTTTTTTATTTAAGTTTTTGTAAAGGGTATACAGGTCATTACAGCATTGCATTGTTTACATTTTCATCACATGTCCCCTTATTTTTTGCTATTTGACAACATTGGTAGGATAATTATTACAACACCCCCTTTTTTTTTAAAGTGAAAGAAAAAGTGAAATTAAAGAGAATAAAATAAAACAAACAAACAAACAAACAAACAGAAAATTAAGTAATTAAAAGTAAAAGAGCATCTGAGTAGCGTTGGAACAAAGAGCGGGACCATTATTGAAATGGTATTTGTCAAAGATTAGATCTAACGGAAGACACATATGCAATCCAGGGTTGCCAAAAGTTCATGAACCCATCCATGTCCTGTCTCAGTGCGAATGTCAACTTTTCCATCGAGTAAATGTCTTGAATCACGTTAATCCAATCTTCAGGTGTAGGACAGTCCTTCAGCATCCATTTTTTAGTTAGGGCTTTTTTACTTGCCAATATTAAAACATTGAATAAGTAGTTATCTCCTCGTCTTTCCAGTGAGTCCGGTAGTAAACCCAAATGCAAAGTTACAAAAGAAAAGGGAACTGTTATTTTGAATATTTTCCCCAATATTGTCTGTACATTGGTCCAATATTGGTGGATAACTGGGCATGACCAAAACACATGAAAATGATTTGCAGTCTTTTCACCACGCAAGCGCCAACAGTTCAACCCCTTATGGGTAAATTTGTTTTGTGCAGGTGTTCTGAAAAATCTTACCAAATTTTTCCATCCAAATTCTCTCCACTGCAGGGATGAGATACTTTTCCATTGCTGTTTATTTAGCTTTTCCCATATTTCCAGTTGTAAAGTGAAATTCCCCTCTTTTTCCCATCTCTCTTTTATATATGATGTGTTGTCTCCTTTTAAGTCTTGAAGACCTTGGTATATTTTAGAAATGTATCTGATCCCTGGGATCCCTTTATATGCCATTAAGAAGACCTTCAGAACACCTGACTGGGCCCTTTCCAAATCCTCCCTTTTAAGTATATTGTTTATGTGGTGTCTAAGTTGAAAGAACCTGTAAAGATCTTGATTTATTAGACCTTGTTTTTTCAAATCTTCAAAACTTCTTAAAGTTTGCCCCTTAAAAAAATCGTAATATTTTATCGGCCCTTTCTCTTTCCACTCTTTAAATCTAGTGTCTGTTTTATTGGGGGTAAAGTCTTGATCATAGGCAATCCATTGCAGAAGTCGATAGGGCTCTTTAGCTTGATTCTCTCTGACTATCTTAAACCAAATTTTTAGCGGGGTCTCTATCCACGGGTTAGTGTTATTCAAGAGTTTAGGTAAGGCATTGTTCCCTATTATCGCCTGTAGGGGGATGTCACTTGTTATTTGGCATTCGATCTCCTTCCATTGTGCAGTGTAGACTGGGTTACATATCTCTATTAAAATTTTAATTTGTGCGGCTTTAAAATAGTCCATGATATTTGGCAGCGCGAGCCCACCTTTATCTTTGTTTAGCTGTAAGGTTCTATATCTGATTCTAGGTCTCTTGCCCTGCCATATGAATCTTGAGATCCTTCTGTCCAGCTCCTGCCATGTTTTTTTGGAAGGTTCTACCGGTATTATTTGGAAAAGGTATAGAAGACGTGGAAGTATATTCATTTTGACTGCTTCAATTCTTTGTGCAGTACATAAGAATGGTATCATATTCCATCTTGCTAGGTCAGATTTTATTTTTGTCACCAGTGGATCATAGTTTAGTGTTATAATTTTGTTGAGTTGTTTCGGGATATTGACCCCCAGATATTTCATAGATTCCGACTCCCAGTTAGTTTTGAGTTCACTGGGAATAATGATTTGGGTCATAGTTGAATGTTAAAACTTGGGTTTTATGCATGTTTAATTTGTACCCCGATAAATCTCCATAGTCTGAAAAAACTGAGATTAGTTCTGGTAAAGAAGTGTCCGGCTGCCCTAGGTATATTAAAATGTCATCAGCAAAGAGTGCTATTTTATGTTCCTTCTGACCAAGTATAATACCTTGAATTTCTTGATTTTGTCTTATCCATTGGCTCAGAGGTTCTATGAAGATTGCAAAGAGCAGTGGAGACACGGGGCAGCCCTGACGACATCCTCTTTCCAGCTCAAAAGATGATGATAAATTACCGTTAATCCTTATTTTAGCTGTTGGTTTTTTATATAATGCCTGTATAGTTCTAATGAAGTTGTTATGAAAATTGAAACTGGATAAGATTCTATATAGGAAAGACCAGTCAACCGAATCAAATGCTTTTTCAGCATCTAATCCCAATATGACTGCATTTAAGTTACATTTTTTTAATATGATGAATTATGTGTAAAGTGCGTCTAATGTTGTCTTGTGTCTGTCTTTGTCTTATAAAACCTGTTTGGTCTAAGTGAATTAAGTCTGTCAGTATGTTTTCTAACCTTTTGGCAAGGATAATGGTAAAAAGCTTATAGTCCTGATTTAATACACTGATTGGTCTGTAGTTGGAGCATTCTAGTTTATCCTTTTCAGGTTGAGGTATAATTGCAATGACCCCTTCTCTCCAGGAGGGGGGGATTTCCCCTGTGTGGAGGACATAGTTAAATGTTTTCAGGAGGAGAGGAGATAGTTGCTGTTTAAAGGTTTTGTACCACTCTGCTGTATAGCCATCTGCTCCTGGGGATTTGTTAGCTTTAAGTTTCATAATTGCTTTTTCCAATTCTTTAGGTTGTATTTCTGACAGTAGTGTTTTATTTTGTGACTCCGTAAGTTGGGGAAGGTTTAATGTGTTTAGGAATGTCTCGGATGCGTTTTTATGTTTTTTGTGGGAGTATAAGTTCTTATAGTAATTCTCGAAGCTTTTAAGAATATCCTGAATTCTGAATTTTATTTCCTTTGATACTGGGTCTCTGATTTTGTAGATTGCTCTTTCTGTTTGTTGTTTCCTCAGTTTATAGGCTAGTAATTTTGCCGATTTACTGCATGCTTCATAGTGTTTTTGTTTCAGAAATGTAAGTTTCTTCTGGATTTCTATTGTGTAGATCTCATTTATTTGATTTTTAATTTCTTTAATCTTGAGCGAGTCATTAGAATGAGTGTTGCCTTTGTGTTCTTTTTCTAGGTTCTTGAGTTCTGACTCTAATGTGATTAGTTTTTCTTGTCTCAGTTTCTTTTGGGTTGCCAGTTTTGCAATAATTTTTCCCCTTATTACAGCTTTGCACGCATCCCACAGTATTAAAGGGGATACTTCTCCATTATCGTTTTCTTCCAAATATCTGAGAATATCTGATTCCAATTCATCTTTCAGTGGTCCTTTCAGGACATTTGAATTCAACCTCCAAGAAAATGTATTATTTGTGTATTTTTGGATGTTTAAGTCCATATAGATCGGACTGTGGTCAGAGAGATCCATCAGTCCTATTTTACATGTTTTTACTCTTCCAATGTCTCTATTAAACATAAAAAAGTAATCAATCCTTGAGTAAGATGAATGTGGCGTTGAATAAAAAGTATAATCTTTTACATTGGGGTTGAATTCCCTCCACACGTCACAGATTCCCATTTCTTTTAATAGCATCCGAGTTTTCCTACTTTGAGTGTTATTTTGATGTGAAGAATTACCTGTTGCATCCCAGTATGGATTCAGTCTTAGATTGAAGTCTCCACCACATATCACTAAACCTTGGGCTTTAGTTATCATTAGGTCCAATACATTTTTACAAAATTTCCATTTAGCCCCTGGTGGTGCATATACATTCAGCAGGGTGATATCTTCTCCCTCTAGCCGCCCAATTACCAAACTGTACCTCCCTTCTTTATCTTTGTGTTCTGATTCTTTTTCAAATGTAATTTTGGTTGATATCAATGTCCCTACTCCCCTCCTCCTCCCTGACTTATATGAAGATGAAGAGATCATTTTAAACCCTTGTCTATTGAGTTTAGTGTGTTCCACGTCTGTTAGGTGGGTTTCTTGTAAAAATATTATTTCTGCTGTCTTTTTTCATTTTGCGTAGAATCTTGGATCTTTTAACTGGATTCAGGATCCCTTTTACATTATATGAGGCTATTTTGGTTACACCCTGTTTCTCCATTGTATTTTCTTATTTAGTATAACAGTGTGGTGGCCCTCTTTTTTGCTACTCAGAAACTGAAAGAACATTAAGAACATAAAAAACATTAAGAACATAGTGTACGAAACTTTAAAACAAAAAACTGTCAAAAAAACTTCCTGAGCTGGGGTCTCTTTAAAGACTATGTAAGAGCCCTGATGGAGTGTAGGCTCTGAGGGAAATTCCTCAAACTCTGTTACGTGTTGAGGGCCCTCTCTTACCCCTGTAAGTTGTCCCATGTTTTTAACGTGAATTTCAGATCCCAATCCGAATTTGTAATGATTTTTTTTTTTTTTTATGCCTATACCCTATGAGATTGTGTGCACCCTCCCACCCCCATCACAGCAAACATTCACTCTAATACAGTATTTGTTAGTGTGGGGAGAACATGTGGGTCATTGTCACATTTCTATTTTAACAAGATTTTTTTTTTCCTTTAAATTAAGAAGACATTTGTTTCTAATGCTATAACTGCTCCATGAAAGGTTTTACCACATGCTGATTCTGCATCTCCTTTAATGTTTGTTACCTTGTAGGAGGGGGGATGGAAGTGCAGAATGACTGAAAAGAAAAAACAAAAAGGTCGCTATTCCTTCCTGGAACTGGAAAGCTTATCTTTGTAGCTCTGGGGCTGGGTTTCCTGCTGCTGGCCCGTGGATTTTGAAGGTCTCTGAGTGGACCACGTTTGAGCCCTGATCCTATCGCTCAGGTCTGCTGCGGGTTTAAACACCGATACCGGGAGCCCTCTTCTCGCCATGTCAATTGTTGCTTCTTCCGCCGAATTATAGAGACATGACTCTTCACCGTAAAAGACCCTTAACTTCGCAGGAAATGGCATCTGAAAGCGTAGATTCTGTTCCCGTAGTACCTTTTTGGCGTTGTTATATTCCCGTCGCTTTTTAAGAACCTCCGGGGCGTAATCGTGCTCCACGAAGACTTTTCTCTCATGATGCATAAATCCTTTTTTCTGCCAAGTCCGTCTTACAACCTCTTGTTTTATTTTGAAATCGGAGAATCTTACCACCACCGAACGTGGGGGCGCTTCTGCCGCTGGCTTTGCGGCTAATGTACGATGGGCCTTTTCTATCTTCAAATCAGTGGTTTGTGGAATATCCAACTTCTCTCTCAGTAAGGATTCCACGCATTCCGCCATTGTGTTGAAACTATCTTCAGCTCCTTCTTTCAGACCGTGAATTCTAATGTTGTCTCGTCTCTGTCTTCCTTCTTGGTCGGTTAGTTTAGCCTCCAGCCTTGACTGTTTTTTGTGTAAATCCAGCATAGAATCTTCAAGCACTTTTATTCTTTCTTCAGCTTCCAAGATTCGGTTCTCGGCCTGGTCCACTCTGCTGTTCGTCCTTTTTAATTCCTCTCTGAATTCATGAAATTCGGCCCGAAATCGTCGTAATTCATCAAATAGCGATTTCAAGCTAACCTTCTTGTTAGCTATGTTCAGCTCCTCGTCTTCTGAACGGAGGTCCTCCGGTTCAGATTCTGCTGCCGCTGCACGTCCTGGCCTGGGGAATGTCAGTTTCTTCTGTTTTTGGTTAGGCATGGTGTTTTTGTCTTTTGATTTTTATTCTTCCAAAAATCCGTTAAGTCTGATTTTGAAGATGTTTTCCTGGATTGGGTCTGGGAGCTTCAGCGTTAAGTTGCTATCACCATGGCGTCCAGACCGGAAGTCTCCAAAAAGGAAGGTTTTAACCCTATTCTTAAAAACAGAGATCAAATCTTTACACAAGCCAGATGACCTATTTCGATGTTGTCTAATTTGCTGCTGTAGTACATTAGTACTTTTCTATCCGTGCCTGTCCCACTCTCCCCCTTTTGAAACAGAACGGCATTAATAAAGCCGTTCTTTTCATCAACATCCAAATGGAAAGGTTTGGAGTAATCGGGTGCATGTAGAGAGCATGCTGAGGACAGAGCAGTTTTTAGTTCAATGAATGTCATGACGGCTGCTGGGCCGTCATCTGTTTTATCATCTCCAGCTGCGCACAGACCAGCAGGTGCTAATCAGCGGCTTTTAAAAGCCAGTGTGACTGACGGCCCGGCACGGAGTCGTCTGTCTTCTTCGTCTGAGTATGAGCCAGAACCTCGTCCTCAAGTTAAGCCAAGAACGTCACGTCAAGACCGGTCACGTAAGAGAACTCTTTGCTATTCTACCCCAAGCCTTTACCCCTGTGCACAGGTGGACCTCCCTGGTGGCGGACCAGCTTCCCCGGCCAACGGGGCAACACCACCTCCATCACGGAGTTCCTCCTCACCACCACAGCTACGGGCACAATCACCACCACAGCTACAGGCACAATCACCACCACGTTGCATGGACACTTGGAGCCAGCAGAACTCAACCTGTGGTACACTCAAGTAAGCGTCACCATCAGCAATTACCCGTTATCGCTGAACAGCTGTAATTGTTTCTGCTTGTGTGTTCCAGGGTTGCCAGGTCGCCCTCAGAACTGCTCAGCTCCAGTGACCAGACAGCGATACTTGCACTCACACACGCACTACACTCACTCACTATTCAATAAAGAATAATTGTCCATATCTGCTCGTGTCAGTGTCTGTCTCCTGGGTCCTGAAACATGTCAATGAAGACCCGGTCTGCTTGTAATGTCCATTCTAGAGGAGAGTTGTAGTTCTTGTATCCTGCTTGAGTGATTAGTGCCCTTAGAGGCACCTTTAATCCAGTAAAATCTGACACAAAGTTCTTGCTGTATGTAGCCAACCCCAGAAACTGCATCATTGCCTTCACAGTCATGGGTTTGGAGTTGCTAAGGATGTCAGTTTCTTGTGTAGCTGTCATACTATGCCCAGAAGTACCAATCACCCGGCCCAAAAAAGTAACCTTCGGTCATCCAATTTGTAATTTGGATTTGGATACCTTGAACCGACATGCAGCCAAATGATTTAGAACTGTGGTAGTTGTGGTCATGATTGATTCAGAGTCCGGAGCTGCTAACAGAATGTCGTCTACATATTGCAAGAGTATGACCCCTTCTGGCAGTGCAAGAGACTGTGGTTGTTGTTTTAAGACATGATTAAAAATAAACGGAGAGTCGACGAAACCCTGTGGCAGGTTGTATGTGTATTGTGTGCCCTCGTAGGAAAAGGCCAACAATTGCTGTGAATCCGGATGGAGTGGTACACAGAAAAAGACATTTGCCAGGTCAATGTAAGAAAAGAACTTATGACTCGGTGAAATTGCATTCAGCATGGTGTATGGGTTAGGCGTGTCGTAGAGAGTGGGTACTACCAATTTATTGATAGATCTAAGGTCCTGAATCATGTGGTAATCTGATTTTCCTGGCTTAGGGACTGGGTTAATCGGGATATTCCATGGGGACTCAGTGGGGACCAGAACCCCCGATTGGATCAATCCAGCAATGGTGCCTTTAATACCTTTTATTTGATCCATACGAAGGGGATATTGGGCATGGCAGATGGGAACAGTATTAAGTTTTAGGGGGCTTGAGACGGGGGATGTTGAGTAGACCTACAGTACATCTGTGGAGCCTTGAGACCACAACGTCAAAGGGAGGCTGTCTTACAATGACTGTAAGTGAGGGTGGTCTTTATTTTCTCTACTGTGTGTGCGCGTGAGAAATCTTTTTTCAAGCTCCATAGTCACTGTGGAGCGATGTGCGATCCGATACATTTGCAAGGAAGGAGAGTATCGTAGACTTTTGTTCTGCGTGGGTAACCAATCAGTTGTTGTTATGCACGTCTTTATCATCGGTCTCAGGTTTTTTGCTTCCTCTCCATCCATTATCTTCTGAGTCACATGAGGTACAGATGTGACAGTTAGTGCACATAAGGGTTGTAATGCGTCGGGTACAGTAACTGCCACAGCCACTCCTTCCTTTCCCACATAAATGTCCTCAATCTCAATTGTTGGTTGTTCTACAATTTCTTGAAAATGTTGTGCATATCCTTCCCAAAATGCATCATAGTTCTCATCACCGAAAAGCTCATAATTGAAGGTGCAATGAGGTGGGTCATGGGGATTTTCATAGGGGTACACTGTGGATAACCAAGGAAGCCACTGTGAAAAGATGTCCCCTAAGTGACTTTGTTCAAAGTCAACAAGTAGCTCCCACCAAATTTCTGCACCCAGTTCAATGAGTGGGTCACTTGGATTTGCAGGAGATTGTATCATTTGTTTCAGTGCATGTTTGGGCATTGCACAGCATTGCACTGACCCGTCAGGAAAAGTTATGTTGATGTGGGTGGGTGCCAACAATAATGAAATGTTTTGTGAACACATTATGTCTCTTGCCACCAGGTTCACAGGGCATGTTGGTGATGGTAAGAAGGAATGTTCAAATCTCAGCAAATTCCACAAACAGGGAACAGGTCTGGACAGAGGCCACTTTTCTGTGTTACCCAAGAAGCCAACAACAGGTACGGTATCCATTGAAATGGGGAGTGGCGTGTTTAGGGTGGAATTGATTCCGCCAGTGTTACATAGTGTCCGTAGAATTGACCAAGTGCATTCTGGGTAGGGTAGGAACCATTAGTTCACTGAGATCACGTCAACGTAGTAGACATCGTCACAAAGCAGCTGTGTTTTAAACTGTAATAGTCGTTCTCACAACCGCCGTAGAGAAAAGGTAAACCACAGAATAGGCCTTTATCGTTTTCCAGCATGGAAGAAGAACAACACAGCACACGTTTCGGATGTAACTAAGAGGCGATGCCTGGCCTGGATTGCAGCAGTTAGAAGACCCAACATAACTTTCAAACACACACCTGAATCGATGGTGGTGTGCTCAAAGCATTTTCATAAAGGTACGTTATGATTTATTGTGTATGTCTGTTGTTAAAACTTGCTTATGTTGTGGTTAAGACTTACTTGTGTTGTGGTTAAGACTTGCTTGGTCATAGCTTTTACCCTACGTCAGGAACGCTAAGCTAAACAGAGCTAAGTTAAAGAAAGACTCCGATATCCAAGTAACTAGAAAAAGTTACCACTCACACACCTGTGTAAACGGGTTTAATTTGTTCTACACCAAAGTATTTTCTTACCGTTTCCTTTGCTTTAACAGGCAGACCAGCTTATGAAATGCTAGACTGTGATCCTGACTGGGCACCTTCTCTAAACCTTGGGCATGCAGAGCTTCCAGCTACCACTCCTGACAGGTTTAACCGCTTATGCAGACGGGCGAGATTACGACAAAAAGAATCGGCAGGGCATGCAAGTGACCCCCCAGCATAGACCCCCAACATCACTGGCCCCGTGACTGAGATGGATAATGTAGCTCCTTCAGGTAGTCTTTTTTTACCTATGTTTTTCTTTCTAAAATGTGTCTTGGGATTCCTTTTGATTACAAAATATATTAACTACAGTTATTATAATATTGTCCTTATCACCAACAGATGATGCCACACATCTGGCTGAGATGGAGGAGACAACATCTGATGAAGCAGCACAGATCTGTCAGGCTGATGATGCTCCAGTGGAAAATGTGCAAGAACTTCAGAACTGCAGCATGTGTCACCTTAGACTTAAAGAAATTTTACTCTTGCAAGAGGAGAACAGAAAGTTAAAGGGAGAGCTCTCCAGAAAGACCCTGGATGAGAATTTCCTCAAAGATAATCACTCAAAGGTGAAATACTACACTGGGCTTCCATCTTTCAATTTAATGGCTCTGCTGATGCAATTTTTTCCCAGCCTACCAAAGACAGAAAAAATTTCCCATTTTCAAATTCTCCTTTTAACTATGATGCGTTTGCGGCTTAATTTGCCTTTTGAACATATTGCACACCTTTTTGACATAAGTAGACAAACCACATCCATCCTATTCTGGGACACCATAAATGTGCTCCATGCACACCTCAGCCCTTTGGTGTACTGGCCAAAGAGACATTGTTTGCAGGCTAGCATGCCACATCAGTACGTTGAAATGTTTGGCAGTAAGGTCACAGTTTTTATTGACTGCTTTGAACTTTTTAGTTTTAGAATGTAGACACAGACATGTTTTTGGTGTGGTTTAGCCCTTTTGACATAATGTCTTTCGTCGGCCTCCGTCGGTCTATGATGACCATGGAAGAGAATCCTAAACGTCTACTCTGCTGGAACAGCACCGCCTGCGGCTGAACAGGCCGATGCGCGAATGGCAGTCCCTGTCACACAGGTCGCACTTGTGGGTGGTCTCCGTGCTGCTGGGTCTGTGGCGGTTCTTCCTGCGGCTCCTTTTTTCATCTGCTGCAGCAGTCAGTCTCTCTTCACCTGCCTTCAGCTGTCTGGTCAGGGTGCCTCTCCATTTGGAGCGGTCCGTTGCAAGGTCCTCCCAGCGCTCTGTGTTGATATCCAGGGCCTTTATGTCTCTCTTGCAGACGTCTCTAAAGCACAGCTGTGGGCGGCCAACGTCTCTCCTGCCAGTCGCCAGTTCTCCGTAGAGGACGTCTTTGGGGATCCTGCCATCCTCCATACGGTGAACGTGGCCTAGCCAGCGGAGCCTGCGCTGCCTGAGTAGAGTGAACATGGAGGGAAGGCCGGCGCGGGACAGAACTTCTGTGTTGGGCACTTTGTCCTGCCAGAATATGTCCAGGATGTGGCGAATGCAGCGCAAGTGGAAGTTCAGTCTCTTTTCCTGCCAGGCGTATGTTGTCCACGTCTCACTCCCATAGAGCAGTGTGCTGATGACGCAGGTGTTGTACACTACCATCTTCGTCTTGACAGAGAGTTTGGGATTCTCCCACACTCGTGTGGTGAGGCGAGCGAGTGTGAAGGCTAATTTTCCAATCCTCTTGTTGATCTCTGTATCAAGGGAGAGGTTGTTGCTGATCGTGGACCCCAGGTATGTGAACTGATTCACAACCTCCAGCTCGTAGTCGTCGATGGTGATGGTTGGTGGTACTTCCATGCCTTGCGCCAAGACGTTAGTCTTCTTCAGGCTGATGGTAAGCCCGAAGTCCTTGCATGCCTGGGAGAAGTGGTCCATCAGGGTCTGAAGCTCCTGCTGTGTGTGGGTTGCGACTGCAGCGTCGTCTGCGAACAGCATGTCTCTGATTAGAGCCTCGCGTACTTTGGTTCTGGCTTTCAGGCGGGCGAGGTTGAAAAGCCTGCCGTCAGATCTTGTGTGCAGGTAGATTCCCTCTGTTGCTGTGCTGAAGGCATGCCTCAGGAGCATAGCAAAGAAAATCCCAAAGAGGGTTGGCGCAAGTACACAGCCCTGTTTCACTCCGCTGCGTATGTTGAATGGCTCTGAGACATTGCCGTCGTGCTGCACTATCCCCTGCATGTTGGTGTGAAACAATTCGATGAGGCTTTGCAGCTTTGGTGGGCATCCTATCTTTGGCAGGATCTTGAAAAGGCCCTCTCTGCTGACCAGATCGAACGCTTTGGTGAGGTCGATGAAGGCGACGTACAGGGGCGTGTTCTGCTCTCTGCATTTCTCCTGGAGTTGGCGGATGGAGAATATCATGTCTGCCATCGATCGCTCAGCGCGGAAGCCACACTGAGACTCGGGGTAGACACGTTCGGCAAGCTTCTGTAGACGAACGAGAACAACTCGTGCGTAGACTTTGCCAACAACGCTGAGGAGGGAGATGCCCCTGTAATGTCTTTAACTGTGTCAATAATATTGAAGCAGTTAAAGCAGCACCTCTTCAATTTTTCTTATTGCGCAAACATTTTGCTTTCTTTCCTCTTTTTATATGTATGTAAATCACACTGAGTTGCCCTTGTGTATGAAATGTGCTATATAAATACACTTGCTTGCTTTGTAACAATTTTTGGAATAAAGTACACAATGGCTTACAAACTCCAGCTCTTTATTTCAAAGATGCAAAACTGTAACCATAACCATGACACAATACGAGGAATATAAATTGACATGCATGATCAACATGTATCATTGTTCACACAACGTTATAGCGCATAACTGTCTCATGCTACAGCACTATGCTAGTGTGCACGTTGCAAAACCACGGCTGCTGTGGGGTTGGTGCTTCAGAGTGCCACACATCCTAAATGGATCCACTGAATTTCACAGTTTTGGTTATCACAGGCAACCATGTCATCCAGCTCTTCTGGCTGCCTGCGAGTACACCACACTTCTGCTGTGTTATGTGCCTGTCTTTTGGGATTGTGTGTGGGACCTGGCTGTAATGCAGTTAGACATCGTCTTTTGGGCTTCTGGGTGGGTTTGTCAGCTGCAGCTTTCCTCTTTTGTGTTGTGGGGTCCCAGAGTCAGTAAAGTGACGGGCAACAAGCTCAGGTAGGAAAACTTTATAAAAAAAAGTTCTGGGCCACTGGTAAAAGTGTTTGCTCCCACAGGTCAGAATCTGGTGTGATGCGTACAACAACACAACTTTTTGTGGTCCACACAACAAAGTCACAGAAATGTGAGCCTGTCACAAAAATTTGCATTTGTACCTGCTTGTAGTACTTGTGACTGTGCTTGAGTTCTAGTCTCCCATCAGAGAGTTTCAGGTAAAAATCCTTGTCTGCGCAGGCCTGCAGGATGTTGTTGCGGTGCTTATATGGGGATTTTATTTCCACACAGCCTTTTTCACAACAGGTGCAGGACGCAAGTGCACCAGGGGTTGCACCAACTTCAGGAAAGGAGGGGTTGATTATAAAATATTATAAGCACACTTCCACATGTATATTGGGTGCATAATTCAATTTATGGCATGCACTTATTTTATTTAGTAAATAAATACTTGTAATCAACACAAGAAATTAAAAAAAACACCTTTGTGAGCACAATTGTCTTCAAGTCTACCTTGTACATCTACAAGTCATGCACCCATCCGTCTGTGAACTGCACTTTTGCTTGCTTCAAAGACCTAAAGTTACTAAAAACTTCATGCGTGTGTGGACTTATGCTTAAAGTCATATAATTATAAATGAAGGCATGGTCGAAGTTTGGCAGAATGCTTACATCTGCACTCCATATGATATGTTGGTAGGGATCTAGTCCATTAACCCCTTCAAGCTTCACCAAATAGCGTGCCTTTGCAGTCCCATTCAATTTGGCGGAGTACGGTCCCTTTAAATTTTCCTTCACCGTCCATTTTGTGATTTTTTTTTTCGTTCATTCACAAGAAATGCCGAGGCGCTGTGTGCTTGCAGTCCGTTTACAATCGCTGAACCTACCCCGCCCAGAATGCATTGTGCATTTGTCACGTGGGCTGGCGAGGTTAATACCTCCATCTACTGGACCACTCCCAGTTACATGGGGTGAGACTGGACATCCTGGCAGATAAGCACATCTCTCGCAAGGTCTGTGGTGGACTTTTGCCAGTCGGTGTATCGTGACATGCACTACACAAAGAGCAGAGATAAACAAACCTATCATTCGTCAGTCACTGCAACAGATACTGGAGTCAGTTTGTCTTGCCCTGTCCTTGCCACTGATAATACCACTATCTGCCAAGAATGTGCCGTGCCGCTAGTCCAGCAAAAGCTAGCAGTACTCAAATACTTTGCAAGCAGTTTCATGAAATGGTCAGTCAGAAAGCAGCTCATATTGGCTCGGACATTGCCCGGGTTAACAAGGCCAGGAGTTCCTGGCAGCGGAGGGCAAAGGACAGAGCTGCGTGGAGGAATCTGATCAGACCTAAATGAAACAGTCATTGTCGCCCCCGACAGACTACTATGATGATGATGATGATGATGATGATGATGGCTAATGTGACCATCCATTGTACACTACTTTTCATAATGCATTGTGGTGTAGAGAATGCGTTCAAGGATGAGGCTGAGTTTATTTCTCAGGTTCAGCTTTATTAAGTGAACACATGCTCTATCAATCTCTGTTGGAAAATGTATAAATGTATATATGTGTTAACATTTCATAATGAACAATGCTTGTGTAACTGTTTTTTCTCTGTGCTGTACCTGACACAGGAACTGCTGAAGTAATATCTTTGCATGAGAAGTTTAATCTGCCCTGTAACAGTGTAGCCAGACACACTGGAGATGCTTATGTTAGCCAACTATGTTTATACCTTATATGGGGTTGTTTCCCTTTTTCTGTCTCGCGAGATGAGAATTTGTTATGTGATTTTGTGCTTTCTGGTCCTCCCAGTGTGGGAGCAGCAGATGCTTTTTCTGTCATGTATAAAAGGGAGGTGCTGACTCTACGCACCAGCATTCACTCCCGTCTGTAACCAGAGGTGTGTTGTGATTTGCTCCTTGCAAGTAAAAACCTTTGATTATATTTATGTCTCGAGTCTGATTAAGGTACGAACCTAACAGAGTACTATCATTTCTATGAGTCTTGAGTTTCAGATTCCTGACAATCTCTAAGCAACAAAAGAGACTGAGCAATCAAATACTACACTCTTATACCCTGCTGAAGCCACGAACCTAAGTCACATGGTGCTTTAGCAAACATACAATCACATGGTACATAATCCCAGTCACAATGCACTCTTTGATGTTCCTCTATTGTCTCTTATCCCTCGGTGTTCCGGGAATCCTCCTGGGGCATCCTCTCCGAGACAAAGGCCCAAACTCACACCTCCTCGTCATCTCCTGTAGATCTCTGCAGGCCCAGACCTCTTTTGTCCCACGAGACGTCCATCCATCCATCCATCCATCCATCTTCTACCGCTTTTCCGGAGGTCCGGGTCGCGGAGGCAGCAGTTCAAGCAGAGAAGCCCAGGCTTCCCTCTCCCCAGCCACCTGCTCCAGCTCTTCAGAGGGGATACCAAGGCGTTCCCAGACTAGCTGGGAGACATAGTCTCTCCACCGAGTCCTGGGTCTGCCCCGGGGTCTCCTCCCAGTGGGACGTGCCTGAAACACCTCAAATGGGAGGCGTCCAGGAGGCATCCTAATCAGATGCCCATACCACCTCAACTGACTCCTTTCAATGTGGAGGAGCAGCGGTTCTACTCTGAGCCTCTCCCGGATGACTGAGCTCCTCACCCTATCTCTGAGGGTGAGTCCAGCAATCCTACGGAGAAAGCTCATTTCAGCCGCTTGTATCCGCGATCTCGTTCTTTCGGTCATTACCCAAAGCTCGTGACCATAGGTGAGAGTAGGAACGTAGATTGACTGGTAAATCGACAGCTTTGCCTTAGAACTAAGCTCCCTCTTCACCACAACAGACCGGTACAACGTCCGCATCACTGCAGATGCTGCTCCAATCCGTCTGTCGATCTCTCGCTCCATTTTCCCCTCACTCGTGAACAAGACCCCAAGATACTTAAACTCCTCCACTTGGGGCAGGAGCCTGTCCCCAACCCGGAGAGGACAATCCACCTTTTTCCGGCTGAGGACCATGGACTCGGACTTGGAGGTGCTGATTCTCATCCCAGCCGCTTCACACTCAGCGGCAAACCGTCCCAGCAAGAGCTGTAGGTCACGTCCCACGAGACGTGAAGCCCCCAATACACATACAGTCATACATATGTGGGAAATATGAACTCAATATATGCGCCACAGTGGGATATTTTGAGTGTACTATATAGTGAATGAAATTTTCAGTTATTTTGAACAGTATTACAAGATGGCTGATTCACTATTGTGGTAGACTGCAAGTCTAATTTAAAACATTACTGGCACATGCCTCTAGGGGGAACTACCTGTATTGTTTAGCATTACTACTAAGGGGACACATTAGAACAAGAGTGTGAAAACCCCGCGCAGAATCCATGTTCAGTCATATTATGTGTGTTGCAGAATAAATGGCAGAGTTAGCCAAAGAAATAACTCAAGTGTGATCATTGCTACACGGTAGGATATCACACAATTGGCGACGAGGATTAAAAGAAAAAAAATCAGCGGCGAGAAACAGAGAACATTGCAAGTGTGGCGAACTCAAGTGACTCCAGTAGTTCGAGTGCAAGTTCAGAGGAGGAAAAACGAGGTTTCCCCACCACGACGAGCAATGGCGGCTGTAATCGGAACGGTAACCCCTTTTGATAACTCGACTCAGTCATGGGAAGAATATAGTGAAATGTTGGACTTTTTCTTCGAAGCTAATGACATTGAGGAGCCAGACAAAAGGAAGGCTGTACTGTTGAGTGGAATTGGTGCAACTACTTACAGTTTGTTGAGAAATTTAATAAGCCCTGCATTACCGAAAGATAAAACGTACGACCAGCTTACTGCTGAGCTTCAGAAGCACTTCAGCCCCAAACCGAGTGAAATCGTGCAACGATTCAAATTTAATTCACGCATAAGGAGGAACACTGAGTCCATAGCAGAGTATGTGGCAGAATTGAGGAAATTAACACTGCACTGTGATTACAAAGACTCATTGGAAGAAATGTTAAGAGACAGACTTGTGTGTGGAGTGAATGATGACCGAATGCAACGGCGACTTTTATCTGAAACAAAACTCACTTTCGTGAAGGCTTTGGAATTATGCCAAGCGATGGAAACAGCATCTAAAGATGTGAGAGAAATGCAAAGGAAACTAACAGAGGACACAGCAACGCATGTTCGTGTGCCTAAGACCCAAGTAGGTGTCCACAAAGTGTCGACTGACAAAACTCAGCACAAATTCCCCAGTTGTTATCGCTGCAAAGGCCAGCACAATGCCGCCGAGTGCAAATTTGCCACTGAGCTGTGTCATAATTGTGGCAAGCGAGGGCACATTAAGAAAGCATGTAGAATAAAGGTGGACAGCGCACAGGTGCTGAAAGCGACAGTTAATGGGCAAAAGTATGAAAACAAGGGCCCAGGAAAGGAACAGCGAGCGAATCAACTGAGAGGGGAGGGAGAAAGTGATACAGAAGACATGGGTTTTCACACAATTTACAACACGTCAGAGGAGCTGACCAAGGTAGCGCCCATCACGCGTACCATGAATGTTAATGGAATGAAAGTAACATTTGAAGTTGATACAGGCTGTGGAGTAACCATATTAAGTAAACAGCAATATACACAACTGTGGAAGAAAACAGACACAGCAGAATTAAATCCCTGTTCATTAAAATTAAAAACATACACAGGAGAGAAGCTAGACGTGCTAGGCATGGCACAAGTGAAGGTGCAACACGAAAACAAAGAAAAGGACTTACCTGTAGTAGTAGTTGGGAGCGAAGGACCAAATCTACTAGGGCGAAGTTGGCTACAAGAACTGGCCATGATGGATCAGTTGGTGAATAAAGTGGAATCTCAGCCCAAATTGCAGCTGGAGGAGATCCTCGAAAGACACGCTGAGGTGTTCAAAGAAGGCGTAGGACAGCTAAAAGGTGTCACTGCAAAGATTAATGTGGACAAGGAGGCCCAACCACGATTCTGCAAACCCCGACCGGTGCCCTATGCAGTCAAGCCACTGGTTGAAAGCGAGCTACAGAGGCTGCTGGATGACAAGATCATTGAGCCAGTGCAGGTTGCAGAATGGGCGGCGCCCATAGTCCCAGTGAGAAAGCCGGATGGCTCCATTAGAATATGTGGAGATTACAAACTCACTGTCAATCGAGCATCACGGGTGGATCAGTATCCAGTTCCTAAAGTGGAGGACCTCTTCGCACAGCTGAACGGCGGCCGACACTTCACGAAATTAGACATGAGTCACGCCTACCAACAAGTAGTCCTGGAAGAAGAATCAAAAAAGTATGTAACCATCAATACACACAAAGGCTTATATACCTACACACGCTTACCATTTGGAGTAGCTTCCAGTCCTGCTATATTCCAGAGAACTATGGAGGGCATCCTAGGTGGAATTCCGAATGTTGCCATTTATTTGGATGACATCCTTTGTACAGGACCAAATGAACAAGAACATCTGAAAACGCTGGAGGAAGTGCTTCAACGGTTGGAGAAAAGCGGTCTGAGGTTGAAAAGAAGCAAGTGTGAGTTCATGGGAAAAGAGGTGGTGTTCCTAGGCCACAAGATCAACGCCAGTGGTCTACACCCTCTAACAGACAAAGTGGAAGCCATTGCGGAGGCGCCTGAGCCACAAAATGTTACTGAGTTAAAAGCCTACCTGGGCTTGTTGAACTATTACCATAGGTTCCTCCCAAAGCTCTCCACGCTGCTGGCACCACTACATACCTTACTTAAGAAGGAAGAAAAATGGTCATGGGGGGTCAAGCAGCAGAAGGCGTTTGAAGAGTCCAAAGCGCTACTTCAGTCCTGTAGTGTGTTAGTGCACTATGATTCAAACAAACCACTCATCCTGGCGTGTGACGCATCACCCTACGGTGTGGGTGCTGTACTCTCTCATCGTATGGAGGATGGCTCAGAGAGACCCATAGGGTTCGTCTCAAGAACTCTTAGTGCAGCTGAGAAAAACTACTCCCAGCTAGACAAGGAGGGCCTTGCAGTAGTATTTGGTGTAAAAAAGTTCCACAAATACCTGTATGGGAGACAGTTCGCTATAGTGACTGACCACAAGCCACTAATTTCACTGTTCAGTGAAATGAGAGCCATACCCCAGATGACATCTCAGAGAATTCAGAGATGGGCCGTTACATTAGCAGCGTATGAGTACACCATCGTTTACAAAGCCGGACGGGACCATACGAATGCTGACGCGATGAGTAGGCTACCCTTGGATGGAGGAAGAGACAGCACGCCTGAGGAGGAGGAGAGAGTGCTATTGTTTGAAGATATCGGCGTGCCCCTGGTGAACGCACAACAAATAAAGAAGTGGACAGACAAAGACCCTGTTCTAGCAAGAGTGCGAGAATACATCTTGCGAGGATGGCCGAAGATGAACAGTCCTGAGTTCATTCCCTATGCCCGACGACAGGATGAGCTCAGCACCCAGGAAGGTTGTATCCTGTGGGGAGGACGCGTGGTTGTTCCACCACCTGGTAGGAATGCCTTACTGCAACAACTACACCAAGCACACCCTGGCATCACTCGCATGAAAGCGTTGGCGAGGAGTTACATGTGGTGGCCCAACATGGATGCAGAGGTGGAGGCGCTTGTGAAGTCATGTGCGGCATGCCAGGAGAACAGGAACAGTCCTCCAGCAGCCCCACTACATCCCTGGGAAGTTCCAGATAAACCATGGAGAAGAATTCACATTGACTACGCAGGTCCATGGATGGGAAGAATGTTCCTGATCATAGTTGACGCATACTCAAAGTGGATCGATGCATATTCTGTGAGTAGCTCTACTTCTACTGTTACCATTGAATGTCTTAGAAAGAGTTTCAGCCAACATGGGCTACCTGAAATCATAGTATCAGATAACGGTACATGTTTTACGAGTGAACAGTTCCAAGAGTTTTCTGAAAAGAATGGCATACGTCACATCACGACTGCGCCATACCATCCTTCTTCTAACGGCTTAGCCGAGAGGGCCGTGCAGACATTCAAGTCACTCATGAAAAAGATGACAGGAGACTCTATTGAAACCCGAATGTCGAGAGCTCTGTTCAGCTATCGAATAACACCCCAATCTACAACTGGCAAGTCACCAGCTGAGCTGTTGTGTGGAAGGAAGTTGAGGTCAACATTTGACTTAATACATCCAGACTTCAGAAACAAAGTGCATGATAAACAAGAGAAACAAAAAGGTTATCATGACATGCATGCTAGAGAGAGAATACTGAGAGAAGGAGACGTGGTCTACACCCGCAACTTTGGCTCAGGACCAGCCTGGGTACCAGGAGAAATAACAGAAAAGACAGGCCCTGTGTCATTCAAGGTGACATTAGGTCATGGACAAGTGGTGAGGCGACACATCGACCAAGTTCGTGGTAGGAGCTCCATTCCCCTGCCGATGGCACCAGAGGTGTTGTCTGACACCCATTCTGAGGAGAGCATCAACGAACCACCACTTCAGGTGAAACCTGAGGTAACCGTCTCTGCAGATTCTACGGGCAGCACTGCAGCAGCCGAAACAGTGGAGCAGTCTGAGTCTTCACCTGCAGTTGGCTCACCCGCCGTGAGAAGATCTCAGCGAGCTAGGAAAGCTCCAGACTACTTGAAGGACTATACTTAGTCAGTAGTGAGTTCCCCAGCCACAGGACAAGAATGCGTCCTGGAACCTCACTGGGATGCGGTAGTCAAACCAATTCCCCAGTTAGACTGTTATGTGTGTTATACATGTGAAAAAAAAAAAAAAAAAAAAAGAAAAGAAAAGAGAAAGAAATTATATGTATGGCACATGTGTTTAAGAAGTTAAAAGTAACTGTGATTGTTTAGGATTAAATGGGAGTTCCAGGATGTCTAGCATAATTGGCTAGTGTAATTAAAAGTAGTTTAATCTAGAGGGGAGGGATGTGGTAGACTGCAAGTCTAATTTAAAACATTACTGGCACATGCCTCTAGGGGGAACTACCTGTATTGTTTAGCATTACTACTAAGGGGACACATTAGAACAAGAGTGTGAAAACCCCGCGCAGAATCCATGTTCAGTCATATTATGTGTGTTGCAGAATAAATGGCAGAGTTAGCCAAAGAAATAACTCAAGTGTGATCATTGCTACACGGTAGGATATCACAACTATATGGGGAAGGAGTGAGCATTTCGAACACAGCATGTATCAGTTTCAAGATAGCCAGGAAAAATAAAAACAAATTTCCTTCAGTAATTAAAAAATTAAAGAACATGTGAACAAAATATGTCACAAACACTTCATTAAGACGTGAGTGAGCTGTTAAAATTTGAAAAAGTGCAATGACCCCTTTAATTCTCAGTGTTATTTTTAAAACAACTTTCTACTGTTTTGCTCAGTGGGCTCGGCTTACTGGGCGTTTAAAAATATAGTAGATCGCTGATTGGCCAGTAACTTTGTGTTCATACGGTTTCGGCTTATCGTCTTATCCTATTGGACATAATGCTGAAGCCTCCGCCTGTCATTGGCTGACTACACAACGGTCGGAATTTGAAACTTCCAGCGAGCGTGCGTAAGTTGAAGGAAGCGATTGAACGAACAGTCACGTCTGCTCGTTGAGCTAGAACGACCATTAGCATTTCTGGTGAAGCGCTTACCGTTTTTCTTTTTTAATCGAATGAATGTAACGATAAAGATAAACCGTCCAAATGGCTGAAACAGCAGGTGTATCCCTGAGAGGGTTTCTGGACTTCAGCCCGGTGAGAAGCGACGTCGCCAACAAAGAGAACGAAGTCCCGGTGCTCACTTTGATTCAGTTCTCTAAAGCTCCATTTGTCACATTTGGATCCGTGAAGGTGGGAGCCGCCAAGTCAGCCGTGCTGAGGATAGAAAACCCGACAGACGACGTAGAAGCGGAGGTTACTGTGGACAAGATCCCTGCAGCCAAAGGCTTCTCGGTGGACTGTGAAACATTCACCATCCAGGTATAACTTAGCATGTTTAGGGTTGAGATGCTGTTCACCCGCCGGCTAAATCCCGACGGTACCGCACCGCTATATTATACACTTCTGATATTATCCATTATCATGTGCTTTCTGGACACTGATTACTAGTGATAAAGTATCAGTCATGAATATGACACAGTAGCGTATTCATAGCTTTGGATTTGACTTGAGGTGGGTAGGAACTTAAAGCACTTGTACTCAAGTATTTTTATTCACAAAACTGTCCTTTTGTTCTGTTGTATGGTACTTTTTTCTCAAGAAAAAAATCCACGCTCTTCCTCAAGTACTGTACATTTGGTGGAACTCTGAGTTACTTTGTTTTCACTGATTGTGTTTGTTTATACAGCATCTTTAGTCAAGTCAGTGTATTTTAGTCGCAATTCACT
This sequence comes from Pholidichthys leucotaenia, assembly GCA_020510985.1. Lineage (NCBI taxonomy): Eukaryota > Metazoa > Chordata > Actinopteri > Cichliformes > Pholidichthyidae > Pholidichthys > Pholidichthys leucotaenia. The sequence continues at coordinate 286,483,956 of CM035839.1, forward strand.
TTCCTTCAACTAAGTTAAAATCATTGCTTTTTTTGTTTGGCTTTGTAAATGTATGAGGAAAAGTTGCAAATATGTGGAAAAAGTCACAGTTTTGCCACACACCGCTTCAGATTTATTATAAAGCTGTTAATTTATCAAAAAATATACATGTAGAAATAAAATCCACGAATTTATGAGAAAAAAAGTATGTAAATGTATGAGGAGAAAAGCAAAAATTTAGGTGAAAAAGTTTTAAATGCTGCTTTTTTCCTAATTGAAAGGGTAGCAGTTTTACTCAAAAAAGGTGATAAATTGAGGAGAAAAAATTTTTAAACTTGTAAGCGTTAAGTCATTGCTCACTCCTCAAGTAACCCTTGAAGTAAATACTTTGTTATTCAAGATTTTATTATTTTTTTGGGTGGGGGGGACTCACTTAAATAATCAATGTCATAAGGTAATGCTGTTTTTACTTGAGTAGTTTCTGGTTCCTCTGCCCTCTAAAGCTGACTTGTATTTTGAAGGTCATAAATGAAGTGAGACAACCTCAACATTGGAATTTGTCAATTGTGACAAAAACCCCAAATGAATATTTCTAAATAATGACATATCAGAGTTATAAAGTTATATACGATATAAACTTGTGATCTTTTAAATCAACTGTTTTTCTTCTCCATCTGTGGTGTGCAGAGGAGCCACATGTCATTCTTGACCAAGGAGTTTCAGAAGTGCATAATATTCAAAATGGATACAAAACAAACAAGCAAAAACATTTAAAGATTCAAAACACAAGTGGTTTGACAGTTGCTGCAGTAATCGAGAAAGCTGTAGCAGATTACATCCCTCAGTAGCTTGGGTCAGGCTGGACACTTGCATGTGTGTGAATTTAACACCCATCTCTGACTTTCTGTCTGCAGCCCGGGGGCTCATTTAGCTTGATGGTCACCTGGACTCCATCAGAAGAAGGTGGCGTCAGAGAGCTCCTCATGTTCAGTGCCAATGGCATCCTCAAGCACCAAGCCATTCTGCTGGGGAGAGCAGAGGCAACAAAGAAGAAGAAGGTAAACCTAGTCACCTTGAAACTTGAAGGTTTAAACTCTTTCGAAGTAATTTTCAGAGCTTTCTAAAGTGCATAAAAGCAAAAAAAAATCAGTTTAGCAGTCAGCAGCATTGTGGCTGGCACGTGAACAAACACTAAGTCGTAATAAAACGAGATAAAGGAATGAATTTCCTTTTTAAAATTAAATCATGGAGATACAAAGAGCTAAAATGCTCACAACTGCATTTGTTTTTGGTTGTCAAATGTGAGGTCAAAAATCACCCCAAATTGAGACTTTATGTGGGTATCCAGAGAGTTGTGGGCAGTAGCGAGGTTGGCAGTGAATTCACGGGGTCCATTTGTCCCAATCTATGTGTGTTCTTTTATAGATTAAGAGAATTTGGCCCATCCAGGATTTATCTTCATGCAGACATTCCAGTTAGGGTTTTAAATTCATTGAGATGTTCTAGTTTGGTGACTGGTAAAATAGTAATCTACATTTTTGGTTACACCATACTTGCACCCCCCCCCCCCCCATCTCTCCATGACAGAAAAGCCTTTGGGACTCAATCAAAAACAAGAAGGGTGATAAAGTAACCACACCAAGGAGGAGGAAAATGGAGCCCTCCATGAAGATGGCTGCCAATAAAACCTTCCATGTGTCACGACAGAATCAGTACAAGAGGGATAAACCTCGCAGCCCACTTGCTTCTCTTAACGGGACCGGAGATGTAAGAGGGGCTTCGCTCACAACGCACAGCCCCAGCAATGATCGGTTTCTGAAATCTGAAGAGCAGAAGACCTCAGACCCTCGGCAAGGACAGCAGTCCCTGGTTTTTTCACACCAAGAGAACATTCGTCACAATGACGGCAGCTCTCCTGTTGTCTTGCTTGTCCCAACTGGCAAGGTGATTGACTCTGATTGCACGTCTACTAGCCCAGAAATAGCAGGAAAATCAGAAAGCAAAGACCGGGCAAAAATGCTTAACAGGACTCTGTCTCCTATTGGGACACCTGAGCAGTTTAAGAAGCTGATCCCTCATATTCGGTCCGAGAGCCCTTTTCCTAGTACAGTTAAATCTGTGGCTGCCGCCTACACTGACAGTGTTGTATCTAGAAGCCCAAGTCTGTCACTAAAAGATGCTCTGGCCCTCATTGACTCTGATCTGAGCCACGCCAACAACAGTCCACAAGGCATTAACTCAAGCTGCAGCTTTTCTGATTCACTGGAGTCGAACAGCAGTAGGCATCACTGTGGACCTGATGCAGATGTCCTCAAAGTGTTGTCCAACAGCCCAGAGCTGGCTGAGTCCAGTGAGCCCAGACTGACTTTCTTTGTGTGCAAAAAGGATCCCATCAGTGTTTCTGAAGTACCTGAGAGGGTAAAAAAATATTCCTTCAACTCTTCCACGGTGACTAAAAGCAAAGCGGCACAGGAGGAGCACGGTGGGAGTGGAAGGAAAATAAAGAAGTCACGGCGAAGGCTGCTGGAGAAGACGCTAGAACTGTCTGAAAGCAGCAGTCAGAGTGAATCTGGACCAGGAACCCCAAATCTTCCAGTCATAGACTCAGACTCTGGACCATCTCCATGTGAAGGCAGACGAACGGCCAAAGAGACGGCTTCTTCCAGCCCAGTTCAGAGGCTCCATTCCCCTCTGGTACCCATCGCCTTCCCCGTATCCTCACCTCCACCCTTGGCTTCTCGTTTCTCGTTCTCAATCACCTCTCCACCTTCTGCAGTCCCCGTTGCTTTTACTGTCACCTCTCCGTGTCCCGTGGGCCCATCTTCTTATCACCGTGATGACTTTTCCAGCTCTGATGTGTTAGAGCAGCAGGTGCCTCCCTGTGCTCAGGATGAAATGTTTCCCATTCACTTGGTGGCAAAGAGTAAGAAGAGGAAGAGTGAGGAGTTTCTGAAGAGTGATGGGAAGGTTGATGGTGTTGGGAAGACGGATCAGGTCAAGAGGAGCAGGGTATTGGCTGGTAAAACTGAGCCGTCAAGATTGGCCCCGGGCAGGAGAGGTGCATCTCAGAGAACAGCAGGTGAGCAAAGATGGCTTTTTAATAATTGAGAATGAATTGTATTTTTGCATTCACATTTGTATTTTAAAAGTGCAAACTGTAAAATGTTTGACTTCCATTGGCAGTGGACAGTATTTTTATGTTTTAACCATAAAAAAGTTGGCATTGGATAAATGCTATAAGGTGATACACAAGGGACAGTCAACAGACTGAAACCAATTCTTTTTTTTTTTAAATGACACAATTTCGAAATCAGTGTTGTCCTATAAAATGGGGTGTTTCTGGCACCTTGGCAGTTTAATACAGTAGTAGTTATGTGTGTATTATGATAGATTTATACTAGATAGATGTACTTTATTGATATTTGATTTTCTATCTGTAATCCTTTTTTTAAAAGTAATTTATAAATACTGAATTTTATACTGATCTTTAAATTCATAAACTATTTTTCCAGGCTCAGGGCGACCACTGGTGACACCAACACTGAAGACTGTGAGGTCTGTGGTTCCTGGCCAGGCTAAGCAGCCAAGCTCAAAAACCATCTCAAGAGGTATGTAGTGATTGAAAGGTCAGGTAGTGCAGATTTATAGAAATGTGTTTTTGTGTATATGTGTGCTTAAATTTTAAATACACTTTTGTTGTCCTCTGCAGGAACCACATCTATGAGGGTGGCTGGTGCTCCATCAGTGAAGATGGCTAAAGTAGTCCCTGTGGCCCAGTCAAAGCTGACCTTTATTAAGCCTCCCCCAATGGGTATTTATTGGCAGAAAACTATAATGAGCCCAGTAATACATACATATTTATTTTGTAGTCAACGTAATTTTTTTTTTTTTTTTTGTTCAATTTCATTTTACGTTTCAGCTTTACCCAGACACCCGATGCCCTTTGCTGCCAAAAACATGTTTTACGATGAGAGGTGGATTGAGAAGCAGGAGAGGGGTTTCACATGGTGGATCAACTATGTTCTAACCCCGGATGACTTCAAAGTCAATCCTGAAATGCCTAAAGGTAAACACACACTGATGGGTATTGCATACGTCTTCCACTGAAAGACGGTTTCACACTAAACTGTACTGACCGTACACTAAAACAAGCTGACAGTTGTTTTTATTGATCAGTCATTTTACAAGACCAATTTTCTCGTAGAAAAGCTTGGTCTTTTTCAGCAGTAGTCCAGCATAAACTAGAAGTCATTAAGAGAGGACATACCTCCGCCAAGGCACTATCTCATGAACCTCATTAACCCCACTGTGGTGCCCTTGAGCAAAGCCCTTAACCCCAGCTGCTCAAGTGGAGCTGCTCAGTGGCCACAGGTCAGTCTGTGGTTGTACTGAGCAGCTTCCTGGTGCGAATGTGTAACTGTGCGAGTGTGAACAGGGCGTCCCTGAAAAAGAGAGATTGCCTCTCAGTGGAACTACCCTGTATAAATAAAGGATAAAAAAAAATCTCACAATGCTAAAGAAAGTGAAAAAAGTGCTCCAGAATCTGCATCCCGACCCAGATCTCCTCCAAATTTTAATGAATTCATCCATAGCTCAAGGGCCACCTCTAATGAAAATTTCATCAGTTTTTCTAACAAACAAGCAGACAGATGGACAAACAAACCAACATCAAAACATTACCATAAACATGACATACCATTCTTCCTCCTCTTTTTGTTTGATTCCGGGTGTTCAAATCAGTTTACTGACACATCACTATCATACTGTTTGGACATATGAACCGCAGATTATATTCATTGTGCACGTGTGAAACATGGCTGTGAGACAGATGGCCTCAGTGCTTGAAAACTGCTTTGAACAGAGACACGACTGCAGTCTGCATCTGTATTGTCCATGCAGACACTATGAATACAACCGTACTTTCTGCCTGTTCTATTTGCAACGTCCTCGATTCTTCAGTTAGCCATTTAACATCATGAGATCTTCTCACCAAGGTGTGTTACTCTTTTTTTTTTTTTTTTTCATTTATTTTTTTTAAATAGCCCCAGGTCAAAAAAAAATTATCACAAACTTGTGCATCCTTGATCATACCTCTTCCTTGAGCCATCATTTGCATTTTAGGAATCGAAACATCCTAGATGATGGCATGCTGAGATCAAATTCCAGGGCAGAGAAATTAAAACAGGATCAGGGAGGCAGAAATGGGGAAAATTGAACTTTGTGTCGAAGGCATTGTTGCTTGCCAGTGTGTGTTTTAACTCCCGTTGTCCCATCTTCAACTTGGCAACCTGCATGACTGATCAGGAAATCAAGAGGGACAACCCTCTCCACTCTTGGATTTGGACTGCAAGATTACACACCATTTCTTTAAATATGGCTATGTAATGTTCATCATATTTTATTAGCACATTCCAAAGCCAAAAAGGAGTTAAGGCGATGGCATCCGTCTGTTGGTCTGTCCGTCCACATTTCCAGGGACTCGCTACTTCTAGGCATTTTCCCCAGTGCTCACAAAACTCACTCACAATGACCTTCAGGTGGGTCTGCATCCAAGTTGAGGTCAATGTCATTGTCAAAGGTCAGGAGATCTGGGCATTTATGATTTCACTAAAAACATTACTTCTCCCAGGTCACTGACCTTGACTTTAAGCACATCCTAAGTGGGTCTGTGTCTCAGGTCAAGGTTGATAGCCAGGAGATGTGGGCAGTCCTGGGGTGACTTCATCAGGTCAAAATGAGCTACTCAGTCATTGACGGTGAATGATCTCTGCGATCCTGAAGCTCTTTGACATCATGGGGTTATGGCATCTCTGTTTGAAAGGGTCAGCTAGTCATACTACAAACAATTATAAATGTTTATAGTGTGGAACCCATGGAACCCAAATTTCACTTCAGATAGTCTTTTTACTCTTTTTTTTTTTTTTTAAATTTAAGTTTTTGTAAAGGGTATACATGTCGTTACAGCATTGCGTTGTTTACATTTTCATCACATGTTCCTTATTTTTTGTTATTTGACAACATTGGAAGAATAATTATTACAACACCCCTTTTTTATAAGTGAAAGAAGAAGTGAAATTGAAGAGAACAGGAAAAAAAACAAACAAACAAAAGAGCAAAAAACGAACAAACAAAAAAATAATAATAAATAAATAAAAATAAAAGAGCGTCTGAGTAGCGTTGGAACAAAGAGCGGTGCCATTATTGAAATGGTATTTGTCAAAGATTAGATCTAATGGAAGACACATTTGCGATCCAGGGTTGCCAAAAGTTCAAGAACCCATCCATGTCCTGTCTCAGTGCGAATGTCAACTTTTCCATCGAGTAAATGTCCTGAATCACGTTAATCCAATCTTCAGGTGTAGGACAGTCCTTCAACATCCATTTTTTAGTTAGAGCTTTTTTACTTGCCATATGGCGGATGATAAAATAAAGGCAGCGAAGTGAGGTTTTAAATAGGTTTATTATCATACCGCCGTCACGATGCTCGCCCCATGGGCGGCTCGGAGGCTTTCCAGCAAAGAGACACAGGATGTGTGTGTCAGCAGCAGTGGTTGAAGCGTGAGAGAGTGAGCATGGATTTCTGTCAGCTTATATACCCAGTTACAAACAATACATGAAAGGGCATTCACAGCAGTTGGTATAGGCATTTGCATATGAGAGACATACATAACAATAAGGAGATTGCTGGCCTCTGCTCCAGCTGCAGGACAAAGAGGTTACAAGGCACATCTACATATTGATATCAGTCCCTAGATCACAGTAAGGACAGGACGCATGAACACAATGCATGAATGGCACATTAACATCACAGAAGTGAGCCAGAAGAAGCGGGGCTGCCTGCAGACATTAATACACATATTTCACTGTTCTGCTATTTGCTCTAGCCGAGCGTTGTGTCTGTCCCAGTCTGTTGTGGGGGTTACGCCACACGCTTCCCCCCAGAGGGCTCGGCAGGGGGCCGAGGCCTCGATAGTTCAGCTTTGGCAGCGAGCAGGGAAGGCTCTGTGCAGGAGAAGGTGGAGGGGGGTGGGGGGTAGTAAATGCCGGCCGGGGACGGTGAAATCGTCCGGGCCGCGCAAAAATTGCTTGTTGTTCCGCGATGTCGAGGGGCTGTCCCGTTGAACGTACGGAAATCACAAGAAGAAAAATTAGTCACTGGCTCCTCTCACGATTAAGTCCTGCAAGGATTAATAGCGGCCGTGAAGAAAAAAGGGGCAGCTGTAAGAAAAAAGCAAAGGCAAAGGGACTTGGCGTGTTGACTTGAGGTGCGTGCACAACCTTAAAGCCTTCGGGAACCGCAGACTGCTGAGTTCCCCTTGTGTGCTGTGGCTGAGACCATTAGCAAATCCTTCGTGCATGCTGCGTGCGTGCCTCAGGTGAACGAGCAACCCTGAAGGGCCTGTGTGCAGCGGCGAAGGATGATGGCGATCTGTGGAGCTGTATGCGTCCCGTGCGTGGTGCGCCGTCCGCGTAACTCCCCGGTGCGTGTGCCGGGGCTCCGTGTGTTGTTGGGCAAGCTGGAGAGGAGACAGGGTCAGGGAGCGTAATCATCCCTGTTCGATGTGTTGGAGCGGTGAAAGGAAGTAGACGATCTTTGTCCCTCGCGCTCGTGCAGATGCGTTGGAGTGGTGAGAGGGAGGAGACGATCTTTGTCACTCGCTCGGCCATGGTGCGTTCAGGTCCACGCGCTGCATTCTCCGTCGGCCATGGAGGTCGCCGTTGTGGAGAGGGGACGAGGTGCATGCGCTCTCGTGTGGAGGAGCTGTGAGCGCGGCCGGTCCAGCGTGGATGTGCCGATCTAGGCGTGCAGATTACTAACTACTAACTAACCTGCACTTATATAGCGCTTTTCAGATCCCACCATGAAGTTTGCTGCGGCTTTCCCGGTCGTGGGTGATGTCCGGAGAGTTCCCTGAAACAGAAGGGAGTTGCTGCGTTCGCTTGTCGTCGGAGCATCACCGCCGGGTGCTGTGTTCGCCGGCAGCGTGGCTGTCCAAGCCAGAAGGTTATCTGAGTAGCGTTGGAACAAAGAGCGGGACCATTATTGAAATGGTATTTGTCAAAGATTAGATCTAATGGAAGACACATATGCGATCCAGGGTTGCCAAAAGTTCATGAACCCATCCATGTCCTGTCTCAGTGCGAATGTCAACTTTTCCATCGAGTAAATGTCTTGAATCACGTTAATCCAATCTTCAGGTGTAGGACAGTCCTTCAGCATCCATTTTTTAGTTAGGGCTTTTTTACTTGCCAATATTAAAACATTGAATAAGTATTTTTCTCCTCGTCTTTCCAGTGAGTCCGGTAGTAAACCCAAATACAAAGTTACAAAAGAAAAGGGAACTGTTATTTTGAATATTTTCCCCAATATTGTCTGTACGTTGGTCCAATATTGGTGGATAACTGGGCATGACCAAAACACATGAAAATGATTTGCAGTCTTTTCACCACACAAACGCCAACAGTTCAACCCCTTATGGGTAAATTTGTTTTGTGCAGGTGTTCTGAAAAATCTTACCAAATTTTTCCATCCAAATTCTCTCCACTGCAGGGAAGAGGTACTTTTCCATTGCTGTTTATTTAGCTTTTCCCATATTTCCAATTGTAAAGTGAAATTCCCCTCTTTTTCCCATCTCTCTTTTATATATGATGTGTTGTCTCCTTTTAAGTCTTGAAGACCTTGGTATATTTTAGAAATGTATCTGATCCCTGGGATCCCTTTATATGCCATTAAGAAGACCTTCAGAACACCTGACTGGGCCCTTTCCAAATCCTCCTTTTTAAGTATATTGTTTATGTGGTGCCTAAGCTGAAAGAACCTGTAAAGATCTTGATTTATTAGACCTTGTTTTTTCAAATCTTCAAAACTTCTTAAAGTTTGCCCCTTAAAAAAATCGTAATATTTTATCGGCCCTTTCTCTTTCCACTCTTTAAATCTAGTGTCTGTTTTATTGGGGGTAAAGTCTTGATCATAGGCAATCCATTGCAGAAGTCGATAGGGCTCTTTAGCTTGATTCTCTCTGACTATCTTAAACCAAATTTTTAGCAGGGTCTCTATCCACGGGTTAGTGTTATTCAAGAGTTTAGTTAAGGCATTGTTCCCTATTATCGCCTGTAGGGGGATGTCACTTGTTATTTGGCATTCCATCTCCTTCCATTATGCAGTGTAGACTGGGTTACATATCTCTACTAAAGTTTTAATTCGTGCAGCTATAAAATAGTCCCTGATATTTGGCAGCGCGAGCCCACCTTTGTCTTTGTTTAGCTGTAGGGTTCTACATCTGATTCTAGGTCTCTTGCCCTGCCATTTCTTTTGTAACTTTGTATTTGGGTTTACTACCGGACTCACTGGAAAGACGAGGAGATAAATACTTATTCAATGTTTTAATATTGGCAAGTAAAAAAGCCCTAACTAAAAAATGGATGCTGAAGGACTGTCCTACACCTGAAGATTGGATTAACGTGATTCAAGACATTTACTCGATGGAAAAGTTGACATTCGCACTGAGACAGGACATGGATGGGTTCATGAACTTTTGGCAACCCTGGATCGCATATGTCTTCCATTAGATCTAATCTTTGACATATACCATTTCAATAATGGTCCCGCTCTTTGTTCCAATGCTACTCAGTTGCTCTTTTACTTTTAATTACTTAATTTTCTGTTTGTTTGTTTTTTGCTGTTCTGTTTGTTTGTTTATTCGTTTGTTTTTTTTAAAAATTTAATTCTCCTTAATTTCACTTTTTCTTTCACTTGAAAAAAAAAAGGGGGGGTGTTGTAATAACTATCCTACCAATGTTGTCAAATAGCAAAAAATAAGGGGACATGTGATGAAAATGTAAACAATGCAATGCTGTAATGACCTGTATACCCTTTACAAAAACTTAAATAAAAAAAAAAATAAGGGAGGTTTTTCCTGCTATAACAGAAATAACGGCATCCTTGGTTATTTACAGGTACATCTCAAAAAATTAGAGTATCATGAAAAAGTTCAATATTTTTGGTCACTCATTTCAGAAAGTGAAACCCATATATTATATAGATTCATTACACAGAGAGTGATATATTTCAAGTGTTTATTCATTTTAATTTTGATGATTATTGCTTATAGCCCATGAAAACCCCAAATTCAGTTTCTCAAAAAATTAGAATATTACATAAAATTAATTTTAAAAAATTGTTTTTTAATAGAAATGTTGGCCGACTGAAAAGTATGTTCATGTACACACTCAATACTCGGGGCGCCTTTTGGATTAATTACTGTATCAATGTAGCATGGCATAGAGGTGATCAGCCTGTGGCACTGCTGAAGTGTTATGAAGGTCCAGGTTGCTTTGATAGCAGCCTTCAGCTCGTCTGCATTGTTTGGTCTGGTGTCTCATCTTCCTCTTGACAAAACTCCATAGATTCTCTATGGGGTTTAGGTCAGGAGAGTTTGCTTGCCAATCAGCCACAGTGAGGCCATGGTCATTAAACCAGGTTTTGATACTTTTGGCAGTGTGGGGGAGTGCCAAGTCTTGCTGGAAAATGAAATCAGCTTCTCCATAAAGCTTGTCAGCACAGGGAAGCATGAAGTACTCTAAAATTTCCTGGTAGACGACTGTGGTGACTTTGGTCTTGAGAAAACACAGTGGACCAACACCAGCAGATGACATGGTTCCTCAAATCATCACTGACTGTGGAAGCTTCACACTAAACCTCAAGCAGCTTAGATTCTGTGCCTCCACTCTTTCTCCAGACTCTGGGAAATTAATTTCCAAATGAAATCCAAAATTTACTTTTATCTGAACAGAGGTCATCTGCTGATGTTTGGATTTGAGTGTTTCAGAAGGAGCGGGAGTAGCTTCAGCAGCGGTGATGTCCTCATCAGACTCATTAGATGTGTCCGTGTCTTCTGGTTGATACTCCACATTGTCTTCCTCCTCAGACACCTGCTTATCTGCATCGCTATGCTGTTCTGTGTCCTCTGCCTCATTTTCAGCAAAGATATGATCCAGAGTTTGGCTTACTGTAAATCTTCTTCTCATTTTTGCATGCTGCAAACTGGAGATGTGTTCTGCTAGTCACCACCTCTAAACTGAATTGGCCTTACATGTCTGGACATGTCAGTCTTTGTTTTGTTTTGTTTGTTCAGGGAAGGAGACAAACTGCTAGAGAGAAGCCCCTAACTAAAGCTCAGGTGGTTGGGAGAGGAGCTGGCTGTGGGCTGTTGGCTGATAGTGTGTTTATGATTTCAGTTTTGGCACTAATTATTGTTTTATAATCTTATATTATAACTCGGTTAAAACTGACCCTAGCAACATAATGGTCAGAATTTTCACCAGACCATTTTATCATTTAGTGAAATTGATTTTTTTTAAAATTTTGTTTTAATAGAAGTTCCTGACAAAGTCAAAAACCCTTGATGCAATAAACAAATTTATGTGGTATTTTTATGCATTTAAAACCTAAAAACGGGTCGGTGCTGATCCTAACCCAAGAGGAAGGTTAAAGCAGGCTATTGAGTTAGATTTTTTTTTTTTTTTTTTTGCATATGTACTGGTATGTTGCCTCACTTATGCTATAGTCAAAGATAATTTCAAATGCCTGTCCAAAGTGGGCCTTTAAATTACCTAAACATAAGGTAAGAAGACTTTTTCTCCCCCAACAGCTTGAAAATCTGTTTTCGTGCTTGCCTTTCTTTTGCATGTTTACAGTAAATGCTGTGTCACTTGCCATGGGCAGCGACATCAAGTCAAGTGTGCCCAAAGCACCGACCAAAGAGGAGATGTCTTTCAGCACCTACACAGCCAGACGGAAGTTGAACCGCCTCCGTCGTTCCGCTTGCCAGTTGTTCACATCTGGAGCCATGGTCAAAGCTATTCAGAGGCTAGAACTGGAGGTGGAGGCCAGACGGCTGCTCATACGGAAAGACCGCTACCTTTGGAAGGACATAGGTAAAAGATTGACATTATAGATTTGTAGAACAAGGTTTGCAAACTGCTCTGAAGTTCCTCTCAGTGAACCCATCCATATCTTTTATTATTTTTCAGGAGAACGCAAAAAAATCCTCAACTGGCTCCTCTCATACAATTCGCTGTGGTTACGAATTGGCCTTGAGGTATTAATTTCTGAAACATCAGAAATGGTCTTTCCAAAATATGTTGGTTTCTTTACACTCTCAATGCTGCTGGTTCTCAGACAATCTTTGGGGAACTGATCTCGCTGGAGAGCAACAGTGACACCTTGGGTCTGGCTATGTTCATCCTCCAGAGGCTGCTCTGGAACCCAGACATCGCCGCAGAGTTCAGACACCCCAGGGTGCCTCACCTTTACAAAGATGGTAATTTAAGAGTGTGTTGAGTTGGTGTCAAAGTGGCAGGGGTGGGATTATTAGAACATGATTAAATATTATATAATTATTGTTTGTGCCATCTACTGAGGTTTTTATTTACCCCTTGAGGTTTTGTTGCCTTATGGTGAGCAAAAGTTTGATTAATTATTTAAGATGCTCTCCGGTGACTTCCGGGAAGATGGCGGAGAGACATAACGCTTAAACAGAGAGCTCTCCCTAGCCGGATTAAAAATCATCGGTAAATGGCCAACTCGACATAAGCGGATCAATAAACTAAGGGATGAAAACACGAAGGAGCCGGGCACAAGGACAAAAGCAGAGTAAAATTAAAGAATTCCTCTTCAACAACGCAGGAGAAACCGCTGAACACGGGGCTCAAAAAAACGAGGTGACCGCAGCAGAGAAAATGGAGGACACACTCGATACCATGAACACTGGCATCGCCAGTTTGGGTAAAGAGTTGAGAGACTTCAAACGGCAGCTACAACAGGATTTAGCGGCTCTTAAGGAGGAGCTGAAAAAAGAGATTAAGGAGGAAATTATGGACCTCCGAAGAGAAATGGAGCGCAAGCTAGCAGAAAACATGGAGGAGCTGCGCTCCCAGCGGGCGTGTATGACAGAAGCGCAGGCCCGAATATCAGAGCTGGAAGATTGGAATAGCGAGGCAAGCGAACAGCTGCAGACCCTGACGGCACAAATGCAGAGGATGCAGGAGAAAGTAACCGACTTGGAGAGCAGGTCCAGACGGGGCAATATACGCATCTTCGGGATCCCGGAGGGCATTGAAGGCAACTCGATGACGAAATTCATGGATCAGTTCTTAAAAAAAGAGCTGGAACTGCCCAGCGAAGCGGATCTGCAGATTCAACGAGCGCACAGAGCCTCGGCACAGAACCCGAACCCACGCTCTCCACCCAGGTCAGTTGTGGTAAACTTTCTGAAATATGATGTAAAGGAAAGAATCCTGACACGAGCGTGGAAAAAAAAGATACGAATCGGCGACAAGCAGATATTCTTTGATCATGACTACCCGGCAGAAATTGTGCAGCAGCGGAAGAAATATGCCAACATTAAAAAAACGCTGAAAGAAAAAAAAATTAGATTCCAAACGCCGCTAACGAAGATGAGGATTCATTGGGAGAACGGCGTAAGAACCTACAACACAGCCAGAGAGGCAGCGCAGGACATGATGGAGCGGGGCCTTGAGGTGTACGTGCCGGAGGAAACGGTAGGAGCAGCGGAGGCCCTGAACGCATCACGACAGCCGGAGTGGAGGCGAGTGAACGGCAAAAGACGTGGGGAGACGTGGAGCAGCGGGCCCAGGAAAGACTACAAGGCTTTCAACTGAAAGCCTAGATTATAACAAAGATTAAGAAAGACACAGAAGAAATGAAGGCCAAGAAGACAAGGTAAAAGAGAAACAGACGGCTAGGAGAGGTTTAAGTGATATTTGTTGGACATTTCTAGACTAATGATTATTACTTGGATAGTAAATACAGGTCTAGGGAGGGCCCTACACTCGGTGAGGACAATCCCTCCACCCACCAACAGGGACCAGTGGGCAGAAGAAAGGCCCAAAGTACGGACGTTGAGATTTTTTAATGTGTTTTTATATAAATATGTGTTATTTTTGTTGTTAAAGGGGCTAGGAGCACAGGTTAAAAAAATGGAAAAACATGATTATGGGTAAAAATCTTAAGATAATAACACTAAACGTGAATGGTCTGAACTCACCTGTTAAAAGGGAAAGAATAATAAGAAAATTCAAGAAAGAAAAAGCCGAAATTATATTTATGCAAGAGACACATTTGAGCAAGACAGAACATGTGAAACTAAAGAGATTTGGCTATAAGAACTCCTACTACAGTTCATTTAAGGGAGGAACTAAAAGGGGGGTCATGATACTAATCTCAAACAAAATACAATTTGAATGTGAACAGGAAATCCAGGATAAAGAAGGCAGGTATGTAATAATAAAGGGTAGCATAGATGGAATGCAGATCACGTTAGTGAACATCTATGCCCCACCAGAAAGTGACAAGGGTTTTTTTCAACATCTGTTTGATCTCATAGCAACACACAGTGAAGGAGTCCTGATTTGTGGAGGAGACTTAAATGCTGTCATGGATCATGAAGTTGACACAACAAGTGTTAAGAAGACAAAAAAACATGTAACAAAATTCATAAGAACCTCACTGGCAGAAATGGGTATGGTAGACATTTGGAGGGACCTGCACCCACTCGAAAAAGACTATACACATTATTCAGCAGTCCATAAAGTGCACTCTAGAATAGATTACTTCCTTATGAATGAAGGTGACAGACACAGGGTGAGAAATTGTTGGATTGGAGGGGCAGAAATATCAGATCATAATCCTATATACATGGAAATAAATTTAAACAATAGAAAACGACAAACAACATGGAAACTTAATGTAGGACTGTTAAATGATGATAAAATGAAAGAAAGAATAAAAGTAAACATAAATGAATATATCCAAGAGAATGACAATGAAGAAGTAGACCCAACAATACTATGGGATGCACTAAAAGCCGTGTTAAGAGGTAAATTAATTGTTGAAACAGGAAAAGCAAATAAGACTAAACTGGAAGCATATGAACAAAGATGTGAGAGACTGAGGGAATTAGAACATAAACATCAAAGCACAAATGACCCAAAAATATATCAAGAAATTAAAGAAGAAAAAATAAAGATAAAAGAAACACAAATGGATGAAATTGAAAGGAAAAATAGATATCTAAAGCAAAAATATTATGAAACGGGACCAAAAGCCACAAAACTGCTGGCAAAACGGTTAAGAAAACAACAAACAATGAATAATGTATATAAGATTAAAGACCCCACCACAAATAAAACCACAGTTAACCCAGAAAACATCGAAGAAATATTCCATAATTTCTACCAAGAACTATACTCGCAACCTGAAGAAACAAATACTAAAGATATTAAAAAATTTCTATACACATTGGACTTGCCATCAATAGGAAATCAACAAAATGGAAAGCTAACAGCAGAAATAACAACACAAGAGATTAGAGATGTGATTAAGTCACTTAAAAATGGTAAATCACCAGGTAGTGATGGATACCCATCTGAGTTTTATAAACTGTTTATAGAAGAACTCACGCCACAACTCCTAAAGTCATTTAATTGGACGCTGAACAACAACAAAATACCTCCATCATGGAACGAAGCAATCATTTCAGTTATTTTAAAACCAGGGAAAGATAAAGAACAATGCGGAAACTATAGACCAATCTCTTTATTAAATGTAGATTATAAAATATATACAACAATTATATGTAAACGAATAAAGACATTCTTGACGGAATTGATAGAAGATGATCAAACTGGTTTCATAGAGGGACGCCAAACACATGACAATATCAGGAGAACAATACATATAATTAATCAAATACATAAAGAAAAGAAAAGCGCAGTAATAATGAGTTTAGACGCAGAAAAAGCATTTGACAGGGTTAACTGGAAATTCCTATATAGTGTGCTGGAACGCTTTGGATTTAACGAAAAATCAGTACAATGCATAAGGACGCTGTATCAAGAACCTGTGGCAAGAATCAAGATAAACGGTAGCTTAACAGACAAAGTAAATATACAAAGATCAACTAGGCAGGGATGCTGCTTATCGCCCACCTTGTTTGCTCAGTTCATAGAGCCACTGGCTCAAGCGATACGACAAAATAAGAAATTAAAAGGTGTAACAATAAAGGGGGCAGAACACAAGATTGGGCTATTTGCAGACGATATTATAGTTTACCTTGAACAACCAGATGAATCAATAATGGAAATGATGAACTTGATAGAAAATTTTGGAAAATTATCAGGATACAAGATAAACATAACAAAAACACAAATACTGACATTCCACTATAACCCTCTAAACCAGATAACTGATAAGATCAAACTAAACTGGAAACAAAAAGAAATAAAATACCTTGGAGTGAACATACCTAAAGACCTAAGCAAAATCTATAAAGCAAACTATGATAGGTTGGAACAAGAAATAAAAAAAGATATTGATAGATGGTCAATCTTAAATATGGATCTGAATTCAAAAATTGAGACAGTCAAAATCAGCATACAACCTAGATTACTTTACCTCTTCCAGGCTCTACCAACAGAGATTCCAGATGCCCAATTCTCAAAGTGGGACAGGATGATATCGAGATTTGTTTGGGGAGGTAAAAAACCAAGAGTGAAATATAAAACTCTCCAATTACCAAAAGAGAAAGGAGGCATGGGCCTACAGAGTCTAAAGGAATATTACTACTCAGCACAAATAAGATATATCATATGTTGGTGCGACGAGGGATATGAGGCAAAATGGAAAGAAATGGAAAAGGAAATTGAGGGACTCCCAGTACAAAGCATAATAGGAGATAAAGATGCATATAAGCAAATCAAACAAATAGACCCAATCACTAAATTTACTTTAGAACTGTGGTATAAAATAGTACAAAAGTATAATATAAAGGAAGACATAAAACTATTGAAATGGGTAGCATTTGACAGTCAGTTTGAACCGGCAAAACAAGATAGGGGATACAAAAATCTGGTGAACAAGGGAATCACAGCATGGGGCAATATCGGAAAAAAAGATCTCGGGAGCTTTGTAAACATCAGGAGAAAATTTAAACTAGAAAGATCGGAATTCTTCAGATATCTGCAGATGAGAGACTATTATATGAAGAAGATTAGGCATAACCTCCAAACAGATGTGAGCGAGATTATACAATTCATTTTAAGCTCATATACAGGAAATAAAACAAGAATTATTTCAAAGCTATATCAGAAACTTATGGCAAACAATCATTCAAGTAACTATATAAAGGAGAAATGGGAGAAAGAGCTCAATTTAAACATAACAGAAGAAAGCTGGCAGGAAATATGGAAAACACAACACACATCAACAAATTCAAGAACATGGAGGGAATTTGGATGGAAAAACCTGATTCGCTTTTTCATTACACCACAGATTCAAGGAAAGTATACAAATACCCAATCTTTATGCTGGAGGGGATGTGGGGCTCAAAATGCAGACCACTCGCATATGTTTTGGAAATGCTGCAAAATCTCATCATTCTGGAAATCTATACATGTGACAATACAGAGGATATTAGGATATAATATACCAATGAACTGTAACCTGATGTACCTATGTGATCTTAAAAGAGACAATGTAATACAGGCGGAGGACAGATATCTAGTTAAAATCTTGTTGATTGCATGTAAAAAAACAATCACAAAAAAATGGCGATCAGAAGTTCTTCCTGACCAAGAGCAATAGACTGACATTATTGAGGACATACGTATGATGGAAAAACTAACATATCGACAAAGAATGCAAGAAGGACTATGGGGGAAAAAAATGGCGGAAATGGACACACTACAAAGTGCAACAACGAGACAGATATTGAAAGAATAACCAACGACGTTGGAAAAACCAGAAGAATTAAGAGATGGAAACTTAAAAACTTGATGCTCCAACATTTGTCCTCCCCCCCTTTTTTTTTTTTTTTTTTTCCTTTTTCTTTTTTACTCTAGCCCCTTTGTTTTTTTTTTTAAATGTAGACTGTGATCTGAATGCAATATATATAATGAAAAATGAATAAAAATCTTAAGTTACAAAAAAAAAAGATGCTCTCCGGTGGCTATAAATCCCCTATAAAAACAAATCTGCGTTGTCTAAAATGATGTGCCCTTTTTCTACAAAATCCCTTTCATTGTCTTACAATTTCATGTCAAAATCTTTTAACTTTTCCTTCTCCTTCAAATGCCGTGTTCTGTGAATAATCCCACCCACATCCCACAAAGCTAATGGTGGCTAGTGCTACATTAAGCAGAATAAATCCTGTGATAAAAAAGGCTTACCACTTGAAGGACATGCCCGGTTGTATGCACGGTGGCCCAGGATAATGACTGAAACTGCATCGGTCCAGTTTCAGTTAGTCAGTTAGTTTTCAGGATCATTTAAGATCCACGGGACTGTAGCCAACCTCCCTGGACGTGGCCGCACGAGGAAACTTGATGAAGAATGGTAACAAAAGAGCCCAGAACAACCTCTAAACACATTCACGGTGAACTCCAAAGTCAAGGTACATCAGTGTCAGATCACACCATCCGTCGTTGTTTGAGCCAAAGTGGACTTCATGGGAGACAACCAAGGAGGACACCACTGTTGAAAACAAATCATAAAAAAGCCAAACTGGAATTTGCCAAACTGCATGTTGACAAGCCACAAAGCTTCTGAGAGAATGTCCTATGGACAGACGAGACAAAACTGGAACTTTTTGGCAAGGCACATCAGCTCTATGTTCACAGACGCAAAAATGAAGCATACCAAGAAAAGAACACTGTCCCTACTGTGAAACATGGAGGAGGTTCTGTTATGTTCTGGGGCTGCTTTGCTGCATCTGGCACAGGGTGTCATGAATCTGTGCAGGGTACAATGAAATCTCAAGACTATCAAGGTATTCTAGAGAGGAATGTGCTGCCCAGTGTCAGCTTGGTCTCAGTCGCAGGTCATTGGTCTTGCAACAGGATAATGACCCAAAACACACAGCTAAAAACACCCAAGAATGGCTAAGAGCGAAACATTGGACTATTCTAAAGTGGCCTTCTATGAGCCCTGATCTAAATCCTATTGAACATCTGTGGAAGGAGCTGAAACATGCTGTCTGGAGAAGGCACCCTTCAAACCTGAGGCAACTGGAGCAGTTTGCTCATGAGGAGTGGGCCAAAATACCTGCTGAGAGGTGCAGAAGTCTCATTGACAGTTACAGAAATCGTTTGATTGCAGTGATTGCCTCAAAAGTTTGTTCAACAAAATATTAAGTTAAGGGTACCATCATTTTTGTCCAGGCCTGTTTGATGAGTTTGTTTTTTAAAATAATTCTGTTGACCCACAATTCAAAAGCATTGTCTGATTTTCATTGGTTAATTTTCATAGACTTTTTATTACCACTTTTGTCAGATTCAAGTTATTTCTGTGACCATTGTGGGTTTTTCTTTCATTAACAGAGGGGTACCAACAATTTTGTCCACATGTGTAATTAAATTTACTCACTTCAGTCTGCCTTGAAGTCAGCTCCGTCACCCTCCGGTCCGCTCCCAGCATCTCCTGACCTTGCCTTACTTCCGCAAATCCGACCCTTTGGGTTCAGTGGGGGAGGTCTTCTCTGCAGCTGTGCACTAGCTTTCTCGGTCCAAAAACTCCAGCAACAGGAGGAGAGGGATATCTGGAGTCCCTGTGCTTGGGCACCAAGTATGTTGGAAAAATTCCTTTATTAAAAATCAGGCAGGATCAAAGTTTCAGCAAATTTAATATGCACTGATCAGTGGAAGACAATACAGAGTACAGCTTTCACAGACTGCTGCAGTGCATTGGCTTAACTAACAGAGTGTTTCTGGCTAATATATATCCAAGGTACCGTCGGGGTGGGGTCTCTTCTTGATGAGTTCATTCATGACTCAGTGTGATAAGGTTTGCTGAGCCTCTTGATATTTCATTCATGACTAAGATTGTATTTGCTGAGTTCATGCAGAAAACACTAGTGATCAGCTGAGCAGTCAGTGATATAACTGAACATTCACACTTACATCTGCATCCTTCAATCTGTTTTCCCCACTACCCAACAACTCCAAATATGGTAACAGGATTCCCTAGGTATACACATTAAGCTTTATAAGGAAAAATTCATATTCATAAAAATTCATATAACTCAGTGTAACAGAATTTTCCATCAATAACAATGAAGGCTTCTTGTCATGAAATTGAACTCCACGACTTCAAAGTTCAGTCTGTTGCTTCGCATTTATTCCTCTATATACAGCTCTGGAAAAGAGATCACTGCAAAATTATCACTTTATCTGGTTTTACTATTTTTAGATGTACGTGTTTGAGTAAAATGAACAATTTAGTTTTATTCTCTAACCTATTTAGTCATATAGAGCGTTTATTTACAGAAAATGACAGCTGGCCAAAATGACTAAAAAAAATGTTGCTTTTAGATCAATGTAAAGAAAAGTTCACCATCATTCTTAACACAACACTACAATACCTAAATTTTAACTTGGGAAGAACTCAGAAATCTGTCTGTGTAATAACTCTGATTTTTATTCACAGCTTTCATGCGTCTCACCAAGTCAGTACCTCCTGAAGTAGACTGAGGTGTCCTTGTGTTGGAATTCAACAGACACTCACATTGAATGGCTGCCATGCATGTAGAGATGCTAATTTAGGAAAGAGTTTGGAATGGTCTGTTTTTTTCCCCAGAGTTGTAGAATATTTTTGAAAAATATATTTTATCAAATGTTTTTGAACCACCCAAGATCTTGTTTTGAACTAAAACTACCAGGCACGGGCAACTGTTTCACCAAAATTATTTTAATACTTTCCCAAATTTCTAAGCAGAGATTTGAAAGGTGTATATGAAGAAACTCTCATCTTTAAATTAAGACTTGTTCTTAATTAAATAAGGATATAAACCGATAATCTCGTGCATGCTATGAAAACCAAATGTTTCATGGAGACTCTCTTTGTTGTGCACATTTTTCAAAGTTCCTCTGGACATGTGAGAGCACCTGTTTATCTTTTCACGTGTAGGCCATGAGGAGGTGCTATCTCGCTTCACTCTGAAGAAGCTGCTGCTGCTGGTTTGTTTTCTGGACAGAGCCAAAGAGTCACGGCTGATTGAGCATGACCCTTGTCTTTTCTGTGTGGACGCAGAGTTCAAGGTAGTTCTTCTTGGTGTCAACATTACCCAACATTACATCCATAACAAAATAAACCTCGATTAAAGTACAAAATATGCGGTGCGGTGCAGCACAGCAACTCACCCTTGGCCATGGGATCCCTGGTTCGATCCCAGCCCCTGACCAACAGTGATCTGTGTGGAGTTTGTATGTTCTCCCCGTATCTGTGTGGGTTTACTCCGGGATTTCTCCGGTTTCCTCCCACAGGCCAAAAACATGCAGGTTAGGTTAATTGGAGACTCTAAAGTGGCCCTAGGTGTGATCAATAAAGTATACAAAATCAAAAAAAAAATCAAAAAATCTGCAACACAAGTGACCGTGTCTGTCAATGTTAATAACTTTCACACTGTTTTAAAGTTGTGCATACAGGCCAGGGGACGCTTTTCATGTGATAGTGACTTTGAAGAAACTCCTGCACTTCTGATCTTTATTTTGATCCTTTCACAGTCAAGTAAGGATCTGCTGCTGGCTTTCTCAAGGGACTTCCTTAGCGGAGAGGGCATCCTCCCCCGTCACCTCAGCTACCTCGGGTTATCCGTCTCCCACATTCAGACGCCCTTGGATGAGTTCGACTTTGCCGTGAAGAATTTGGCAGTTGACTTAAGATGTGGTATTCGTCTAGTGTGAGTAGGACATGATGAATTTTAATGTGCTTCTCTGATCACAGATGGGATACTTGCTTTTCTCAGCTCCACTTAAGTGGCAGTATCCTCACAGCTTGAATGAATATTTGAGTTTAGGACTTGACTGCAGAGAATTATCCAGTGGGGAATTTTGCCTTGTGGGATTCTAGCTGAAGGGAGCCCTCTTTTTAAAGGGGTCATTGACTGCATTTTTTTCTATATTTTAACAGCTCACATGTCTTACCACTTGCGCTCTGTTGTTCCGCGGGTGGGCAAGTCTCTGCGTCCTAGGACGCACGAGGGCGCACTCCTGCGCACTCGGACGCATAGTCCAGATTGTGGTGATGTAGGTGGTGATGGTGATGTAGTGGCGTTCAAGCGCCACTCAAAAAAAAAACTGCAAGACACAGCCGCGAACAGATTAGTTCATCTGATTGACCTCTCATTTGACTAATAAGAGCCTTGAATTGGGTTTCTGAAACCTTGAAGAGCCAATGAATGAAAACCTAGGAAGGAGGACCCGCCTACTGTGAATGCAGGAGCCAATTGAAGCACAGAAATTCAGGCTGGGTGAAGAGAGATTTACTGCTGCAGCAGATGAAAACAAAGGACGCTGGACGAATCTGCTACAGACCCAGGCTCACCCAGCAGCATGGAGAGCACCCACAAGTGGGACCTGCACTCATTCCAGCAGAATAGACGTTTAGGATTCTCTTCCGTCATCATAGACCGACGGAGGCCGACGACAAAGGTCGTAAATCATTCACCAAAACCGCAATATTGGAATTATGTTTTGATCGGGATCCACGAGCGGAGCAGCGTCGCGTTCGTCTGACAATGGGGAAGAGAAGTTCGCCACAACTCTGCTGCTGTGAAGAGGTAAGGTGTTATAAGCTAAATTATTATTTCTCCCTGAAAACTGTAATCCAAAAATGACTTTTGGACTTCCGGTTATGGCTGCCACGTAGGACGGATGTGTCTCACTCTGCTCTGCTCCTGGAGAAAAAAAATCGGCAAATAACTCTCTCATTTGGGACAGAACGTATCCCAGCGTCTGGGCGAGGATATGTCGGCGAAGCCTAAGGCTGGAAAACCAGGTAAAGGAAAAAGCGAGCCGCCGAAACAGTCCAAATTAACGGACTTTCAGGTCTGTGACGCAGCAAATAAAACTCCATATATGGCGGAGGAAGCTGGCAACGGTGCGATGTCTGCGGGGAGAGGCGCAGATGCGCTGATGGCTGCCATGAGTTCAATGAGAGCGGACTTTTCCTCTAGATTTGATGGGATTATGACAGCGTTGGAAGGAATAAGAAAGGAATTGGGTGACTGTGTAGAACGAACGGCGCAGATGGAGCTCTGTCTCGCTAGTGCTGAAGATGACGTCACCCGTCTTCAATTAAAGGTGCGCACTTTGGAAAAAAAAAAAAAATCTCTGGAAAATAATATTTTGGATTTGGAATCTCGGTCGAGACAGAATAACTTGAGGCTGGTGGGTCTTCCAGAGGAATCAGAAGGTCGGGACGTATGTTCCTTTCTGGAAAAGTGGATTCCGGAGGTGCTGGGCAGCGAGGAGTTGCAATCAGCAATGGTTCTGGAAAATGCACATCGTATTGGCCCACGGAGAGATAAGGGACCGCCGAGGACCTTAATTATGAAGTTTCTTAGCAACAGAGACAGGATGAAGATCTTCAACGCTGCACGAGCTAAAGGAGAGATTAAACACCAGGACCAGCAGGTGCGGTTCTACCCAGATTTGGCCACAGGAATCCAACAATTGAGGAAGCAGTTTGATCCCATACGTAAGGAGCTGCGCAACCTTGGGATTCGTCATGGTGTAATCTATCCTGCGAGACTGCTGACCACGTATGAGGGCAGAACCCACATCTTCAAGACCCCAGAGGAGGCGCAGGAGTTCATCAAGAAGATCAAAGAAGAAGAAGAGACTGGTGGGAGCTAAGCATGAACAAAATATAAGGTAGAATAATTAAGCATTTGCACAGGCATCTGACTGACTTGAAGTAAATAGTAAGTTTACAAAATATAGATTGTATTATATATTAAAAAAACAAACAAAAACAAAACAAAAAAAAACTATGATGTACAAAGTTGTTAAAAATTTTGGAGTTAAGTTGGAAAACTACAGAGGAGAGTTAATGTTACGTCATTAAAAGCAGTAGAGTTAGGGTGATTGGGAGGATGAAGGAGTGGCTTAGGCTGTTCCCCGTGGGTGTGGAGCGGTCGATGGCTATATCGGGAGACGGAATTTTTCTTTTGATTTTGGGGGGTTTCCCACAAGTGTGGGAAGGGGAAATTTGTTTGTGTGTAGTTTGTAGGATGAATGTTCAACCACTGATGTTTTTGCTTCTCTGTATGAGCATGTTTACACTGCAAGGTAATCCCAAACTCTCTATTGATCATAAACCAAAGTGTTAATCTTAATTTAACTTCATGGAATTGCAGAGGTCTACAAAATTTAAAAAAACTTAAACAAGTTATGAATAAAATAAAAGACATGGGTTCAAAAATTGTGTTTTTACAAGAAACTCATTTAATAGAGGAGGATATAAAAAGAATTAGGAGTAGATGGCAAGGAAGTGTCTTCACCTCATCATTCTCATCCCGGGCCAGGGGAGTTATGACTCTCATACATAAATCAGTTCCTTTTCAAGTGAAAAATGTAATTGGAGACAAATTTGGAAGATATGTAATCATTCAAGGTTCTTTGCTATTAGAAAATATAAATCTTGTGAACTTATATGGTCCCAATATAGATGATCAGAAGTTCTTTGCTAATTTATTTCTTATCTTATCATCACTTACAGGGCAACATATAATAGCAGGGGATTTTAATTGTACATTGAATCCAGGTATAGATAGATCAACAGGACTGGATTGCACGCACATTGGATGTAGGATGACTATTAATCATTTTATGAAAGAATTGAGATTGTTAGATATATGGAGAGAAATGAAACCACAAGTTAAAGCCTATTCTTGTTATTCCAGTACCTACAAGACTTTCTCACGTATTGATTATTTTTTGATTTCCACAGAATTAAGGTCCAAGATTCAAAACTGCTTTTATGATAACATCGTGATCTCTGATCATGCACCCTGTTGTCTAATATATGTAGATAAAAAATTGACAAAGGAATCAGGTAGATGGCAATTTCAGCATAAATGGCTTCAGGATGAGGAATTTGTCAAGTATATAGAAAAACAGATAGACGAGTTCTTTGACATCAATACTACACAAACATCAGCATGTGTAAAGTGGGAGGCTTTCAAAGCTTTTATTAGGGGACATATTATTAGTTATACAGGATCAAAATCTAAGAAGACTCGAGAGGAGAGAGCTAAATTGGAACATAAAATAAAAAGTCTTCAGGAAAAAGTGTATGCAGGAAGTGACCCAAGGTTGGAGAATGAATTACTGATTTTGAGAGCTGAATACGACAAAAAATCAGCGAATAGAGCTGCCTCGAGTCTTCTAAGATTGAAACAATCTTTTTATGAACAAGGTGAAAAATCAGGAAAATTATTAGCATGGCAGATTAAACAATTAGAAATTAAAACACCAATTACCAGTATTATAAGTAACGGACAGGTAGTTATAGATCCTTTAGAAATTAACAGAGCCTTTAGAGATTACTATGAAAAATTATATGATACCAAAAATGAATCTGATTTAACAAAACTAAATGGGTTTTTGAACGAACTATCTATACCGTGTATTCCAAATGAAAACAGGGAGATATTGGAGTCTAAAATTAGTCAAGAAGAAGTTGGGCTAGCCATTGATAATATGAAATCAGGAAAAAGTGCAGGACCAGATGGTCTTCCAGTTGACCTTTATAAAAAATTTAAGAATAAATTAATAAAACCTTTTTTGGAAATGGTTTTAGAAGCATTTCAAAATAATAATTTACCATCATACATAAATAATGCCTTAATTATACTGCTGCCAAAACCAGGTAAGCCCTCTAATAAATGTGAAAATATGAGACCAATAAGCCTATTAAACGCCGACCTTAAGATAATCTGTAAAATTTTAGCAAGACGAATACAAGAAATTTTACCAAATATTATTAATCGAGATCAGAATGGCTTTATAAAGGGTAGACAAGGCTTCCATAATGTAAGAAGACTATTTAATATTATTTATTTTAATAAAGAAGCACCGGATACAGCTCTCCTATCACTGGACGCCGAAAAGGCCTTTGATAGAGTTGAATGGCCCTTTCTTTTTGAAGTCCTACAAAGGTTTGGACTTGGAAATAATTTCATAAAATGGGTTCAAATAATATACAATAATGCTACAGCAGAAATCCTAACAAATAACAATATTTCAAAACCAATAAAAATCAATAGAGGATGTCGACAAGGCTGTCCACTTTCACCTTTACTGTTTACTATGGCAATTGAACCTTTAGCGATAGCGATACGTTTACATTCACAAATATATGGAATTAAAGTTGGACCAACAGAACATAAAATCTCCCTGTACGCCGATGACATAATTTTGTTTATGTCGAATCTAAAAAAATCAATTCCAACCTTGTTGAATTTAATAAAGAATTTTGGGGAAATATCAGGATATAAAATAAATAAAACTAAATCTTCAATATTAATGCTAAATGAGACCCAGAGAAATTACCCAGCCCCTGAGGTAAATCAATTCAATGTTGTAAATCAGTTTAAATATTTAGGAATCCAAATTGTGCCTAAGCTAGAATCAGTCGCCAGTGTCAACTATGAAGCCTTAATGTCAGATATCAATGAGTTAACTCAGAGATGGATGTCACTACCAATGTCGATGATCGGGAGAATCAATATACTTAAAAGTAATATTTTACCTAAAATACTTTATTTATTTCAATACATTCCCTTATCACCACCTTTAGATCTATTCTCAAGAATAAAAAAAAAGTTAGTGGAATTTATATGGAACAACAGGAGGGCTAGATTACGTCTGTCTTTATTATATTTACCATTTGATCGTGGAGGTCTGAAATGTCCAAATTTTATGTTGTATTATTGGTCGGCACAACTGAGGTCTATGACATATTATTTTTCATCAAATGATCTCCCTCACTGGACTGAAATGGAATCATACAATTTACCTTTACCTCTTCCCATATTCATATACTCAGATTCGGCAAAAAAATTACAAAAACAAGTTAAAAATCCATTTGTAAAGCATATGATCAAAATATGGTGTGAAGCTAAAAACTATTTAAAAGAACCACAGTTATTGTCACAATTTAGTCCAATATGGGGTAATCAATATTTTAAACCAGGGAGAGCGGACGCTGTATTTAAAGTATGGAATTTAAAAGGGATACAAAAGATTCAGGATTTATATTTGCCATGTGCAGATAACATAATGTCTTTTGAAGAGCTGAGGATCAAATTTAATCTCAATAGAACACATTTTTTTAAATATCTTCAACTTAGAAACTTTATTCGATCAAATCAAAATAAAGCTCTCACTCGACCTATTTACTCATCCTTGGAAAAAATGATGATGAAAGATAGTAAAAGAAAGGGTATTATTTCAGAGTTTTATAACTCATTGACACTATCTTCAAGTGAAAATTCACTGAAAAGATTAAACTACTGGAAAGAAGATCTGCAAACTGAAATTTCAGAGGAACAATGGGAATTGGCTTGTACAGAAGCTCAAACCAAATCAATAAATGTACGCCTTAAATTGATACATTTCAAATGGTTAATGCGGATGTATGTTACACCGGAGGAGTTAAATAGATATAACA
The DNA here is from genome assembly GCA_020510985.1 of Pholidichthys leucotaenia. NCBI lineage: Eukaryota > Metazoa > Chordata > Actinopteri > Cichliformes > Pholidichthyidae > Pholidichthys > Pholidichthys leucotaenia. Next base: position 286,511,467 of record CM035839.1, read on the forward strand.
AAAATATACCAGATACATGCACAAAATGCATGGAAAGTAAAGGAACCCTATTTCATTGTTTATGGGAATGTAGATTAATAAGAATGTTTTGGGAAGAGGTGAGGGTAACAATTGAAAAAATAATCTCAAAACAAATCATATTGAATCCTAAACTGTTTTTGTTGGGTCTGTACCCAGAAAAGCATAATTTTAATAAAAGTGAAAGAACATTCATAGACCTCAGTTTGCTTAATGCCAAAAAATGTATTGCACTATTATGGAAAAAGACTCATAGACCAGATGTGACTCAGTGGTTAAGACAGATGTTAACAAACCTTCCATTAGAAAGAATAACATATATACTGAAATCAAAGGAAATTGTGTTTGAGAATATATGGAGACCTTTTATTGATTATGTAAAAAATTTAAACATAACTCTTGAAGAAGAAGGTGAATGATGTGTGTGGACCTTGTAAATTCCAAACTGGTGAACATAATATGTATACTTATGTATTGGATTGTCTAGACTAAACAGAGGAGCATTGTTGAAGACTTGATTTTGTTGGTGGTTGTTGGTGTTTTTAGTGCATTTTTTTTTTTGTAGTACTTTAGTGTTAGTGTTTGATTGTTTGTATCATGTTTGTTAAAAAAAAAAAGGTTCAATAAAGATATTGTGGAAAAAAAAAAAAAAAGACTTTTGACCGATCGGTAAATTACAACTGTACTGCGCACGAAGTACGAAGTGCGTGCGCCGCGATAAACGGTTCATTTGCCGTGTTCGGACCGTGAACGCTCCCCCCCCCCCCCCCCCCCCGCTGCAGAAGAGGAGCGGGGGGGGGGCGTTCACGGTCCGAACGCCCCCCGGTCTGCGGGGGGAAGCATATGAGTCTATTCCTTCATGTAGTGATGGCCGTCTTCTGTAGCGAGGGGGGGGGGGGTTGTCCCCCCCCCCCCACACACACACAGTAGCGAGGGGGGGGGGAGCCGCTGTGAAAACATGCAAGGAGTGTAATCCATCATGTAGCGAGGGCCGAACTCCCGTCTTTTGTAGCGAGGGGGGGGACAACCCCCCCCCACACACACAGACACAGCCCTGAGTGTGACCTTTCATTAGAGCCCAAAATGAAGATTCTACATTGCATTATTCAAAAGTTACAGATGTTTTTCCAAACTGTGCCATTTGGCACAATTTGGCACAGTTCCAAAATGCCTGGGAACTACCTGAGAACAAAGCTGTGTAAAATATTCATTTTTTGTGGTATTGTTACCAAATTTGGATCTCAGCTTGATAACACTTGGTTCTACATTTCTGTTGCATTTTCCAGCCGGATCGGACAGCTGTGTGTTATTTGCAAGCATTTGTATCCAGAAAAACACTGTGTCCAAATTTATTTTCTTCAAGTTCAGTATGTTTAGATGACTGTAACTCAGTGGCCGGAGCACGTAGAGAGATTATGTTTTTTTTGCCAAAAAATTCAAAGTGTTTTCTTTTAAATGAGACCAACCCCATGAAGATGCTGCAAAGGGTTGAATAACAGCTTTCGATTTACTTTGGGCACGTTATTTTTTGGCATTTTTAGGAAAATTGCCCGGAGTGCAAGGGGTTAATGAAGTGTTTGTGACATATTTTGTTCACATTTTCTTTAATTTTGTAATTATTGAAGCAACATTATTTTGTATTTTTCCTGGCTTTCTTGAAACTCTCTGATTTAAAGTCTGTCACTTTAAGAAACATCCTTCACCTATTCAACTCCGCCCTCCCTCATACGTCAGTTAGCCATTAGCTGACTAGGCTTTATTTTCCTTCTAGCTTGGATGAGCAGCACTGGTTCACTGATCCACAGTTGGTGGTGTATTTCACATCAGTCCAGCCCATCTCCCAATAATTTTGCCATGATTCCACAACAAATTGCTAGTGCTGCCCCCCCTCCCCCCCGCAACAGATCGCTGCAACCAACCTGGCCAAGGACCTAGGGCGGTTGCCGAGCCACGGGATCTCAAAGGGCAGTGTCTTGCGCTGCGGGACTCCGCTCCACTCCTACGACCAGCTAGGGGATGCCCCGTCAGGAAGTGGCTCACCCTGGAGGACGGTGGGGGAGCTGGCCATGAGAGTCAGCAGCCTCGGGCAGTTGCCATGACCGGCTTGCCAGTGCTTGGCGATTTGTTGTGAAATCATGGCGAAATTACTGGGAGATGGGCTGGACTGACACAAAATGTATTGTTGACTGTGGACTGGTGAACCAGGTGGTAGCAGGGATGGCTATTAGGGTGACTAAGATCTGAAGAAAACAACATATGCCACGCTTGGTGCGAGACTCCTGCTACCAGTGTTAGCTGGGGGGCTAATAGCTCCCCTTTAGCACCCCTTCCATCTACATGACAGACAGCTAGGCGGGCCAATAATAGAGCAGTGGGCGGGTCTTAAGGACAGCGATGGGTTGGCTTTTTCTAACTATGACGTATACGTTTACCCAGAAGAGTTAAAAAGGGCCCTGTGATGGACTGGTGATCTGTCCAGGGTATACCCTGCCTCTCGCTCAAAGATGCTGGGATAGGCTCCAGCGTCGTCTTCTGCTTTTTCGGTTGAAATGTGGCAGCGGGTGACCGCGTGTGCCCCCACCTGGATGGCGATGCCACTGCATTTCATAGAATAAGCTACCCCCGAAAAGGACTGTTGAGTTTTCAATTAATTGACAGCTAATTTAATTTAGTCAACTAAATTCTTAGCGACAATTAATCATTAATATCCCTAGTTTTGATATTTTTTTTGAATAATTACATGACCAATAGACACATTTCAGACAGTTAAAACCTACAAACACCATTTTTCAGTCAGTGACCCCTTTAAAGCTGTTGAAGGTTTCTTACATCAGATCCCTTTCATGTTGTCCAATTAGTAGGATGCTTTAATATTATAACCTGTTATTAAGTGAACAGTTTTTTTAATTGTTTACGAAGATGTCAATATTTGGTAATGTCAATATTTAACCTTTTCACATCTTTAGTTCTCTTTTGAAAGAGTTAAAAATTTGTTTTGGGGTGTTTTTGCCTTTAGTGGATGAGATGAGATGAGATGAGATTCAACTTTATTGTCATTACACATGTATGAATACAAGGTAACGAAACGTGACTTGGCATTTGGGCACGCCTATGGATGGATGCAATGAAGAGAGATGGGGTGAAGAGCAGAGGAGAAACATGCAGAAAAGTTCACTGTTGCTTGAAATTTAAACAGGAATTACTGTATTTTAGGGCTGGGCAATAAATCGCTTTTAAATAGAAACAAATTTCATCTGTTTGTTTTTTTTGGGCAATGTTAATAAAGGAATATTGTGAAAATCGATTTTCCTTTTCACAAGAGTAAATATAGTAGCCTCCAGCTCTGTTTTATAAAAGTTAAGCTTCCACTTTATTAATCAGAAATTTGTGGATTCATCTTTGATCAAACCTTTATTATTATAATGGTTTGGTAAAAGCCACGTTTGTACTTTATCGGAGATTATCACAAGTCATTTTTTACAAGTTCAAATCAAGTCTCAGGTCTTTCAGTGCCAAGTCAAATCTTAAATCACTTTATGGTTGTAATATCTAAGGAATTTAAAATATATACCAGATAATCCTTTATCTATCAGCATTTAGTAAGAGAACTGGTCAGCATTTGGACATCGTTACTTTAAACAGGCTGATGAAATGCCATAAAAACACAGTGAACGTTTCCTTTATAGATTTAAGATCTGCATTTTTCCCAGAATTGACAGTTCTTTTCTTGAGAAACAGTCATGCTTCCTGGATCCAGTCGTCTGTGTTGTTTTAACACGAAACTCATCTGACTTTTAGTCCTAAAGGAATTTCAGTGTTTTGGATCTTTTTGATGAAGACATTTAAAAATAAAAGATTGTTTCCAAATGACGAGTCCAAGTCAAGTCTGAAGTCCTCGTATACGTGACTTAAGTGCAACTTGAGTCCAAATCTAAGACTCACATCCCCATCTCTGCACTTTATACCCAATAGGGAATTGTGTTTATTTCTGGAATTTTTTAAAAAAATAATTCCTTGTCTTCAATCACAAAATACTGATTAAAAGTGAAAATCGAATGTGGCATAAAAAACATTTTTCAGCCATATCACCCAGCCCTACTGTATTTAAGCAACATAGTTTTGTGGTATGCGTTAATCCATCGAAATGCCCCCAAAATGTTCCATTTAACTTGTGTATTTAAATCTTTAATGGTAATTTAGCCCATAGCACAACAGACACAAATGATCACTGATGTCAAGGAAGAGAACAATTATGCCGATGGATCCTCATTAAGATCCTTTTTAAATGTGTTTAATGCTGCATTCAGGCACGTGATGGAGCTCCTCATCCAGAACTGGAGTCTGTCAGCGAAGCTCCGTCTTCCAGCCATCAGCCGCCTGCAGAAAATCCACAACGTCGATGTCGCTCTGCAAGTGCTCAAGTGCAAAGGGGTCGACCTCAAGGATGAGCACGGTAACAGATGAATTTTGTAAAGTAGAAATCCAGATGGCTGAAGAAAAGACGGCTTTCAGAAAAATCTAAACAGTTTTAAAACTTTCTTCTTGTGTTTATCATTTTCCATCATTTTCTCTTTTGACAAACTCAAACTTAAATTACTTAAAATTTGGACTTTGCAGCACACTTTTTTAATGTCATTTCTGATTCCTATGAACTATTTGCAAAACAAAAAGAACTTAAAATGTTACAAATTCAAACTTCAAAATTTTCAATTCAGAATTGCATATTTTCACCGTCTCTACCACATTAAAGTGTGCAATATAAATTCAGCATCCTTTCAGACCATCCTTTGGATTTTTATTCGCAATTTTGTGTTTTTTTTATATCAGTTGTTCACTGTAGGTTAAACTAAAAAATAAAACAAAACTCAGAAGTAATACTTCACTGTAACTAAAACTGGAGGGCACTCAGAGAGTGCATACCTCCACCAAGGTCTGTCTGTCTGTTAGCAGGATATCAGATGGGCCTTGGGCTACAGATGAACCCACTCGATTTTGGAGGTGATCTGGGCCAGGATGAGATTCTGAATCACCTTTTCACTTTAACATTGTGAGATGTGGCCTTGGTGGAGGTATGAACTCTTGGATCACCTTCAAAATCCAATGAGTTCATCTGCAGCCCAAGGGCCATATCTGGTGAAAATTTCATCGGAATCTGTCTGGTAGTTTTTGTGTAACCCTGCTAACAAACAAACAGACAAAAAAAAAAACAAAACAAAACTAGCCTGATCATGTTACCTCCTTGGCAGAATTAACAAGAACAGTGTAATGAAACTGTTTTAATTTCACTCTGTCCATTTTCAAGACAAAAGCATATATTTTAGTAATCCAGACTGATATTATATGGGTCTTAAAATGTCAAATTGAGCTTACTTGACTTTACCTTTAAACTTGATTTATCAGTGCATACCTAGCTTGAATTGTCTTTTTGGATATATCTATGAAGGAAATGTTTAACAAAAAGTGGAATTTTAAGAAAAACTGAGTACTTTGTTTGGCTTGTCAAATTACTAAGAGGACAAAATGACTGGTTCAAAAGTTGTTGAAGCAATGTGTCATTTTTATTTTCAGGTTCCACCATTGATTCTAGAGATGTTGTGGATGGACACAGAGAGAAGACGCTGTCTCTCCTGTGGAAAATCATCTTTGCTTTTCATGTGCGTATCTCTTTGATTCCAGTTTCCAGGCACTTCACAAAATCCATTTTAATTAGGAAATTGGACTTGATCGATATAATATGTTCAGGTGGAGGTAATTCTGGATGAAGATCAGCTCAGGGAGGAGATCGAATTTTTGACGAAGACCCTGAAGATCAAAAGGAGGCTGGAGTTCCTGAGGGCTGATCGGGCCCCTCAGCCGAGTCCCACAAAGAGCAGGGCGCCATACGATCACAGCAGCACCAAGGTTATTCTGCTGATGGACTGGGTCCGTGCTGTGTGTGACTTCTATGGCCTGAAGGTGAGCAAGAAGCTTTAATTGTCCACCATTATTTATATCTGGTATAAATTCTTCAGATTTTGCGGTCAGGTGACTGACTGTAGAGATGCAATATGCATACAGTTAGGCCCAGAAATATTTGGACAGTGACACAAATTTTGTTATTTTAGCTGTTTACGAAAACATATTCAGGATATAATTATATAATCAATATGGGCTTAAAGTGCAGACTCTCAGCTGTAATTTGAGAATATTCACATCCAAATTGGAGCAAGGGTTTAGGAATTACAGCTCTTTAATACGTAGCCGCCTCTTTTTCAAGGGACCAAAAGTAATTGGACAATTGACTCAGAAGGCTGCAAAAAAAAATAACAAGGCTGCATGGGCTCTTCCCTCATTAACCTGTCATCAGTTAAGCAGTTAAAAGGTCTGGAGTTGATTCCAGGTGTGGCGTTTGCATTTGGAAGCTGTTGCTGTGAACACACAACATGCGGTCAAAGAGCTCTCAGTGGAGGTGAAACAGACCATCCTGAGGCTGAAAAAAAAGAAGAAATCCATCAGAGAGATAGCAGAAATGTTAGGAGTGGCCAAATCAACAGTTTGGTACATTCTGAGGAAAAAAAGAGTGCACTGGTGAGCTTGGGAACTCAAAAAGGCCTGGACGTCCACTGAAGACAACGGTGGTGGATGATCGCAGAATCCTTTCCATGGTGAAGAACAACCCCACTCAAGTGAAGAATACTCTCCAGGAAGTAGGTGTATCAGTATCTAAGTCTACCATAAAGAGAAGACTTCATGAGAGTAAATACAAAGGATTCACCACAAGGTGCAAACCATTAATCAGCCTCAAAAATAGAAAGGCCAGAATTGACTTTGCCAAAAAACACCTGAAGAAGCCAGCCCAGTTCTGGAACCGCATTCTTTGGACAGATGACACTAAGATCAACCTGTACCAGAATGATGGGAAGAAGAAAGTTTGGAGAAGAACTGGAACAGTTCATGATCCAAAGCACTACATCTTCTGTAAAACATGGTGGAGGCAGTGTGATGGCATGGGCATGCATGGCTTCCAGTAGCACTGGGTCACTTGTGTTTATTGATGATGTGACAAAAGACAGAAGCAGCCGGATGAATTCTGAAGTGTATAGGGGTATACTTTCTGCTCAGATTCAGCCAAATGCAGCAAAGTTGATTGGACGGCACTTCACAGTACAGATGGACAATGATCCAAAACATACTGCAAAAGCAACCCAGGAGTTTTTTAAAGTAAAGAAGTGGAATATTCTGCAATGGCCGAGTCAATCACCAGATCTCAACCCAATCGAACATGCATTTCACTTGCTCAAGACAAAACTTAAGGCAGAAAGACCCACAAACAAGCAACAACTGAAGACAGCTGCAGTAAAGGCCTGGCAAAGCATCACAAAGGAGGAAACCCAGCGTTTGGTGATGTCCATGGGTTCCAGACTTCAGGCAGTCATTGCCTGCAAAGGATTCTCAACAAAATATTGAAAAGTAACATTTTACTTAGGGTTATGTTTATTTGTCCAATTACTTTTGAGCCCCTGAAATGAGGAGCGTTTGTATAAAAATAGCTACAATTCCTACATGTTTAATCATATATTTTTGTTCAACCCCTTGAATTAAACCTTAAAGTCTGGGCTGCACGGTGGCGCAGTGGTTTAGCACTGTGGCAGCACAGTTTTACCCTCGGCCGGGGGATCATGAGATCGTGGGTTCGATCCCAGCCCCCGACCAACAGTGAGCTGTGTGGAGTTTGCATGTTCTCCCCGTGTTGCGCGGGTTTACTCCGGGATTTCTCCGGTTTCCTCCCGCACACCAAAAACATGTAGGTTTAGGGCGCTCGCGCACGCAGCGACCAGCAGCCGGTGGCTTGTCACCAGACTGCAAACCAAGTCTACCTACGGGTACAAATAAGAAACAAGAAGAAGAACAAGAAGAAGTCTTCACTTCAATTCCATTGTAGTTGTTTCATTTCAAATCCAATGTGGTGGCATGCAGAGTCCAAATCATGAAGATTGTGTCACTGTCCAAATATTTCTGGGCCTAACTGTAAATAAAATAAACATTTTGTCCTGATAACCTAAGTGTGTTCCTCAGTTTTGCCATTTTCAGCCTTCCAAGTAAAAGTAATGCATGACTTTAGCATGTATGTGTTCACACAGGTGGAGAACTTCACTGTGACCTTCTCTGATGGTCGTGTCCTCTGCTACCTGATCCACCATTATCACCCTGGTCTCCTGCCAGCAGCATCCATCAGCCACAGCACCACTCAGACTGTGGAGTGCTCACCGAGGGGTCGTCTGGAGCTCGGCTGCTCTGCCAGTGACTCAGACAGCTCTCTTGACTCCCTGCCAGAAGGCTTAAATGGTACAAACAGCTGTGTGCTGTAAACACACTGCAGCCATCTTTTAGTTTAGATCATGGGTCACCAACTGGCGGACTCTCGACTGGATCCGGAGCCCGAAGCCTTTTGATACAATTTGGGGAAAAGGGAGACTTTTTTTGTTTTGATGGGAAAAGGTGTGGGGGGGAAGGGGTGGAACTGAACTGCTGTATTGGCTACTGCCCGGACAGATGGCACGAGCCCTTGGGCGCTCTCCTTCTCCGGTGTCCCCCAAACACCACTGATTCTGCGGCTCCAATCACTCCAAAATGGCAAATGGCATTCACTTATATAGCACTTTTTCTCATCTCTGGATGACCAAAGCGCTTTGCAGATCCTGCTATCCATCCATTCACGCACACATTCACACTGATGGCGGCAGAACTGCCATACACACACTGGCCACCAGGAGCAACTAGGGGTTCAGTGCCTTGCTCAAGGACACGTCGACATGCAGACTGCAGACAGAGCGGGAATTGAACCTCTGACCCACTGATCAGCAGTCAGCCACACCACACCTGCACCACAGCCGCACTCCAGAGTATATGCAGCAGGTCACGAAATCACGGTTCGCCAAGCACCAAGCACCCCCCCCCCCACACCCACACACACACCCACACACACACGGCCGACAGCCAGGACATCCACCCCAGTCAGGTACGGGTAGTTTCAGGTCTGTATCCATGAAATGAAGCGCTGTTGTGAAATTAAGTGTATTTACCGGGGTTGTGGGGCTCTTCTTCCTCTATTCTGCCAAGGGTGGTCCATGCTGGGATGCAGAGGTGAGGTCGCTGGTGTGGAGGTCCTTTTTGTAGCCTCCAGTATCACGTAAACCTCATTAAAAGCTCTGTGTGTTACTGAATATGAAACGTTCCACCTTCCCTTTGCCTGCAGTCATGGAGTTACAGCTCCATCCATGCTGTAACAGAGTTTACTTTTGAGATTTTAAAAAATGTCGGCGCAAGTTTGTAGTATGGAATTATATTTTGTGTCCGTTTTTCTTTGTTTTTTTTTGTTTTTTGTCTTACAGTTTGAAAATTTTGTTTTTTAGATGTTAGTCTTTTTTTAATGCAATACAGTTTAGTTTGTGTTCTCCTGTAAAACATTTTTAGGATTTCAGCTTAGAATTTTTGACCTATTTATTTGGAGTCAACAAACGCGTTTAGTGTTCTCCTGTATTATAAAATTTTATCTTTATGTTTTGTTTGCAATTGAACAAAGAATTCATTTAAATTTCTTTGTTTAAAAATGAATATAGAGCTAAAAGCAGCTAAAACATGAGCTTAATAAAATAATGTGTGAAAGCAAGTTAAATGATACTGGACTGCCTTCAGACAGCTCTGGTCTTCTGAAAGATTGTCCATGAAATGATGGCAGTTTTTAAAAGCAAATTTTGAGATAAATTTGTCCACGTGTTAGATTTCTCTTCCATTTGTTTAATTGAAAGATGCTAGTGCATTGCCCGTAGAAAGCAAGTATTCCTGTCTGAAACAGGTTTCCCAATCAGGCTTTCCAGGCCCAAATGTAAAATTAATTAAAAATTAAATTAAAAATTAAATCACCCTTATTGTCATTCAACCGTACAACCAATCATGTACAGCAGAATGAGATTGTGTTTTACCTATCTACAGTGTTAATCACACACACCCCAAGTGCAGAATCAGAGGGCCGCTGCCATGCAAGGCGCCGCCACAGAGTTCCCTCCTCCATTCAATTTATTGCTGAGCACCAAGCTGGACGGCAGGAAGTTCCACTTTTATATGGTCTTCGGCATGACCCGGCCGGGATTTGAACCCCTGCCTACCGGGTGTGGGGTGGATGCTCTACCAACTGAGCCGTGTTTGAAAGTGGAATACAAAGAGGTGTAGCCTATGTATAGACAATCACATGTTCGACTTTGACAAATATAAAAGGGGCTAAATGGCACTAAAATTTATTTGATTGTGTGAATATTAATTACAGAATACCTAATTATTGAAAATGAATGGTCATCCAATATTAGTGACCGTTTCAGATCCTTTATTTGTTTGTCAGATCACTTATTTGTCTGATCCTTTATCACTTATATTCATAATAGTGTATCTTGCACTTTGGGGAATGGGAGTTGTTCAGTCACCATTGTAATTATCTTAGTTTATATCACTGTTCGGTGATGGAGTTCAGTGTAATATTGAATTTCTTCTTTGCATCGTCAATAAACCCATGCAGTGCTATAACAGGACACATTTACAAATATTTGAGATCCATTGTAGTGCATCATTTTATATTTTAGCAATATTTTGTGATGAAGTTTTTTTTTTTTTTATAAACTGAAATCAACCGAATTTCCTACAAAACACCCAACATCAATAAAGTACATCTATCTATTATTATTCACAGCAGAAGGACCCGTTTTACTACAACTGTTGCATCAGTGTTACCCAATTGTCAGTAAATATTAAACTAAAAAGTGATTTTTTTTTTATTATTATTATTATTATTTGGGTGTTTTTGTGTCCTACATTTAGTCATGAAGTCATTCCGACCATTACGCTCTACAATCATAGCGGTATTAAGTTTTTAAATTTGAGATACTTGTGCGGGAGAGGAGACTCACAGTCCTGCGCACACAGGTGAAGCAGCAGCAGGTACTCCTGTCTACTACTGACTGGGCAGGCTGGGTGTGCCTCCCCGCGAAGGACCGTGGTCCGCCCGGTTAGGCTGCTGCTTCTCCCATCATGTTTTGTATTGATACACCGGTATTCTTTGTCAGACCCGGGTCCCCACTGACGCTCTGACCAGTCTGCTCGCGCGCGGCGTACCTCATGTTCTCCACATACAGTATGCCGAATTATCCTTCAGATCTATGCAATAACTGTAACATTATAGTATTTTTTTTTTAAGCATTAAATCAGTATTATCTTCGTTTAGTCAAATTTGTCATTTTTCACTTCTTTGTTTTGTCCATGGAACACTGTGATGACTGACAGGTCGTGATGCCACATATTGTGCAAGGAGCACAGTCAATCCAAAACCCCACCCACAATCCTTGAAGCCAGGACATGAAGACACAGCGGTCACAGAGTGGTGGCAAAACTTTTATTGATAAAAATTACATATTTTGACTGAGCAACTCCATATTCGGGGATGCACACCCTCATAACCTCAGGAAACCACGTATAAAACCTTGGGTCAGTCTGAGGAACACACACACAAACAGACAGAGATCCCTTGAATTTATAGATAGATTGAAAGTAAATTCATGGGTCATTGCAAATATTTTGCTTTAAAAGGACCAAGTTATCACATAGTGGGAGGGAAAAATCCTGTATTAAAAAAAAATACATCAGAATCCTTTGATAATGCTTTTAGAATCAAATCGGAGTTTTGAATCATAATTGAATCATGAGGTGTCTAAAGATTCCCACGCCTATTTTGGACCTCAGCTGGGGAGGAGGACTGACTTCTCGGAGGTCTGGCAGTTTTAGTTGGTGACCCCTGGTTTAGATGGACCTTTCTGAAATATTTACTTGCATGTTTGTACATTACACAGATGTTTGTGTTGCAGAGTATGAAAGCTGGGAATTCAAGAAGACCTGTATCTAATTTAGGGTTAAAATAATGTTTTCCCATGAACATATTTAGCTCCTGCCTTTGCACAACAATAAAGTCAACTTTGTCATATTAATATAAGATGAGTGGTAACATGAAGTGACAGGAAAGATAAATATTTGTAATGTTATGGAGACAATGTTGTCCTAATTGTATCTGTGTTGCTTTGTGTCCAGACCCTGCTTCTCCACCCCCAGAGTTTAAAGAGCTTCTTGAGAACGAGAAAAACAACTTCAGACTGGTCAACTCTGCCGTGGCTTTCCTGGGCGGTGTTCCTGCTATGATCAACTCGGCCGACATGTCCAACACCATCCCCAGTGAGAGGGTGAGACCCCATCTTTACCCTTGGCAGGAACACAAATGTTTGGTGTTTTTTTTTTTTTTTTTTTTTTATCAAACAAAAACCTTGGAAAATCTTTGATTCCATGGTATTGAGTTTATATGATTTTACTCTGTATGTGTGCTTTAAACTTGTGAACCCAATAGTTAGCATTTGTATGTGACTTCCATCCATCCGTTTTCTACCGCTTTTCCGGAAGTCCGGGGCGCGGAGGCAGCAGCTCAAGCAGAGAAGCCCAAACTTCCCGCTCCCCAGCCACCTGCTCCAGCTCTTCAGAGCAGATACCAAGACGTTCCCAGACCAGCTGGGAGACATAGTCTCTCTAGCGTGTCCTGGGTCTCCTCCCAGTTGGATGTGCCCAAAACTCCTCAAATGGGAGGCATCCAGGGTGCATCCTGATCAGATGCCCAAACCACCTCAACTGGCTCCTTTCAATATGGAGGAGCAGCAGTTCTACTGTGAGTCTCTCCCGGATGACTGAGCACCTCACCCTGTCTCGAAGGGTGAGTCCAGCAATCCTACGGAGAAAACTCTTTCAGCAGCTTGTATCCGTGATCTCATTCTTTCGGACATTACACAAAGCTCGTGACCATAGGTGAGGGTTGGAACGTAGATTGACTGGTAAATTGACAGCTTTGCTTTTGAGCTCAGCTCCCTCTTCACCACAACAGATGGGTACAACGTCCGCATCACTGCAGAGGCTGTTCCGATCCGTCTGTCAATCTCTTGCTCGATTCTCCCCTCACTCATGAATGAGACCCCGGGATACTTTAACTCCTCCACTTGGGGCAATCCACGTTTTTCTGGCTGAAGACCATGGACTCGGACTTGGAGGTGTTAATTCTCATCCGAGCCGCTTCACACTCAGCAGCAAACCGTCCCAGCAAGGCCTGTAGGTCATTGCTCGATGAAGCCAACAGGACAACATCATCTGTAAACAGCAGAGATGAGATCCTGTGGTCACTGAGCATGACACCTTCCAATCTTGGCTGCACCTACATATCCTGTCCATCAAAATTATGAACAGGATCGGTGACAAAGGGCAGCCCTGGTGGAGTCCAACTCTCACTGGAAACGAATTTTACTGGGTGTTGGCAATACAAACCAAACTCCTGCAGTGGTTGTATAGGGACCGGATAGCTCGTAACAAGGAGCCCGATACCCTATACTCCCGCAGCACCCCCCACAAGAGACCACAAGGAGCGTGGTCAAATGCTTTGTCCAAGTCCACAAAACACATGTGGACTGGTTGGGCAAACTCCCATGAACCCTCAAAGATTGTTGAGGGTAAAGGCCTGGTCCAATGTGCCACGGCCAGGACAGAAACCACATTGCTCCTTCTGAATCCGAGGTTCAACCAGCGATCGGCCTATCCTCTCCATAGACCTTCTCAGGGAGACTGAGAAGTGTGATCCCTCTAAAGTTGGAACAGACCCTCCGGTCCCCCTATTTAAAAAGAGGAACCACCACCCCGGTTTGCCATGCCAAAGGCACTGTCCCTGATTTCCATGCAACATTGCAGAGGCGTGTCAACCATGACAGCCCTACAACATCCAGAGCCTTGAGGTACTCAGGGCAAATCTCGTTCACCCCCGGGGCCCAGCCACCAAGGAGTTTTTTTAACCACTTCGGCAACCTCAATCCCTGTGATGGGCGAGTTGTCCCCCTCGTCCTCGAACCCTGCTTCCTCTATGGAAGGCGTGTCAGTGGGATTGAGGAGATCTTCAAAGTATTCCTTCCACCGCTCAACAATGTCCCTAGTCAAAGTCAGCAGCGCCCCATCCGCATCATACACAGTGTGGACAGGGAGCTGCTTCCCCCTCCTGAGTCGCCAGACAGTTTGCCAGAATCTCTTCAAGGCTGACCAAAAGTCTTGTTCCATGGTCTCATGAAACTCCTCCCACACCCAAGTTTTTGCTTCAGCAATCACCCGAGCTGCACTCCGTTTGGCCTGCCTGTACACCTCAGCTACTTCGGGAGTCCCACAAGTCAACCAAGCTCGATAGGACTCCTTCTTCAGTTTTATGGCCCCCCTCACCACTGGCATCTACCAGTTGGTTTGGGGGTTGCCACCATCAAATGCACCAACAACCTTGCAGCCACAGCTCTGGGCTGCTGCTTCAACAATGGAGGTGGAGAACATGGCCCATTCAGACTCCATGTCTCCAGACTCCCTTGGAATATGGTTGAAGTTCTTCCGGAGGTGGGAGCTGAAGACCTCCTGGACAGGGGCCTCAGCCAGATGTTCCCAGCACACCCTCACTATAAGTTTAGGTCTACCGGGTCTGAGTGGCATCCACCCCTGCCATCGGATCCAACTCGCCACCAGGTGGTGATCAGTTGACAGCTCTGCACCTCTCTTTACCCAAGTGTCTAAGACATGTGGTCACAGGTCTGATGACACGATAACAAAATCAATCATCAAACTGCGACCTAGGGTGTTCTGGTGCCAGGTGTACATACTGTATGGACACCCTTATGCTTGAACATGGTGTTTGTTATGGACAAACTGTGGTTGGCACAGAAGTCCAATAATTGAACACCACTCAGGTTCAGTTTGGGCAGGCCGTTCCTCCCAGTCATGCCCCTCCAGGTTTCACTGTCATTGCCCACGTGTGCATTGAAGTCCCCCAGTAGGACAATGGAGTCTCCAAGAGGAGCACTGTCCAGCACTTCAGAGACTCCAGAAATGGTGGGTACTCTGAACCATCATTTGGTGTATAGGCACAAATGATGGTCGGGACCCTTTTCCCAACCCGAAGGTGCAGGGAAACTACCCTTTTGTCTACCGGGGAGAACTCCAATGTCGAGGCAGCAAGGTGGGGGAATACAAGAATACCCACCCCTTCCCGTCGCCTCTCACCCGGGGCAACTCCAGAGTAGGCCGAGCTCCAGCCCCTCTCCAGGAAACTGGTTCCTGAACTGGAGCTGTGCGTTGAGGTGAGCCCAACTACAGTATATCTAGCCAGTATCTCTCAGCCTCGTGCACCAGCTCCAGCTCCTTCCCCAGTAGAGAGGTGACGTTCCACGTCCCAAAAGCCAGTTTCGAAAGCCCGGGATCAGGCACTCATGAAATCACGAAATCATGAAAAGGAGAGACTGTGATTTCACATTTCTATAATTTTAACTGAGGATGCTGAGAATTTTACTGTTTTGGTTTGTACATATAAACACATTTTTTCTTTTTAATACACACTTTTAAGGTTTAATTGAGGCTGTCTAGTTTATCACCGTTATTTGCAAATATCAAAACACTGTTTCTTATACAGCGGGGAAAATAAGTATTGATCACATCAACATTTTTCTCAGTAAACATATTTCTGATGGAGCCATTGACCTGAGATTTTCATCAGATATCAGTAACAACCCAAGTAATCCATCCATACAAAGAAATCAGGGCAACTGTGTTCACAAAACAAGTTATATTTAATAAAGTGGAATGACACGGGGAATAAGTATTGAACACATGATGAAAAAGCTGCAAAAGGCATAGAAAGCCAAGAAACCAGCTGAAATCCATCAGAATTTAGGAAGCCATCCCCCATCAGTGCAAATTAATATCAGCTGGTTAAGTCCTGACTGATAGCTTTTAAAAAGGTCTGTGAATATCAGATTGTCACACCACAAAGGACTCATGATGGGTAGAAGCAAAGAGCTCTCTCTAGACCTTCATAACCTTATTGTTGCAAAACATGATGGTATTGTTTCCAGGCGCATTTCTAAACCGCTGAATGTTCCAGTGAGCCCTGTTGGAGCCATTATTGGGAAATGGAAAGAACATCATTTTACCATAAACCGTGCTACGACCAGGAGCTCTTCGCAAGATTTCTGACTGATGAGTCAAAAGAATTATCAGAAGAGTTATACAAGAGCCAAAGCCCACTCGTGGAGCGCTCCAGAAAGATCTGGAGTTAGCAGGTACTGCTGTTTCAAAGAAAGCAATAAGTAATAGACTCAGTCGACATGGGCTGTATGCCCGCTCAACTCACAAGACTCATTAGTGAAGAAAAAGCATACTGAAGCTCATTTAAAGTTGACTACACAACATTTGGGCAAGCCAGTAAAATACTGGGAGAATATAGTCTGGTCAGATGAGACTAAATTGAACTTTTTGGATGCCATAACACACAGCATGTTTGGTGGAGAAATGGCACTGCACATCCCATCATGGTGGGGGTTTTTTTCAGCACATGGTACAGGCAGCCTTCATATAATTGAAGGAAAGATTAATGGACAAATGTACAGAAACATCCTTGATAAGAACCTGTTGCCATCTGCCAGGATGCTGAAGATGAAATGAGGGTGGACACAGGGGTTGAAGCAAAAAAAACAATCCTGAGGCTGAACTTTTTTCCAGAGGCAGGGTCACAGGGGTGGGCATACACACACGCACGCACGCGCACGTGTGTGTGTGTGTGTGTGTGTGTGTGTGTGTGTGTGTGTGTGTGTGTGTGTGTGTGTGTGTGTGTGTATACACACACTACCGTTCAAAAGTTTGGGGTCACTTAGAAATTTCCTTATTTTTGAAAGAAAAGCACTTTTTTTTTTTTTTCAATGAAGATAACTTTAAACTAATCAGAAATACACCCTATACATTGCTGATGTGGTAAATGACTATTTTAGCTGCAAATGTCTGGTTTTTGGTGCAATATCTACATAGGTGTATAGAGGCCCATTTCCAGCAACTATCACTCCAGTGTTCTAATGGTACAATGTGTTTGCTCATTGCGTCAGAAGGCTAATGGATGATTAGAAAACCCTTGTGCAATCATGTTAGCACAGCTGAAAACAGTTTAGCTGGTTAGAGAAGCTATAAAACTGAACTTCCTTTGAGCAGGTTGAGTATCTGGAGCATCACATTTGTGGGGTCGATTAAACACTCAAAATGACCAGAAAAAGAGAACTTTCATGTGAAACTCGACAGTCTATTCTTGTTCTTAGAAATGAAGGCTATTCCATGCGAGAAATTGCCAAGAAACTGAAGATTTCCTACAACGGTGTGTACTACTCCCTTCAGAGATCAGCACAAACAGTCTCTAACCAGAGTAGAAAGAGAAGTGGGAGGCCCCGCTGCACAACTGAGGAAGAAGATAAGTACATTAAGAGTCTCTAGTTTGAGAAATAGACGCCTCACAGGTCCTCAACTGGCAGCTTCATTAAATAGTACCCGCAAAACGCCAGTGTCAACATCTACAATGAAGAGGCGACTCCGGGATGCTGGCCTTCAGGGCAGAGTGGCAAAGAAAAAGCCATATCTGAGACTGGCCAATAAAAGAAAAAGATTAATATGGGCAAAAGAACACAGACATTGGACAGGGGAAGATTGGAAAAAAGTGTTATGGATGGATGAATCGAAGTTTGAGGTGTTTGGATCACACAGAAGAACATTTGTGAGACGCAGAACAACTGAAAAGATGCTGGAAGAGTGCCTGACGCCATCTGTCAAGCAAGGTGGGGGTAACGTGACGGTCTGGGGTTGCTTTGGTGCGGGTAAGGTGGGAGATTTGTTCAGGGTAAAAGGGATTTTGAATAAGGAAGGCTATCACTCCATTTTGCAACACCATGCCATACCCTGTGGACAGGGCTTGATTGGAGCCAGTTTCATCCTACAACAGGACAATGACCCAAGCACACCTCCAAATTGTGCAAGAACTATTTAGAGAAGAAGCAGGCAGCTGGTATTCTATCTGTAATGGAGTGGCCAGCGCAGTCACCAGATCTAAACCCCATTGAGCTGTTGTGGGAGCAGCTTGACCGTATGGTACGCAAGAAGTGCCCATCTAGCCAATCCAACTTGTGGGAGGGGCTTCTAGAAGCGTGGGGTGAAATTTCTCCAGATAACCTCAACAAATTAACAGCTAGAATGCCAAAAGTCTGCAATGCTGTAATTGCTGCAAATGGAGGATTCTTTGACGAAAGCAAAGTTTGAAGGAAAAAATTGTTATTTCAAATACAAATCATTATTTCTAACCTTGTCAATGTCTTGACTATATTTTCTATTAATTTTACAACTCATGGTGGTAAATAAGTGTGACTTTTCATGGAAAACACAAAATTGTCTGGGTGACCCCAAACTTTTGAACGGTAGTATGTGTGTGTGTGTGTATATATACACTCACCGGCCACTTTATTAGGTACACCTGTCCAACTGCTCGTTAACACTTAATTTCTAATCAGCCAATCACATGGCGGCAACTCAGTGCATTTAGGCATGTAGACATGGTCAAGACAATCTCCTGCAGTTCAAACCGAGCATCAGTATGGGGAAGAAAGGTGATTTGAGTGACTTTGAACGTGGCATGGTTGTTGGTGCCAGAAGGGCTGGTCTGAGTATTTCAGAAACTGCTGATCTACTGGGATTTTCACGCACAACCATCTCTAGGGTTTACAGAGAATGGTCCGAAAAAGAAAAAATATCCAGTGAGCGGCAGTTCTGTGGGCGGAAATGCCTTGTTGATGCCAGAGGTCAGAGGAGAATGGCCAGACTGGTTCGAGCTGATAGAAAGGCAACAGTGACTCAAATAACCACCCGTTACAACCAAGGTAGGCAGAAGAGCATCTCTGAACGCACAGTACGTCGAACTTTGAGGCAGATGGGCTACAGCAGCAGAAGACCACGCCGGGTGCCACTCCTTTCAACTAAGAACAGGAAACTGAGGCTACAATTTGCACAAGCTCATCGAAATTGGACAATAGAAGATTGGAAAAACGTTGCCTGGTCTGATGAGTCTCGATTTCTGCTGCGACATTCGGATGGTAGGGTCAGAATTTGGCGTCAACAACATGAAAACATGGATCCATCCTGCCTTGTATCAATGGTTCAGGCTGGTGGTGGTGGTGTAATGGTGTGGGGAATATTTTCTTGGCACTCTTTGGGCCCCTTGGTACCAATTGAGCATCGTTGCAACGCTACAGCCTACCTGAGTATTGTTGCTGACCATGTCCATCCCTTTATGACCACAATGTACCCAACTTCTGATGGCTACTTTCAGCAGGATAATGCGCCATGTCATAAAGCTGGAATCATCTCAGACTGGTTTCTTCAACATGACAATGAGTTCACTGTACTCAAATGGCCTCCACAGTCACCAGATCTCAATCCAATAGAGCATCTTTGGGATGTGGTGGAACGGGAGATTCGCATCATGGATGTGCAGCCGACAAATCTGCGCCAACTGTGTGATGCCATCATGTCAATATGGACCAAACTCTCTGAGGAATGCGTCAAACAGGTTCATTTTGTCTTCTTTCAATTATTTATCCTTTTTTTTTTTTTCCTTTGAAAGACAAAAGTAAAATAGAAAGATGTCTTTACCTTCTTTACATGTTTCAACTGCACTGCAGCCTTCATCAGAAGGCAGATGAAGGCTGCAGTGCAGTTGAAACATGTAAAGAAGGTAAAGACATCTTTCTATTTTACTTTTGTCTTTCAAAGGGAAAAAAAAAAAAAAAAAAAAGGATAAATCTCTGAGGAATGCTTCCAGCACCTTGTTGAATCTATGCCACGAAGAATTGAGGCAGTTCTGAAGGCAAAAGGGGGTCCAACCCGTTACTAGCATGGTGTACCTAATAAAGTGGCCGGTGTATATATTATGTGTGTGTGTATTTTTTATGTATATATATTTTTTTTTTTGCACCAGCTACCATAAGGCTTGCCGTCTCTGCCCATTTCTTCGATCCACGCCCAGCGCCATTTGTTTTTAAGTCCTTTGTCACTTAGGACATATTATCCAGGCTTCAAAAATTTACTGTCCATCCTACAGAATGTATGAAAAGTTTTGTGTATGTTGAAGGATAAAAACACTCGTGTGTCCAATCACTCACTCTCGCTGTCACTGTCAGATCAGGAGCGTGCCACATTGATCTCTATAGAAATACTGGATGGATCATTGGCTGCCAGAAGTGAAGCCACCTGGCCAACATATTAGAATTGAGTGTTTTGGGTGTACTAATGTGGTGCCAAGTGGCATCTTTCGGCTCTGTAATCGCTAATGGAGTGTGATCTATCCAGGTTTTCTATAGAGATCAGTGGAGCTAGGTACGACAACTCCGCTTCGACAAAAAGTGTTTCTCTGTACAGAAATGGGAATAAATTTCCCTGCAGCCAAAAATGACCCCCCCCCCCAAAAAAAAACAAAAACAAAAAAAACAAAAAACAAAAAACGACACGTCAGAAATCTGGCACGGTGCTGGAAAACTTTAAGTCCTATGGCTATTTCAGCAAGACAGTGATCCCAAACACACAGCCAAGGAAACTCTCAAGAGGATCCGGAGAAGGAAAATAAAGCTGCTAGAATGGCCCAGTCTGTCACCTGACCTGAATCCAATTGAAAATCTATGGAACGAACTGAAGATTAGAGTTCATAGAAGACACCCACGGAACCTTCAAGATTTGACAGTTTGTTTGGAAGAATGGGCTAAAATCACTCCTGAGCAATGCCTGTGCCTAGTTTCTCCATACACAAGGCGTCTGGAAGCTGTTATTACCAACAAAGACTTTTCTGCTAGATATTAAATGAATTTCACCAAACGTGTTCAATACTTACAGTATTCCCTATTCCACAGTTGCCTTGATTTCTTTGTATGTGTGGATTACTTGGGTTGCTACTGATATCTGGTAAAAGTCTCAGGTTAATGGCTCCATCAGAAATATGTTTAATGAGAAAAATATTGATGTGTTCAATACTTATTTTCCCCTCTGTATATGATGTTTGCTGCTGTGTTGACTTGCAGTTACGGAATAAAAGTTGCGCAGATGAATTGAGTTTAGGAATAAAAGGTAATTAGATTACAGTGCATCCGGAGTGTATTCACAGCGCTTCACTTTTTCCACATTTTGTTATGTTACAACCTCATTCCAGGAGGGATTAAATTAATTTTTTTCCTCAAAATTCTATACACAATACCCCATAATGATATGATTTTTTTTTTTGAGATTTTTGCAAATCTATTAAAAAAAATAAAAAACTTAAGAAATCACATGTACATAAGTATTCACAGCCTTTGCCATGAAGCTCAAAATTGAGCTGCAGTGCATCCTGTTTCCACTGATCATCCTTGAGATGTTTCTACAGTTTATTTGGAGTCCACCTGTGGTAAATTCAGTTGATTGGACATGATTTGGAAAGGCACACACCTGTCTATATAAGGTCCCACAGTTGGCAGTGCATGTCAGAGCATAAACCAAGCATGAAGTCAAAGGAATTGTCTGTAGACCACCGAGACAGGGTTGTCACGAGTCACAAATCTGGAGAAAGGGTACAGAAAAATTTCTGCTGCTTTGAAGGTCCCAATGAGCACAGTGGCCTCCATTATCCGTAAATGGAAGAAGTTCAGAACCACCAGGACTCTTCCTAGAGCTGGCCCGCCATCTAAACTGAGCATTCCGGGGAGAAGGGCCTTAGTCACGGAGGTGACCAAGAACCCGATGGTCACTCTGTCAGAACTCCAGTGTTGCTCTGTGAAGAGAGGAGAAACTTCCAGAAGGACAACCATCTCTGCAGCAATCAGGCCTGTATGGTGGAGTGGCCAGATGGAAGTCATTCCTTCGTAAAAGGCACATGGCAGCCCACCTGGAGTTTGCCAAAAGGCACCTGAAGGACTCTCAGACCATGGGATATTTGGATTGATGAGACAAAAATTGAACTCTTTGGCATGAATGCCAGGCGTCATGTTTGGAGGAAACCAGGCACCGTTCATAACCACGTCAGTGGTGGCGGCAGCATCATGCTGTGGGGATGTTTTTCAGCAGCAGGAACTGGGAGACTAGTCAGGATAGAGGGAAGGATGAATGCAGCAATGTACAGAGACATCCTGGATGAAAACCTGCTCCAGATCGCTCTTGACCTCAGACTGGGGTGACGGTTCATCTTTCAGCAGGACAACATCCCTCAGCACACAACTAAGATATGAAAGGAGTGGCTTCAGGACAACTCTGTGAATGTCCTTGAGTAGCCCAGCCAGAGCCCAGACTTGAATCCCATTGGAACATCTCTGGAAATGGCTGGACACCGACACTTCCCATCCAACCTGATGGAGCTTGAGAAGTGCTGCAAAGAGGAATGGGCGAAACTGCCCAAAGATAGGTGTGCCAAACTTGTGGCATCATATTCAAAAAGACTTTGAGGCTGTAATTGCTGCCAAAGGTGCATCAACAAAGTATTGAGCAAAGGCTGTGAATACTTATGTACATGTGATTTCTTAGTTTTTTTATTTTAATAAATTTGCAAAAAAAAAAAAAAAAAAAAAAAACTTTTTCATGTTGTCATTATGGGGTGTTGTGTGTAGAATTTTGAAGGAAAAAATGAATTTAATTCCTTTTGGAATAAGGCTGTACATAACAAAATGTGGAACAAGTGAAGCGCTGTGAATATTTTCTGGATGCACTGTATGTTAACCTGTTGCACTTCGGTGTACCGCGGGCGGGCACGTCTCTGCGTCCTAGAGCGCATGAGGGCGCCCTAGTACGCACACTGTGCATCCTAGCGTGCACTGAAGAAAAAAAAAACAACCTGCATTTCCGTTTTTCCTCTACAGACACAGCCGCAAACAGAAAGCCAAAGGAGTGCTTTGATTGGTTTAGATGTGATTGACCTCTCATTCGACTAATAAGAGCCTTGAATTGGGTTTCTGAAACCTTGAAGAACCAGTGACTGAAAACCTAGCAAGAAGGACCCGCCTACCAATGGCTGCGAATACAGCCAGCCAATTGAAGCACAGAAGTTCGAAAGCTGTTTTGTGTAAGGCTGGGTGAAGAGAGACTGACTGCTGCAGCAGATGAAAAAAGGACCCGCAGGAAGAACCGCCACAGACCCAGCAGCAAGGAGACCACCCACAAGTGCGACCTGTGTGACAGGGACTGCCATTTGCGCATCAACCTGTTCAGCCACAGGCGGTGCTGTCCCAGCAGAGTAGACATTTAGGATTCTCTTCCATGGTCATCATAGACCGACGGAGGCCGATGACGAAGGCTGGGTGACACACACGCGTTCGCCAGTCTTTTTTTCTTACTACTGTTATTTGTTTTGAAAAATCGTTAGCCAAAACCGCAATAATGGAATTATGCTTTGACCGGGTTGCGTAACAAGCGGACCAGCTTCATGTTCGTCTGACAATGAGGAAGAGAAGTTCGCCAGCTACGCTGCTGTTGTGAACAGGTAAGTGTTATTCGCTAAATTATTCTTTATCCCTGAAAACTGTAATCAAAAATGACTTTTGACCGATCGGTAAATTACAACTGTGCGTAGTAGACCACGGCGTACGATGTCCGGGGGGGGGGGCGGGGGGCGGGGGGCGGGGACCGCGGGGACTGTGCGCCGCGGTCGCCACATCGCCACATGACTGTTCCGTCATGTAGCGATGGCAGATGTCCGTCCTCTGTAGCGGGGGGGGTGGGAGTTGTTATCTTCTACATTACAAATATTTTAGAATAATTTTTAGTGCACTGTAGGTTATTTTTTCTTGTAAAAAAAAAAAAAAGCCACACATTTTTTACGTGGCATGCTTCTTTGTGTGTGGGGGCTTTGTTTGTTCATTCATTCATGAATGAATGAATAAACAACCCCCTCTCCCCCCCCACACACAGCCCTGTGTGTCACCTTTCATTAGAGCCCAAGATGAAGCTTCTATATTGAATCATTCAAAAGTTACAGACGTTTTTCCAAACTGTGCCATTTGGCACAGTTCAAAAACGCCTGGGAACTACCTGAGAACAAAGCTGTGTAATATATTCATTTTTTTGTGGTATTGTTACAAAATTTTGACCTCAGCTGGATAACACTTGGTTCTACATTTCTGTTGCATTTTCCAGCCCGGATCTGAAGCTGTGTGTTATTTGCAAGCATTTGTATCCAAAAAAACACCCAGGCGAAATTTATTTTCTTCAAGTTCAGTATGTTTAGATGACTGTTACTCAGGGGCAGGAGCACTTAGAGAGATTATGACTGTTTCGCCAAAAAATTCAAAGTGTTTTCTTTTAAATGAGACCAACCCCATGAAGATGCTGCAAAGGGTTGAAGAACAGCTTTTGATTTACTTTGGGTACGTTATTTTTTGGCGTTTTTAGGGAAATTGACCAGAGTGCAAGGGGTTAAATTGTCCTCAGTGTGCAAAACAAGCCTGAGATTGCATCCCGTTGTGTGTGTGTGTGTGTGTGTGTGGGGGGGGGGGGGTTTGTTATTCTGACACACACAAGGCAAAATACTGAATGGCTTCAAGATTTTATGCATCCATAAAGGTGTGTGTCTATCTGTGTAAAGCACCATTGGGACCTTTGTTTCTTTAAACTGGCTAAGACTGAAACTAACAATTATCTTTTCATCGGTGTTTTTTTTCATTGACAACTTAACCACTTGCACTCCGGGCAATTTTCCTAAAAATGCCAAAAAATAACGTGCCCAAAGTAAATCGAAAGCTGTTATTCAACCCTTTGCAGCATCTTCATGGGGTTGGTCTCATTTAAAAGAAAATACTTTGAATTTTTTGGCAAAAAAAACATAATCTCTCTACGTGCTCCGGTCACTGAGTTACAGTCATCTAAACATACTGAACTTGAAGAAAAAAAAATTGGACACAGTGTTTTTTTGGATACAAATGCTTGTAAATAACACACAGCTGTCCGATCCGGCTGGAAAATGCAACAGAAATGTAGAACCAAGTGTTATTCAGCTGAGATCCAAATTTGGTAACAATACCACAAAAAATGAATATTTTACACAGCTTTGTTCTCAGGCTGTTCCCAGGCGTTTTGGAACTGTGCCAAATTGTGCCAAATGGCACAGTTTGGAAAAACGTCTGTAACTTTTGAATAATTCAATGTAGAATCTTCATTTTAGGCTCTAATGAAAGGTCACACTCAGGGCTGTGTCTGTGTGTGTGTGTGTGGGTGGGGGGTCGTTCCCCCCCCCCACTACCAAGGACCAAATTCGGCCCTCTACATGACGGATTACACTCCTTGCATGCTTTCACAGCGGCTCCCCCCCCCCCCTCGCTACTGTGTGTGTGTGTGTGTGGGGGGGGGAACCGTGAACGGACCGTGAACGCGCCCCTCCCCCCCTCGCTACAGAAGAGGGCCATCGCTACATGATGGAATAGACTGATATGCTTCCCTCCGCGGTTCGGACCGTGCCCCCCCCCCGCTCCTCTTCTGCAGCGGGGGGGGGGGGGGGCGTTCACGGTCCGAACATGGCAAATGAACCGTTTATCGTGGCGCACGTACTTCGTGCGCAGTACAGTTGTAATTTACCGATCGGTCAAAAGTCATTTTTGGATTACAGTTTTCAGGGATAAATAATAATTTAGCTTATAACACCTTACCTCTTCAAAGCAGCAGAGTCGCGGCGAACATCTCTTCCCCCATTGTCAGACGAACGCGACGCTACTCCGCTCGTGGATCCCGATCAACATAATTCCATTATTGCCGTTTTGGCGAATGATTTACGACTTTTGTCGTCGGCCTCCGTCTATTCTGCTGGAATGAGTGCAGGTCCCACTTGTGGGTGTTCTCCATGCTGCTGGGTGAGCCTGGGTCTGTAGTAGATTCGTACAGCGTCCTTTGTTTTCATCTGTTGCAACAGTAAATCTCTCTTCACCCAGCCAGAATTTCTGTGCTTCAATTGGCTCCTGCGTTCACAGTAGGCAGGTCCTCCTTCCTAGATTTTCATTCATTGGTTCTTCAAGGTTTCAGAAACCCAATTCAAGGCTCTTATTAGTCGAATGAGAGGTCAATCATATGAACTAATCTGTTCGCGGCTGTCTCTGCAGTTTTTTTTTGAGTGGCGCTTGGACGCTACTACATCACCATCACCACCATCATGCGTCATGCGCACGAGCGCGCTCTCGTGCGCCCTCGTGCGTCATAGGATGCAGAAACTTGCCCGCCCGCGGAACAACGGAGCGGAAGTGGTTAATCTATGCAATGTTAAGATAAGATAGCTTCTTTCATAAAGCCCAAAAGTCCATTTGCTATAACCAATACTTTGGAAGACTGGATTACTAGATAAAATCAGCATCCTAAATTTAAATGAGAATTCCTGGAGGTTTAAAATAATCAGTTCTACACCACAGCAACTTACTACAACCTTATTATTGTTGTCCCCCCTTCCCTCCCAGGTAGTAATGCCATACCTGTCCTTCCTTTGCGCCCGTCTGCTCGACCTGCGCAATGAAACCAGAGCAGCTCGGGCCATTCAGGTGGCCTGGAGGAAGTACAAACTGAAGAAAGATCTGCAGCTCTTCAAGGTTAGTGCTTTAATTTGCTGAAGTACAAAAAAGCAACTTGTTCATTTTAATGCCAGGAAGGTGAAGGTGCTAATTTGGGTCACAGTTCAGTGCCGTCACTGTCAGTGCTGTTCAGTACTAATTATTCAATGATTTCACTTGGATACATTCATCTTATGGGTTAAATAAGTTTGAGGAATTAAGCAAATGAGTGTAAAAAGTTCAAACAGTTCTAATATTTCTAATGGCGACAGATGAATTCACAACTTGCACACTGATGATGTAACTCCTGGGTGTGTAATCGACTTCATTATATTGGTCTTAAAACTTTATGCTGCCCACAAAAAGTAGGAAAAAAAATATATATAGCCGCAAGCAGAAATCATGGAGTTCCAAGCATATACTGTATAAACTTCAAGGTCTTGTATTGTTTAGCAGCAGCATTTAGGCTGCGTGTCCACAAAATGCGTTTTTTGTCACCCGACTGCCCTGAGCACTTTTCTTTCAGTGTTTGTGCATAACGCTGTGGGGGAAAAAAAAAGCCTGTGCCCTGTATTCCAGCAACAGCTTGTCACTCTCAGCTCAACGCTTCCACTTTCCTTTGGTCAGACTTTCTTCTGATTTTTAATATCAGTCTCTAAATAACAATGGACAGGAAATGTTTTCTAGCAGCTCTGGATGTGAAATATGATGACACGGAAAGCAGGAGTCTTGAGTACAGACGAGTACCGGCGTCCTATGTCCCGCTCACGCAGGAGTTCTGATTGGCTGCTTAGGTCTGACAGTGACGAGCTCAGCTGCAGTATCTGAAAAGTTGAACTTTTTTCAGCTCTGAGTGCCTTGAACGCTGCGACAAAAAACAGCCACCGCCGAGAGTGTTTCAGTGCCATGGGTGCTCAGCGCTGTAAGCACTGGACTACATAGAGAATGAATGGAAAATAGCTGCCCAGAGCTGAAAAAACGCGTTTGGTGGACACGCAGCCTTAAAATCTAAGGTCTGATACACACAAGTTTTTAAAGCAGCAGTATGTAACTTTGTTCCTTGTAGGAATACTAAAAAGGCCACAACCACGACCACAACCCCAGTCCCAACAGCCAACCACAGGACTTTTTGTTGTTGGTGGCCAAAGTCGTGCCCTGTGATTTGCTGCTGGGACTGAGGCCACATCTGCTGTCCTCCCAGTAATCACACCAAAAAGAGAGCTGCTGCAGGCGATGTTGACCCTCTTAGGCTATGGAGGAAGTGACATTCACATGGTCAGATGTTGGTTTACCATCAAAATTATTTTGTAAACATTATTTTGAGGCGAAAATCTTACATAGTGTATCTTTAAAAAGTACAGGAGAGGTATGCTACTTCAGTTGTTGTTCAGAAGAACAAGTCCTCCCTGGCAAGATGGGAACCCGGGACCTCCTACATACCAAGCACTTACCTAAACCAAAACACCACACAAATGCTTAAGTTTGCACTCTAACTTTCTCTAATGATAAATGATCAACTGAAAGGATTCCCAGCAGCAGTAGTACAGCATTTAAAACTTTGTGCACTACACGTTGTTTTCAAATGTTCCAAAGAGGCATTTTGCACTTTAGAAGAACGACGTGTTACTGGAAGGATTTGAATCCACTGTTCCTGCATAACAGGTGAGTGTCTTCACCCCATACCATGATTGCTTCCTCACACGCAGTGTTTCCTCTGGCTTAAAGACCTTGGCACTGTGGCAACATATTTTTCTCCCGGGGGGGGGGGGCAGTAAACATACCAGAATATGTTAATTTTATACTATTTATTTCTTTTTAAAATTGTGCACAGTAACGTTGCATATGGAAGTTACTATTTGAAGTATTGTACAACCGAGGCTTGAATATTGAGCCAGTTGGGATCCCACCCAGACATCCTGTGTTTATACTTTTTAGTGGTGTTATCCTTCTCTCCTTCCTCTGCCTGAACACTTCCCTCTCCTTGGCTCCTCTCTTCTGTCTCATCTTGCCCTCTCTGAGCTCTGTCTAATTCAGGTTCTCTGTCTGTGGTGGTATACAAACAGGTTAGAAAATATCAAGTGTCATGTTTTGTCCTGCAGGATTTTTTTTTGTCATGGTTTACATAAATGACAAAAATATGTGTATTTTTTGTATTTTTATTCTAGTGTTTCTTTTTTTTCCCATTGAGAGAGTAGGGAAGGGGAAAAAAACATTCATAATAGTAATGTACTCATGCACACTTAAATTATATGATCAGGTAGGTATAGTAACCAGAAATTCTACTCATGTAAAAGCAGTGCTTTGAAATTAATAATTAAAAGTAGACAGCCAAAAATTTCTAACTGAGTTAAGGGTACAAAGAGCACCCACTTAAAAACTTGAGTAATGATGTCAGTCTTGAAGGTTTGAGGTTTTTCTCAAAAATGTATAACAATTTTCATAGATTTACAGAGAAAAGTAGAAAACTATATCTAAAGTTGAAACCATATTCCTCAAATTTGTAATTTCCTCTTGTAAAATTGATTTTTCTTGTACATTTGAAACTTTATTATAAATTTGTGGATTATTTTATGTTTTTTTTTTTTGTCTTTTTTAAAATAAAATTACTGCTTTTTTTTTTTTTTTTTTTTTTATTAGATAAATTTGAAACAGACTGTGGTAATTGTTTTTTACTTTTTCCTTGAAACAAGTTACATTTTTGACCATAATTTTGCAGTCAGAACAGAACAATAATTTAACTCTGACTACAAAGAAAAAATATTAATTTATTTCATTAAATACAATTTTATTAACTTAAATGACCAAGGATGCCGTTATTTCTGTTATAATATTTCTATATATTTATAGTTTTTTTTTTTTTTTAGAAATCTCACCACCCAGACAGCAGGAAAAGTCTCCCTTATTTTGAAATCAAATGTTGACATGTTTAGTTTGTCTCAAGGCTGCTGATGGATTAAAGTCATTGACTTCGTGAATTTCGGTCATCTGAACCTGCCAGGTACATTATAGGGAACTGTAGCGGACTCTAAACACATAATTCACCACAATATGTGCTCATGTACAGAATGATCTGCTTAGGCAGTTATAGTTGTGCGCTCAGGCTTTCTCATCAGGCACCTCTCTAGGCAGCCACTGAAGGACCTCAGTTTAGAGCTTGTGTTTTTAGCTGTTGCTTTTTGTCACTGCCACTGGAGAATAAAAACAGCACGCCTGCTCGTGTCAGAAAAGAGAGAAATTGCCAGTCTCATAACTTAATATTGTTGTGGCTGGTGAAATATATCCTCAGCAATTCATCAGTCCCTCGCCTTTCCCTTCATATGAAGCCGGCTGCATATGAATTCTAACCACATCTCTTAGCTTAGTGGCTCTTCCATTATTGCTCCCGTTAACAGCGGGTTAAAACCATGATGAACGCCTCCAGTGCTTACATACCTCTTATGATTTTTCTGCGTTTGAAGTACTTGAAAAACTAATGTTTTTGTAGACAGTCATGCTTAGCGAGACACTGCCTGCTGACTGAGTCGAGAACTTTGCGTGGGAGGGGCGCTTCTAAACTCCGCGTGGGTGACGGCCACGTGCGTTGTTTGTGTGCGCGCTTGCGGAAAGTCATTGCATCATATATTTTTCTTAATAAAATCATATTGGCTTGGCGTGGCAGTACGATTTCTGGTGTGGCGGCCTGCCACGGAGAAATGTTACCAGAGGAAACCCTGCTCACATGCTTACAAAATGTTCCGCTGACAAGTATTTCATAAACATGATTTTTGGGACATAAACAGAATTGCATGA
Organism: Pholidichthys leucotaenia; assembly: GCA_020510985.1. Lineage (NCBI taxonomy): Eukaryota > Metazoa > Chordata > Actinopteri > Cichliformes > Pholidichthyidae > Pholidichthys > Pholidichthys leucotaenia. The sequence goes on from CM035839.1 coordinate 286,541,745, forward strand.
AATTTGGTGGTTAGCTGAAGAATACTGTTCTGATCGTGAGTGTGAAGTTTCATCAAATTTGAATCACTATTTTTACAGTGCATCTGGAAAGTATTCACAGCGCTTCACTTTTTCCACATTTTGTTATGTTACAGCCTTATTCCAGAATTGAAAAAAATCATTTTTTCCTCAAAATTCTACACCCAATACCCCATAATGAAAACATGAAAAAGTTTTTTTTTTTTTTTAGATTTTTGCAAATTTATTAAAAATAAAAAATTAAGAAATCACAGGCAGGCATGAGTATTTACATCCTTTGCCCAATACTTTGTTGATGCACCTTTGTCAGCAATTACAGCCTCAAGTCTTTTTGAATATGATGTCACAAGCTTGGCACACCTATCTTTGGGCAGTTTGACCCATTCCTCTTTGCAGCACCTCTCAAACTCCATCAGGTTGGATGGGAAGTGTCAGTGCACAGCCATTTTCAGATCTCTAGAGATGTTCAATTGGATTCAAGTCTGGGCTCTGGCTGGGTAACTCAAGGACATTCAGAGTTGTCCTGAAACCACTTCTTTCATATCTTGGCTGTGTGCTTAGGGTCATTGTCCTGCTGAAAAATGAACTGTCACCCCAGTCCTAGGTCAAGAGCACTCTGGAGCAGTTTTTCATCTAGGATGTCTCTGTACATTGCTGCATTCATCTTTCCCTCTATCCTGACTAGTCTCCCAGTTCCTACTGCTGAGAAACATCCCTGCAACATGATGCTGCCACCACCATGCTTCACTGTAGGGATATATTGGCCTGGTAGTGAGCGGTGCCTGGTTTCCTCCAAACTTGATGCCTGGCACCACCATGCTTCACTGTAGGGATGTATTGGCCTGGTGTTGAGCGGTGCCTGGTTTCCTCCAAACTTGATGCCTGGCATTCATGCCAAAGAGTTCAATCTTTGTCTCATTAGACCAGAGAATTTTGTCTCTCATGGTCTGAGTCCTTCATGTACCTTTTGGCAAACTCCAGGCAGGCTGCCATGTGCCTTTTACTAAGGAGAGGCTTCCGTCTGGCCACTCTACCATACAGGCCTGATTGCTGCAGAGATGGTTGTCCTTCTGGAAGGTTCTCCTCTCTCCACAGAGGAACGCTGGAGCTCTGACAGAGTGATCATCGGGTTCTTGGTCACCTCCCTGACTAAGGCGCATCTCTCCCGATTGCTCAGTTTAGACGACCGGCCAGCTCTAGCAGGAGTCCTGGTGGTTCTGAACTTCTTCCATTTATGGATGATGGAGGCCACTGTGCTCATTGGGACCTTCAAAGCAGCAGAAATTTTTTTTGTACCCTTCCCCATATTTGTGCCTTGAGACAATCCTTTCTCGGAGGTCTTCAGACAATTCCTTTGAGTTCATGCATGGTTTGTGCTCTCAAATGCACTGTCAACTGTGGGACTTTATATAGACAGGTGTGTGCCTTTGCAAATCATGTCCATTCAACTGAATTTACCAAAGGTGTACTCCAATTAAACTGTAGAAACATCTCAAGGATGATCAGTGGAAACAGGATGCACCTGGCCTCAATTTTGAGCTTCATGGCAAAGGCTGTGATTAATTATGTACATGCGATTTCTTAGTTTTTTATTTTTAATAAATTTGCAAAAATCTAAAAAAAAAAAAAAAACTTTGTTCACATTGTCATTATGTGGTATTGTGTGTAGAATTTTGAGGGAAAAAAACGAATTTAATCCATTTTGGAATAAGGCTGTAACATAAAATGTTGAAAAAGTGAAGCACTGTGAATACAAGTTACTATATTCATAATACTGTAACAACCAGAGTGTTACAGTACTCTTCACTTCCGCCCTCCAAAGAGAGCAGACGCTTTTCTTCCCAGCTCCGGCTCCTTATCTCTCTCCTTCCCTAACTGACTGGATCCCAGCTTGCTATCGTCTGTCTGCGTGTCTTACTGCTGATTATCGAACGAAATTATGGATTTAATAAGCTGGGCTTTGAACGCAATTGACACTGTTTTTTCAACGAGGAAATCTGGCCCGGGGGAGCCGATCTGTCCCGCAGGCACTGCTGCTGCGGGTTATTTGAAGGACACAAGTAATTGGAAACTCTTGTGCCTGTGTGATCTTTCTATTGAAGATATTGAAGATTTATATCTTTTCGGAGCAATGGTCATCGGAATTCTACTGATTGGATTTGGGATTGTTCTGGTGTACCGCAAACTGAAGAAGATGGATAGAGCTCATCAAAAAGCGGACCCGGCGAAGCTCACCCATCAAATTGACCAATTGGGCAGGACTCTGACAGCGGCCAATGGAGAAATGTACAGGAAAATGGATTACATCACGATCACGCTGAGAGCTGTCCATGAATTGATTTCAACGCCCGGCCATGAAGGAATTGGTGCACTGAATCCGTAAGAGAATAGAAAGTTTTTTCTCTGAAGTCAGTGCTATTCGACCTGTTTCTTTCGGCTCCCTCAGCACTCAGTCCTCCAGATAATCAGCAGTATATTTGTTTTCATAACATTGGCGGGCAGCATTTGACTCTCAAGGACAGCTGTCTGGCAAAACTATTCCATCTGCCGTGCTCAAGGACACTGGCCTTTGCTTCAGACTGTAGTCATAACATCTGCTGAGGAAGAGACATTGTTGTCCTCCAACTGATTGCCACTGATTGCACTCAACTTACACAAACTGATCCACTATACTGACTCGAAGATATACACTCACTGCTCTCTTTGTGTCATTGTGTGGATTCTATTGTCTGCTAATTGTGCAATGAGAGTTTTTTTCTTGTAATCATAATATCGGTCATATATGAATTTTATTCTGATAAACGATGCTTTTTTCTCTCTCCTATTGTGTCCACCCCTCGCTCCTCCCCATTGCCTTCTTCTGTTCCCCTCCTGCTGACAGGCGCCTCCACGGCTCGCCGCGCCACTGAGAATGTCTTTTATGACGTTTCAGTGTCAAGTCAAATTCCTCGTATATTTACCTGTTATTTACTTGTAAATGTGCTTGGCAATAAACTTATTCTGATTCTGAGTAATACTGCTTTTATACAACAGTTCCGCAAGCACAATTTATTAAATGACATCAATACTGGACAAAATATTATGATTTGTTTGTGTAACCAGTTATTTTGCGCAGCTGAGAAAATAGTCCTTTCTAAATGTAGCCAGTAACTGTTGCTAAACATCTCAATCAGCATGAAGATGTCTACTGTCATTTTACACACATGCAAACAAATTAAAATATTGTCAAGTGCAACAGTCATTGTTTAGAAAACTGACCAGTCACCTGCTGAGTCGGTACTGCAGAAGGGCCGAGATCAAAAAGTGGCCAATGCCGGTGGCTATTTAGCATGCTAGCGATTTGGCTTTGGCACACCTTGCTTGCTTTTTCTTGCCATTTTCAGATGAAATAAAGAGTGCATCACCACAAAGGTATTGTGATTTTTTTTTTTTTTAATCGAGACGATAAAATCCAACTCTAGCACTGCCTATTTTTTTTTTTAAACAGACGTGAAGTTGCTTAATGATATTTATACAAGGGCAGACTTTGTAAACTCAGTTTTTTTTTCAAAAGAGTGGGACTTCCGGGTCACGGATGTGTAATTTCTTTTTGAACAGCGCCCCACTGTGGAAACTAAGGTATTCAACACAGTATGACAGTACTTGAAAGTAAATTACTGTCAGTAATTAACAGTTACGAGAACACCTTTGAAGCAGAGTGACGCATATCTAGTGAAACGTTGGAGTGCAATTACCGTGGAACTCCTGGAATCCCTATTGTCCAATTAAATTGCTCAGTTGGAACTAATTGTTGTATAACTAGAGTTAAACCCAAAACTACATGCCAAAGATAAACTGTACAACTTAATTGGCCTAGAAAATCAAAACGGATTGACATTTTTGGATAATTTTGACAACTTTTCATTATCAGTGTCTGTAGATGATTTCTTCTTAATTTTAAGCAATTTGGATGAATGCCCTAGGAGTAGTTTATTTTGACTTCACTTCCACACTTGAAAATATGGTGCAGAAAACGTCATTTCTTTTTCATAGTACTCGTTTCGATGTCTTCCTATGGGATACGTCCCTCCTGCGTATACCTCAGTAGCATTTATCTCATTACACCAGTCCTGATTGGCAGATGATTGCGACGCCACGCCTTGTATAATCACCTCTTATAAGAAGCCCATGCTACGACGTAGCGTTATTCAAAAACCTGTTCTCGCTTCGGAGCATATCTCAACCTTGGGCTAGCTAGCTTAACTGTCCATAGACTGGAGTTTAGCTTTCACTCTGTTGCTGGGCGCCAGCAGCCGCTTCCACTTAGCAAGTGACTCTCTAGTCTTCACCATAGGCTTGAGCCGGAAAATAATGACCTAACTCTGGTGAAGTTGTCATTTTCCCCCACCCGCACGGTTTTAGTACACCAGCTAACACTGCGCTTAAAAGTTAGCACACCAACTAACTTTGTGCCCACAGGCTAGCACACCAGCTAAATCGTTATCCTACGGAGTTAACACCCCAGTTAATGACGATGGATCCCAGTCTGGCTCACACCTGAGGGAACGGTGACTCGGAGGCTCGTCTCTGTAATTGCGGGATTAAAATCTCAAGTAAAGACGCACACCAGGTCTGCTCATCTTGCCTTGGGCTGGAACATGCCCGACTTGCAATAAAGGCACCAGGTTCATGAGGATACTGCGCCTGTCTTACCCTGAAGAGTCTCTGCCCACGGTTCGCTCACCAAGCCAGCCTGTCGGGGAAGGACCCTTACCTGTCCACAACCAACGAACTGTCATGTGACAATGTGAAAGAGGAGCTCAATGCAGTTGTTGAAGCGTGCTCTGGAGCCAGTTGGGGTTCTCAGTTGAACATGACAACGGAGGCTCTGCAAATGGAGGACATTTTGGAGTTGGATTATGAGGAGGAGGATGAGGAGGACTCAGAGCTCCTCGTATCCGAAGACGACAAGGATGATGACTTGTTCATCCCACTGGCTCAGGCTGCAAAATCTGAAGCTATTTTTGCCTCCTGGGGCAAGCAGGGTGGTTTACCGACACCCCCTTCTCTCAGCATGGACATGCAGGATGTGTGCACATGTGCCGCAGCCAGGCTGAATATCCCTTGGCCTGAAGCAGTAGCAGAAACCACCAAGTTCTGTTATGAAGGGAAGAAATTATCCCTGGCATCCAGGAAGGCAAAGCAGCTACTGCCCATCTTCCTTGAGCTGCTAGAGGAGCTGTTGGCTACTTGGAGCGACCACCCATTCAGTAGTAAGAACCTCATTCGAGGAGCTTCTCCCTGGACTTTGAGGGCATGGAAAAGCAGGGTGTGCTCCGTATGTCCCTGATGGAGCCATTGGTAGCAGCCCACCTCCACCCATGGCTGTCGGTGACCTCCAGGAGTCCCATACGTCCATCAAAAGTGGATCGTTTTCAGTCCACCGTGACTGAGCGAGCCTACAAAGCGGCATCTTTGGCAGCCAGGGTGCTTAACGTTTCATCCATGCTCGCTGCTTATTGAGGACATCACAACCAAGCCTGATCTGAATGTGTGGGAAGAGATTTCTGTGATCACAGACATCTGCCTCCACATACAGCGCTGTGTGGTCCAAGCCACAGGGAAATCTATGGGAATGATGTTGTTGCAGGAGAGAGCAAGATGGCTTAACCTGACAAACCTATTTGAAAGGGAGAAGAAGGAAATTTTGAACATGCCAATCATTGCAGACGAAATTTTCGGTGCAGCTCTCACCTCAATGCAACAACGTTGCAGGGCGAAGACAAGGGACGATGAAGCACTCCAGCTTTGTCTCCCTCGCAAACCCGAATCCGCTCCTCCACCAGCCCCAAGACACACCTTTGCACAAGCTGTCTGACGGCCCCTTTCTCAATTCAAAATTCCCAAATGGCCTAAGTCTAAAGTTGTCCCAGCTGCCTCACCTACATCGCAGGTGAAAGGGGGCTGGCCCAGGAAGGCTTCAACTCAGACGGCCGCAGGCCAAGAAGAAGAGGGTGGCCTGACGAGCCTCCCGGCTTCCTTCAGGAGAAGCGGCATGTTCCCCATTCGCCAGCTTCCCTGCTTTGTGTGCACCCCTGCTGCAACGTGTAACGGAAGAACAACATCTGCACATCCCAGCTCAGGAGCAAGAAGGCTCTGTTGTGGAAATGACTGCCCATTTTCCCCACAGAGTCGCTTAAGCACACCCGCTTGTTCACCAAAATGTTTGTGCAAAATAAAACATTTTCCTCTGTCGCATCCGGACCAAAGGTCAAAGGCGCAGATAAAATCAGTAAGCAAGAAATCAATGAACAGCCCGCTGGCTGTGCGTTTTCGGGCGGGAAAGCTGTCAAAATACAGTCACCTGGTGCATGCGCAGTGTTGATCATGGTGCACACCCATGCCCCACCACTACATACTTGGAGTAGCATGTGTATATATACTATGCATGTATGCAAGTATTTTGGTTGCAGTGTTCCTGATAGTACTTAGAATGTTTTTGCTTTGTTACAGGAAAGAAATGGGGCTGCTGTGAAAATCCAGGTAGTGGTGAGATGTTTTCTTCAGAAGCAAAGAAGCAGGAGGCAGAATCTGGCTGTGATTATCATCCAGTCATTTTGGAGAGGCTACGTAGTCCGCAAGAGACTGAGGATGGAAAAAGAAGCCCAACTTCTGGCTATGCAGCATGAAGCTGCTACTGTCATCCAGGTTGGTCCTCATTGCCTACTGCAAAGAAGAGTCCCAAAATTTGGACTTAAATTTAAAAAACAACCAAATTTAACAATCGACTTATTTAAGAAAAATGAAATTTTACACTCTAAACATGAAAGGTTAGTAGCTTGGATTATTCCCTGTTGTTGTTCAAATATGTATTGCTATTCATTGTGATGATGGCCAGAATTTCTCTCCTTTTCACAGCAGCATATTAAAATACCCATGTGTACTTCTTGAGTAGATAGTTCTTACTTGTCTCTGCAGGCTCAGTGGAGGATGTTGTCAGCCATGAAGACTTACCAGTGCCTCCGATACTACACTATTGTTGTCCAAGCACAATGGCGAATGCGGACAGCAGTCTCTGCTTATGGAAAACTCTGTTGGGGGGCAATAGTCATCCAGAAGTACTGGCGAGCATGTGCGCTTTCACGGAGAGATCGGGAATGTTATCTCTCACTTAGAAGTGCAGTGGTGAAAATACAAAGGGGGTACAGAAGATGGAAAGCTCAGAAAACGCACAAGGAAAACTGCGCAGCCAAAGTCATTCAAGCTGCATTTAGGAAATGGTACAAGGAGAGATTGGCTCAAAGATCTGCTGCTGCTGTGAAGATCCAGTCTTGGTACAGAATGCAGATGTCTGTCCATCAATACATAAAGATCAAAACTAGTGTTTTGCTAATTCAGAGGCTATGCAGAGGCTATTCACAAAGGCACCGTTTTCAGACGTTGAAGATGCAGCATCATTCTGCTGTCATCATCCAGAGTGCCTTCAGAGGACACATTGTCCGAAAAAAGATTGCAAAAATGAGATGTGCTGCTGTCGTAATCCAGCACTGGTTCAGGGCCTCTTTGGCAAGAGATGTTGAGAGGAAAATGCTTGTGACGATGAGATGTGCAGCAGTTACCATACAGGCAGCTTATCGTGGAAAAGTGGCTCGAGAGATTCTGAAAAAACAGCACAGGGCAGCAATCCTGATCCAGGCAACTTGGAGGAAGTATGCCACCCGAAGGCACTACCTGGCTTTGAAAAGGGCTGCAGTGGTAATACAGCAAAAGTATAGAGCTACAACTCTGGCTCGTGAGACGAAGAATGAGTATGATGCTCTTAGGAATGCTGTGCTCACTATTCAAGCCAACTGGAGAGGCAGAGTTGACAGGAAGAAGATAGAAAAGTGGCATCAGTGTGCAACAGAAATACAGGCTCACTATCGTCAATACAGAGCACATGCAGAGTACAAGTCCAAGAAGGCAGCAGCTAAGGTCATCCAGTATCGTTACCGAGCCTATGTGGCAGGAATGAAGATGAGGAAAGCTTATTTAGAGAAGAGGGCTGCATGCATTATTCTCCAAGCTGTATTCAGAGGCATGAAAGTCAGAGCAGAGATGGAGAAAAAGCACCAGGCAGTGACTACCATTCAGTCCTTTGTTAGGATGTTTTTATGCAGGAAACGGTATTTCCTCCATCAGAGTGCAGTAATAATAATTCAAAGCCGATACAGAGCTTCTTTGCTCTGCAGGATACAACAACGTGAATACAGACAGCTCAGGAAGGCTACCATAAAGATCCAGGCTGGCTTCCGGGGCTTTAGAGTACGGCAAGTTTTACAGAGGAGGCATAATGCCGCCACTGCAATTCAAGCTCAGTTCAGGATGTACAAAACACGTGCAGCTTACCTTGCCACAAAGTGTGCTGCCATTATGATTCAGGAAAGATACCGAGCCAAAAAACTCAAGGATCAGCAGATGCAAAGGTACAAAAGTATGAAATCTACAACCATTGTTATTCAGGCAGCATACCGGGGCCACAGGACCAGGAGGGAGCTTGTGAAAATGCACCAAGCTGCCATGGTCATTCAGAGAATGTTTAAGACTGTTCGAGAGAGAAAGAAGTTCTTGGCTGTCAAGGCAGCAGCTTTAACTTGTCAGCAGAGATACAGAGCAATAACCCTGGTAAGAAAAGACCGTCTGGAGTACCTGTCCAAATACAGGGCAGTTATTTGCCTGCAGGCAGCCTATAGAGGATACAAAGCTAGAAAGCAGCTGCGGATTGAGCACATGGCAGCTGTAATAATTCAGTCTCACTTTAGAAGGTATCGACAAACTAACATCTATCAGAGACTCCGTTGGGCTTCCAGTATACTGCAGACACGTTACAGAGCAATTAAAAAAATGAGAGCAGAGATGCACGCCCTGAGTTGCAAGAAAAGCGCTGCTGTCATCTTACAAGCGGCCTTCAGAGGAATGCAGTCTAGAAGGATAATCAGACGAAGACATCAGGCTGCCACTGTTATCCAGAGCATTTACAGAACGTACTGTGAACACAGATACTACCTTACTTTAAAGTCCTCTGTTCTCCTGGTTCAGCGCAGGTATCGTTCTAAGGCTGTAGCACAGAAACAAAAGCAACAATATGTACAACTCCGCAGAGCAGCCATCAATCTTCAGGCAGCTTACAGAGGACAAAAGATAAGGAAGGGAGTTGCTCGATGGCATCAAGCTGCTACTGTGATTCAGTCTGCTTTCAGAAGGCACAGAGAGGAAGTCAAATACCAAGCCATGCGTCTGTCTGCCATCATCATCCAGAGACGCTATTGTGCTCATGCTCTTCAAAAGCGGGACAGAGAAAAGTTCAAGAAAATCAGACATTCAGTTATTGTTATTCAAGCAGGTTTCAGAGGTCATCGTGTCAGGATGGACATCGCCAAGATGCATGAAGCGGCTAATGTTATTCAAGCAAGTTTCAAAAGGCATCAACAACAATCAACCTTCAGAAGACAGCGATGGGCAGCTTGTGTCTTACAGCAAAGGTTTAGAGCTCAGAAGCAGAGAGATGTTGATGTCAAGCATTATCAAGACATTAGGAAAGCTGCCATTGTGCTACAGGCTGTTTATCGAGGAGTGAAATCCAGAAAGATCATCAGAGAAAGACATCAGGCTGCCAGTGTTATCCAGCGAGCTTACAGGGCCCACTGTGAACGGCAGCAGTATGTGACGTTCAAACTCGCCGTCCTTTTCATTCAGCGAAAATATCGGGCTACAATAGCAGCTAAAGCTCAGAGGACAAAGTATCTGAAAATGTGCAGAGCAGCAGTTTTTGTTCAGTCAGTATACAGAGGAAAACGGACAAGGAGGGAAGTTGCCTGTTGGCATGAAGCTGCTACCGTGATCCAGTCTGCTTTTAGAAAGCACAGAGAGGAAGTGAAATACCAAGCCATGCGTCTGTCTGCCATCGTCATCCAGAGATGCTATCGTGCTCATGCTCTTCAAAAGCAGGACAGAGAAAAGTTCCTTAAAATTAGACAGTCTGTTCTTATTCTTCAGGCAACTTTCAGAGGTCATTGTGTCAGGATGGATATCGCCAAGATGCACAGAGCAGCTACCATTATTCAAGCAAACTTTAAAAGGCATCAAAAACAATCAGACTTTTGGAGACAGAGATGGGCAGCTTGTGTCTTCCAGCAAAGGTTTAGAGCTCAGAAACAGCGAGATGTTGAGTTTAAACATTATCAGAATCTTAGAAAAGCTGCCATCATGCTTCAGGCTGCTTATCGAGGAATGAAATCCAGAAAAATCATCAGAGAAAGACATGAGGCTGCCAGTGTTATCCAGCAAGCTTACAGAGCCCACTGTGAATACAGGCGGTATACTTCTCTCAAATCAGCTATTCTGACTATTCAGAGACGATATCAGGCCACTGTAGCAGCAAAGAGGCACATGCAAGATTACCAAGAAATGCGCAGAGCTGCTGTCCTCTTTCAGGCAGCATACAGAGGACACCAGACAAGAAAAGTAGTTGCCCGTTGTCATCAAGCTGCTACTGTGATTCAGTGTGCTTTCAGAAAGCACAGAGAAGTCAAATACCAAGCCATGCGTCTGTCTGCCATCATCATCCAGAGACACTATCGTGCCTATGCTCTTCAAAAGTGGGACAGAGAAAAGTTTCTTGAAATTAGAAGTTTTGTTATTGTTCTCCAAGCAGCTTTCAGAGGTCATTGTGTACGCAGCAGCATTAAAAAGATGCACAGAGCAGCTACTGTTATTCAAGCAAGATTTCGGAGGCATCAACAACAATCAGCCTTCAGGAGACAGAGATGGGCAGCTTGTGTCTTGCAGCAAAGGTTTAGAGCTCAGAAGCAGAGAGACGTTGAGGTCAAACATTATCAAGATATTAGGAAAGCTACCATTGTGCTACAGGCTGCTTATCGAGGAATGAAATCCAGAACAATCATCAGGGAAAGACACCAGGCTGCCAGTGTTATCCAGCGAGCTTACAGAGCCCACTGTGAACGGCAACAGTACCTGACGTTCAAACTCGCCATCCTTTACATTCAGCGAAAATATCGTGCTACAATAGCAGCTAAAGCTCAGAGGACAAAGTATCTGAAAATGTGCAGAGCAGCAGTTTTTGTTCAGTCAGTATACAGAGGAAAACGGACAAGGAGGGAAGTTGCCTGTTGGCATGAAGCTGCTACCGTGATCCAGTCTGCTTTTAGAAAGCACAGAGAGGAAGTGAAATACCAAGCCATGCGTCTGTCTGCCATCGTCATCCAGAGATGCTATCGTGCTCATGCTCTTCAAAAGCAGGACAGAGAAAAGTTCCTTAAAATTAGGCAGTCTGTTCTTATTCTTCAGGCAACTTTCAGAGGTCATTGTGTCAGGATGGATATCGCCAAGATGCACAGAGCAGCTACCATTATTCAAGCAAACTTTAAAAGGCATCAAAAACAATCAGACTTTTGGAGACAGAGATGGGCAGCTTGTGTCTTCCAGCAAAGGTTTAGAGCTCAGAAACAGCGAGATGTTGAGTTTAAACGTTATCAGAATCTTAGAAAAGCTGCCATCATGCTTCAGACTGCTTATCGAGGAATGAAATCCAGAAAAATCATCAGAGAAAGACATGAGGCTGCCAGTGTTTTCCAGCAAGCTTACAGAGCCCACTGTGAATACAGGCGGTATACTTCTCTCAAATCAGCTATTCTGACTATTCAGAGACGATATCGGGCCACTGTAGCAGCAAAGAAGCACATGCAAGATTACCAAGAAATGCGCAGAGCTGCTGTCCTCTTTCAGGCAGCATACAGAGGACACCAGACAAGAAAAGTAGTTGCCCGTTGTCATCAAGCTGCTACTGTGATTCAGTGTGCTTTCAGAAAGCACAGAGAAGAAGTCAAATACCAAGCCATGCGTCTGTCTGCCATCATCATCCAGAGACACTATCGTGCCTATGCTCTTCAAAAGCGGGACAGAGAAAAGTTTCTTGAAATTAGAAATTCAGTTATTGCTCTTCAAGCAGCTTTCAGAGGTCATTGTGTACGCAGCAGCATTAAAAAGATGCACAGAGCAGCTACTGTTATTCAAGCAAGATTTCGGAGGCATCAACAGCAATCAGCCTTCAGGAGACAGAGATGGGCAGCTTGTGTCTTGCAGCAAAGGTTTAGAGCTCAGAAGCAGAGAGACGTTGAGGTCAAACATTATCAAAACGTTAGGAAAGCTACCATTGTGCTGCAGGCTGCTTATCGAGGCATGACATCCAGAACAATCATCAGAGAAAGACACCAGGCTGCCAGTGTTATCCAGCGAGCTTATAGAGCCCACTGTGAACGGCAGCAGTACCTGACGTTCAAACTTGCCATCCTTATCATTCAACGAAAATATAGGGCTGCAATAGCAGCTAAAGCTCAGAGGACAGAATATCTGGAAATGTGCAGAGCAGCAGTTTTCATTCAGGCATTGTACAGAGGACATCAGACTAGGAAGAAAGTTGCTTGTTGGCATCAAGCTGCCACTGTGATCCAGTCTGCTTTCAGAAAGCACAGAGAGAAAGTCAGATATCAATCCATGCGTCTGTCTGCCATCATTATCCAGCAACGCTATCGGGCCCATGCACTTCAGCAACAAGAAAGAGAAAAGTTTCTGAAAATGAAGCAATCTGCTATTGTTCTTCAAACAGCATTTAGAGGCTGGTGTGTTAGAAGGGACATTAGCCAAAAAAATCAAGCTGCCCTTGTGATACAGTCTTGTTGGAGGTGCTTGGTGCAGCGGCGGGACTTCCAGATGAAGAGAGAAGCAACGGTGTTACTGCAGCGATGGGTCCGGGCTGTGCAACTTGGCAGGAAGCAGAGGAACAAGTACAATCAAATATGGCAAGCCACTATCACACTTCAGAAATATTGCAGAGCCTGGATTTCAAGGCAGAAGGTAATGAGAGAAGTGAAAAGTTTTGCTTGAAAAAGAAAGTAAAAATTCATCACTGTGAGAAATGCAAATAGATTAAAATTTCAGTTTGCCAGGAAGGAAAATCTGGAATGATTAGTTGTAAAACAGCCTTAATGAGTGTTTAGAAAATTATACGTTCTTTGAAAGTATGCAAATGTTTTTAGGTCCTAGAAGCAGTCCAGGCAGAGAGGAGGATTCGCTTCACATCAGCTGTTTTCCACCATCTCAGTGCCATCAAGATTCAACGGGCTCTCAGAGCCCACTGGGCTTTGGAGTTGGCTAAAAAGCAGATCCATTCTGTTGTCACCATACAGGTAGAACAATCAAAGAGCCATTCTACTGCTGGTGAAGAGCTAAGCGTTTCTCACGATGTCTTTGTCATTTTAGCGATGGGTGAGAGCAAAGCAGCAGAGGAAGCAGTACCTAGAGGACAAGACAAAAGTGACTATAGTCCAGAGAGCTGTGCGAAGCTGGCTAGCCCGTCGCCACAAGGCTGCATCAATCATTCAACAGACAGTCCGGAAATTCCTCCTCCGCAGGCGCCAAAATAGGATTCAGCAGGGCATTGTCAAAGCACAGGTATGGTAGTCACAACTGATATTGATACAGGTTGGTTTAAAGTTATGCATCTGGCTTGTTTAAAGTGTGCAAGCTAATTTCCAGCCAGGTTCTCAAATGAGAACTTTGAAAAATTATTAGTGCTGTGAATATTAAAGCGTAAATACGGTAGTCCAATTAACAGATTAAAAAATATTAATGAAAATTATTGCCCCTGTGGCACTTCATGTTATAGTGGAACTTGAAATGTGCAACAACTGTTCTGCCTGGACAGTTTTTGGGTAGCACACAATACAGTATGTAATCAGTTGTCATTTGATTAAATCCTGGGTTTTCATATCAGTTTGCTGGACTTTACTCTCCTATTTCCCACACAATTTATACAATAGCCTTACTACTGATGTTGTCATTTTATTTATATTTATTATCAGCAGTTTGGAATCCAATGGGCATGAGCAGTTTAGTATGTTTTTTTTTTTAATATTTCCCACTGTATTAGTAAACTTAGGCAACATTAATAAATAAAATATTAAAGGCCAAATGTCACGTAATTTTTTTTTCTAAATGACAACGAATTTTGATAAAATACACATAGCTTAAACCAAATATTCATACCGGAGACCATATCACCCACCCGTATTTACATAATTGCACAAAATACACCAGGCGAAGGCCCCGCCTTGCTCACTGGATTGTGACAGCCAATCCAGACCGCGGCCATGATTTTGACGTCACAAATTTCACCCTGGCTGCCCTGCCTATCCACATTCACACTTATCAACATTGGACAATCATGACGGAAAGTGACAGCGATTGTGAACAAATCAGTTTAGTTTTGTCTTCTTTTTTTTTTGTCTTTTCTTTTTGTCTTTTTTTTTTGTCAGTGGTTCAGACAGTGACAGAGGCATAGAACCTTACAGGTTCGAGCCGTCCGAGACGGAATCAGATGCTTTGTCTGATGACAACAGTTCCGACGATGACCAGAGAGCAGAACCAGTGGAAAATGTCATTGAATTGGACATTAATCGCCTCCAGAATTGGGAAGCCAAAGGGGGTCTGTCGAGGGCGCCCCATAAATATTGATTTTTCGGAAGCCATTATTATTACAGTGGAGGAGAGCCGCTGCTGTCAAGAAATTGACCAGATCAATATGAGAATGGAGGCGCATACCTGTCAAGTGATATGTTTTCGCCGTATTTTAATACGGGGAAAATGTAATTTTAGCAAATACGGGCGTATTGCCATTTCTGTACGCCCAAAAGAAAAATATACGGGAAAAAAAATTGAGTGTGTTGAGGAACACGTCGTGTGTGTGACCCCCACAGCTAGGGGGCTGGCAGATCGCTCAGCGTGAGCTATTCTCACTACAGTGACAAGTGTGGACTCAATCATTAGGCTGATGGCCGGGGCGGGCAGATCGCTCAGCGTGAGCTATTATCACTACAATGAGAAGTCATTAGGCTGATGGCCTCACACTTTCAACTGTCCTGCGGCTGCGGAACAGAGAGGAATCGCCTTCCAAATCCAGAATTCTGCTTTTTTTTATTTTGAGCAGGACGCTGAGTTGTGTTGTTATTGTCAAATATCCATGAATCCTTAAAATATTTGACAATAACAACACAAATTACATTTAAAACATTTCCCAGAAAAGTGTCCCTTACTACCGAGCCATCCCTTATAGCCCCGTTTTACGGTGCCATCCAGCAATACGATAGATGATTTATTTCTAAGGATAAAATTGTTGGTCATTGTTACGTTGGTAACGAGGGGTAACTAAGAACAAAAATAGTGATTGCCTTCCACAAACAAAGGAAAAAAACTGTCTATGTATTAAAAATATGCAGTGCCTCTTCCAGTCTCCATATAAACAATCGGGATACCCCAAGCATCAAACTAAGGTACAATCTATTTCGTCACTTCCGCCTTCTTCCCCAGGCGATTCCGGGGGCCGTGAGTAGGAACGTCAGGCCAAGCGCGGCAGTTTTAAATTAACGAATATTCCGGCGTTACTGAAGCATATGCACCAAGACCCGAACGGATCGGTTCCCTTTTATATCTAGTTTCAAGACATTTTAAGGACCCTGTTACGTGACATTTGGCCTTTAAGCTAGGATACTGCGTATAGTTAGCAACACTACAACAGAGTTGCCAACTTGTACTCTCTCACACCACAAACCTCATTTGTCACTAAGGAAAATATGAGAAACAAGTTAATATATCAAAATCATAGAAAGTTGTATCCAAGGTAAACACACATTGTTTATTTGGGAAGTGTATGGTATAAAAAATCTGTTTTTTTTTTTGTTTTTTTGTTTTTTGTTTTTTTTTACCAATTATGACAAAATATTACAATTTTTATTAATTGTAGGAATATGCCACATTTCTGGGTCAGGCAATCACAGCGTAGTGCCCGGCCCTTTTTAATACTACCAAACACGTCTCTAGGTGCAGCGCGGAAATGGCCAATTGGGTCTCTCAGTGTAGCGCAGCGTTCTGCAGAGACCCCTACTTGTATTTTCATGTGAACAAGCAGAGAACCTAAAGCATTAAGCTGGGGTTAACAGAAAGTTAATAACTGTGGAGAATGTGCTCAAAGATGAGGCTGAGTTTGTTCCTCAGATTCAGCTTTATTCACAGAGCACATCTCCAACAAATCTCAAAGCAAATCAAGAGGAAGTTTTCATCTCACATCAGGGGTTTTATACCCCGGGCACGAAACAGCAGTCACATGGTGTTTGATCAAACATACAGTCACATGGTACTTAATCTCAACCACAAAGTAACCCCTTTGATCTCACGCCATTGTCCTCTAGTCTCTGTGGCCCGGAAATCTTCCCCGGTCGTCTCCCGGACACAAAGGCCGAATCTCACACTCCTCTGCTGAATCCCAGAGTCTCAGTCCTCTTTGTTCCATGAGACGTGAAGCACACAATAAACATACAGCAACACATTTGTGGGGAATATGTAACCAACATATGCGCCACAAGACCCCCCCCCCCCCAAACGTCTAAATGGGACAAACATAACCAGAGACACATGACATCATAATATTACTACACATCAATCCACCAGTTGCTTAACCCTCAGTCTCCTGCCGTATCTGCTGAAAGCCGGCTTTGCTGCTGTCTGCACCTGTGGATTAGAACTGTTAGTCAATCTCTGTGGGAGTCCTGTAGAATGCCCTCTAGGGGGTCTACCGCGACGGGGGGTTTTCGCCAACTGCACCTCCTCATCCGCCAAAACAAAAGCAGGTTTGAGTCTGTTAATACCAATTGACTCTTTTCTGCCTCCCAAATCTAGCAAAAAATGCTTCTCTCCTGTTTCCAGCACCTTGTACGGCCCATCGTAAGGCGGGCGCAGGCTGGGGCGACAAGCATCATGTCTCACAAAAACAAACTCCGCATTTTTTAAAGCCTTCGGCACAAAAACGCATAGGAAACTGTGATGAACCGGGCCAGGAAGCGTGTTTGATCCTGTGCCGCTCTGCAACAGCTGAGCTGTTGGAGAAATTCCCCTGGCAAACGGAGAGGCTGTGTAAAAACTAATTCCGCTGGAGAGGCTTGCAAATCCTCCTTAGGTGCAGAACGCAACCCCAATAAGACCCATGGTAACTTGTCAACCCAATTTGTATCCGTAAGCGACGCTCTGAGGGCCGCTTTCAATGACCTGTGAAAACGCTCGCATAAACCGTTAGCCTGGGGGTTGTACGCGGTGGTGCGGTGGATCTTTATCCCTAGGCTGCGGGCCATCGACGACCAGAGTTCGGAAACAAATTGAGGACCCCTGTCTGACGTTATGTCCGACGGAACTCCAAAACGTGCTACCCAAGCTGTTAAAAACACGCGCGACACTTCCTCCGCTGTGGTTGACGCCAGAGGAACCGCTTCCGGCCAATGCGTGGTGCGATCCACCATCGTCAAAAGATGTGTGTACCCCTGTGACGACGGGAGGGGGCCTACCAAGTCGACATGCACATGATCAAAGCGCTTAGCAGGAATGTGAAAAGTGCCTGTGTATTTTGGCTCGCTGACACGCTACGCAGGCTGTCGCCCATTCCTTGACCTGTCTGCGCAACCCCGGCCCTACAAATTTCTCCCTCACCATTTTGACCGATGTGCGCACCCCCGGGTGCGCCAGAGAATGGATCGAGTCAAAAACACGGCGGCACCACGCAGCTGGTACCACGGGACGCAGCCGTCCCGTGGAGACATTGCAGATTAGGGGAGGGATACCCATTTGCAGCGCCCTGTCCTCCAGCCTTAACCCTGTTGGTCCAGACTGGAGCACGCGCACATCCGCATCGCTAACCTGCTCCGCGGCCATGGCTGCATAATCTAACCCCACGCGGACCGGGGCCGCGCACGCTTCCGCGTTGCTACCCTGGCCCGCGGCCATGGCTGCAGAGTCTGCCCTCGCGTGGTCTGGGGCCGGCACAGCATGCGAGAGGCAATCTGCTACTACATTATGTTTACCTGCGACATGCTGGATGTGGTGAACTCTGATATCGCGGCCAGCTGTCTTTGCTGCCGGCCCGACCAAGGTTCAGAAATCTTGGCCATCGCAAAAGTCAGCGGTTTGTGGTCCACGAACGCGGTGAAACGGCGCCCTTCCAGCCAGAACTGGAAATGGCGGATGGCCAAGTGTAGGGCCAACAACTCCCTGTCGAACGCGCTGTATTTTCGCTCGCTATCGCGCAAGGTTTTGCTGAAAAACGCGAGCGGCTGCCAGGTCCCCGCTACCCACTGTTCAACAACCGCCCCTACCGCTAAATCGGGACGCGTCAGTGGTGAGGGCCATGCGGGCTGTTGGAACTGGGTGTGCCAACAAAGCCGCGTTTGCCAGTTCTGTTTTGACTTGAGAGAATGCGCGCTCCCGCTCAGGAGACCATTCGATTTTATTTGTGGGTTTTTGTTTTTTTAGTGCCGCGTACAATGGTTGCATGAGCCGCGCTGCACTTGGGAGGAAACGGTTATAGAAATTAACCATTTCCAAAAACTCCTGTAACGCTTTGAATCAGAATCAGATTTATTGCCATTGTTCATGTAGTACACAAACTAGGAATTTGTCTCGGTGCAATGCTGCAACATTAAACATGATAAAATAAAAGAAATAAACTATACATGCAATAAAGTGTAGAATAAGTGAGTAATACTAGTCAGCAGTTTAAATATATTAGCGAGCAGCAGATAATGTGGAGAACCATATAGTGCAGTCGGTAATGCAGGAAGAAAACAGTGATGATTGACATGAGTCTGGTTGAGCTGCTGTACATAGTGCACGAGAGTCAATAAGTCACTTAGTGTTCAGCAGTCTGATGGCAGAGGGGAAGAAGCTGTTCATGTGACAGGAGGTTTTAGTCTGGATGGACCGAAGTCTTCTACCTGAGGGGAGAGGGGCAAACAGTACGTGACCAGGGTGTGAGGGATCGGCTATGATCCGGCCAGCACTCCTCCGGGTCCTGGAGATGTACAGATCCTGGAGAGATGGGAGCTTGCAGCCGATCACCTTCTCAGCAGTGCGCACGACGCGCTGCAGCCTTAGTCTGTCCCTGGCAGTGGCTCCTGCGTACCACACGGTTATGGAGGTGGTGAGGATGGACTCGATGATGGCTGTGTAGAACTGCACTAACATCTTGGTGGGTAGCTTGAGCTTCCTCAGCTGCCGCAGGAAGAACATCCTCTGCTGGGCCTTTTTGATGAGGGAGCTGATGGTCGGCTCCCACTAGAGGTCCCTGGTGATGGTGGTGCCTAGGAAGCGGAAGGAATCAGCAGTGGTGATGGGAGAGCCTGTGAGGGTGAGGGGGGGCAGAGGGGTTGTGACTTTCCTGAAGTCCACAATCATCTCCACTGTCTTCAGAGCGTTCAGCTGCAGGTTGTTGTTGTTGCACCAGGACGCCAGCTGGGCCACCTCTCTCCTGTAGGCGGACTCGTCGCCGTTGGAGATGAGCCCGATGAGGGTGGTGTCGTCCGCAAACTTGATCAACTTGACAGACTGGTGGCTGGAGGTGCAGGAGTTGGTATAAAGGGAGAAGAGTAGGGGGGAAAAGTACACAGCCCTGGGGTGATCCGGTGCTGATACTAGCAGAGTCTGAGACAGTCTTTCCCAGCCGCACATGCTGCCTCCGGTCCGTCAGGAAGTCGGTGATCCACCTGCAGAGGGAGTCAGGCACGTTGAGCAGGGACAGCTTGTCCCGGAGCAGAGCGGGGAGGATGGTGTTGAATGCGGAGCTGAAGTCCACAAACAGGATCCTGGCGTAGGTTCCCGGGGAGTCCAGGTGCTGCAGGATGGAGTGGAGGGCCAGGTTGACTGCGTCGTCTACAGACCTGTTGGCTCGGTAGGCAAACTGCAGCGGGTCCAGGAGGGGGGTGGTGATGGACTTGAGGTGGGGCAGGACCAGGCGCTCAAAGGACTTCATGACTACAGAGGTGAGCGCTACAGGTCTGTAGTCGTTAAGTCCAGTGATCCGTGGCTTCTTGGGGACAGGGATGATGGTGGAGGATTTGAGGCAGGACGGCACGTGGCATAGCTTAAGGGAGGTGTTAAAAATGTCTGTGAAGACAGGAGCCAGCTCTTTCGCACAGTGTCTCAGGGTGGAGGGAGACACGCCGTCCGGACCGGGGGCCTTGCGCGGGTTCAGTCTGGAGAACTGTTTGAGCACGTCCTGCTCACTGATGACAAGGGCAGGGGGGGAGGGGGGGGCGCCTTTGATGAAGTAGGAACCGTGGAGGCTGTGGAGCTGGAGGGAGGGGGGGAGTTGGACACAGATGACGAGGTGTCAAAACGGGCATAGTGTTGGGACAGTCTCTGACAAAGGGCTTTGTCATCCTGACCTTTAGGAGCCTGAGGCCGATAATTGGTGATTTGCCTCAGTCCTCTCCACACAGAAGCCGAGTCATTAGCAGTGAACTGCTGCTGGAGTCTCTCAGAATACACAGATTTAGCTCTCTTCAGCTCTCTGTTAAACCGATATTTAACCTCCCTGTAGCAGCCCCTGTCTCCACTTTTCAGCGCTGCTTCCTTCTCCTTCCTGATCTGTCTGAGCTTAGCAGTGAACCAGGGCTTATCATTAGAGTACCTCACCCTGGTGCGTGATGGAAGAATGCTCTCCTCACAAAAGTGGATGTATGAGTTCACAGTGTCCGTGTATTCATCCAGATCATGCGTGGCTCCTTTAAACATGCCCCAATCAGTTATTTCCATGCACGTTTCCATCTTCTCCTCAGCTTCACTGGTCCATTTCTTCGTAGTGCTCACAACAGGTTTAGTGAGCTTCAATCTCTGTCTGTATGTGGGAATGAGGTGGACCATCACGTGATCAGATAGTCCGAGCGCAGCGCGGGGAACAGCACGATATGCGTCTTTCACTATGGTGTAACAGTGATCCAGTGTGCTTTTTCCTCTGGTGGGGCATTTAATAAACTGTTTGTAGCGGGGGAGATCGTGGCTCAGATTGCGCTGGTTAAAGTTGCCAACCACAATAACCAGAGAGTCTGGAAAAATCCGCTCCGTGTGTTGGATGTGATCTGCGAGCACGCGCTGAGCTTCGCGCGTGTCCGCGTCGGGAGGGACATACACAGCGACGAGGATGAATGAGGCGAACTCCCGCGGGGAATAAAATGGCTTGCAGTTAATAAAAAGAAATTCCAGGGCGGGAGAACAGTGTTTGGAAATTACCGTTACATCAGAGCACCAGCTGCTGTTGATGTAGAAGCAGACTCCTCCTCCAGAGGATTTACCGGAGAGCTCTGTGTCACGATCAGCACGAAACAGCTGAAATCCCTCGAGGCGCAGCGCGCTGTCCGGTGTATTTTCCCTGAGCCAGGTCTCGGTAAAACAGAGGGCAGCCGAGGAAGAGAGGTCCTTAAAACGCATCAGCAGTCTTAGTTCATCTACCTTGTTAGAGAGAGAATTGGCATTGGACAGAAATATGCCAGGCAAAGCCGTGTGCGTGCCTCTCCTGCGGAGCCGGACGAGAGTGCCCGCTCGTCTTCCTCTCTTTCGCCGTCTCACTTTCCGAGCCAAACAATGAACCAGGTCGGCGGCAGGAGCTAAAAAAACTGGGAGTAGGTCCGTGGGAGTGAAAGTCCTGATATTTAGAAGCTCTTCACGGGTATAAGAGCTGGCACACACACAATTGACAAACAAAAACAAACAAAGGGCGCAGCGAAGCACCATGGCGACCACTGTGGGCGCCATCTTGCGCCCACAAATTTTCCCCAACCGTTTGAGGTTGGGGAAAATTTGTTATTGCGCGCACTTTATCAGGGAGAGGGACCGCTCCTTCTGGCGAAACGCGATGCCCCAAAAAATCAATATGTGCTACCCCAAACTGGCACTTCGCTGGGTTAATTATTAACCCGTGTTCTGCCAGCCTCCGGAAAACTGCCGTGAGGTGGTTTTCGTGTTCGTCTTCGGACGTGCTGGCTACTAAAATGTCATCCAAGTAGACGAACACGAAAGGGAGGTCGCGCAGCACCGCGTCCATCATGCGTTGGAACGTCTGTGCGGCCCCCTTGAGTCCAAAAGGCATGCGCAAAAACTCAAAAAGGCCGAAAGGAGTTATTACCGCTGTTTTGGGTATGTCCTGGGCGCGCACTGGAACCTGATGGTAGCCGCGCACTAAATCTATTTTAGAAAAAAAAGCGCACCCCCGCCAAATGAACCGAAAAATCTTGAATGTGTGGGATCGGGTAGCAGTCGTGTGCAGTGGCGTTATTCAACCTGCGGAAATCACCGCAAGGTCGCCAGGAGCAATCAGTCTTTGGGACCATGTGCAATGGTGAAGCCCAGGGGCTTTTCAAACATCTGATGATGCCCAGTTTTTCCAGGTTGGCAAACTCCTCGCGCGCTATGGTCAGTTTAGCTGAGTCCAGGCGCCGAGCTTTTGCAAAAACCGGCGGCCCAGTGGTAGTGATATAATGCTCCACCCCATGTTTGGCCACTGTCGCCGAAAACGTTGGGACTGTTAGTGCTGGGAACTGAGTGAGAAGTGCGTGGAACTTACCACCCGCAGTCGTGACGTTGGCTTGTGCAGTTGGCGGTGCCACTCGTGCTGTGCAGGGAATAGAGTGAAAAGACAGTGCATTAACCAGACGTCTATTAGCAAGATCAACCAATAAACCATGTGAGCACAATAAATCGGCCCCTAACATGTTGAAACTGACTGCAGCTACCACAAAAGTCCACTCAAATGAACGACCCTGCAAAGACGGAAGCAGAGTCCTCTCACCGAAGGTCTTAATAGCTGAGCCGTTCGCTGCTGACACTGACACCCGGGGAACCTTGGACGGCATCAGCCGGTCCGCGTAGGAAGGCATGATGAAGCTCATCCGGGAGCCTGTGTCCACGAAGAATCGTTTCCCCGAACATGCATCCGTCAGGTAAAGCAGCTTGTTCTCTTCCCCAAGGGCCGCAGCCGCTACCGACCCTCGGTCTTGGCGTTTCCCGAACGCTTGAAGTGGCACGGCGAGAGGCACTTGTGTGCCCTCTCTGCAAAACGGCGATGATAGAAGCAAAGGACGCCGCCCGCTCCGTGTCGCTTGGTGCTGACTGCTGCCGTCGTCGGCGCGTCTGGTGCTGCAACCACTGGCCCCTTGCCATCTCCGGGCGTCGCTCCTAGCTCCGCTGCTGCAGCCGAAACTACGCTCCGCTTGTGGGCGTCGACGAGTCGCTGCGCCTCCTTGCTCAGCTCGTGGTAGTCTCGCTTGGCCGACCGGGGTGAATCTGCCAGGGTAACTCTCACCGCTGGCAGCAGGGTTCGGAGGAAAAGGTGGGCGAAGATAAATTCGCAGTCCTCGGAGTCTTTCAGCCTCAGCATTCTCACCATCAGGTCTGCGGGTCTGTCGTTCTCTGACTCCGTCAACGCCAGGAGCCCCTCTGCTCGCTGTTGCACGGAGGGGGTGAAATGACTGATAAGTGCAGCTTTCAAGGCGCCGTATTTGTCGCTGTCTGGTGGGTGGTTGACCAGATCTTCCACCCTCTGAACTGTGTGGCTGTCCAGCTTCGCCACCACATGGTAGAATCTCGTGCCGTCCTTCGAGATTCTCCGGAGGTTGAACTGCGCCTCGACCGCGCTAAACCAGGAGCGCGGACTATGCTGCCAGAAGTCAGGCAGCCGGAGTGTGGAGGCAGCCATCAGGCTGGCTTCTGCCGAGCCCCGCTCGGGAGAATTATTTCTGCTCATTCTGAGTTGTAAGGTCACCAGTGTGGAGAATGTGTTCAAGGATGAGGCTGAGTTTGTTCCTCAGATTCAGCTTTATTCACAGAGCACATCTCCAACAAATCTCAAAGCAAATCAAGAGGAAGTTTTCATCTCACATCAGGGGTTTTATACCCCGGGCACGAAACAACAGTCACATGGTGTTTGATCAAACATACAGTCACATGGTACTTAATCTCAACCACAAAGTAACCTCTTTGATCTCACGCCATTGTCCTCTAGTCTCTGTGGCCCGGAAATCTTCCCCGGTCGTCTCCCGGACACAAAGGCCGAATCTCACACTGAATCCCAGAGTCTCAGTCCTCTTTGTTCCATGAGACGTGAAGCACACAATAAACATACAGCAACACATTTGTGGGGAATATGTAACCAACATATGCGCCACATAACCACCTTTGCAATACTCGTTATCTCTCATTTACGGTTAGGACTTTGTGGAGCCAGGTGTCTTAAAGTAAGCCTTGGTAAGTTGAAAGAGCTTCATAATACACCCCTCGGGAGTGCTGTTGCAGACAATGTAGGTCCATTCAGGCTATGGAGGAAGTGACATTCATTCACTCAGTCAAGGGGTTATGCTCCACTGATTTTGGAAGCATTATTTTCAATTGAAAAGCTTACATTGTGTTGCTTTAAGCAGAACAGAAATGCTCTTAACATTAAACCTTGATACATTTGAAAAATGGCAAGGAACAAATTGAAGTGAGTTTATGTGTACAATTCACACTTTTGGTTACTTCTCCAGGCAATTGCGTGGATCCTGGATGGTCAGAAAACTTGTACACAATGACGTTCAGGTGGATTTTCATCTGGGTTGTGAATCACAGTCAGAGGTCACAAGATATGAGTACATGTCATTTCAACTTTGAGCAGACCTAGGCTATTTACATGTTTATACAGTGGTGTGAAAAAGTGTTTTCCCCCTTCCCGATTTCTCTCTCTTTTTTTTTTTTTTTTTTTTTGTATGTTTGTCACACTTAAATGTTTCAGGTCATCAAACAAATTTAAATATTCGACAAAGATAATGCAAGTAAATGCAAAATGCAGTTTTTAAATAAATGTGTTTATTATTAGGGGTAAAAAAAAAAAATCCAAACCTACATGGCCCTGTGTGGAAAAAGTGACCCCCCCCCCCGTTAAAATATAAATTAACTGTGGTTTATCACATCTTTGGAAAGCTGAATTTAATTTCTCTAGCCACACCCAGGCCTAATTACTGCCACACCTGTTCTCAATCAAGAAATCACTTTAATAGGACCTGCCTGACAAAGTGAAGTAGACCAAAAGATCCTCAAAAGCTAGACATCATAGACTTCCGGTCTGGACACCATGGTGGTAGCAGCTTAACGCTGAAGCTCCCAGATCCCATCCGTGAAAATACCATGAAAATCAGATTTAACTGATTTATGGAAGAGTGACAAAGCTATTATGCCTAAAGGAAAACAGAGGAGATCAACATTTACCAGGCCAAGACACGCATCGGCCGGGAAAAACTGACCTCGAAGACAATAACCTCTCGGAAATGGTGGAGCAAAATGAGACTAGCAACACGGCTAGCTTAAAAACGATACTTCAAGAATTAAGAGAATGTCGCCGAGAGTGTTGGGCCGAATTTCGTGAACGTAAAGACGAAATTAAAAGGACAAGCAATAGAGTGGACCAGGCTGAGGACCGAATCATGGAAGCAGAGGAAAGAATAAAAGGGTTGGAAGAAACCACGCTGGAATTACTTAAAACGACAGACAAGACTGGAGGCTAAGCTAACCGACCTGGAAGGAAGACTAAGAAGGGACAACATAAGAATTCATGGTCTGAAAGAAGGAGTTGAGGATGGTTTCACCACAATGGCTGCATGCATGGAAACCATACTGAGAGAAAAGTTGGAAATTCCCCAATCCACCAACTTGAAAATAGAAAGGGCGCACCGTTCATTAGCCCCAAGGCCGTCGGCGGAAGCCCCCCCCCGCGATCGGTGGTGGTGAAGTTTTCCAACTTCAGAACAAAAGAAGAGGTTTTGAGACTGGCTTGGCAGAAAAAAGGATTTATGCACCAAGAAAGAAAAGTTTTTGTGGTGCATGACTACGCCCCGGAGGTCCTTAAAAAACGTCGGGAATACAATGACGCTAAAAAGGTACTAAGAGAGAAGAAACTGCGCTTTCAAACCCCATTCCCGGCAAAGCTGAGGGTTTTTTACGGGGAAGAGACGTGTCTCTACAACTCGGCGGAAGAAGCAACCAGGGATATGGCGAGAAGAGGGCTCCCGGTACCGGTGTATAAACCCGCAGCAGACCCGATCGAAAGAATCAAGGCTCAAACGTGGTCCACACAGAGACCCTCAAAATCCATGGGCCAGCAGCGGGAAACCCAGCGCCAGGGCTATAAGCAAAAACTGGACGCTTTCAGGAGGGAATAACGATATTTTTAGTCGGTATGCACATCCAACCCTCCTCCTACAAGGTAAGAAACATTAAAGGAGGTGCAGAATCAGCAAATATGGTAAAATATTTCATGGAACAGTCATAATATTAGAAACAAACAAGTCTTAAAAAAAACTTGTTAAAATAGAAATGTGACAATGAACCACATGAACTCTCCACACTAATAAATATTGTATTACCGTGATTGTTTGCTGTGACGGTGGTGGGAGGTTGCACATAATTTCATAGGGTATAGGCATTAAAAAAAAAATTATACAAGTTCGGATTGGGATCTGAAAATCACGTTAGAAACATGGGACAACTTACAGGGGTAAGAGAGGGCCCTCAACACGTAACAAAGTTTGAGGAATTTCCCTCAGAGCCAACACACCATCAAGGCTTCTCTAAGGTCACTAAAAAGACCTCAGTTCAGGAAGATCTTTTGACATTTTATGTTTTTTTTTTTTTTTTTTTTTTTTTTATTTAAGTTTTTGTAAAGGGTATACAGGTCGTTACAGCAATGCAGTGTTTACATTTTCATCACATGTTCCCTTATTTTCAGATATCTGACAACATTGGAAGATTAATTCTTGCAACACCCCTTTTTTTTTTTTTAAAGTGAAAGAAAAAGTGAAATTAAAGAGAAAAAAAAAACAAGAAACAAATAACAAAAAAAAACAAACAAACAAACCAGTAAAAAACAAACAAAAAGAAAAAGTAAGTAAATAAAGATAAAAGAGCATCTGAGTAGCGTTGGAACAGAGAGCGGAACCATTATTGAAATGGTATTTGTCAAAGATTAGATCTAATGGAAGACACATATGCGGTCCAGGGTTGCCAAAAGTTCATGAACACATCCATGTCCTGTCTCAGTGCGAATGTCAACTTTTCCATCGAGTAAATGTCTTGGATCACGTTAGTCCAATCTTCAGGTGTAGGACAGTCCTTCAACATCCATTTTTTAGTTAGAGCTTTTTTGCTTGCCAATATTAAAACATTGAATAAGTATTTTTCTCCTCGTCTTTCCAGTGAGTCCGGTAGTAAACCCAAATACAAAGTTACAAAAGAAAAGGGAACTGTAATTTTGAATATTTTCCCCAATATTGTCTGTACCTTGGTCCAATATTGGTGGATAACTGGGCATGACCAAAACACATGAAAATGATTTGCAGTCTTTTCACCACACAAGCGCCAACAGTTCAATCCCTTATGGGTAAATTTGTTTTGTGCAGGTGTTCTGAAAAATCTTGCCAAGTTTTTCCATCCAAATTCTCTCCACTGCAGGGATGAGGTACTTTTCCATTGCTGTTTATTTAGCTTTTCCCATATTTCCAGTTGTAAAGTGAAATTCCCCTCTTTTTCCCATCTCTCTTTTATATAAGA
Organism: Pholidichthys leucotaenia; assembly: GCA_020510985.1. Lineage (NCBI taxonomy): Eukaryota > Metazoa > Chordata > Actinopteri > Cichliformes > Pholidichthyidae > Pholidichthys > Pholidichthys leucotaenia. Next base: position 286,569,246 of record CM035839.1, read on the forward strand.
TGTGTTGTCTCCTTTTAAGTCTTGAAGACCTTGGTATATTTTAGAAATGTATCTGATCCCTGGGATCCCTTTATATGCCATTAAGAAGAGCTTCAGAACACCTGACTGGGCCCTTTCCAAAACCTCCTTTTTAAGTATATTGTTTATGTGGTGTCTAAGCTGGAAGAACCTGTAAAGGTCTTGATTTATTAGGCCTTGTTTTTTCAAATCTTCAAAACTTCTTAAGATTTGCCCTTTAAAAAAATCGTAATATTTTATCAGCCCTTTCTCCTTCCACTTTTTAAATCTGGTGTCTGTTTTATTAGGAGTAAAGTCCTGATCATAGGCGATCCATTGCAGAAGTCGATAGGGCTCTTTAGTTTGATTCTCTCTGACTATCTTAAACCAAATTTTTAGCGGGGTCTCTATCCACGGGTTAGTGTTATTCAAAAGCTTAGGTAATGAATTAAATGAATTAGGTCTGTCAGTATATTTTCTAACCTTTTGGCAAGGATAATGGTAAAAAGCTTATAGTCCTGATTTAGTACACTGATTGGTCTGTAGTTGGAGCACTCTAGTTTATCCTTTTCAGGTTTAGGTATAACTGCAATGACCCCTTCTCTCCAGGAGGGGGGGATTTCCCCTGTGTGGAGGACATAATTAAATGTTTTCAGGAGGAGAGGAGATAGTTGCTGTTTAAAGGTTTTGTACCACTCTGCTGTATAGCCATCAGCTCCTGGGGATTTGTTAGCTTTAAGTTTCATAATTGCTTTTTCCAATTCTTTAGGATGTATTTCTGACAGTAGTGTTTTATTTTGTGACTCCGTAAGTTGGGGAAGGTTTAATGTGTTTAGGAATGCCTCGGATGCGTTTTTATGTTTTTTGTGGGAGTATAAGTTCTTATAGTAATTCTCGAAGTTTTTAAGAATATCCTGAATTCTGAATTTTATTTCCTTTGATACTGGGTCTCTGATTTTGTAGATTGCTCTTTCTGTTTGATGTTTCCTCAATTTATAGGCTAGCAATTTTGCCGATTTACTGCCTGCTTCATAGTATTTTTGTTTCAGAAATGTAAGTTTCTTCTGGATTTCTATTGTGTAGATCTCATTTATTTGGTTTTTAATTTCCTTAATCTTGAGCAAGTCAGTAGAATGAGTGTTGCCTTTGTGTTCTTTTTCTAGGTTCCTAAGTTCTGACTCTAATGTGGATAGTTTTTCTTGTCTTAGTTTCTTTTGGGTTGCCAGTTTTGCAATAATCTTTCCTCTTATTACAGCTTTACATGCATCCCACAGTATTAAAGGGGATACTTCTCCATTATCGTTATCTTCCAAATATCTGAGAATATCTGATTCCAATTCATCTTTCAATGGTCCTTTCAGGACATTTGAATTTAACCTCCAAGAAAATGTATTATTTGTGTATTTTTGGATATTTAAGTCCATGTAGATCGGACTGTGGTCGGAGAGATCCATCAGTCCTATTTTACATGTTTTTACTCTTCCAATGTCTCTATTAAACATAAAAAAATAGTCAATCCTTGAGTAAGATGAATGTGGAGTTGAGTAAAATGTATAGTCTTTTACACTGGGGTTGAGTTCCCTCCACACGTCACAGATTCCCAATTCTTTTAGTAGCATCCGAGTCTTCCTGTTTTGGGTGTTATTTTGATGTGGGGAATTACCAGAAGCATCCCAGTATGGATTCAGTCTAAGATTGAAGTCCCCACCACATATCACTAAACCTTGAGCTTTAGTTATCATTAGGTCGAATACATTTTTATAAAATTTCCAGTTAGCCCCTGGGGGAGCATACACATTCAGCAGGGTGATATCTTCTCCCTCTAGCCGCCCAGTTACCAAACTGTATCTCCCTTCTTTATCTTTGTGTTCTGATTTTTTTTCAAATGTAATTTTGGTTGATATCAATGTCGCTACTCCCCTCCTCCTCCCTGATTTATATGAAGATGAAGAGATCATTTTAAACCCTTGTCTACTGAGTTTATTGTGTTCCACGTCTGTTAGGTGGGTTTCTTGTAAAAGCATTATTCCTGCTTTGTCTTTTTTCATTTTGCCTAGAATCTTGGATCTTTTAACTGGATTCAGGATTCCTTTTACATTATATGAAATTATTTTGGTTACACCCTGTTTCACCCAGAGCAACAATGCTCTGCACTGTGTGTGTTTATATATTTGCATATTTATTCCATCTAGCTACAATGCTCAGCACTGGGTGTGTTTATATATTTATATATCTACATATTATTCCATCTAGCTACATTGCTCCGCACTGTGTGTGTTTATATACTTGCATATTTATTCCACCTAGCTGCAATGCTCCGTACTGTGGGTGTTTATATATTTACATATTTATTCCATCTAGCTACAATGCTCTGCACTGTGTGTTCATATATTCATATATTTATTCCATCCAGCTACAATGCTCTGCACTGTGTGTCTGTGTGTGTGTGTATATATATATATTTTATAGTAATACGTACATATGTTTATTAGCTGCTCTTGCTTGCTTGTTTTTTTTCTTGCCTTCTGATTGTTGCTCTGAGTGTTGCTATCCCTGTGCTGTTGCAATCCTGGAATTTCCCCGTTGTGGGACTAATAAAGGCTTATCTTATCTTATCTTATCTTATCTTTCTCCATTGTGTTGTTTTGTTTAGTATAACTGTGTGGTGGCCCTCTTTTGTGCTACTCAGAAACTGAAAGAACATTAAAAACAAGAAAAACATTAAGAACATAGTGTAAAAAACTTTAAAACAAAAAGCTGTCATAAGAACTTCCTGAGCTGAGGTCTTTTTAAAGACCCTGTAAGAGCCTTGATGGAGTGAAGGCTCTGAGGGAAATTCCTCAAACTCTGTTACGTGTTGAGGGCCCTCTCTTACCACTGAAAGTAGTCCCATGCTTTTAATGTGAGTTTCAGAACCCAATCCAAACTTGTAATGATTTTTTTTTTTTTCCTTTTATGCCTAAACCCTGTGAAATTGTGTGCACCCTCCCACCCCCATCACATCAAACATTCACGCAAAAACAGTATTTGTTAGTATGAGGAGAACATGTGGATTATTGTCACATTTCTATTTTAACAAGTTTTTTTTTTTTATTACAAAGACTTATTTGTTTCAAAATAATATGATTGTTCCATGAAATGTTTTACCACATGCTGAATATGCATCTCCTTTAATGTTTGTTACCTTGTATGAGGGGGGATGGATGTGCGGATTGATTCAAGAGAAAAAAAAAAAAAAAAAAAAGGTCGCTATTCCAACCTGAAAACGGATAGTTTATCCGCGACGCTCTGGTGCTGGGTTTCCCGCTGCTGGTCCGTGGATTTTGAAGGTCTTTGTGTTGTCCATGTTTGCGCTTTGATCTTCTCACTCGGGTCTGCTGGGGGTTTAGATACCGTTACCGGGAGGCCTCTTTTCGCCATGTCAGCTGTTGCTTCTTCCGCCGAATTATAGAGACACGTTTCATCGCCGTAGAAGACCCTTAACTTCGCAGGAAATGGTGTCTGAAAGCGCAATTTCTTCTCTCTTAACACCTTTTTCGCGTCATTGTATTCCCTGCGCTTTTTAAGGACCTCCGGGGCGTAATCGTGTTCCACGTAGACTTTTCTCTCCTGGTGCATAAATCCTTTTTTCTGCCAGGCCAGTCTTACAACCTCTTGTTTTATTTTGAAATTGGAAAATCTTACCAACACCGAACGTGGGGGCGCTTCCGCCGCCGGCCTAGCGGCTAATGAACGATGTGCCTTTTCTATCTTCAAGTCGGTGGTTTGTGGAATATCCAATTTCTCTCTTAGTAAGGATTCCACGCATTCTGCCATTGAGTTAAAACCATTTTCGGTTCCTTCTATCAGACCATGAATTCTTATGTTGTCTCTTCTTTGTTTTCCTTCTTGGTCGGTTAGCTTAGCCTCTATAGCTGCTTGTCTTTTGCGTAGGTCTAGCACAGAATCTTCGAGCACTTTTATTCGATCCTCTGTTTCCAAGATTCGGTTCTCGGCCTGGTCCACTCTGCTGTTTGTCCTTTTCAATTCTTCTCTGAATTCCCGAAATTCGGCCGTAACATCTCGGCGAAATCGTCGTAGCTCCTCAAATAGTGATTTCAGGCTAACCCTTTTGTTAGCTATCACCAGTTCCTCGTCTTCTGAACGGAGATCTTCCAGTTCGGATTCTCCGGCCGATACGTGTCCTGGCCTGGAGAATTTCAGTTTCTTCTGTTTTCCTTTAGACATGATGATTTTGTCTTTTGATTTTCACTCCTCCAAAAATCCGTTAAGTTTGATTTTCAAGGTGTTATCCTAGATTGGGTCTGAGAACTTCAGTGTTAAGCTGCAGTCGCCATGGCGTCCAGACCGGAAGTCCGACAGTTTTATGTTTTAAAGTTTTATATATTATGTTCTTAATGTTTTTTATGTTCTTAACGTTCTTTCAGTTTTTGAGTAGCATAAAAGAGGGACACTATACTATTATACTAAATAAGATAATACAATGGAGAAACGGGGATCAACCAAAATAATCTCGTATAATGTAAAAGGGATCCTGAATCCAGTTAAAAGATCCAAGATTCTAGGCAAACTGAAAAAAGACAAAGCAGGAATAATGTTTTTACAGGATACCCACCTAACAGACTTGGAGCACACTAAACTTAATAGACAAGGGTTTAAACTGATCTCTTCATCTTCATATAAGTCAGAGAGGAGGAGGGGGGTAGCGACATTGATCTCAACCAAAATTATATTTGAAAAAAAATCAGAACACAAAGATAAAGAAGGGAGATTTAGCATGGTACTTGGTCGGCTAGAGGGAGAAGAGATCACCCTGCTGAATGTATAGTATATGCACCTCCAGGGGCTAACTGGAAATTTTATAAAAATGTATTTGACCTAATGATAACTAAAGCCCAAGGTTTAGTGATATGTGGTGGAGACTTCAGTCAAAGACTGAATCCATACTGGGATGCATCAGGTAATTCTCCACATCAAAATAACACTCAAAGTAGAAAAACTAGGATGCTACTAAATGAAATGGGAATCTGTGACGTGTGGAGGGAATTCAACCCCAGTGTAAAAGATTATACATTTTACTCAGCACCACATTCATCATATTCAAGGATTGACTATTTTTTTATATTTACTAGAGACATTGGAAGAGTAAAAACATGTAAAATAGGACTGACGGATCTCTCTGACCACAGTCCGATGAACTTAAATATCCAAAAGTACACAAATAATACATTTTCTTGGAGGTTAAATTCAAATGTGCTGAAAGGACCACTGAAAGATGAACTGGAGTCAGATATTCTCAGATATTTGGAAGAAAATGATAATGGAGAAGTATCCCCTTTAATACTGTGGGACGCATGCAAAGCTGTAATAAGGGGAAAGATTATTGCAAAACTGGCACTCCAAAAGAAATTGAGACAATTCAATTCAATTCAATTCAACTTTATTTATATAGCGCCATTTCACAACAACAGTCATCTCATAGCACTATCAACTGTAGGGGGGAACCCCCACAGTTGCAGAAAGACCCCAGCAATCAGGTGATCCCCTGTGAGCAAGCACTTGGCGACGGTGGAGAGGAAAAACTCCCTTTTAACAGGAAGAAACCTCCAGCAGAACCAGGCTCAGGGAGGGGCAGTCATCTGCTGCGACTGGCTGGGGGGTGAGGGGACAGAGAAGATGAAAAGAACAGACATGTAGAGAGCAAACAGCACGATGGGGACTCAATCTATGGGAGAGAACAAACAAATGTTAATGACCAGCAAAAAAAAAAAAATATTTCATAGAGAGTGAGGAAAGGAGTGAGGCCCAGTGCATTACTGGAGGTCCCCCGGCTGACTAAACCTATTAGCAGCATAACTAAGGGAGGGTTCAGAAACACATGATCCCTCCCTAATTGTAGGCTATATCAAAAAGGTAGGTTTTAACCCTAATCTTAAAAACAGAGATCGAGTCTGACTCCCGAATCCAGATTGGCAACTGATTCCACAGGAGAGGAGCTTGATAACTGAAGGCTCTGCCTCCCATTGTACTTTTGGAGATTCTAGGTATTACAAGTAGTCCTGCATTTTGGGAGCGTAGTGCTCTGTTAGGATAATACGGTAGTATCAAATCTTTTAAATAAAAAGGAGCCTGATTGTTTAGAGCTTTGTAAGTAAGAAGAAGGATTTTAAACTTAATTCTAAACTCTATGGGAAGCCAATGAAGGGAGGCCAGAACCGGAGAGATATGATCTCTCTTTCTAGTACCTGTTAAAACTCTTGCTGCAGCATTTTGGATTAGCTGAAGACTTTTTAAAGATGTTTTAGGACAACCTGATAATAAAGAATTACAATAATCCAATCTCGAGCTAACAAAAGCGTGGATCAGTTTCTCAGCATCACTCTGAGACAAGATGCTCCTAATCTTGGCAATATTACGCAAATGATAGAAGGCAGTCTTAGAAACAAATTTAATATGTGAATTGAAGGACAAATCCTGATCAAAAATAACTCCAAGGTTCCTCACAGAGCTATTAAGAGAAAGAGTAACTGCATCCAAACTGAAAGTTTGATTTGGAAAGGAATTTCTAAGGTTTTTTGGACCAACAAGAATGACTTCAGTCTTATCTGAATTTAATAGCAGGAAATTACAAGTCATCCAAGCTTTGATTTCCTTAAGACAGGCTTCTAACTTGGCTAATTGATTACTATCATCTGGCTTCATTGACAGGTATAATTGTGTGTCATCTGCATAACAATGAAAATGTATACAGTGCTTTCTAATAATGTTGCCTAACGGAAGCATATATAAACTAAAAAGAGTAGGGCCTAGCACAGATCCCTGTGGAACTCCATGACTAAGCTTTGAGTTGAAAGAAAACTCATTATTTACATGAACAAACTGGAACCTATCAGATAAATAAGATCTAAACCACTGCAACGAAGTTCCATTAAGTCCAACATAGTGTTCTAATCTATCAAGTAGAATATTATGATCGATAGTATCAAAAGCTGCACTAAGGTCTAAAAGGACAAGTACAGAAACTAGTCCATTATCAGATGCAATGAGGAGGTCGTTAGTGACCTTCGCTAAGGCTGTTTCAGTACTATGATGGATTCTAAACCCAGATTGAAACTCTTCAAGTAAACCATTTCCCTGCAGGTGGTCGAATAATTGCGTAGCAACAACTCTTTCTAAGATTTTTGAAATGAAAGGGAGATTAGAGATTGGTCTATAGTTAGCTAAAGCTCCTGGATCTAGCGTTGGCTTTTTGAGTAAGGGTTTAATTACAGCAGTTTTAAAAGCCTGCGGTACATGGCCTAAAGTTAATGAAGAATTGATTATATGAAGAATAAAGCTACCAATAAGTGGGAAGACTTCTTTAAATAACCTAGTAGGAATAGGGTCTAAAAGACAAGTTGAAGGTTTGGATGAGGAAACTATTTTGTCTAACTCACAAAGGTCGATTGGAGTAAACTCATCAAGACAGACATCAAAAGAAGGAGTTGTAGTAGTTACAGTATTTAAGTTAACTGTGGGAAGAATCTGATTGATTTTATCTCTGATGGATGAAATTTTATTATTGAAAAAGTTCATAAAGTCCTGACTAGTAAGCTCTAAGGGAATGCTAGGATTGACAGAGTCCTGACTCTTTGTCAACCTGGCTACAGTACTGAAAAGAAACCTGGGATTATTCTTGTTCTCTTCTATTAATGCAGAGTAATAACTTGTTCTAGCTTTTCTAAGAGAATTTTTATAAATTAAAAGATGATTTCTCCAAGCTAAATAGATTTCATCTAAATTAGTAGAGCGCCATTTTCTTTCTAATTGACGAGTCTTCTGTTTTAAGCTACGAGTTTCTGTGTTGAACCAAGGAGTTAGAAATCTCTGATTAGACTTTTTCTTTTTTAAGGGGGCCACCAAGTCTAGAGCCTGATGCAGAGAAGCTGAAACACTATCCACCATGTTATCAATTACAGAAGGAGCAAGCTGTCTATAGCTTATTTTCGTTGTGTTGACACATGGCATAGAGGAAACAATCTGCATAAATTTGGAAACAGCATCATCTGAGAGGCATCTACTGTAATAATATTTTTCTTTAGGAGCCAAATAGTCAGAAATGGTAAAATCAAAGGTTAACAGACAATGGTCTGACAGTACAGGGTTATGAGGAGACACTACAAGATTTTCTATTTCTATGCCATATGTCAGAACAAGGTCCAATGTATGGTGGAGGTAATGAGTAGAATTTCCTACTTTCTGAGAAAACCCAATCGAGTCTAATATTGAATTAAATGCCACATTAAGGCAGTCACTATCTACATCCACATGTATATTAAAGTCCCCTACTATAATTATTCTATCAGATTTCAGCACTAAATCAGCTAAGAAATCAGCAAATTCGGATAAAAATTCTGAGTAGGTTGATGGGGGACGATAAACTATGGCAAATAAAATTGGGTTTAACCTAAAATTGCTAAAGTGCCCAATACTGAGGACCAGGCCCTCAAAGGAATTATAACATGTTTTTTGCTTTACATTAACTAGTAATTTGGAATGGTAAATTGTTGCTACTCCTCCTCCACGACCAGAACTTCTGGGATTTTGACAGTTTAAATAACCAGAGGGAGTTGATTCATTTAAACCAACATAATCCTCTTGCCCTAACCAAGTCTCTGTAAGGGAAATTAAATCAATCTGATGATCAATTAACAGATCATGGACTAACAGAGACTTGGGAGTTAGAGACCTAATATTTAGTAAACCACATTTAATTTTTAAATTATGAGGAGGAACAGAGGCCAAATCATTCAATTTAGAGGCTTTATGTTTAATTTGAGTTTTACCAATGTTTTGCTTTATCACTTTGGGATGCTTATGCATGATATTTTTATTTACTTTGGAGGGAGCAGACAACGATTCTCTGATGTGGAAGACAGGGGCTAAGCTGAGGGGTGGCGGATGAAGAGGAGCTGCAGAGAGGCGTGTAAGACTGCGACTCTGCTTCCTGGTCCCAACTCTGAGTAGTCACGGTTTTGGAAATTTGGATAAAAAAGATGCCAGATTGTTAGATAAATGAGAAGCACCATCCAAAGTGGGATGAATGCTGTCTCGTCTCATAAGACCAGGTTTTCCCCAAAAAGAGCTCCAATTGTCAATGTAGCCCACGTCATTTTTAGGACACCACACAGACAGCCAGCGGTTCAAGGATGACGAGCGACTAAACATGTCATCAGTGGTCAGATTGGGGAGGGGCCCAGAGAATACTACAGTGGCTGACATCGTTTTTGCAAAGTCACACACCGATTCTACATCAAGTTTGGTGACTTCCGACTGCCGGAGACGAATGTCATTAATGCCGGCGTGAATAACAATTGTGGAGTATTTACAGTTACTTTTAGCCAGCATTTTCAGATTTGACTCGATGTCGCCTGCTCTGGCCCCAGGAATGCATTTGACTATGACCGCTGGAGTCTCTAGGTTCACGTTTCTGACTACAGAGTCGCCAATGATCAGAGTTTTTTCCTCAGCGGGTGTGTCGCTGAGCGGGGAAAAACGATTAGAAATGTGAACAGGTTGGTGGTGAACCGGGGCTTTGCGACTAGGCTTCCTTCTCACCGTCACCCACCCAGTCTCCTCGCTGCTGAAGAGAGCCGGGGAACCGCTGACAGGGGGGCCTAAACTAGCTAGCTCCGCTGCAGCTAATGGGCGTCCGTCGAGATTAACTGGCGCAGACGGTGTTTCAATGCAGCGGAGCCGGGATTCCAAATCAGACAACCTCGCCTCGAGCGCCTCAAAAAGACAACATTTATTACATTTACCGTTATCACTAAAAGAGGCAGAGATGTAGCTAAACATCTGACAGAGAGAGCACACCAGAGGAGAGGAAAGAGAGCTAGTAGCCATAGCTAATAGCTGGAGAGCAACCACACAGGCAGACAGCAAAACAGGAAGTGACGATACGTTACGTTACCACAAGGAAGTGACGATCCTCAGTCCCCAGACAATCCTCAGACAAGAAAAACTAATCACATTAGAGTCAGAACTTAAGAAACTAGAAAAAGAGCACAAAGACAACACTCATTCTAATGACTCGCTCAAAATTAAGGAAATAAAAAAACAAATAAACGAGATCTACACAACAGAAATCCAGAAGAAACTTACATTTCTGAAACAAAAATATTTTGAAACGGGTAGCAAATCGGCAAAATTACTAGCCTATAAATTGAGGAAACAACAAACGGAGAGAGCAATCTACATATATACTGCATATATACTTTGTATATATTTATGTGTACGTATGTATATCCACTGCTCTTATTTATATTTTTTGTATCTTCTTAATTATTGCTCTGAGCGTTGCTATCCCTGTGCTGTTGCAATCCTGGAATTTCCCCATTGTGGGACTAATAAAGGCTTATCTTATCTTATCTTAAAATCAGAGACCCAGTATCAAAGGAAATAAAAATTAAAATTCAGGAAATTCATAAAAGCTTTGAGAATTACTACAAGAACTTGTACTCCCTCAAAAAACACAAAAAAGACGCATCCGAAGCCTTCCTAAATACATTAAATCTTCCCCAACTTACTGAGTCACAAAATAAAAAACTATTGGCAGAAATACAACCTAAAGAATTAGAAAAAGCAATTATGAAACCTAAAGCTAACAAATCCCCAGGAGCAGATGGTTATACAGCAGAGTGGTACAAAACTTTTAAACAGCAACTATCTCCTCTCCTCCTGAAAACATTTAACTATGTCCTCCACACAGGGGAAATCCCCCCCTCCTGGAGAGAAGGGGTCATTGCAGTCATACCTAAACCTGAAAAGGATAAATTAGACTGCTCCAACTACAGACCAATCAGTGTGTTAAATCAGGACTATAAACTTTTTACCACTATCCTTGCCAAAAGGTTAGAAAATATACTGACAGACTTAATTCATTTAGACCAAACAAGTTTTATAAGACAAAGACAGACACAAGACAACATTAGACACACTTTACACATAATTCATCACATTAAAAAAATGTAATTTAAATGCAGCCATACTGGGATTAGACGCTGAAAAAGCATTCGATTCGGTTGACTGGTCTTTCCTATATGGAATCTTGTCCAGTTTCAATTTTCATAACAACTTCATTAGAACTATCCAGGCATTATATAAAAAACCAACAGCTAAAATAAGGATTAACGGTAAATTATCATCATCTTTTGAACTGGAGAGAGGATGCTGTCAGGGCTGCCCCTTGTCTCTACTGCTCTTTGCAATCTTCATAGAACCTCTGAGCCAATGGATAAGACAGAATCAAAAAATTCAAGGTATTACACTTGGTCAGAAGGAACATAAAATAGCACTCTTTGCTGATGACATTTTAATATACCTGGGGCAGCCGGACACCTCTTTTCCAGAACTAATCTCAGTTTTTTCAGAGTATGGAGAGTTATCGGGGTACAAATTGAACATGCATAAAACCCAAATTTTAACATTCAACTATAACCCAAATCAATATTTACTAAGCAAATTCAAAACTAACTGGGAGAGGGAATCTATGAAATATCTGGGGATCAATATCCCGAAACAACTCAACAAAATTATAACACTAAACTATGATCCACTGATGGCAAAAATAAAATCTGATCTAGCAAGATGGAATACAATACCATTCTTGGGTACTGCAAAGAACTGAAGCAGTCAAAGTGAATATACTTCCATGTCTTCTGTACCCTTTCCAAACAATACCGGTAGAACCTCCCAAAAAAACATGGCAAGAACTAGACAGAAGGATCTCAAGATTCATATGGCAGGGCAAGAGACCAAGAATCAGGTTTAGAACCCTACAGCTAAACAAAAACAAAGGTGGGCTCGCGCTGCCAAATATCAGGGACTGTTTTAAAGCCGCGCAACTTAAAACTTTAGAGATATGTAACCCAGTCTACACTGCACAATGGAAGGAGATCGAACGCCAAATAACAAGTGACATTCCCCTACAGGTGATAATGGGGAATAATTCCTTACCTAAACATTTGAATAACACTAACCCGTGGATAGCGACCCCGCTAAAAATTTGGTTTAAGATAGTCAGAGAGAATCAAACTAAAGAACCCGATCGATTATTGCAATGGATTTCCTATGATCAGGATTTTACTCCTAATAAAACAGACACTAGATTTAAAAAGTGGAAAGAGAATGGACTGATAAAATATTACGACTTTTTTAAAGGGCAAACTTTAAAAAGTTTTGAAGATTTGAAAAAACAAGGTCTAATAAATCAAGACCTTTACAGGTTCTTTCAGCTTAGACACCACATAAACAAAATCAAAGTCAAAGTGCCTTTATTGTCATTCCATTGTTAATGAACAATGCAACGAAACTGAGATGCTGCTCCCTTAAAACAAACTATCACTCTCACAGCTCACTCATGCATTTAACATTCTTATAATTACAACAATAAATAATGCTTGAAACAAAATTACCTAAAAGTTAAATACAATATGTACGTAGCAATAATGAAAACATACTGAGCGATAAATACAAAAGACCAGCTTATACACACAGGGTTATTGCTACAAAATAACCTAAAAATACTTAATACAAAATACTTAAAAAGGAGGATTTGGAAAGGGCCCAGTCAGGTGTTCTGAAGGTTTTCTTAATGGCATATAAAGGGATCCCAGGGATCAGATACATAAGATAAGATAAGATAAGCCTTTTTTAGTCCCACAATGGGGAAATTCCAGGATTGCAACAGCACAGGGATAGCAACACTCAGAGCAACAATCAGAAGGCAAGAAAAAACAAGAGCAGCGAGTATACATATGTACATATAAACATAAATATATAGACACACAGTGCGGAGCATTGTAACTAGATGGAATAAATATATGAATATATAAACAGTGCGGAGCATTTTAGCTAGATGGAATAAATATATGAATATATAAACACACAGTGTGGGGCGTTGTAGCTAGATGGAATAGATATGTAAATATATCAACACACACAGTGTGGGGCGTTGTAGCTAGATGGAATAAATATATGTTGCCGGGAAATAATACACACTGAACAACAAATGTATTTTATGGGTTTTATCTGATATATAGAAAATAAAGAGCAGCACTCTTCAGAATGAAAAGATTTACAAAATTTTTTAAATGTAAGTAAAATAAAATGAAATGTACAAAATGTCTCTTTGTATATAACTCTCACGTTTGTGTTACAGTCTGTACTGCCTCAAACACACAGGAGGCGGATCTTAAACAAAATGGTGGGTTACTAACAAAGAAAAATACAACCGGATAAAATGCTCAGTAAACTAATGACCCCAAATAAGTCCGTACAAACGGTAGTGGTGATACTGGAAATGAGAAAGGTACATAATAGCTTTAGTACACCACAAACCTTAAGTTCACACTCCAAATATGCTCAAAACTTAACAAGAAAAGCTTTTCACTTACAACATACACACGACGCCACACCAGCGCGTGATCACTGACTGATCTTCACAGGACACCCGAGTCTCCCTGGTTTGATTGACAGTATAAAATGTTTCAGTACTCGTCACCGTGTAAAACAAAAAAACACATCATAACATTGTGACCAGAGTAGCAAACAACACACTTTTACATTTACACTCATGCTTACATCGTACATAGCCTGATATTTTAACTATATCCTTTTGGATAGGCACTATGTTCAGCCACGGTATACCATGCTAGTCAGGCAGCAAATCTGTAGGTCAATCTACGTCTTATCTGTTACTAGGCCGACTTTATTACATCCTCCTCGGCATAATTCACCGTGTTCGTTAAGAGTAACAATATATTTTAACTGCATTGGTGAACTTACGTTTCTTTATGAAGATTATTCCTCGTCTTGCTTGTTTTTCAAATCCGGTCTCCTGAACCGTTTTCCCAACCGAAAACAACCCAGATATTCAAAATCCTCTACCTGGCATATCCCGCCCACACCCTGAAGTCACTTCCTGTTGAGTCAAGTTCAAATCAAAAGATTTAAACGCAAATCAAATCAACAAAGATCCATAAATATGACCCGGTTACATATATGAATATATAAACACACACAGTGCGGAGCTTTGTAGCTAGATGGAATAAATATGTAAATATATAAACACACACAGTGCGGAGTATTGTAGCTAGATGGAATAAATATGTAAATATATAAACACACACACAGTGCGGAGCATTTTTTTTTTTTTTTTTGTTACTTATTTGTACCCGTAGGTAGACTTGGTTTGCAGTCTGGTGACAAGCCACCGGCTGCTGGTCGCTGCGTGCGCGAGCGCCCTAAACCTACATGTTTTTGGTGTGCGGGAGGAAACCGGAGAAATCCCGGAGTAAACCCGCGCAACACGGGGAGAACATGCAAACTCCACACAGCTCACTGTTGGGCGGGGGCTGGGATCGAACCCACGATCTCATGATCCCCGCGGTCCCCCGGCCGAGGGTAAAACTGTGCTGCCACAGTGCTAAACCACTGCGCCACCGTGCATTGTAGCTAAATGGAATAGATATAGCCACATTTCCACTATATAGTTCTGCGCTACTCTTTTCTTTTCTTTACTACTTGTTTCTCCCGCGGCTGCGCCTCCATCACAACCGCGGAAAGCCGAGTATTGCTGGGGTGGGCGGGATCGAGGTGGCGCTACACTGCTGACGTATAAAGGACGAGACTGACTCCTCAACAACACAGAAAAAAACAGCGGATTGCGAGCGGAGGATTTCCACGGTTTTTAACACAATGAATGTCTTTAACGAGACAAGAGAATTTTACAGGAGAAGACGACGTGGATTGAGCCAACACACGTTGGAGCAGGAGAGGAGAATAGCGGTTGCCCAGGAGGAATCTGAAGCAGCTGCATATGAAGCAGAGATCATTTCATTTGTTCAGTGTTCATGTGCATACATATGTCAAACGTGTTTTTTTTTTTTTTTTTTTTATTTAAGTAAAGGGTATACAGGTCGTTACAGCAATGCATTGTTTACATTTTCATCACATGTTCCCTTATTTTCTGATATCTGACAACATTGGAAGATTAATTCTTACAACACCCCTTTTTTTTTTTTTTTAAAGAGAAAGAAAAAGTGAAATTAAAGAGAAAAAAACAAAAAACAAAAAAACCAAACAAACCAGCAAAAAACAAACAAAAAGAAAAAGTAAGTAAATAAAGATAAAAGAGCATCTGAGTAGCTTTGGAACAAAGAGCGGAACCATTATTGAAATGGTATTTGTCAAAGATTAGATCTAATGGAAGACACATATGCAATCCAGGGTTGCCAAAAGTTCATGAACCCATCCATGTCCTGTCTCAGTGCGAATGTCAACTTTTCCATCGAGTAAATGTCTTGGATCACGTTAGTCCAATCTTCAGGTGTAGGACAGTCCTTCAACATCCATTTTTTAGTTAGAGCTTTTTTGCTTGCCAATATTAAAACATTGAATAAATATTTTTCTCCTCGTCTTTCCAGTGAGTCCGGTAGTAAACCCAAATACAAAGTTACAAAAGAAAAGGGAACTGTTATTTTGAATATTTTCCCCAATATTGTCTGTACATTGGTCCAATATTGGTGGATAACTGGGCATGACCAAAACACATGAAAATGATTTGCAGTCTTTTCACCACACAAGCGCCAACAGTTCAACCCCTTATGGGTAAATTTGTTTTGTGCAGGTGTTCTGAAAAATCTTACCAAGTTTTTCCATCCAAATTCTCTCCACTGCAGGGATGAGGTACTTTTCCATTGCTGTTTATTTAGCTTTTCCCATATTTCCAGTTGTAAAGTGAAATTCCCCTCTTTTTCCCATCTCTCTTTTATATAAGATGTGTTGTCTCCTTTTAAGTCTTGAAGACCTTGGTATATTTTAGAAATGTATCTGATCCCTGGGATCCCTTTATATGCCATTAAGAAGAGCTTCAGAACACCTGACTGGGCCCTTTCCAAAACCTCCTTTTTAAGTATATTGTTTATGTGGTGTCTAAGCTGGAAGAACCTGTAAAGGTCTTGATTTATTAGGCCTTGTTTTTTCAAATCTTCAAAACTTCTTAAGATTTGCCCTTTAAAAAAATCGTAATATTTTATCAGCCCTTTCTCCTTCCACTTTTTAAATCTGGTGTCTGTTTTATTAGGAGTAAAGTCCTGATCATAGGCAATCCATTGCAGAAGTCGATAGGGCTCTTTAGTTTGATTCTCTCTGACTATCTTAAACCAAATTTTTAGCGGGGTCTCTATCCACGGGTTAGTGTTATTCAAAAGCTTAGGTAAGGCATTGTTCCCTATTATCGCCTGTAGGGGGATGTCACTTGTTATTTGGTATTCGATCTCCTTCCATTGTGCAGTGTAGACTGGGTTACATATCTCTACTAAAGTTTTAATTTGTGCGGCTTTAAAGTAGTCCCTGATATTTGGCAGCGCGAGCCCACCTTTGTCTTTATTTAGCTGTAGGGTTCTATATCTGATTCTAGGTCTCTTGCCCTGCCATATGAATCTTGAGATCCTTCTGTCCAGCTCCTGCCATGTTTTTTTGGGAGGTTCTACCGGTATTGTTTGGAAAAGGTATAGAAGACGTGGAAGTATATTCATTTTGACTGCTTCAATTCTTTGTGCAGTACCCAAGAATGGTATCATATTCCATCTTGCTAGGTCAGATTTTATTTTTGTCACCAGTGGATCATAGTTTAGTGATATAATTTTGTTGAGTTGTTTCGGGATATTGACCCCCAGATATTTCATAGATTCCGACTCCCAGTTAGTTTTGAGTTTGCTTAGTGAATAATGATTTGGGTCATAGTTGAATGTTAAAACTTGGGTTTTATGCATGTTTAATTTGTACCCCGATAAATCTCCATACTCTGAAAAAACTGAGGTTAGTTCTGGTAAAGAAGTGTCCGGCTGCCCTAGGTATATTAAAATGTCATCAGCAAAGAGTGCTATTTTATGTTCCTTCTGACCAAGTGTAATACCTTGAATTTTTTGGTTTTGTCTTATCCATTGGCTCAGAGGTTCTATGAAGATTGCAAAGAGCAGTGGAGACAGGGGGCAGCCCTGACGACATCCTCTTTCCAGTTCAAAAGATGATGATAAATTACCGTTAATCCTTATTTTAGCTGTTGGTTTTTTATATAATGCCTGTATAGTTCTAATGAAGTTATGAAAATTGAAACTGGATAAGATTCTATATAGAAAAGACCAGTCAACCGAATCGAATGCTTTTTCAGCATCTAATCCCAATATGACTGCATTTAAGTTATATTTTTTTATATGATGAATTATGTGTAAAGTGCGTCGAATGTTGTCTTGTGTCTGTCTTTGTCTTATAAAACCTGTTTGGTCTAAATGAATTAGGTCTATCAGTATATTTTCTAACCTTTTGGCAAGGATAATGGTAAAAAGCTTATAGTCCTGATTTAGTACACTGATTGGTCTGTAGTTGGAGCACTCTAGTTTATCCTTTTCAGGTTTAGGTATAACTGCAATGACCCCTTCTCTCCAGGAGGGGGGGATTTCCCCTGTGTGGAGGACATAATTAAATGTTTTCAGGAGGAGAGGAGATAGTTGCTGTTTAAAGGTTTTGTACCATTCTGCTGTATAGCCATCAGCTCCTGGGGATTTGTTAGCTTTAAGTTTCATAATTGCTTTTTCCAATTCTTTAGGATGTATTTCTGACAGTAGTGTTTTATTTTGTGACTCCGTAAGTTGGGGAAGGTTTAATGTGTTTAGGAATGCCTCGGATGCGTTTTTATGTTTTTTGTGGGAGTATAAGTTCTTATAGTAATTCTCGAAGCTTTTAAGAATATCCTGAATTCTGAATTTTATTTCCTTTGATACTGGGTCTCTGATTTTGTAGATTGCTCTTTCTGTTTGATGTTTCCTCAATTTATAGGCTAGCAATTTTGCCGATTTACTGCCTGCTTCATAGTATTTTTGTTTCAAAAATGTAAGTTTCTTCTGGATTTCTATTGTGTAGATCTCATTTATTTGGTTTTTAATTTCCTTAATCTTGAGCGAGTCAGTAGAATGAGTGTTGCCTTTGTGTTCTTTTTCTAGGTTCCTAAGTTCTGACTCTAATGTGGATAGTTTTTCTTGTCTTTGTTTCTTTTGGGTTGCCAGTTTTGCAATAATCTTTCCTCTTATTACAGCTTTGCATGCATCCCACAGTATTAAAGGGGATACTTCTCCATTATCGTTATCTTCCAAATATCTGAGAATATCTGATTCCAATTCATCTTTCAATGGTCCTTTCAGGACATTTGAATTTAACCTCCAAGAAAATGTATTATTTGTGTATTTTTGGATATTTAAGTCCATGTAGATCAGACTGTGGTCAGAGAGATCCATCAGTCCTATTTTACATGTTTTTACTCTTCCAATGTCTCTATTAAACATAAAAAAATAGTCAATCCTTGAGTAAGATGAATGTGGAGTTGAGTAAAATGTATAATCTTTTACACTGGGGTTGAGTTCCCTCCACACGTCACAGATTCCCATTTCTTTTAGTAGCATCCGAGTCTTCCTATTTTGGGTGTTATTTTGATGTGGAGAATTACCAGAAGCATCCCAGTATGGATTCAGTCTAAGATTGAAGTCCCCACCACATATCACTAAACCTTGAGCTTTAGTTATCATTAGGTCGAATACATTTTTATAAAATTTCCAGTTAGCCCCTGGGGGAGCATACACATTCAGCAGGGTGATATCTTCTCCCTCTAGCCGCCCAGTTACCAAACTGTATCTCCCTTCTTTATCTTTGTGTTCTGATTTTTTTTCAAATGTAATTTTGGTAGATATCAATGTCGCTACTCCCCTCCTCCTCCCTGACTTATATGAAGATGAAGAGATCATTTTAAACCCTTGTCTACTGAGTTTATTGTGTTCCACGTCTGTTAGGTGGGTTTCTTGTAAAAATATTATTCCTGCTTTGTCTTTTTTCATTTTGCCTAGAATCTTGGATCTTTTAACTGGATTCAGGATTCCTTTTACATTATATGAAATTATTTTGGTTACACCCTGTTTCTCCATTGTGTTTTTTTTTTTTTTTTTTTTTTTGTTACTTATTTGTACCCGTAGGTAGACTTGGTTTGCAGTCTGGTGACAAGCCACTGGCTGCTGGTCGCTGCGTGCGCGAGCGCCCTAAACCTACATGTTTTTGGTGTGCGGGAGGAAACCGGAGAAATCCCGGAGTAAACCCGCGCAACACGGGGAGAACATGCAAACTCCACACAGCTCACTGTTGGTCGGGGGCTGGGATCGAACCCACGATCTCATGATCCCTGCGGTCCCCCGGCCGAGGGTAAAACTGCGCTGCCACAGTGCTAAACCACTGCGCCACCGTGCAGCCCAGCACAGCCAACCGTGTGTTGTTTTGTTTAGTATAACTGTGTGGTGGCCCTCATTTGTGCTACTCAGAAACTGAAAGAACATTAAAAACAAGAATAACATTAAGAACATAGTTATGGTTAAATGTTAACAGACGGTTAATTAAATGCTGAAACACCGGGGTAATTTAAAATTATGCAGAAGCTTAATCCTAAACCCCTTTAACTTACCAAATAATTTATAATATTATAAAAAAAGCCAATCCAAATCTAGACCCATTTTGTATATTGTGTAATAATGATACACTGATGATAAACTGACTTCCCAAAAAAAGCAGCAGCTATACAACGCACTTTTGGTTTGATGGAATTGCCAATTGACCTTGGAATTATATGTGGAAACTTGTTATACTTCCACTTAACTTTAACTTACAAAATAATTAAAAATATTATAAAAAAGCCAATCCAAATCTAGGCCCATTTTTTTTGTATTGTGTATCATTTGAGTATCATTGTACAATCTATTGTTATTTATAAGGGTTATCTGTTCAGTGGTGGCTAATTACACACTAAAACAACGTAGAAATGACTCCAAAAAAAAAAAATGCTGCAGCTAGACAACTCACTTTTGATTTGATGGAATTGCCAATTGACCTTGGAATTATATGTTGAAACTTGTTATACTTCCAGTTAACTTTAACTTACCAAATAATTGATATTATAAAAAAGCCAATCTAAATCTAGGCCCATTGTGTATCATTTTTCCCATCTATTGTTATTTATAAGGGTTATCTGTTCAGTGGTGGCTAATTACACACTAAAACAACGTAGAAATGACTCCAAAAAAAAAAAAATGCTGCAGCTAGACAACTCACTTTTGGTTTGATGGAATTGCCAATGAACCTAGAAATTTTATGATGAAACTTTTTTTAATCCTACTAAATACACTGACATTGTCACACTGCCCAACACCAAATTATAATTTTCTTTTTCAAACCAAAGATCACTATGGATCTATTGAATCACAATAGCATAGGTTTATCATATACATGTCAACGTTTACAACATCGAAAATGTTATATTTGGGTTTACATGTATGGGTATTTTCGCTTTATATTATACTAGACTGCTTATAATTTATTGGAATTCTCAGAATTTGGAATGCCGATATAACATTCAATTCACATGTACTTACCTTTTACCCAATTCGACTTTCACCTTTATCAGTGTCTACTGCTGAATGTAAATTACACCTGTGCAACTGCTTACAATTTTACTTAAAAACTGTACCCAATGTAGAGCAATGGATACAGCAGTGGTAATATTTATTAAATTTAACAATAACAATTACATTACCATTAAAAATCTTGACATCTTTATGGCTGAACAGCAGGATTAGGGTCATATGAGGCAATGGAATGTGTATGTAATTATTCGCCTTTATCATCCAGTGTTATAATATACAAACCACACTTTTATCCAAAAGACTATCATTTTATTACATTACAGATATTCCCAAAACATGTTAACAAATGGGGAGCTTTCAGTACTTCGACCAGACTGCCAAAATGGTTTAGGAAGGCTCCGTGGAAGGAAGCCGTCTCTGTCAGCTCATCCCTTCTTAATGCGGCTAACTGCAGGTGTCTTTCGCGCTGTTCGTGCTGCCGTTGATGCTGTTCGAGCATCCTTTCATGGATCCGCATCTCCTCAGCATGATTCTGGGCCATCAGTGATGCAAGATCTGCAATGTTGCTGGACCTTTTCAGCTTGCCTATATGAAAGACAGAAGTCATTGTATTTAGATAACACCGGATCAAAACATGTCAGAAAAAATATTATGGAATTAAACTGTTGAAAGCCTGTGGTAGGATGCTTCGTTGCTGTATTTAAGCTCAACTGTCATGTTGTTGCCCCTCAGTAGAGTGGACTATAAGCAACTTCTGTGGTGCTGTGGTTAGGCCCCCCTTCATTTCAAAAAGGATTAATTGTAAAAAGTATTTTGATTTAATGGGTTATTTTTAAAAGAATTTCTTTGTACTGTGGCCTCATAAATCAGAATGGGTTAATAGTGTTAGCTGACTTGAAGAATTTCAATCAAGCATTTTGATTTGAAGTCGGTACATGTGCTCCTTTTTTTTTGTGAAAATACAACAGTATTTCCACCACCAACACACCTATAACACTGGGCCACTGTGGCTATGAACACCCCTGAATCTAGTATTTTTATAAACGTAGAAAGACATTTTAAATTCCTTATTATGCGTCTGTAGAAAATAACAATCACATATAAAAACAACCGAGTGGTAATTTTCAGTTTGTTGTGCCTTACCAGCTCTTGACCGGGAGATGCCGGGGCAGTCCAGTGAGGCAGACCCCAAGGGATTTGAAAACTGTGTATAGAAGGAAAAAACACACAATAAAGCTCACAAAGTGCAACATGTACCGCAAACACAAAACTTTTTAACCAGAATACAATAAGCTTACGTCAGCGTTTTGTTCACGTGAATACTGAAATAAAAGCGCGATTCAGCAGCTTGATGCGAGGTAGCAGCAAGGTACAGAGGTAGCTAGCTATTAGCGGGCTAGCCATCACCACAATTGCCCACAATCAAACAACTTTCTTTATTGCTTAAATAAAGTGCGCTTTTGACCGAAAGGTAAGAAGACGGACAATAACAAAACAACACTCACCGTCACCGTTTTCAAATTGCGTGGCCGTGTCGAGTCCAAATTCTCTGCCATAATAGCAGGCCGGACACTTCCTGGTATATTTTTTCATTGCGAGTTGCCCCACCAACTCGCTCTGGATGTAGTCATCGGCTACGAGGGACAGAAAAGTCCGCACCTCCTCGTTTGTTCATGGAATAAACTTACACGTGGACATCGTTATATGAGAACACAATAGTGAATCCAGTCACCGCAGTTACTCGCTGAAATTACAAATGGCGGTCGTGTAGCTTCAACAGAAAACAAAACGGACGCGTTTGGTGACGTTACGCCCTGACCAATCAGCGTTTAGCAGTCAATTGACGTCAATTCACACCTCGCTTTTCGCTCGGCTGTACCCTGCCTCTGAACAGGCACGAAAATCGTAACGGTTAAACCGTGAGGACTTGGGTGGAAATGGCGAAAAACCGAAACAAGTAAAAAAAAGTAAAGCCAAGGTGATACTGGTGGAAATGGGGCTCATGTAGGGATGAGAATCTTCCTCGGATCCGAGGAATTCCTCGGATTTGATCATGTCTAGGGTCATTCTCGTGAATTGTCTAAATTCGAGGAGAAAATTTTAGGGGGGGGGGGGTCTGGCGGCGAGTCATATTTTCGATCGGCTGTGAAAATCCACCGCGCAGAACGCGCTACCCAGCGAGATCAGTAATGTAATGTAACAAGGCCACTGATAGGCTGATACTTATTGAAGCAACCAATCGGCGATTTTGTTAATTTCTTTTGTCATATCCGAATAACACGCGAAGCGAAATGCAAGTGGCGGACAGTTCAATCAGTTCAATCAACCGAGTTTTCCCGATTTCGTCAAAATGGTGAGCCTAAAACTCACGAAAGAGAACAAAGCAAGAATTTTAGAAATCGACAAAGGGATAAAGAACAAGTTTCGTTGGGAATGGCTTGAAAAAACTGTGTCAATGACTGTAAAGATCGGTAAAAATATTGAAGTTGTGGTTGAAAAAATGGCCGACTTCATAGCGAAATGCGAAGTACCAGGGAAAGCCCAGTGTGTTTATTGCAACGATTTCTTGAGTTATGGATCTCGTGGTTATGTTGCCTTTGTTGAGCACTGTTCAAAACAGAAACATCTCAAAATTGTGGCTACAAGGAGATCGAACTACTCACTTGGTGCTGCGTTCAAAACGATCGATGGACACGGTCAAACTCGGATGCCAGTCAGTCAAAGTTCATTACAGCCGGCCCCGATTACAGTAATTAGTGATCGGAAGACATATTCCAAGGTAAGATTTTTTTTTTCTTGTTTAAGTAATGTACTTGAGAATTTTCGCGTAATGAATTTGTTATGAAATAGCATGTGTAAGTTGTGATGGCTTGCCTGTTTTGAAGTAACAGGAAAGTTCGCCTGGGTGTTTTTTTTTTTAGATACAAATGCTTGCAAATAACATACAGCTGTCAGATACTGGCTGGAAAACACAACAGAAATTAGAACCAAGGGTTTTCAAGCTCAGGTCAGAATTTTGTAAAAATACCACAAAAAATGAATATATATTACACAGCTTTTTTCTGAGGTTGTAACAAGGCAGTGTCTGTACTGGAAGACCAGAAATGCAGCCTTTTTTTTTTTTTTTTTTTTTTTCAGTGCGCACTGAGTCGCAGAGACATGACCGCCCGCTGAATTCACAAGAGTTCAAGGGCTTAAAATATACTGATATGCAACTTTTTTATATTCCTAGTAACACTAACAAATGCACACATTAATAAATCAAAATGTTTGCAGAATGTCAGTATATTTTAATAAATGAGTGATGGACTTGGTGATGGAATTTTGTTAATATTTATAATTTATTTTACTTGGTTAAATTATTTTGTCTGTTCTAGAACTATGTAAATGTAATTCTGTGTCAGTTCTAAACATATTAGATAGTAAAATATAATTTAGTATTATTACATCAACATATTATTCAGATATCATAAATTTAATACATATGTACTGTGTTTCACTTTATTTTGTGGTTGAAAAAATGGCCGACTTCATCGCAAAATGCAAAGTACCAGGGAAAGCCCAGTGTGTTTATTGCAACAATTTCTTGAGTTATGGATCTCATGGTTGTGTTGCCTTAGTTGAACACTGTTCAAAACAGAAACATCTCAAAATTGTGCCTACAAGAGATCAAACTACTTGCTCGATGCTGCATTCAAAACGATCAATGGACACGGTCAAATTAAGTGCCTACAGGCATGAAAAGGAAGAATAAAGGAAAGAGAAGGAAATGAAACAGAAAGAACTCGATCTTCAACATGATTCTGTGGCAAACAAGGCAGCCATGAAAAAGAAGAGAGAAGCTGCAGCTAAACAGGCACTGCTTGCCCACAGAAAATCAGAGAAGAGGAAGGCTACAGAACGGCTCCAGGCTTTGGTAGCCAAGAAGAAAAAATTGCACAATTAGATGTGAAGAATACGTTGACTTGTACATAAGTTCATAGAGTAGTAGCACAGGCATGTAAAAATGGAAGTGACATTTTCTGTTTCTCAATAAAGTGTGACACTGAATCAAAACAGTATTGAACATGATTACACATGTGATGCAGCAGCAGATTAAAAAGATAGACTATAAATGCATTTGTACTTACTTCTAACTTTACATATAAGACCACATTTGAGCATTCTAAAACACCAGATTTTGTTAGCAGACCCCCCACCAAGGCTCCGCCTTGGATCCAGCTTGGGGGCCTGCGTCGCCCAAGACCCCAGGCTAAGTTTCCTCTTTTTTTCAAAAACCCCATTCTCATCCCTGGATATGTAAATATATAAACACACACAGTGCGGAGCATTGTAGCTAGATGGAATAAATATGTAAATATATAAACACACAGTGCGGAGCATTGTAGCTAGATGGAATAAATATGTAAATATATAAACACACAGTGTGGAGCATTGTCGCTAGATGGAATAAATATATAAATATATAAACACACACAGTGCGGAGCATTGTAGGTTTATAGATTGTACATCTCTAAAATATACCATGGTCTTCAAGATTTAAAAGGAGACAACACATCATGTATAAAAGAGAAATGGGGAAAAAGAGGGGAATTTCACTTTACAACTGGAAATATGGGAAAAACTAAATAAACAACAGTGGAAAAGTACCTCCTCCCTGCTGTGGAGAGAATTTGGATGGAAAAAATTTGGTAAGATTTTTCAGAACACCTGCACAAAACAAATTTACTCGTAAAGGGTTGAATTGTTGGCGCTTGTGTGGTGAAAAGACTGCAAATCATTTTCATGTGTTTTGGTCGTGCCCAGTTATCCACCAATATTGGACTAATGTACAGACAATATTGGGGAAAATATTCAAAATAACAGTTCCCTTTTCTTTTGTAACTTTGTATTTGGGTTTACTACCGGAATAAATAGAAAGATGAGGAGAAAAATACTAATTCAATGTTTTAATATTGGCAAGTAAAAAAGCACTAACAAAAAAATGGATGTCGAGAGACTGTCCTGCACCTGAAGATTGGATTAACGTGATTCAGGACATTTATTCGATGGAAAAGTTGACATTTGCACTGAGACAGGACATGGATGGGTTCTTGAACTTTTGGCAACCCCGGAACGCATATGTGTCTTCCATCAGATCTAATCTTTGACAAATACCATTTCAATAATGGCACCTCTCTTTGTTCCAATGCTACTCAGATGTTCTTTTATTTTTCTTCTGTCTTTTTTTTTTTTTAATTTTTCTTTTCTTTCACTTAAAAAAAGGGTGTTGTAATAATTTTTTTTTTCAGTCTTGTCAAAAAACAAAAAAAGGGAATATGTGATGAAAATGTAGACAATACAATGCTGTAATGACATGTATACCCTTGACAAAAACTTAAATTTAAAAAAAAAAGCTAGACATCATGCTGCGATCCAAAGAAATTCAGGAACAAATGAGAAAGAAAGTAATTGAGATCTATCAGTCTGGAAAAGGTTATAAAGCCATTTCTAAAGCTTTAGGACTCCAGCGAACTACAGTGAGAGCAATTATCCACAAATAGGGAAATCATGGAACCATGGTCAAGGAATGGCTGGCCGACCAAATTACCCCAAGAGCACAGCGATGACTCATCCAAGAGGTCACAATAGACCCCACAACAATATCCAAAGAACGGCAGGCCTCACTTACCTCAGTTAAGGTCAGTGTTCATGACTCCACCAAGAAACTGGGCAAAAATGGCCTGCTGAGCAGAGTTCCAAGACGAAATCCACTGCTAAGCAAAAGGAACATAAAGGCTTATCTCAGTTTTGCCAGAAAACATCTTGATGATCCCCAAGACTTTTGGGAAAATACTCTGTGAGCTGACGAGACAAAAATTTAACTTTTTGGAAGGTGTGTGTCCCGGCGTGAAAGTAACACAGCATTTCAGAAAAGGAAGATCATACCAACAGTAAAATGTGGTGGTGGTAGTGTGATGATCAGGGGCTGTTTTGCAGCTTCAGGGCTTGGAAGACTTGCTGTGGTAAATGGAACCATGAATTCTGCTGTCTACCAAAAAATCCTGAAGGAGAATGTCTGGCCATCTGTTTGTGACCTCAAGCGGACACACACTTGGGTTCTGCAGCAGGACAATGATCCAAAACACACCAGCAAGTCCACCTCTGAATGCCATCCATCTTCTTCCGCTTAATCCTTTTCGGGTCGCGGGGGGGCTGGAGTCTATCCCAGCAACAAAATGAAGACTTTGGAGTGGCCTAATCAAAGTCCTGACCTTAATCCCATTGAGATGCTGTGGCATGACCTTCAAAAGGTGGTTCATGCTCGAAAACCCTCCAGTGTGGTTGAATTACAACAATTCTGCAAAGATGAGTTGGCCAAAATTCCTCCAGTGCTGTAAAAGACTCCTTGCCAGTTACCGCAAACTCTTGATTGCAGTTGTTGCTGCTAAGGGTGGCCCAACCAGTTATTAGGTTTAGGGAACAATCACTTTTTCACACAGGGCCATGTAGGTTTGGATTTTTTTTCCCTTAATAAAGATGCTGGGATAGGCTCCAGTTCCCCCGTGACCCGAAAAGGATTAAGCGGAAGAAGATGAAATGAATGAATGAATAAACACCTTCATTTAAAAAAACTGCATTTTGTGTTTACTTGTGTTATCTTTGTCTAATATTTAAATTTGTTTGATGATCTGAAACATTTAAATGTGACAAACATACAAAAAAAAAAAAGAGAAATCAGGAAGGGGGCAAACACCTTTTCACACCACTGTATGTGTAAAATTTTATATCTGTTCAATAATTGTAATTTTGCTTTTTTCATTGAATTCATGCATGGATATGGTCTTTTTTTTTTAAAAAATTCACCTTTATCTAGGCTCTGTGGAGAGGACACATTTCTCGCAGACTGCATGACGATGCCAAAGTCATAAAGCTGAGACACCGCTTGCAGAAAATCTCCGCCAACGTCCGAGAGGAGGACAAACTGTGCAACAAGACATCGTCTGCACTGGATTACCTCCTTCAGTACAAACACTTCTCTTATATTCTGGAAGCCTTGAAAAACCTGGGTAAGACTTTTTCTTCATTTATTTGCAGTATATGACCATAGGTTCACAATGACAGCCTACAGATTTATTTTCCTGATATGGGACACAGACACAGAGTGAATATAAAAAGTCTACAGACCCCTGTTCAAATGTTAGGTGTTTGTGATGTAAAAAATGAGACCAAAATAAATAATTTCAAAACTTTTTTCTACCATTAATGTGACCTATAACCTGTACAACCCAACTGAAAAACAAACTGAAATCTTTTAAGTGAAAAAATAAAAAAAATTAAAATAACCTGGTTGCATAAATATGCACATCCTTAAACTAATACTTTGTTGCAGCACCTTTGACTTTTATTACAGCACTTTTGGGTAGGAGTCTATCTCTCACTCACTCACTCACACACACACACACACACACACACACACACACACACACGTGTGCATTTCTCAAAAAGTTAGGGATATTTTTTGCTTTTGGGTGAAATTTCTGAAAAATGTACAAAGTACATTACAGTGATACACACGTGGACAAAATTGTTGGTACCCCTCTGTTAATGAAAGAAAAACCCACAATGGTCACCGAAATAACTTGAATCTGACAAAAGTGGTAATAAATAAAAATTCTATGAAAATTAACCAATGAAAATCAGACAATGCTTTTGAATTGTGGTTCAACAAAATTATTTTAAAAACAAACTCATGAAACAGGCCTGGACAAAAATGATGGTACCCCTAGAAAAGATTGAAAATAATGTGACCATAGAGACATGTTCAACCAAGATGTGTCCTCTAATTAACATCACAGGTGTCTACAAACTTGTAATCAGTCAGTCGGCCTATTTAAAGGGTGACAAGTAGTCACTGTGCTGTTTGGTCACATGGTGTGTACCACACTAAACATGGACCAGAGGAAGCAAAGGAGAGAGTTGTCTCAGGAGATTAGAAAGAAAATTATAGACAAGCATGTTAAAGGTAAAGGCTATAAGACCATCTCTAAGCAGCTTGATGTTCCTGTGACTACAGTTGCACATATTATTCAGAAATTTAAGATCCACGGGACTGTAGCCAACCTCCCTGGTCTTGGCCGCAGGAGGAAAAATGGAAGAGACGGATAATACGAATGGTAACAAAAGAGCCCAGAACAACCTCTAAACACATTCATGGTGAACTCCAAGATCAAGGTACATCAGTGTCAGATCGCACCATCTGTCGCTGTTTGAGCCAAAGTGGACTTCATGGGAGACAACCAAGGAGGACACCACTGTTGAAAACAAATAATAAAAAAGCCAGACTGGAATTTGCCAAACTGCATGTTGACAAGCCACAAAGCTTCTGGGAGAATGTCCTATGGACAGACTAGACAAAACTGCAACTTTTTGGCAAGGCACATCAGCGCCATGTACACATACGCAAAAATGAAGCATACCAAGAAAAGAACACTGTCCCTACTGTGAAACATGGAGGAGGTTCTGTTATGTTCTGGGGCTGCTTTGCTGCTTCTGGCACAGGGTGTCTTGAATCTGTGCAGGGTACAATGAAATCTCAAGACTATCAAGGTATTCTAGAGAGAAATGTGCCGTCCAGTGTCAGACAGCTTGGTCTCAGTCGCAGGTCATGGGTCTTGCAACAGGATAATGACCCAAAACACACAGCTAAAAACACCTAAGAATGACTAAGAGTGCTAAGAGGGCTGCACGGTGGCGCAGTGGTTTAGCACTGTGGCAGCACAGTTTTACCCTTGGCCGGGGGATCGCGGGGATCATGAGATCGTGGGTTCGATCCCAGCCCCCGACCAACAGTGAGCTGTGTGGAGTTTGCATGTTCTCCCCGTGTTGTGTGGGTTTACTCTGGGATTTCTCCGGTTTCCTCCCGCATACCAAAAACATGTAGGTTTAGGGCGCTCGCGCACGCAGCGACCGGCAGCCGGTGGCTTGTCACCAGACTGCAAACCAAATCTACCTACGGGTACAAATAAGTAACAAAAAAAGAGTGAAACATTGGACTATTCTAAAGTGGCCTTCTATGAGCCCTGATCTAAATCCTATTGAACATCTGTGGAAGGAGCTGAAACATGTCGTCTGGAGAAGGCACCCTTCAAACCTGAGACAACTGGAGCAGTTTGCTCATGAGGAGTGGGCCAAAATACCTGCTGAGAGGTGCAGAAGTCTCACTGACAGTTACACAAATCGCTTGATTGCAGTGATTGCCTCAAAAGGTTGTGCAACAAAATATTAAGTTAAGAGTACCATCATTTTTGTCCAGGCCTGTTTCATGAGTTTGTTTTTTAAAATAATTCTGTTGAACCACAATTCAGAAGCATTATCTGATTTTCACTGGTTAATTTTCATAGAATTTTTATTTATTACCACTTTTGTCAGATTCAAGTTATTTCTGTGACCATTGTGGGTTTTTCTTTCATGAACAGAGGGGTACCAACAATTTTGTCCACGGCTGTATATCATGAAAGTAGGGCATTTAAGTAGAAGCATGCAATGGTGAGTTCCTCATCTCAAACAGTTTATGAAAACAAAAGCCAACAGCAGTGGTGTGTATACCACAACAATAAATGTCAATGTCTCAAAAACTTGTCATGTGTCCTTGAGCATCAGTTACAGCTTGACGACGACGTTTCATGCTGTTCACAAATTGACTTATTGTCTGCTGCATGAGTTGAGTCCATGTGCTTCGGTTTCCTCCCACAATCCAAAGACATGCATGTTAGGTTAATTGGTGATTCTAAATTGTCCCTAAATATCTGTCTCCTATAGGCCCTTAGAATGCAGTTAGTACTAGTGAAGTGCTTTGAGTGGTCTTTGAGATGAGAAAAAGCGCTATATAAGTACAGGTCCTTATCCCTTCTCAAATTCAAAATGAGTCAACGTTTGGAAAAAAAAAAAAAAATTATCAGTTTGAACATTAAATGTCTTTGTAGTGTACAGTGGTGTGAAAAAGTGTTTGCCCCTTCTTGATTTCTCATTTTTTTGTATGTTTGTCACACTTAAATGTTTCAGATCCTCAAACGAATTTAAATATTAGACAAAGATAACACAAGTAAACACAAAATGCAGTTTTTAAATGAACGTGTTTATTATTAAGGGTAAACAAAATCCAAACCTACATGGTCCTGTGTGGAAAAAGTGATTGCCCCCCCATGTTAAAACCACACCCAGGCCTGATTACTGCCACATATGTTCTCAATCAAGAAATCACTTAAATAGGACCTGCCTGACAAAGTGAAGTCGACCAAAAGAGCCTCAAAAGCTAGACATCATGCTGCAAATGAATTCAAAGAATTCAGGAACAAATGAGAAAGAAAGTAATTGAGATCTATCAGTCTGGAAAAGGTTATAAAGCCATTTCTAAAGCTTTGAGACTCCAGCGAACCACAGTGAGAGACATTATCCACAAATGGCGAAAACATGGAACAGTGGTGAACCTTCCCAGGAGTGGCTGGCCGACCAAAATTACCCTAAAAGCGCAGCGAAGACTCATCCAAGAGGTCACAAAAGCCTGCATAAAAACATCCAAAGAACGGCAGACCTCACTTACCTCAGTTAAGGTCAGTGTTCATGACTCCACCATAAGAAAGAGACTGGGCAAAAATGGCCTGCATAGCAGAGTTCTAAGATGAAATCCACTGCTGAGCAAAAATAACGTAAAGGCTCGTCTCAGTTTTGCCAGAAAACATCTTGATGATCCCCAAGACTTTTGGGAAAATACTCTATAGATTGGCAATACAAAAGTTTAACTTTTTGGAAGGTGTGTGTCCCATTACATCTGGCATAAAAGTAACAGCATTTCAGAAAAGGAAGATCATGCCAACAGTAAAATATGGTGGTGGTAGTGTGATGGTCTGGGGCTGTTTGGCTGCTTCAGGACCTGGAAGACCTGGTGTGGTAAATGGAACCATGAATTCTGCTGTCTACCGAAAAATCCTGAAGGAGAAGCTCACTTGGGTTCTGCAGCAGGACAATGATCCAAAATCCACCAGCAAGTCCACCTCTGAATGGCTTAAGAAAAACAAAATGAAGACTTTGAAGTGGCCTAATCAAAGTCCTGACCTGAATCCGATTGAGATGCTGTGGTATGACCTTAAAAAGGCGGTTCATGCTCGAAAACCCTCCAATGTTGCTGAATTACAACAATTCTGCAAAGATGAGTGGGCCAAAATTCCTCCACAGCGCTGTGAAAGACTCATTGCCAGTTATTGCAAATGCTTGACTGCAGTTATTGCTGCTAAGGGTGACCCAACCAGTTATTAGGTTTAGGGGGCAATCACTTTTTCACACAGGGCCATGTAGGTTTGGATTTTTTTCCCTTAATAATAAACACCTTCATTATAAACTGCATTTTGTGTTTACTTGTGTTATCCTTGTCTAATATTTAAATTTGTTTGATGATCTGGAACATTTAAGTGTGACAAACATACAAAAAAATGAGAAATCAGGAATGGGGCCAAACTCTTTTACACACCACTGTATTCAATTATTGTAAATATAGGTTGAAAAGGATTTGCAGATCATTTTAGTCTTTTCTATTTATGTTTTACACATCATCTCAACTTCACTGGGATTGGGGTTTGTAATTAAAATCAATTAAAATGATAGGTAATAATAGATTATGACAGAATTTTTACAACCCTGTTTTTCAAAATGACACAAAGTCTAGCACAACCTCTGGTGGTAGAATATTAATGTGAGATGACTTTAGTTCTAACAGAAGAGGTTTGTTTGTGTGTGTATGCTTCCACAGAGACCACCACCAGGCTGTCCCCAGAGTGCTGTGAGAGGCTGGTAGAGAGTGGGGCCACCAACGTCATCTTCACACTCATCCGCTGCTGTAACAGGAGCATCCCCTGCATGGACGTCATCACCTTCTCCATCCAGATACTCCTCAACCTCTCAAAGGTTCACACTTTTTTTTTCCTCTTGTCACACCAACCGGCTCCATGGCTTCTCTGACCAAATACAAAGCATCCATTTGGGGTTCCTCTTTTCAGTTTATTCCACAATGTAGACCAACAGCACTTTCAGTTATGGGAAATTAGAAGGTTATGGTCTTTTTTTATGGAGCTACATTGTTCCGTCTCTGACTAAAGATTTTATTGGTCAACCAGTAGCCACAATTCGAAGAAAATAGCTGACTATTTGTAATACTGTAATGATTGATAAACAGTCGACCAGTCGTGGTGTGGACTCCACTAGACCCCTGAAGCTGTGCTGCGGTATGTGGCACAAAGATGTTGGCAGAGGTGTTCTCTACACCCTTTCACAGAAATGGTTTTCCCTGATGGCTGTGGCCTCTTTCAACAGGATAATGTGCCGTGCCACAAAGTAAACATAAGTCAGGAATGGCTTGAGGAGCACAACAATGAGTTCAAGGTGTTGACTTGGCCTCCAAATTCCCCAAATCTCAAATCAGATCAAACATCTGTGGCATGTGCTGAACAAACAAATCCATGGAAGCCCCACCTTGCACCTCATGGGACTTAAAGGATCTGCTGCTAGCATCTTGGTGCTAGATACCACAGCACACCTTCAGGGGTCTGGTGCAGGTGTTCCCAAATTTTTCAGTCTGCGGCCCTCAAAATAACGGTGACAGACTGGTGACCCCCACTATCCCTGGAGGTGACTGAAACAAGAAAACGTGCGCACAGGACTCACACACAAATAAGCGTATAACACCAACACAAAAGAACAGAACAGCCTGACAACCATGATATGATTTTAAATATAGCAGTTTACTAAACTAAACGATTAAAGCAGAATACATCAAAGTAATTTCCATGTAACTTATGTGTTAACATTTTGTTGCTGTCATGCAAACTTAATTTTGACACAATGCTTTCATTTTCATGTTAGCAGAATAGTCAGTCAAAATAATAGCCATAAACTAGCATTGCATAAACATGCGAACGTTGTTATCGTGCAAATTTATATTTTGGCAGTCACTATGTTTCAGCGTTAATCTCACATAATGAGATGGGTCAGCAATATGCGTGAAGCACAGCAAGCTAATTCTGGGTTTAATTTTGGAGACGGCCACTCGGAGATCATTTTCCACGTTTAGACGCAATCTGTTTTTATTTTTAATATATACCAGTGCCGAGAGTCTTTTCACACAGGTATGTAGAGCCAAACGGCATCAGTACGTCCATCGCGACCCTGAATAGCTGTGGATATTCTCTCTTGACTGAAATCCAGAACTCTGCAAGCATCTTTGAATGAAAAGCTGTCTTTAAGGTGTGGTCACTTGACAGTTCAATCAGTGCATCCTCCATGTCGGATGGCAGGTGACTTGCGGCCGTTACAGTGAATAGTGATCTTATCCAGTCATATTATTCCAGAGTTGTTTCCTCGGGGGAAAAACTTGTTAAAGTGTTCCAGGAAGGCTTGAAGGTGGGTAATCATGGACTTCTTCATGGTGTTAGCACTCAAATAATTTTTGAACTCCTCCAGCTCAGGAAACATATCAGTCCTGCCCATCTCAACTCTTGCAGTCCAGCGATCCACTTTCCTTTTGAATGTGCGAATTTTATCCTTCAGCGACATGATGCTTGTGTTTTCACTTTGCATTGACATGTTAAGTCTGTTCAGTCTGTCAAATATGCAAGACAAATATGCTAGCTTTGTTAACCAGTCAGGGTCAGTCAGGTGGTCAGCGAGCTGGGACCCGTGCTCCATCAGAAATAAGCGCACCTCGTCCCATAGTTCATACAGGTGGCTGAGGACATTCCTCGTGAAAGCCACCTGACCTCTGTGGAATGGCAGGCTCTGATGATCTGATCCCAGTTCATTGCAGAGAGTGACGATCAG
Source organism: Pholidichthys leucotaenia (assembly GCA_020510985.1). Lineage (NCBI taxonomy): Eukaryota > Metazoa > Chordata > Actinopteri > Cichliformes > Pholidichthyidae > Pholidichthys > Pholidichthys leucotaenia. The sequence goes on from CM035839.1 coordinate 286,603,589, forward strand.
CCTGGTGTTGAGTGGACATGATTTTATGTAGTTGATGATTTTTATGGCAGTCTCAAGAACACTCTTAAGCTCTGGGTCGAGCATTTTACTTGCAAGAGCTTCTCTGTGGATAATACAGTGCGTAAAGTTTATGTGGGGTGCCACTTGTAAAACTCTGGTTTCGAGTCCTTTCTTTTTCCCCAGCATTGCTGCAGCACTGTCTGTACACACACCGATGCACTCATCCCGAGACAGTCCCTCTTCTTTTAGTTGGTTGTCAAGTTTTGTGAAAATGTCCTCACCTGTGGACTTTACATCCAGCGGGGTGCAACACACCATGTCCTCATTAAGTTTTCCATCAAAACTGTATCTGACGAAAACAAGCACCTAGGCTGAGTTTGATATATCTGTGGGTTCATCTAACTGTAAAGCACATTTCCCTTTCTTCACTCTGTCAATCAACTAACACTTTATGTCCTGGGCCATGTCCATGATGTGCCAGGATATGGTCCCGTCAGACAGTGGCACTGCTTCCAGCTCCCATGACTGTTTATCCCCATGCATTGTCTGACTCATAGCGATAGCAGCAGGTTTTATTAGGGTTTCTCTGATTGTCTGTGCCTGTACAATTAAATATGCCAGCTCATATGATGCCTTTTGAGTTTTGGTAGTGGTTGTTGTGTGGTTAGCTATGACTTTCTTTTGGCCTTGCAATTCTCTCTCCTTTTGGTGGAAAAAAAAAATGCTGGTTTAGTGGCAAGAGATGAGTGCTTAGTTTAAGTGTCTGAGCATTTTTATGGGCTTTAAACTCATGTGCAAACACCTCGGTGTACACTACACATTGGGGATGTTGTACTTCGCTGATAACGATGCATGAATCCATACTGAATATATTCCTCGCGACACTTGGAGGAAGGCTGGTGCGACTGCTTATGAAGCCCTTTACAGTGCTTTCCTCCTCCTCATCGCGCCAGAATTCGTTAGCCTTTCTGACGGCATTTCTCCGCTCTCCTCTGCTACTGTCTCCGCTAGCCTTTCTGCGTTGTCTTTGGTTGGTATTAACCAACGTTTCATTTTTTTAAAGATGATATCCTGGGCTTAAAGTGTAGTATGTTGATTTGAGCTGTTCAGTGGAAATCTACTGGTGCACACTGACCTCTAGGTGACCTGTAATGTTTACTGTGGCACAGTTAAAGTGACATGCCACCTGCATAATCACCTCAGGAGGATTCAGAAAATCATCTTGCACCCCCCCCCCCCCCCCCACCAGCGTCTCAGGGCTGTTTTGGCAGCGAAAGGGGGACCAGCACAATATTAGGCAGGTGGTCATCATGTTATGCCTGATGGGTGTATCCATTTCATTGTTGAAATATGAACAACAGTTTTGCAACATCAGGAGATGCTTTATGTCCTTAGTTGGAGGAAAAAATGTCTTTCAGTAATGAGTCCTTAATATATAGTTTAACCTACAAACTAAAGGTGGTTAGTGGCCTGTTCATGGGATAAATCCAGCAAAATCAGCTCTTTTTGGCTATCTTATAAACCATCTGTATTGTCCTTTCTTAGTAGAGCTCTCTTGCCCCACCTGACCTGGGGCCTCATGTACAAAGGGTACTTGCACACAAAAACATGGTGTACGTCCTTCAGATGTATCAAGAATGAAATGACCATGGAAACATGCGCAGCCCCATGCCAACTTCATGGCTGGCATACGTACGTTTCTACTGTTAGTGGTCCGTTGGCGACACTTAGAGGTGATGTTGGGAGACATAATGACGTGAAAATGACTGTACACACCAGAGACACATAATGAACAAACACCCAAGTGTGTTTAATTAGATCAGTGGATATAAAAGCAAGCACAAAGAAGTGCAGAAAATGCCTCTAACAACAATGACATTAGCATTAGAGGATATTGCAAATTGCGCAGTGAGAATAGAAAGGGTATTTAGAGACAGAAGATTTTCTGGCTCAGGATGATGACTGGCTTGTCAGCCGGTTTAAGTTTCCACGGGCAGTCCTTGTGGAAATGTGCTCAGAGCTACGGCCTCTCTTGCCCGTCCCAGTGCAGGTGCTGACATCTCTGGGGTTCCTGGAAACGGGGGCATGCCAGAGTGAGCTGGCAGACCAATCGGGAATTTTTCAGTCGACCCTGAGCCAAACTATGCCAGCTGTGTGGGATGGCATTATCCAGCTGTCACCCAGGTTCATCATATTCCCATACAATGCAGTTGAACAGGCCAACATCAAAGCACAATTTGCAGTGAGAGCCGGTTTTCCTAATGATTCTAATGAACAGCATTGTTGGGGACAAACTACAAGCTGGCACTGTGTGGTCGGGTGGCTTCTTGGTGAGTAAATTCATGTAATTGTCCTAATAATAACCCACCTCATGCACAGCGCACCTGTGCACCCCCAAATATCACCCTGTCTTCAAAGCTTCATTACAAGTCAGTGGGTCAAGTCAGTGACTTTCTTTTTTTGCTGATTAAACTACAGTTTCACAGCATTCTACCAAGCCCCCAATTGCCTCTGTGTGTACAGTAGTTATGTCAATAAACACATGCGTAGTTTGAAATGCAACAGTCTCACCCTTTCCCCGAAGAACTTCATTCATTTAGTAGTGTGTGTAATCCATGTAAGTTGTATATAACTATAAAGGATGCGATTTGCATTTTGGACGTAAAATATGTACTTGTGGAGTCTAATATGATCTGCTTTCAACTGACAGGTGACCTTGGCTACCCACTAAATAGGTTCATAGTGTCTTCTTTTTCATGACTGTTTTCCTTTAATTCAACCAGCTGATCCACCCGGCTGGTCACAAATTGATTGATTGATTGATTGATTCATTCATCATTTAAAATAACAATGTATAAAAGATACAACATAAATTTAAAGACAATAGGATGACACAAGAAAGTGCGCACACTTATTTCCATTGTGGTCCCTTAAAGAGGTCACAGCTGGAACCTTCTGCTTTAAAATCTGGTACTTTAAGCACTGAGCTATACACGGTACAAATCACAGCGATCAGCTAACGGTTCTGAGGATGACTGCAGACGTCAGTCTAAACATGTCAAAGTTAAATAAACATCCCCTTCTTATCCCCGTCTGAATAAAGGAAACAAACTAATCTTATAGGGCTGTGAGCAGGCTATTGAATTACCTCTATCTGGCGCTAATGCTGGAGGACAGCGTGCCAAACAATGTTTTTACATGCCTGTACCTCATTCAGGAGCACCTCCAGCTCACCGTCCGTGAAATTCCATTAACTTCATTATTTTTGATTGTGGATCTATTTCTATCTATTTCTATTTGCATACCTACTTGCATCTAATTGCATATTCAGATGGAGGCGTGTCAAGGGAGGAGTCCGGTATTTCCTCACATGCGTTCAATTTCAAGCAGATTGGTATGTACAAAGGAAATATGCTTGGATTTGATGGGCCACACAGTGGTGCAGTGGTTAGCACAGTGGCAGCACAGTAAGAAGGTCATGGGTTTGATCCCACCCCCTTACCATCAGTAACCCTTCTGTATGGAGTTTGCTTGTTCTCCCCGTGTCTGAATGGGTTTACCCCTGGTACTCTGGTTTCCTCCCACACGCCCAAAACATGCAAGTTAGGTTAATTGGAGACTCTGAAGTGGCCCTAGGTGTGGAGGGATGGCGCCATACTGTGGATGCCCTGAATTTTCCCTTTGGGGATCAATAAAGTACACAAAATTTAAATTTTTTTTAAAAAAAAATCCTGCGTATGCATGGTTTCATACATCTGGATTTTTTGTTTTGCTTATGGCGTTTTCTTGATTTAAACATAAGCCATCTTTCAGTAGGAAATCCATCCAAGTCTTTGTGCATGAGGCCCCTGGTCCACTCAGTCACTGTTCTGTCCAAACCTGACCCAAAACTGTGTCAAAATGAATTCTCAGCCTGACCCTTTCACAACCCTTGCATAATAGTTTATTTTTTTTTTTTTTTAGTAACAATGCTGGGATTAGTACTGACTGAAAACCGAGATACTTGTGTCTCATGAGGGATCAAGTTTATTGAGATGCAGCGAGAGCATGTCCTCAACTCCTCTGTTCACTCCTCACTCTCTCACAGACCTCCTTCCTGTGAGCGACTTGGCATTCAGGCTCGGTCTCACATCTGCAAAACGAGTTTAGACTGAGGGGCAGCATCATTGAGCTTATGTAGTTTTTGCTCTGAGTTCCTGTTTACCACAGTTCAGCAACACATTTTAAATATTTCTGGAACATTCTGCAAGCTCTTATCAAGACTGAATAAAAGAATTAATGTAGTCACTGGCTTCCCTTCTGCTGTACTTATTTGCTAATTTATGTAATCTGAAGCATCCTTTGAGGTCTAGAAAAACCATATGATGCCTAAGGTAAAGGTTTTTTTTTTTGTTTTGTTACTTATTTGTACCCGTAGGTAGACTTGGTTTGCAGTCTGGTGACAAGCCACCGGCTGCTGGTCGCTGCGTGCGCGAGCGCCCTAAACCTACATGTTTTTTTTTTTTTTTTGGTGTGCGGGAGGAAACCGGAGAAATCCCGGAGTAAACCCGCGCAACACGGGGAGAACATGCAAACTCCACACAGCTCACTGTTGGTCGGGGGCTGGGATCGAACCCACGATCTCATGATCCCCGCGATCCCCTGGCCGAGGGTAAAACTGTGCTGCCACAGTGCTAAACCACTGCGCCACCGTGCAGCCCACGGAGATGATTGTTAAGTTGTAATCATAACCATCGCGTTGGTATGTCAGTCAAGGGCACGTCACATTTAATGAATCTATATATGGTCTTTCTGCTTGCCTTATTGGAACAAAAGGTCAGTTGATGTTATTACAGTGTTTTGTTTTGTTTTTATCTCCACCAAGGAGGTTATGTTTTTGCCGGCATTTGTTTCTGTCTGACTGTTAGCAAAATTACTCAAAAGGTAGTGAACGGATTTCAGTGAAAACTCCAGGGAAGGTAGGAAATGGGCCAAGGAACAAACAGTTCGTTTGTGGTGCTGATCTGGATCCAGAAATTTTTTTAAAATATCGTTTCATAATAAATTGTGCTTTTCATGTACCTCTGCACCACGGAAGCAGCGCACTCTTAGTGCTTTTTGGAAGCGGACCACACATTTCTCCTCGCCGGGCTGCAGTGTGACCAACAACTGGGGCATGATGGGAGGCCGACTTGTGGCAGAGACCATCTACAGCTTCTCCTGTACTAGGCCCACAGCGGAGCCCATGTCCGTCCACCGGGGGTTTATTTTGTGGCTGGTCTGGAGGAGGAAAAGTTGATGACAAACAGACAGACAGCAGGCACCACACACACCAGCTCCTGCTCTCAGTGAACAGATCACTGAAGCAATACTGTCCATGGCTGAACAAATGTGATGTTTCTTAGGACAGAGAAAAGAAGTGACTTCACTTTGATTAGTTACACATTTCTGTGAAGAACAAATGAAGCTTCTTCTGAGGTGAACTAAACTGTCTGAATATGTAAGCTGTTTCTAATGGGCTACTCCAGGGGTGTCAAACATATGGCCCACGGGCCAAAACTGGCCCATTAGAAGTTTGTATGGTGCGGTGAGTCTGTTCAGGTGGTTAGGATTAAGGCTGATGACCAGTGTTAGGCAAGTTACTAAAAAATAGTAACCAATTACAGTTACTAGTTACTTCTTTTCAAAAGTAATTGAGTTACTTTACCAATTGCTGCATGGTTAAAGTAATTAGCTACTTGGAAAAATAACTTTCACGTTACTTTTAAATGCATTCTTAAATCATCTTGCACACATGGCAAGATAATTTATTTAATTAATGGATTACATTACGGGCTTGTTCATGTCAGGCTGAAAACGGACTGTTTCAGATAGAACTACAGTTTTTTATATTGGTGAAACTGCACGTGTCAGTGTGTGGACATAAAACTATCCATGTTTCTTACCATATGTCTTCTGTGACAGAGACATGATCCAGTCCCTCACATGCCTTTTGGAGATCAAAATCCATTTTTGAATAATCTTTATCCATGTAGCAGGTATGTGTTTTAAATTCAGTGGATCACAGTCTCAGTTGTCTGATGGAAAGTGACTGTTGATATGTGTTGATATCGTCTTCAGTCTGTAAACACGTATCTGGCAATCAGTCGGTTTAATTCTTGCTGGGTCACAAACTGTCCAAATGGATACCCGTGATTGAAATCCAGCCATGGGTGTTCAAAGTAGATCCAGTTCAGTTGTTAGTGTATTGTACTGTGTACTTAATGAAATATATAATAAATGGACCACGAGAGCGGAGCGGAGGTTCACTTCATTTATTTGTAGAAACTCCTTATGCGCATGCGCGCATGATACATTCACTGACCATTCTGTATCACTACATCTCCCCCTTTTAAACCAATGTTTCCCAGCTGTTTACAAAAATCAAATCCTTAAAATAAACTTTGAATTTACACCTTCTGCATCTCATTATTCATCTCATTCTTGTCCCCTCCTTTTTTTTTTTTTTTTTCTAACACAATACTGCAACATTCAAACTCATAACACATAAGAACTTAACTGAGAGGCAGGGTGGACTACCTGATCCTCTCTGTTGTGGTATGGAGGTTTATTCTGCTCCGTGTATACACACAACACTATACTACAAATTCAGTCTTTTGACTGGCTTGACCGCTCTGCCCACTCTGGTGTGTATACCCGGATCTGGGGTGGTCGATGGTGAAGGCACAACTCTCAAATGAGAGCGGTTTCTTCTGAGATTGCCCTTCGAAGTGTCAACGACGTAGGACCTCGGTGTCCCAGCTGATCCGGAAACTACTCCAGTGCGTGGTTCGTTCTTGATCCAGACTCTCTGGCCTGGCTGGAGCGGTTTCTTCTCCTGTGCTCTGTGCCGTGTGTTATATCCCTCCGCCTGTTTTCTTTTAAGCTCTTCGTCTTTCCTCTCAAAAGCTCTCAAGTCCGGCCAAGCTGGTGTGAGGATGCTTGGACACACTGGGAGAGGTGTCTGGATGTTACGCCCCATTAGGAGCTGCGCGGGGGATGCCCCATGAACGAGAGGGGTCGCTCTGTATGCCATCAGCGCTTTGTGAGGATCCTCATTCTTCTGCAACAGGGCCTTCACGGTTCTAACAGCACGTTCTGCTTCTCCGTTGCTTTGGGGGTAACGGGGGCTACTGGTGAGATGCTGGAATTTGTAATCTGCAGCAAACTCTGCAAACTCTGCTGCTGCAAACTGTGGGCCGTTGTCGGTGATGAGTGTGTCAGGCACTCCATGACGGCTGAAGATGGCTTTCATTTTAAGAATCACAGCTGACGCTAGAGTGCTTGTGACGTTGGCAACCTCAATGAATCGGGAGTAGTAGTCAATGACCACCAAGTAATGACCTTTCTTCCATTCAAACAGGTCGGCGGCTAGCTTTTGCCATGGGCGTGATGGCAAGGGTGTGGTCAGGAGAGGTTCTGGTGCATTGTGACATTCCTTAGCACAAACTTCACACTGGCGTACCTTCTCTTTTATCTGACGTGTCAGACCTGGCCACCATACTGCTTCATGAGCCCTCGCCATACACTTCACCATTCCCTGGTGGCCCTGATGAAGCGTTTCCAAAATGTTTGGTTGCATACTTGCTGGAATCACTATTCTTTTCCCTTTCGTCAGGAGACCATCAGCCATCAACAAGTCATTTCGGTACTGCCAATAGGACTTCAGCTGCGGAGCTGAACTCAGTCTGTCCCAACCTGTGCGGATCAGAGAAGACAGCTGCGCACATACTGGATCCTCTTCCTGAGCTCGCCTAATCTGCATCAGTTTCTCTTGCGATGCAGGCAGTTGCTGAATGACTTCGTTGATGTGAGCTGTCACGTCACTCTGGAGCACGAGATCCTCCTCTGTTGTTGCACCTTGAAGGGGAGCTCTTGAAAGAGCATCTGCTGCTATGAGATTTTTTCCCGGAACATGCACAATGGTGTATGTGAACCGCAGGAGTCTCAATCTGAATCGCAACACACGAGGGGGAATGTCATCAAGTGCTCTTGAGCTGAGGAGACTTATCAAGGGTTTGTGGTCTGTTCTGACCTCAAAGTGTAGGCCCAGGAGGTAAGTTTGGAACCGTTCACACGCCCACGTGATGGCCAAGGCCTCTTTTTCAATTTGGGCGTATCTACGCTCAGTTTCTGTCATACTGCGGGAAATAAAGGCCACTGGCCTCCACTCTCCTGAAGCCTGAAGTTGTGACAAAACACCCCCCAGTCCATAGGAGGATGCATCTGCTGACACCCTAGTCGGCCTGTCAGTGCAGTATGGGGCAAGTACAGCCGATGAGCTGAGCTCTTCTTTCACCTTTGTGAAGGCTGTCTGTTGAGCTGGCCCCCATGTCCACGTGTTATCAGCTTTCAGGAGGTCCCTGATCGGTCCTGTGATCTCTGCAATGTTTGGGGAAAACTTTCCCAAGTAATTCACCATCCCCATGAATCTTTTGACGTCTGCCACGTCCTTGGGTGGTGGCATGGCTGCAATGGCCCTGATCTTGTCGGGATCTGGCCGTATTCCCTCTCCGCTGACGATATGCCCAAGGAATTTCACCTCAGTCACTGCAAACTGGCACTTGTCATTCAGGGTGAGGCCTCGCTGCTGTAGGCGTTGCAGCACTAGATGCAGCCTTTCATCATGTTCCTGTGGTGTGGCTCCAAACACCAAGATGTCATCTACATGACAGACCGTTCCTTCCAGGCCATCCAGCATTTGTGTCAAGCGCTTCTGGAAATGCTCTGGTGCTGAGGATATTCCAAAAGGAAGTCGGTTGAAACAAAAACGCCCGAATGGCGTGATGAAGGTGGTGAGTGGGGACGATTCCCTATGCAAAGGGATTTGCCAAAAACCTGCAGTGGCATCTAGCTTTGAAAAAATTCTAGCTCCAGCTAGTTTAGCGAGCGTCTCATCGACTGCAGGGAGGATGTGTCTTTCTCTGCACACGTTGTCATTTAGGTGGGTGAGGTCGACACATATACGGATTTTTCCGTTTGGCTTTGGTACTACAACCATTCCGGAGCACCAGTCAGTTGCATCTTCAATGGGTGAAATAACTCCCATTGCCTCCATCCTATTCAGCTCCTCTTGAACTTTCCCTCTTAATGGCAGAGGCAAGCGGCGTGGCACCGCTAGGGCAAATGGAGTGGCATTCTCTTTTAATTTAATCCTATATTCACCCTCTAGCTTCCCTAAACCAGTAAACACTCTGGGATATTGCTTCACATAAGCATTCTCTGTTGCAATGGCATCTACTTGACTAAGCAAGCTGAGGTCTTGTATGGCTGGCAAGCCAAGTAGTGGAGTAGCTAACCCTGGGACAACATACACCTGCTGCTTCACAACAGAGCCCTTGTAGCTCATGTCGGCGGTAAAGCATCCCTGTACTGCGATAGGAACATTGCTTGGTCCACACAGTTTTTTGCTTGGTGGTGAAAGTTTCCCGTGTAGCTTTTCAGAGTACATGTGTTTTGGGATGGCTGTCACTGCAGCGCCGGTGTCAAGCTTGAACACTACCTGCTGGCCATTTACTCCAATCGACCTCTTCCACGCAGCATTAGGTGGAGGTGCTGTAGTCATTGTGCCCAAAAACAAAGTCTCCAAACTTTCACTCATGTCCTTCTGCTGAAGTTCCTCCACTCTCATTTTTGTTTTGCACAAAGCAGCAAAATGCCACTTTTTCTGACATTTCTTGCAGTCTGCATTGCGAGCAGGACATTCTTTAAATGAATTTGCATGTGCTTTTCCACACCTGCCACATCTGTCTTTTGCATTTGTCTGACCTGGTCTGTGATTTGTTTTGTTTCCTTGTTGACCCGATTTTTGTTTGTGCTTGAACCTAACTGCATCCATATTAGCTCCTTCAACACCATCCGTGCTAGTCTGTCTCAGTGTGGTTTGTTGCTTTTTAATTTCCTCGTTTTGGCGAATTTTCGTCATTGCTTTCGTTAAAGTTAGCTTTGAGTCGAGCTGTAACTTCTCTGAAAGCGTGTGGTCTTTAATACCCACGACTAAGCGATCTCTTATCATCTCCTCTTTGAGGATTCCATACTGACAATACTCAGCTAGCTTGTGGACGGCTGTGATGAACGCCTCGGCTGATTCACCAGGCTCCTGGCAGCGTTTGTTAAACTTGGCCCTCTCATATATCACGTTATGTTCACAGATGAAATGTTTTTCAAAAGCGTCTCTTACTTTCTCATAGTCTTTCTTGTCCACTTCAGCCAGTGCTAAAGTGTTAAGCACATCATCTGCCGAGTCTCCCATAGTGTATATTAGCGAGTTCACTTGATACTCTTGACTCTTCTGGTCGAGTCCGGCAGCCATGCGGAATCTTTCAAAACGTCTGACCCAATTTGGCCAACTAGCGACATCCCTGAAGTCAAATGCTTCGGGCGGGCTTATCGAAAATAACGTATCCATTACCTTCCGACGTCTTTGTCACGTTATCGCTAGCTTGGAATGCTTGCTAGTTCAGCTCGTGAACTTGAAAACTTTTTTTTTTCCTCTGTACAGCCCAACTGGAAGGAAACTTCACTTACATGCTTTTTAAAGCTTCTGTCCTCATATTAGAGACGGGTCGCCGACTTCTGACACCATGTATTGTACTGTGTACTTAATGAAATATATAATAAAGGGACCACGAGAGCGGAGCGGAGGTTCACTTCATTTATTTGTAGAAACTCCTTATGCGCATGTGCGCATGATACATTCACTGACCATTCTGTATCACTACAGTTAGCATAGCTAGCCATTACTTAGCACGAGCTTTATCGGAACTTGTTGCTGTTTTCAGGGGCTTATGAAGATTGCAGTAGGACTCGATTGGCACTTAGCTTGCAACCACCAATATGCTTTTGTCCTCAACTGCGACAAAGGGAAAATAACATATGTACAGTGGATATAAAAAGTCTACACACCCCCATTCAAATGCCAGGTTTTTGTGATGTAAAAAAATGAGACCAAGATAAATCATTTCAAAACTTTTTCCACCATTAATTCAATTCGATTCACTTCAACTTTATTTATATAGCACCATTTCACAACAGTCATCTCATAGCACTTTCAACTGTAGGGGAAACCCCCACAATTGCAGAAATACCCCAGCAATCAGGCGATCCCCTGTGAGCAAGCGCTTGGCAATGGTGGAGAGGAAAAACTCCCTTTTAACAGGAAGAAACCTCCAGCAGAACCAGGCTCAGGGAGGGGCAGTCATCTGCTGCGACTGGCTGGGGGGTGAGGGGATAGAGAAGATGAAAAGAACAGACATGTAGAGAGCAAACAGCATGATGGGGACTCAATCTCTGGGAGAGAACAAACAGATGTTAATGACCAGCAAAAATATTTCATTGAGAATAAAGAAAGGAGTGAAGCCCAGTGCATTATTGCAGGTCCCCTGGCTGTCTAAACCTATGAGCAGCATAACTAAGGGAGGGTTCAGAGGCACATGATCCCTCCCTAATTATAGGCTATATCAAAAAGGAAGGTTTTAACCCTATTCGTAAAAACAGAGACTGACTCCCGAATCCAGATTGGCAGCTGGTTCCACGGGAGAGGAGCTTGATAGCTGAAGGCTCTGCCTCCCATTGTATTTTTGGAGATTCTAGGTATTACAAGTAATCCAGCATTTTGGGAGCGTAGTGCTCTGTTAGGATAATAGGGAAATATCAGATCTTTTAAATAAAAAGGGGCCTGATTGTTTAGAGCTTTGTAAGTGAGAAGAAGGATTTTAAACTTAATTCTAAAATCTATGGGAAGTCAATGAAGGGAGGCCAGAACCGGAGAGATATGATCTCTCTTTCTAGTACCTGTTAAAACACTTGCAGCAGCATTTTGGATCAGCTGAAGACTTTTTAAAGATGTTTTAGGACAACCTGATAATCTAATCTAGAGCTAACAAAAGCGTGGATCAGTTTCTCAACATCACTCAGAGACAAGATGCTCCTAATCTTGGCAATATTACGCAAATGATAGAAGGCAGTCTTAGAAACAAATTTAATGTGTGAATTGAAAGACAGATCTTGATCAAAAATAACTCCAAGGTTCCTCACAGAGCTATTAAGAGAAAGAGTAACCACATCCAAACTAAAAGTTTGATTTGGAAAGGTATTTCTAAGGTGTTTTTTGGACCAACAAGAATGACTTCAGTCTTATCTGAATTTAATAGCAGGAAATTGCAAGTCATCCAAGCTTTGATTTCCTTAAGACAGGCCTCTAACTTGGCTAATTGATTACTATCATCTGGCTTCATTGACAGATATAATTGTGTGTCCTCTGCATAACAATGAAAATGTATACAGTGATTTCTAATAATGTTGCCTAACGAAAGCATATATAAACTGAAAAGAGTAGGGCCTAGCACAGATCCCTGTGGAACTCCATGACTGAGCTTTGAGTTGAAAGAAAACTCATTACTGACATGAACAAACTGGAACCTGTCAGATAAATAATATCTAAACCACTGCAATGAAGTTCCATTAAGTCCAACATAGTGTTCTAATCTATCAAGTAGAATATTATGATCGATAGTATCAAAAGCTGCACTAAGGTCTAAAAGGACAAGAACAGAAACAAGTCCATTATCAGATGGGTTAAGGAGGTAATTAGTGACCTTCACTAAGGCTGTTTCAGTACTATGATGGATTCTAAACCCAGATTGAAACTCTTCAAATAAACCATTTCCCTGCAAGTGGTCAAATAATTGCGTAGCAACAACTCTTTGTAAGAATTTTGAAATGAAAGGCAGATTAGAGATAGGTCTATAATTAGCTACAACTCCTGAATCCAGCATTGGCTTTTTGAGTAAGGGTTTAATTACAGCAGTTTTAAAAACCTGCGGTACATGGCCTCATGTTAATGAAGAATTGATTATTTGAAGAATAGAGCTACCAATAAATGGGAAAACTTCTTTTTAAATAACCCGGTAGGAATAGGGTCTAAAAGACAAATTGAGGGCTTGGATGAGGAAATTATTTTATCTAACTCTAAAAGGTCAATTGGAGTAAACTCATCCAAACAGATATCAATTGAAGGAGTTGTAGCAGTTACTGTATTTAAGTTAATGGTGGGAAGAATCTGACTGATTTTATCTCTGATAAATGAAATTTTATTATTGAAAAAGTTCATAAAGTCCTGACTAGTAAGCTGTAAGGGAATGCTAGGATTGACAGAGTCCTGACTTTTTGTCAGCCTGGCTACAGTGCTGAAAAGAAACCTGGGATTTTTCTTGTTCTCTTCTATTAATGCAGAATAATAACTTATTCTAGCTTTTGTAAGAGACTTTTTATAAATTAAAAGATGATTTCTCCAAGCTAAATAGATTTCATCTAATTTAGTGGAGCACCATTTTGTTTCTAATTGACGAGTCTTCTGTTTTAAGATAAGCCTTTATTAGTCCCACAACGGGGAAATTCCAGGATTGCAACAGCACAGGGATAGCAACACTCAGAGCAACAATCAGAAGGCAAGAAAAAAAAAACAAGCAAGCAAGAGCAGCCAATAAACACATGCACGTATTACTATAAAATACATATATATACACACACACACAGACACACAGTGCAGAGCATTGTAGCTGGATGGAATAAATATATGAATATATGAACACACAGTGCAGAGCATTGTAGCTAGATGGAATAAATATGTAAATATATAAACACCCACAGTACGGAGCATTGCAGCTAGGTGGAATAAATATGCAAGTATATAAACACACACAGTGCGGAGCAATGTAGCTAGATGGAATAATATGTAGATATATAAATATATAAACACCCACAGTACGGAGCATTGTAGCTAGATGGAATAAATATGCAAATATATAAACACACACAGTGCAGAGCATTGTTGCTAGATGGAATGAAACAGCATAACCGTCTACTTAGTTATCCTACATGGTATGATTATGTGCCCATACATATTCTCACCCTCCATATCGACCGGTATGTTCCTAGTTGTATGCCGGAGAGGACCATTGTGTAAGTCTATTGCATCTTTTGCATTCAAAAAACTATTAGTTTGTTACGTCTTTTTGCTATCTCTGCGAGCAGCCCTGCTTAGGTTGTACAGTCTGACAGCCGTTGGTAGGAAGGACCTACGAAACCTCTCGGTTGTGCACCTGGGATGATGTAGTCTGCTGCTAAATGAGCTCCTCAGTGCATTCAGTATGTCCTGCATAGGGTGGAACTCGGACTCCAGCAGAGATGACAGTTTAGCCACCGTCCTTCTCTCTCCTATCTCCTCCATCGGATCAAGGCGCTGCCCCAGGACAGAGCTAGCTTTCTTAATCAGTTTGTTCAGTCTCTTCCTATCGGCTGCAGTAATGCCACTGCCCCAGCAGACCACTCCAAAAGTGATGGCTGATGCCACCACCGTGTCATAGAATGACTTCAGCAGCGCCCCTTGTACACCAAAAGACCTGAGTCTCCTCAGCAGGAACAGCCTGCGCTGTCCCTTCTTGTAGAGTGCATCAGTATTGTGTGACCAGTCTAGTTTATTGTTCAGATGAATACCCAGGTACTTATAGGATGTCACCATCTCGATGTCTGTTCCCTGTATATTTACTGGTACTGTGAGGGGCTGCCCATGCCTGCGGCAGTCCACCACCAGCTCCTTAGTTTTCCTCGCGTTGATCTGGAGGCAGTTCCGATGGCACCAGTCCACGAAGTCCTGGATAAGCCCTCTGTACTCAGCTTCATCTCCATTGGAGATGAGGCCAACGATCGCAGAGTCATCAGAGAACTTCTGTAGATGGCAGTGTGTTGTGTTGTGTGAGAAGTCCGCAGTATAAAGAGTGAACAGGAAGGGAGCCAGCACCGTTCCCTGGGGGGCCCCCGTGCTACTGATGATCGTGTCGGACACACAGTCCCGGGTTCTCACAAACTGAGGCCGGTTCGTGAGGTAGTCCAGGATCCATGATGACAGGTGCTGGTCCACCCCTGCGCGCAGCAGCTTGTCCTTCAGGATCATCGGTTGGATGGTGTTGAAAGCACTGGAGAAGTCAAAGAACATGATCCTCACCATATTCCCGGGCTTCTCCAGGTGGGACAGAGAACGGTGAAGGAGGAAGATCACCGCATCCTCCACCCCAATGCCATGCTGGTAGGCGAACTGGAGTGGATCCATCGCTGGTTCCACCAGGGGGCGGAGGTGAGCAAGGAGCAGTCTCTCCACGTAGTAATATTTTTCTTTCGGAGCCAAATAGTCAGAAATAGTAAAATCAAAGGTTAACAGACAATGGTCTGACAGTACAGGGTTATGAGGAGACACTACCAGATTTTCTATTTCTATGCCATATGTCAGAACAAGGTCCAACGTGTGGTGGAGATACTGTAATGGGTAGAATTTCCTACTTTCTGAGAAAACCCCATTGAGTCTAATATTGAATTAAAAGCCATACTAAGGCAATCACTATCTACATCTACATGTATATTAAAGTCCCCTACTATAATTATTCTATCTGGTTTCAGCAGTAAATCAGCTAAGAATTTGGCAAATTCGGATAAAAACTCTGCCAATGCCCAATACTGAGGACCAGGCCCTCAAAGGAATTATAATATGTTTCTTGCTTTACATTAACTAGTAATTTGGAATGGTAAATTGTTGCTACTCCTCCTCCACGACCAGAACGTCTAGGATTTTGACAGTTTAAATAACCAGAGGGAGTTGAGTCATTTAAACCAACATAATTCTCTTGCCCTAACCAAGTCTCTGTAAGGGATATTAAATTAATCTGATGATCAATTAACAGATCATGGACTAGCAGAGACTTGGGAGTTAGAGACCTAACATTTAACAAACCACATTTAATTTTTAAATTATGAGAGGGAAGAGAGGCCAAATCATTAAATTCAGAGGCTTCATGTTCAATTTGAGTTTTTCCAACTTTTTGTTTAATCACTTTGGGATGCTTATATATTATATTTCTATTTACTTTGGAGGGAGCAGACAATGATTTTCTGGTGGGGAAGACAGGGGCTAAGTTGAGGGATGGCAGATGAAGAGGAGCTGCAGAGAGGCGTGTAAGACTGCAACTCTGTTTCCTGGTCCCAACTATGAGTTGTCAAGGTTTTGGAAATTTGGATAAAAATGATGCCAGATTGTTAGATAAATGAGATACACCATCCAAAGTGGGATGGACACCGTCTCGTCTAATAAGACCAGGTTTTCCCCAAAATGAGTTCCAATTGTCTATGTAGCCCACATCGTTTGCAGGACACCACACAGACAGCCAGTGGTTGAAGGATGACAAGCAGCTAAACATGTCATCGCTGGTCAGACTGGGGAGGGGCCCAGAGAATACTACAGAGGCAGACATTGTTTTTGCAAAGTCACACACTGATTCCACATTAAGTTTTGTGGCTTCCGACTGCTGGAGTCGGATGTCATTAATGCCGGCGTGGATAACAATTGTGGAGTATTTACAGTTACTTTTAGCCAGCATTTTCAAATCTGATTCGATGTCGCCTGCTCTTGCCCCAGGAATGCATTTGACTGTGGTCGCTGGAGTCTCTAGGTTCACAATTCTGACAACAGAGTCACTAATGATCAGAGTTTTTTCCTCAGCGGGTGTATCGCTGAGTGGGGAAAAGCGATTAGAAACATGAACAGGTTGGTGGTGAACCAGGGGCTTACAGCTACGCTTCCTTCTCACCATCACCCACCCGTTCTCTCCTGGCTGCTCAGGAGAGGTCGGAACTGGGGAACCGCTAGCAGGCCGCCCTATGCTAGGGTGCTCTGCTGCAGCTAAGGGCTGTCCGTCATTATTAACTGGCGCAGACGGTGTTTCAATGCAGCAGAGCCGGGATTCCAAATCAAACATCCTTGCCTCGAGCGCCTCAAAAAGACAACATTTGTTACATTTACCATTATCACCAAAAGAGGCAGAGATGTAGCTAAACATCTGACATAGAGAGCACACCAGAGGAGAAGGGGAAGGAGAGCTAGTAGCCATAGCTAGTGGCTAACCCGAGGCTAACACAAACACCGATGAAAGGTGAACAGAAGGCTAAAGAGGGGTGATTAGATCAGTGTCTTTCAACCTTTTTTAAGCCACGGCACATTTTTTACATTGACAAAATCCTGGGGCACACCACCAACTAAAATGACACAAAATGACACTCTATAGCCTAACACAGTAAAAATAATAAAATATAGTTAGTAATACAGTTTCTAAATGTATTTATACTCACTCAGTGTGAACCCTGGGCCTGTTTAGATGAACACAAAGCTGATATCCAGGAATGGAAGAAAGACACACACGGAGCTCTTCCTCAACAGCTCTCAGTCCCTCTCTGTTTTTAGTTTTTATCACAGTCAAGCTTGAAAAGCTCAGCTCACACAGATATGTCGTGGAAAATGGGAGCGATGTTGAAATAGCTTTGTTGGCCAGAATGGGGAACTCCTTGGCAGCAGTGAACCAAAAATTGTTCCAAAGGAAGATCAGCAAAGTTTAGCTTTAAACCATGATCTTGTTTCAGTTCAATGAGTTCCTCTTGCTCCTGTAAAGTCATGTCGTTTCCAACAACTGATGCTGAGCTGTATGGGTTCCTAACCCAGTCAAGGCATTGTGTGAAGTCTGAAGAGAAATAAAATAACAACTTCTCCTCAAGAGTTTTCAAATGTGTGCCAATCACCTGGCACAGTGCAGCAGTGTTAACATCATGCCGTTTCTCGGTGAGTGGGAACATCTCAAGGTTGCCACGCTGCACATGTTGTTGCCAGAGCTGCACCTTTAAATTCATTCACTTAGCCTTTCCCCTTGTCAAAAACTTCTCCATCACTGTCACTGTGACCTGTCACGTGCAGCTCTAATTCTATTGTCTTTTTACAGGCAATTAGCCGTCTGCTGCCATCCAGTGACATAAAAGAGTATTACTCTGACACTGGCCCCAGTTACATGGGCAAAATTTCTTCAATCTGATTACAATTCAGGTCAGAATTTTACTGTTTACATAGATCCTGAAAAAGCTGATCTGATTAGGACGTGCGTTTTCATGTGTCACAGGTTTGAACGGAATAAATCATTTTGACATGCGCAGGTCGACATTTCGACATTCAAAAAATAGTGGAAGAAGAAGCAACTTCCGGTGCTAGCGAGCCCTGCTTCGTGTCGAAATTGACCTGTATTGTGTTATTCAGACTGTACTTTTGCTTCTGCTAGTCTCCGTAATGAAGCTACAAGTACATACTTCTGCATATGACGAAAAGAGGGAGAGAGCAGGACGATACAGACCAGTTTTGTTTTACTCCCGCTATGTTTTCTGCTAGCTGCTGCTAAGGCGGAAATAGGTCATGTCGACGTGCAGCTGGTGTACAGACATGCACAGTAAACATATTTTCTGCCCTGTGTTTGGAATAAGTGTTTTCATGCGCACCATTCGGATTAACAATAGGCATAACCCACCCCCTCAATCGGAATGAAATTTGATCCGAATGAGTGTGATCGGGTTAGAATATTCAGATTGCCATGTTTACATGAAGCATTTTTATTCTGATCAGGCTTTTAATCCGGTTACTTATGTCCATGTAAACATAGCCACTCACTCGAGTAATTAAGTTAAATTGGATAATTTCCCACGGCACACCTAACGATCTCTCACGGCACACTAGTGTGCCACGGCACATAGGTTGAAAATCACTGGATTAGATGACACTGAGTGGGCACACAGGTGCAAGAGGTTTGTTAAACAGAAGTGAGAGGTGACGGTAGATGGAAAAAAGGGATTAAAATAAATTAAAGGCAGTAATCCTCAGGAGATTGAGGAGAGCTAACCACAGACCAACGACACCACAGCCAGCAACACAGGAAGTGACGATATGTTACCACAGGAACTCCAAATGTGTTAATGTGACCTATAACCTGTACAACCCAATTGAAAAACAAACTGGAATCTTTTAAGGGGAGAAATGAAAACTTAAAAAAACTTACAGTAACCTGGTTGCGTAAATATGCTTACCCTCTTATAACTGGGGATGTGGCTGTGTTCAGAATTAACCAATCACATTCAAACTCCTCTTAAATGGGAGTCAGCACACACCTGCCACCATTTAAAGTGGTTCTGATTAATCCCAAATAAAGTTCAGCTGTTCTAGTAGGCTTTTCCTGACATTTCTGTCGTCACATCTTGCAGCACAAGCCATGGTCCACAAAGAGCTTCCAAAGCATCAGAGGGATCTCGTTGTTCAAAGGTATCAGTCAGGAGAAGGGTGCAAAAGAATTTCCAAGGCATTAAATACACCATGGAACACAGTAAAGATCATCAAGTGAAGAAAATATGGCACAACAGTGACATTACCAAGAACTAGACATCCCTCCAAAACTGATGAAAAGACGAGAAGAAAACTTGTCAGGGAGACTGCCAAGAGGCCAACGGCAATATTGAAGGAGCTGCAGGAATTTCTGGGAAGTACTGGCTGTTTAGTACATGTGACAACAATCTCCCATCTGGTGCGGCAAGACGGAAGGCTTATCTTGCAAAGAAAAACATCCAAGCACGGTTACATTTTGCAAAAACACATTTGAAATCTCCCAAATGCATGTGGGAAAATGTGTTATGGTCTGATGAAACCAAGATTGAACTTTTTGGCCATAATTCCACAAAGTATATTTGGTACAAACACAACACTGCTCATCACCAAAAGAACACCATACCTACAGTGAAGCATGGTGGTGGCAGCATCATGCTTTGGGGCTGTTTTTCTTCAGCTGGAACTGGGGCCTTAGTCAAGGTGGCGGGAATTATGAACAGTTCCACATATCAGTCAGTGTTGGCACAAAACCTTCAAGTTTCTGCTAGAAAGCTGAAGATGAAGAGGAACGTCATCTTTCGGCACAACAATAACCCAAAGCACGCAGCTAAATCAGCAAAAGAATGATTCACCAGAAGAAGATGGTTTTGGAATGGCCTAGCCAGAGTCCAGACCAGAATCCGATCGAACATCTGTGGGGTGATCTGAAGAGGGCTGTGCACAGGAGATGCCCTCACAATCTGACAGATTTGGAGCATTTTTGCAAAGAAGAGTGGGCAAATATTGCCACATCAAGATGTGCCATGCTGATAGACTCCTACCCAAAAAGACTGAGTGCTGTAATAAAAGCCAATGGTGCTGCAACAAAGTATTAGTTTAAGGGTGTGCATATTTATGCAACCAGGTTATTGTAAGTTTTTTATTTTTCCCCTTAAAAGATTTCAGTTTGTTTTTCAATTGGGTTGTACAGGTTATAGGTAACATCAATGGTGGAAAAAGTTTTGAAATGATTTATCTTGGTCTCATTTTTTCATCACAAAATCCTGGCATTTGAACAGGGGTGTGTAGACTTTTTATATCCACTGTATGTCCACAAAAACAAAGTAACTTCACCTCTTCCTCCTCTCAAAGTGATAAAGATTCAGGCTCTTTGCAACAGGTCACATCGACTGACTGCTACGTCTCAGCTACGGTAGAGTCAGTTTTTATATTATTTGTGCTAACAATATCTATCCATATTAATAAAACGAGTAATGCATCTGATCAAATTTCAGTAACTGTGACGCGTTAATGAAATTTTAAACAGTAATGTTGTTACACAACATGTTACTGCAAAAGTAATGTTACTCCCAACACTGTTGATGACTGATGTGGAAATGTATGCAAGTATGCATGTTGGTGATGATCCAAGAGCACATACCTCTGCCAAGGCTCCATCTTCTCACAATGTGTGAGCAAGAATACTCAAAAACTACTGGACAGTTTGATGACATTTTCACCAGAGGTGGCCCTCGGTCTGCAGATCACCCCATTATATTTTAGAGGTAATCCTTGAACATACACCTCCACCAAGGTCCTGTCTTGTAGTGTATGGAGTCAGGCAGGTATGGACAGAGGGGTGGACAAAGGGAGGGAAGGAGCCTTGGTGGAGGTATGTGATGGTATGTGAGTGCCTTTCTAGTTTTGTCATAATTTCTTCTTTGCTTTCTTTCCTTTTTCCTCCACTTGCTTGTTCTTGCTTTCCTCCCACAGTACCATAAGACCATTGAGGCAGTGTATTTGGGAGAGAACTCTGTGGAGACATTGCTGGACCTCCTGCAGCGATACCGTGAAAAGGCGGGAGACAAAGTGCCAGACAAGGGTGGGAACATCTTCACCAAGGCCTGCTTCCTCCTTGCTCTCTTGCTACAGGACAAACACCGCGCCCAGGTCAGCATCTACAATAACTCAGAAGTTGCACACATACTCCTGGGTGTTGGTGGATCCATGAAAATGTCAGGGGTCTTAAGGTGCGTTCACATCAAATGCGAATGGGCGAATTTTTTGGGTGGTGCGATTACATTATAAGTCAATGTAAATGAGTGGATAAACATGAATTCAGCATCTGAATGAGATGCAGACAGGCGAAGTTTCCATTATAACTTCTGCAGCAGTGTTCAGCCTACTGTGGAAATCCCCAAAATAACGTCATGCTTTAAGTTTACATTGTCCGACGGAGGGCTCATCTGAAAATGTTGTCCCTGTCTCCAAAACCTTATTAGATGATGAGTGTTTCTGTTGCTAGCTTGCTAGCATGTCTGGGGCAGAAATCCGTGGGTAAATAACTCTGAAATCCTGATTCAGCTGAAGAGCTCCCGGTCCTCCTGTCTCCAGGTGAGTGAGTCTCATTTTCAAACTAGTTTACTCTGCAATGGTGATACTTTTACTCCAGTGACGGCAAAATCTCAAGCTAGCAGCTAGCTAGGTAACTTGCCTCGGACGTAAATGCACGAATGCGCAATTTCACATGTACTTGCCTCTTTGCAGTCACTTTGTATGGATTTTGGCCACCTGTTTGCATTTGGTGTGAACGCACCTTGACAATACCACATACACGATAAAAGATGGCTTGAATTTATTGCATGGGGGGGACACAGAGAGACAGCCATTCACTCTCACATTCATACCTAAGAACAGTTTATCCATGGTTGATGCCAGTTTAAGCTGATGTTCATGTCTTTGGATTGTGGGAGGAAACCGGAGTACCTGGTGAAAACCCAAACAAATAGGGAGAACATGCAAACTCCACACAGAAAGGTTGCTGCTGGCTACGGGTGGGTTCAAACCCAGGGCCTTCTTTCTGTGAAGCAATGGTGCTAACCACTACTCTACCAAGTTGCCTATTTTTATAATTTCATAAGTTTTAGTTGCTATTTTGCATTTTAGCATAACGGAAATCAAAATAAGGAGAAAGTTCTCATTTCGTTATATAGTCGTTATATAGGCTTAAAGGTAACTTGGTTACACCTGCAGATACTCTACTCATATGAAGAAACATCTCATTGGATTTCTGTTTTGTTTTCTTCAGGAGGTCATGAGGCTACCTAAGGTCTTGGACAGAATACAGAGTATTTACCGGCTCACTGCTCGCAAAAACAAGATGGACGCAGAAAGAAGTATAATAAAGCAGAAGATGAACGCATCGGTCAATGGGAGCTTCCGCATTCCACCAACGCCTCGTAAATCCCGTGCTGCACCAAAGTTAGTTTGCTTATGCTTCTGTGTCCATGTGTTATATCTACATGTATTTCCCATGGTGATTCAAATACTACTTTTGTTTGTTTTTTAGGTTTGCACCAGATTGGGTCCTCAGAAAAGACAAACTCAAAGACATTGTGGATCCTCTCAGGGCCATAAAAATGGTGGCAGATGCAATGTCTATTGTTTTGTGATGTGTTTGGGTATTTTTTTATGTCTTTTTTTTTACTCTAGTAAACATGTGCAACTGTTTTTACTGTGTATAATAAAAAATCAGTTTTTCTTTAAATGTGTGTTTTCCTTTGCTAGACTCAAAATAAGGCAGCGCAGTCATGTCAGCCTGCAGAGGTGCTCCAAATAATGTGAAAGCTTTGATTTTTTTTTTTTTTTTTTAATCACAGCAAGATTTAGAAGTAGTAAAAGGGAGGCTAATAAACTTTTTTTTAATGACTGATATTGAGGGGAAAACAATTTTATTTTGTGAGCTGTGGACTCCTAATTAACATAACTAAACAACCCTCCTCTTTCCACTGCAAACAGACACCAGTTTGTCCCTCAACAAACAAGCTTGCCTTCTCTTTCCCCCTCTGGTATATTTGTCTTCATGGTCATATCAAATGCATAAGAACACCTTTCTGCTAAGGTGACTGAGTGCCAAAGTGTGCTTTGAGTGAGTGGGAAGATGTAATTCCAGATTGCAATCCTGGAATTTCCCCGTTGTGGGACTAATAAAGGCTTATCTTATCTTATCTTATCTTAAGATAATGATGTATTTAAGAAATTAATGAAACACAGAAAATGAAAATTGGCAGTAGGGTAGGAATGGTTGGATATTCTTTATAAAGGTTTTATAAGATGTTTCAGTCATTGCTAATATTCGTGCTGCCGTGACGGTGAAGCTGTTTAAAAACCCATGCCTACTATAGCATCATTTGACCCATTAGAACATAGATAAATACTTTATTTCAAACAAAAAAGCAAAAAAACAAAACAAATGACAAGTGCAATAAAGGTGACAGTATACAGTACTCGAAAGGAAGAAGGAAGAAGTTAATACTTATTTACTCCTCTTTTCCCTAATACAACCCATGTGAAATGTATACATATTACCTCAGTTAAGAAAAACCCCAAGTAGAGAATTTACTGTATTTTATACATATCAACATTGATACCATCCATCCCTACATACAGTCCATACATCTAAACTCAGCCCCAAACAACACAGATATTTTTGATTTTGTATACTTTATTGATCCCCAGAGGGGAAATTGAGGGCATCCACCTGGATGGATGAAGCAGCCACAGTACGGCGCTATCCCTTAACCATTCACACACACACATTCACACCTAGGGCCACTTTAGAGTCTCCAATTAACCTAACTTGCATGTTTTTGGCCTGTGGGAGGAAACCGGAGAAATCCCGGAGTAAACCCACGCAGATACGGGGAGAACATGCAAACTCCACACAGATCACTGTTTGTCAGGGGCTGGGATCGAACCAGGGATCCCATGGCCAAGGGTGAGTTGCTGTGCTGGCACAGTGCTAACCACTGCACCAGATATGCACAGTACCGTTGCACCTACCATACCGTAGTGTCCCAGAGTGAGTTTTGTGCATCTTACATATTAATACTACACGTCTAACATATATCCTTTTAGCAAATAATGTTTATACCTCTTTTTGAATTGATTTCTGTTTGTACATAGTTTCAGTCCCAACTCCAGACTGTTTGCCAAATCCACCCCACGGACAGATATGCACAGACTTTTCTCAGTTGTTCGTACCTTAGGTTTTGTAAAGTTTAGTAAAGTCTCCTCTCAAATTATAATCATTGTCTCTTTTTTTGAATATTTTTTGTAAATTAGTTGGGAGTTGATTATTAATTGCCCTGTACATTACTTGTGCCGTCTTAAATTTAACTAAATCCATGAACTTAATGACATGTGACGTTAAAAACGACGAGTTGGTATGGTCTCTATATCCTACATTATTTTTTATCCTTTTAGCTTTTTTTGTAATGTGCTGTAGGTTGGTCTTGTAGGTGTTTCCCCAGACCTCTACACAGTAATTAAGATATGATAGAAACAGAGAATTGTACAGTAAGAATAATGATTTATTGCCCAAGATGTGTCTTGTCTTTCCCAGTATCCCTATACACTTTGCCGACTTGCCCCGGATGTGACTGATGTGAGGTTTCCAGCAGATTTTATTGTCTAGCGTCACCCCCAGAAACTTATTTTCCTATACTGTTTCAATTCTGGTATCATCTATCATTACCATTATTTCATGATTTATTTTATAATTTCCAAACAACATAATCCTTTTTTTTTTTTTTTTTTTTTTATATTTAGAGATAATTTATTTTTGTTGAACCACTGCGTTAACCTTTTCATTTCTGTTGTGACCACCTCTAAAACCTGCTGCAAATTCTCACCAGTGCAAAGGATATTTGTGTCATCCGCAAACAAAATAAATTTTAGAATTTATGATACTTGGCATATGTCATTTATATACAAGATAAAGAGTTTGGGTCCCAAAATAGCACTGAAGGCATTCCTGCTGCTGCTGATACCCTGGTGATGGTGATATTTACACACTTTTTTTAGGGCTGTGGAGTGTGTAAATGAAGAGGCAGCTTCATGTCAGACGATTTATTACACACTCACATCTCACAAGCACAGAACAGACTGACTCATTACAGCAAGCACTCCTCTCTCTATATAGCCGCTTTTCCACTAGCCCAGCTCGCCTCGCCTCGTTTCGTTTCGTTACTACTCAGTTCGGCCGCGGTTGTGTCTCCATAGCAGCAGGGTAAAGCGGGGTTAAGCTGGGGTGGGCGGGATTTTTTTTACAGCAAGGCGGCGCCACACTCCCGTGACGCAAAACACGCGACCCAAGCCAAACATAACATGGCGGCTGTACAAGGCGGCTCCTCGGTCTGTGGCTTTTTTCACCGTAAATGCCAAAAAGGACCGCCAGACAAGGGTACAGGCAGTGAGACGAAACACTCTGGAATAGTTCTGCAGCTTCTGGGAGAGCCGAAGACATGAGGATACAAACTAGGTCATATATGACGGTAAGCTAATGGTTGCTAATGCTAGTTTGCTATAAGTACGTCGTACTACACTGTAATCTCTGCAAGTTATCGCTGTTAGGTACTAAAATATGTACGCTGTGTGTGTTTCAGATGGCTCTGTTGTGGGAAAATTACCGCTTCAAACGGTCGGTCTGGACGTTCAGCACAGCCTGTCACTGATGTCAACACAGCTTCACAAACGATCGGTGGTTGTAGAGCTTAAGAATGTCTGTAGAAACGTTTATTTCCTGTGCAAAAAATTGCTCTGATCTAAGTAAAGGAACCCTATTTCACTGTTTATGGGAATGTAGAAAAATTAGAATGTTTTGGGAAGAGGTGAGGGTAACAATTGAAAAAATAATTTCAAAACAAATCACATTGAACCCTAAACTGTTTTTGTTGGGTCTGTATCCAGAAAAACATAACTTTAATAAGAGTGAAAGAACATTCATAGACCTCAGTTTGCTTAATGCCAAAAAATGTATTGCATTACTGTGGAAAAACTCATAGACCAGATGTGACTCAGTGGTTAAGACAGATGTTAACAAACCTTCCACTAGAAAGAATAACATATATACTGAAATCAAAGGAAAATGTGTTTGAGAATATATGGAGACCTTTCATTGATTATGTAAAGAAATTAAACATAACTTCTGAAGAAGAAGGTGAATGATATGTGTGGACCTTGCAAATTCTAAACTGGTGAATGTATATTATGTATTCTTATGTAATAGATTACCTAGACTAAACAGAGGAGCATTGTTGTTGGCTTGTTTTTGTTAATGGCTGTTGTTGTTTTTATTACCCTTTTTTTTTATTTTGTTATTGTTTTTTAGTTTTTAAATTACTTTTGTGTTGGTGTCTGACTGTGTGTGCTATGTTTGTAAAAAAAAAAAAAAAGGTTCAATAAAAATATTAAGGGGAAAAAAAATTGCTCTGATCTGTGTGAAAATCATGGAGAGACTGTTGAGACATCATGGACGTACCTGCTTCTGCAGCACTGAGTCTGAGGTGGTGTCAGCAAAAAATGATCAGCTGACACAACTTGATCGCCATGTTAATAACTATATTAGCCACAAAATATATATTCAAAAAGTAAACAGTACTGAGTTGGGTATAATAAGATATATTTGACAGTTATGATGCATTTTAGGCCAAAACAAACTTGATCTAGGATTAAAAGCAATTAAAACAATGCAGTCACAAGGTTACATGGAAAATGCTTGATTTACTAGATACATGTACTGTAGAAATATATATTCTCTGCATCAACAATGTACTAGATATGCATTCATGTAGTATTGCACTGGGAATTGCACTGACAATAAACCTCTGAAGTTTTTGCAGATGTCTCTTTTTTTATATGTGAAGGTTACCACCATGTGGCATAAATTAAATACTGAAAGATTGGAAAAGCTGTCTAAGAATAATCCAGCAGTTTGAGAAATCACTTTTGGTTTGGTGTAAGTCTGTCAACAGGATTATGAACCATAAAGCAGTTTGTGTTAAAATGCTAAATCCCATTAAACTCTAACCCACAGGTGTCCAATCACGTGTCATGGAGGGCCAAGACCCTGCAGGTTCTCTTCTACCCAGTCTCTTCAGCATGTGTTTTCACTGATCTGCAGTCAGTGGAAGAAGTTCAGTGGAATCTGCTGTTGAAGACACTGGTTGGAGGTAAAGCCTGCAGGGTCTTGGCCCTCCATGGCACATGATTGGACACCCCTGCCCAAACCCATTATGATGAAGAGTAGATGCTAAAATGACCCAGAATTCCTCCATATACTGGTACTGTCACTAAAGTATGCAGGGTCTTCTGCGGTGGCACATCCAACAATACAGTCTTCAGTTAATAAAATAATTGTTTTGGTTACTTTTCTTAAAAATGAGCCATTATTTTCAAGGTCACCCATTAATTGTTTGTACTATTGACTCTTTTCCCACCAGTGTATTAACAGACAAAAATAGAAATCATGATGCAAACACATAAGTCACTAAATTGTTTATTACAATCAGCAGCAAATTCCAGATTATTCAGAATGTGCAAAACTCAAACTGTAAGACTGGGTCACTCAGCAGCTGGGATGTGCAGCTTACACTGGTCTCAGATCAGCAGATCTTCAGCCTGCATCTCTGTAAATAGTGACGCAAGGTCCAGTTTGGGGTGGATCGATCGTTTACCTCTTGCCTAGACAAAAGACAGAAATGGGTGGTGGTTAACTAAAGGAAGTTTAAAACATATTTGGGAAATACACTTGTTGCTAAAAGCCAGTGGTGGAATGTGAATGAATGAATCTTTATTTTGGATAGATTAAAAGAAAATAGAATAATATAACAAAGGGGAAAAAAAATCTAACAAGGTCGAATTAAACAATAACTCCTCTGATTATACAGTTCAACATAGGTTATCTGAAATGGGTGATGGCTGAAGCTGCAGCTTATATTGCCCACCATATTCCATCCAAGAATTCAAAAGAAAACAAAACAGGAGTGATTCCAATTCCAATGTGACAATAAAGTACTTCGTTGTTGTATTTAACCACAATTTTCATGTAGCTGCACTGATGTAAAGTCGATTTCACAAGGGCTGCGTTACATTTAAAATCATCTGTTTTAACTGTGGCCTCAGCAATCAGAATGAATTAACACATTCACTTGAATGGAATATAGTACTTTAACTGAAGGTGTGCATCACCAAGTATGGAGTCGCTCAGTCAAAATATGGAGTTTTTATCAATAAAAGTTTGTCTTGAATGTAAAAGTGTCTCTTCTTGCCCTGGCTTCAAGTGTGGGCGGTGTTTTGTACTTTTATTGCTAAAATATAAAAGGATGCACAACAATGGGTCTCAAATATTTGTAATGTGTCCTGTTACTGCATGAGTTTATTGATGATAGACTATAAACTATGAATGAATGAATGAATGAATTTATTTCGGGTAATACAGTACAGGTTAAAAGAAACTGTATAATATAACAACAAGGTCAAATTAGACAAAGACTCCTTCTACTAAACAATTCCACGTGAGTTATCTGAAATGGGTGATGGCTGAAGCCGCAGCTTATATTGCCCACCCATATTCCATCCAAGAATTCAAAGAAAAAAGAGTAAACAAGACAAGAGTGATTACAATTTAGAACAAAGCTAAGACAAAGTGTGACTGAGAGAAAAAAAAAAGAAAACTAAGCTAAGCTAAGTTAAGCGGTTACTATTCAAGACAAATCTAAGACAGAATGTCACAGAGAGAAAAAAAAAACAAAACTAAGCTACAACACAGGCTGGATATGTCAATCCTTATGTGAGTTTACATGTCGTCTTGTAAATATGTTTGGAGTATTTCTTCCTTTAGTTTTTGTTTAAATTGTCCAAGCGTTGTACATGATTTTAATTCAGGTCCATAATCGTTCCATAATCTAACTAACTAACTAACTAACCTGCACTTATATAGCGCTTTTCTAGTCACAAAGACCACTCAAAGCGCTTTCATTAATACTAACCCTCTATTCTAAGGGCCTATAGGAAACAGATATCTAGGGACAATTTAGAACAGCCAATTAACCTAACATGCATGTTTTTGGCATGTGGGAGGAAACCGGAGAAATCCCGGAGTAAACCCACGCAACACGGGGAGAACATGCAAACTCCACGCCCATCTGACTCCTTGCACTGAAATACAGTGTTGCTTGGTGGTTGTTCTCACTGTAGGCTTTTGAAATATACATGTTCCTCTGAAGTGATATCGTTTCTCCCTTGTTTGGAACAACTTTTGGATATTTGCGGGCAGTGATAAATTCTTCACTTTGAACATTATTATTGCGGATTTAAAGTCAACCAGATCTTTCAACTTGAGAGTTTTTTGTTTAAGAAAAAGTGGGTTTGTTGGTTCCCTGTAAGCTGCTTTGTTTATTATTCTAATAGCTCTCTTTTGAAGCATAAAGAGTGGATATATGTTTGTTTTGTATGTATTTCCCCATACTTCATTACAATATGTCATGTATGGGAGTATTAATGAATGATACAAGGTGTATAGTGTGGGTTGATTCAGCAAATATTTCACTCTGTGTAATATTGTAATTGATTTGGAAACTTTACCTTTGATATAATTAATATGTGACTTCCAACACAGTTTGTTATCAATTATTACTCCAAGGAATTTAGTTTCAGATACCCTTTCAATCTCTACACCATTTACACTGAGTTTGGGTACTGGATTGTTGTGATGGTTGTTAAAGACTATAAATTTTGTCTTACTTAAATTGAGCGTTAATTTGTTTGAATCAAACCACAGTTTAAGCTTTCCTAATTCCTTCCCGAGTGTATCCAGAAGTTGTTCCAAATTGTTTCCACTGCATAGCAGATTAGTGTCATCGGCAAACAATATTAAGTCCATTTTTTCTGAGACTTTACATATATCGTTTATATACATATTGAATAATAATGGTCCCAAAACTGAACCCTGTGGGACTCCACAGGTGACCTTCAGCAACTCTGAGTTTTTGTTGCTAACACATACATACTGATATCTATTCTTTAAGTAACTACTTAACCAGGACAGTGCTACCCCTCTAATACCAGAATTTTGTAGTTTCTTTAATAATAAATTATGATCTACTGTATCAAATGCTTTTTTAAGATCTAGGAATACTCCAACTGAATACTCTTTATTTTCAATGGCTGTTGATATTTTTTCTGTAAATTCCATTAGGGCATATGCAGTTGTCCTCTTGTGTCTGAACCCATATTGCTGCTCACATAATAAATCATTCTTCAGTATGAAGTTATCAATTCTCTCATAGAATATTTTTTCAAGTATCTTGGAAAATTGCGGTAATAGTGAAATTGGTCTATAGTTTGAGAGTTCCCCTCTGTCGCCCGTCTTGTATATCGGAATTACTTTAGCTATTTTCATTGCATTGGGAAATATACCTGATTGGAGAGACAGGTTGCAGATATACGTCAGTGGTTTTACTATGCATTCGATAACAGTTTTGACTAGTAGCATGTCGATACCATCACAGTCAGTAGATGTTTTACTTTTGAGCGATTTAACAATTTCAATGACCTCTCTTTCATCTGTGTTCTTTATGAAGATGGAGTCTTTTACAGCAGTGTTATTGCATATTGTATCACCTGTTGGCACCGTAGTGGGTATTTCTCGGGCCAGTTTAGGTCCAATGTTAACAAAAAAATTATTAAATTCATCTGCAGGTGAAGCAATATTCACACTCTGAGTCGTTTTATTATTTTTTGGAATATTAGTTGGGTAGCTTGTATTTCTGCTTTTATTTCCAAGGATACTGTTGAGTATTGTCCATGTATTTTTAATATTGTCTCTGTTTTTCTCCAGTTCTTTACTGTAATAGTCTCTTTTACTACATCTTATTATATATGTTAACTTATTTTTGTATGTTTTATACCGCTGCTCTGCTTCTTTTGTTCTTTTCTTTAGGAAAGCTTTATATAATAAATTTTTCTTTTTACACGCCTTTTGTAGTCCTTTGGTTAACCATGGCTTATTAGCAAATTTGTGTTTAAGCTTTTTTATTACTAATGGGCAGTTTTTTTCATAAAGAGTGGTTACAATGTTTATAAATGTGTCATAGGCTTCATTTATATCTGATACATAGACTTCTGTCCAGTCTTGCTTCAGCAAGTCCTCTTTAAGAGAACTGATTGCATTTGGTGATTTGTGTCTGAACGATTTTGAAGTTTTTTCTGCGTTGGGCCCCGTGTGGCCATGGATAAGTGCAAAGGTTGGCAAGTGGTCACTTATATCATTTATCAATAATCCACTTTCTATTTTCTTATCGAAAACATTGACAAACAGGTTGTCAATAAGTGTAGCAGAGTGAACTGTGATTCTACTGGGATGTGTTATTGTGGGATATAGACTCATGCTGTACATAGAGTTCATGAACTCTGTAACTACATTTTGTTGATGAGGATTCAGTAAGTCAATATTGAAATCTCCACAAATTGCTACCATTTTCTTACTCGTATTGTTATTGTACAGCTCGACTAATTTATCTCTGAATGTCTCAATGCAAGTTCCCGGCGTTCTATATATGCAGCTTATGATTAGATTTTTTGTTTTGTCTAGGTTAATCTCAACAGTAACACATTCCAAAATCCCTGGTAGTGCTAAGGACATTTCATTTACAAGCTTACACCTGTACAGGCCATCAATATACAGTGCAACACCATCACCCTTTTTTTGAGTTCTGTTAATATAAAACATCTGATATCCCTCTATTGCCATCAGGGGAGCCTGCTCTTCGTTAAGCCAAGTTTCAGAGACTGCAATAGCTGTGAATTTTCTGTCTAGCTGTTTTAAATAGTCCTGAATCTGTGGAAAGTTTTTGTTAAGACTTCTGCTATTGAAGTGTATTATTGACAGTTTACCATCTAATTGCATTTGACTTTTGAATTGTTTTTCAG
This sequence comes from Pholidichthys leucotaenia, assembly GCA_020510985.1. NCBI lineage: Eukaryota > Metazoa > Chordata > Actinopteri > Cichliformes > Pholidichthyidae > Pholidichthys > Pholidichthys leucotaenia. The sequence continues at coordinate 286,635,591 of CM035839.1, forward strand.
TGTAATATTCACAGTGGTTATGAATATTGTTGAAAAAGTGGTTATCAGGATCAATATCATTCTCCATTTCTTGTGGTTTATGTTCAGCATAATGGTATGTTTTCAGAGTTTGAGTTTCCTCATTCTGTGTCAAATGACTTCCTCCAACTGGGGATAATTGATGTCTACTTGAGTCGGTCATAAGTTTTTGTTTGTTTTGGTTATTTTTATTAAAGTACTTTGGCATGGTGTATCAAAATAACTATTCTTATCGTGTGTATGAATATGGATTATCATTGGCTCATAATTTTCTAATCAGTGTTCATCTGTATTTATCTAAGTCAGTAGCATCTCTGATCATTATACTCTTTGCTTGCTCAGGTGATCCATTTAGTTTAATCCAAATTCTACAATTTCTTGTCCAGGTTGCTTGTATCTTATCTTGTTTTTTTTAGCATCCGTGCCTGTCGTGCTAATTCAGCGTTTTTTTTTGTCAGGTGTTCATTTATGTAAACTTGAGTTTCCTTTTGCTTTTTGGCCTGCCTCAGTATGTTATTCTTTACCCTTCTGTTCACAAAGCGCATCACAATTGATTTCTTTGTTTTGTTATCTTTCTTCGGTAGAGCATAGCAGGCTGAGATTGCATTGGCTTCTACCTTAATGTCTTTATCATTAAGGAACTGAAGCACTTGATTTTCTAAGGACAATGACTCCCTCATGGGTGCATCTTCACCACTCAGACCTACTGTGGCATGGGCGTATGACTGATATCTGATGTCTAGTCCACTTATAACTAGGTCATCAATACGAGAACCTTGTTCAAGATCCTCGACGCGTTGCTCCAAAAGACGCCCGTGTTGCTCCAGGTCCATAATTTTTTTGTCTTTTTCTTGAATTATTAAATTTAGGGCTTGTACCTGTTCTATTAGGCCTATTATTTTGTCCTGTTGGCTAGTCAATTTGGCCAATTCTTCTGACATAAAGCTCAGAGCTTTTTTGATTTCTTCCATTTCCTCTTTCTTTGGTGGCATCTTACTGACCTGTAGATAGAAGTAAACAGAGAATCCGGCTAGGCCTCAACTAGCCCGGCCGCTGCTGAACTCGCCGCAACAGCTCCTGCACAGCTCCTCCGCCAAGTAGCGCTGCTCAGCTCCGCAGATCACCCCCGTCATTCGCCACCGCCTGCTGCTGTCTGCCTGGCCGGTTATGCCACACACCGCCGGCGCAGCCGAACTTCACCGATCACTGCCGCCGCTCGCCTCCGTCTGGCTGGGTGGCACCTCTGCTAGGCCCCGTCACCGACCGCCGTCAGTCTGGTAGTTCCTCAGCTGGACCTCGCAACTGGGTTCCGACTCAGGCCACTGTCCTGCTGGGTCCAGGTGGCCCCGTCTCTCACCAACGCCGCGCTCGAGCTCCCAACTGCCGCCTCGATTGGTTCCTCCGATAGGCCCTCACATTGCCCCATCTAACAACCATAGACTGCCTTCTGTACCAGTATAGCAGGATGCTAACAATGGGATATAAAGCGCACCAACTTAAGTTTATCAAGATAGCTTTGAAGCCCAACAGGAGAGTCGTTCAACGAGGCTGATCGTTAGGTTGGCGGGGCTTGCGTTAGCTAGCGTTGGTTAGGGCTAGTGTTAGCTTAGCATTAGCATTAGCATAATATAGACTGTAATTGTACTCATATGTGAATTAATACACGTGCGCCAATGGTTCCACCTTACTGCAGATCAGATCGCCCTCCGGGGAATAACGGTAGACGACACCAGATTTTACTTCATCTCGTGCAGGTGACCATTTGCCGGACCTCGTGAATACCTTCTCACTGCCGCTGTATCTCTGGGGTAGCAGCAGGGGCGAGGATCAGACTTTAAAAGTCGGAAACGGGGCCAGAGCTGCCAGAACCATCACCGGGTCAGCACTGGGTCCCAAGAGTACTCCACACATTTGTTGGTGGCCAACAAAAGTCCTTATTTTTGAAGGTTTTGCTTAGAATTCTCGGCTCGTAACAGTCATTGCAACTTCACCGGAAGCTGCACCGGAAGAAAAAAAAAAAAAACTACACATATAAACTAAACATATAAAACTAAACATATAAAACTACACATATAAACTACACATATAAACTACACATATAAACTAAATTATATTGATGACTGAACAACTGCCATTCCCCAAAAGATACAGTTGTGAACATAACTCACAAAGGATCACACAAGTGATCTGAAAAAAATAAATACAATAACAAGCGGTTTATTTTACAGTTGATGTGCCAGTCTTTTTCAATTATTCTGTAATTAATACTCACACAATCAAATAAATCTCAGTTCAGTCCCTTTTATATTAAGTGGAAATTGTGCTACTGTGGCACACATATGTGAGTTGCTTAGGCTGCATATGTATATTACTGTTGCCTCACGTCTCAGAATGAACAATAGGTCTGGGTCTCCTGGGGATGACAGGAGGGTGCGAAATGTGATCTTTAGAGATGGCCTTGAGAGATTTCCTGACCACCAGGGTTTTAGGTGGAGGGGAGAAGACCTGGAGGACGATGTATTGTGTCTTGGGATTTAAAGACAATGTGACTCTGTACTTTGATGTCCCGGGTATAAAAAGGACAGATGTGGGAGGATGTGTCTCTTTTTCTGTTTGGAGGATGTTGGAGACAAGTGAATAAATCTGATTTGAGAAATAAACTCAGCCTCATCTTTTCACGCTCTCCACACTGGTGACCTTAAGACGTATCATGGACGAAAGAAATTCCCCCGAGCCGGACTCGCCAGGAACCAGCCAGGCGAACGCAGTCTCAGTCAAACTACCAGATTTCTGGCAGGACAACCCGGACTCCTGGTTCCTCTTGGCCGAAGCTCAGTTCGCTCTCCGGGGAATAACGGCAGATGACACGAAATTGGGCAGCACGGTGGCGCAGTGGTTAGCACAGTGGCAGCACAGCAAGAAGGTCATGGGATCAATTCCACCCTTGACCATTGTGGGTTCGATCCCACCCCCAGATCATCGGTGACCCTTCTGTGTGGAGTTTGCATGTTCTCCCCATGTCTGCGTGGGTTTACTCCGGGCACTCCGGTTTCCTCCCATATGCCAAAAACATGCAAGTTAGGTTAACTGGCATCAAAACTGGGGATTCTAAATTGTCCTTAGGTATGGATGTGAGAGTGAATGGTTGTCTGTCTCTTTGTGTTGGCCCTGTGATGGACTGGCGATCTGTCCAGGGTGTACCCTGCCTCTCGCCCAAAGATGCTGGGATAGGCTCCAGCCCCCCCGCGACCCGAAAGGATTAAGCGGTAGAAGATGGATGGATGGATGGATGGACACGAAATTCTACCACGTTATCTCCAAGCTCGACAACCGCACAGCTCGACATGTGCAGAGCCTGGTGCAGCGCCCACCGGCCGAAGACAAATATGGCGGGTTGAAGGCTGCGCTCATCCAGCGTTTCACTCCCTCAGTCCAGGAAAGAGCGGAGAGACTCCTGGCCCTGAACGACTTGGGAGACAGCACACCCGTCGACCTGATGGAAGACATGCTGAGGCTGAGGGGCTCAGACGGCGACGACCTTCTCTTCACCCACATTTTCCTGAGAACCCTACCGTTGGCCACGAGAGCGACCCTGGCCGGTTCACCGTTGTTGGCCCAGCGGGACTTCCGCGCGCTGGCCCAGGAGGCACAGCGGATTCTCAACGCCAGCAGACAGCGCGCGGCCACCGCAGCAGCGACAGGACTCGACGCGAGGGCCGGAGATGGCAGGTGGCCAGAGGCGGCGGCAGCAGACCCACCGGCAACGGCGGCGGTGAAGGCCAAACATTGCGGAGGAGATGACCTCTGTTTCTACCATCGTCGCTTTGCAGAGAGGGCACGCAAGTGTATACCACCGTGTCAGTTCAAGAGCTCGGGAAACGCCAGAGCCGAGGGTCGGTAGCAGCCGCGGCCCTCGGTGAACAGAACAAGCTGCTCTACTTGACGGATGCGCGTTCAGGGAGGCAATTCCTCGTGGACACAGGCTCCCAAGTGAGTTTCATCATGCCAACCTATGCTGACCGGCTGGCAGGCCCCGGGAGTCACGGAGCATCGGCAGCGAACGGCTCGAGCATTAAGCCCTTCGGTGAGAAGACTCTGCTTCTGTCCCTGCAAGGCCGTACATTTGAGTGGACTTTTATTATAGCTGTGGTGAGCTTCAACATGTTAGGGGCTGATTTTCTGTGCTCACATGGGTTGTTGGTTGATCTTCCCAATAGACGCTTGGTTAATGCACTCTCTTTTTACTCTATTCCCTGTGCAGCCCGAGTGACCCCGCCCACAGCACAAGCCAACGTCGCTACGGCAAGCGGTAAGTTCCACACACTCCTCACTCAGTTTCCAGCACTCACGGTTCCCACATTTTCAGCAGCCGTCGCTAAACACGGAGTGGAACATTTTATTACTACCGCCGGTCCCCCCGTTTTTGCAAAAGCTCGGCGCTTGGATGCAGCTAAACTGACCATAGCACGCGAGGAGTTCGCCAACCTTAAAAAGTTGGGCATCATCCGGCGTTCAAACAGCCCATGGGCTTCCCCACTTCACATGGTCCCTAAAGCTGACGGCTCGTGGCGACCTTGCGGCGATTTCCGCAGGTTGAACAACTCTACAGCGCACGACCGCTACCCAATCCCGCATATCCAAGATTTTTTCGTTCATCTGGCGGGGGCGCGCATTTTTTCTAAAATAGACTTGGTCCGCGGGTACCATCAAGTCCCAGTACGCGCTGAGGACATACCCAAAACAGCGGTAATAACTCCGTTTGGCCTTTTCGAGTTTTTGCGCATGCCGTTCGGGCTTAAAGGCGCTGCGCAGACGTTCCGACGCATGATGGGCGCGGTGTTGCGTGATCTCCCTTTTGTGTTCGTCTACCTGGACGACATTTTGGTAGCCAGCGCGTCCGAAGAGGAACACGAAAAACACCTCACGGCAGTTTTCCGGAGGTTGGGAGAGCACAAGTTAATAATCAACCCAGCAAAGTGTCAGTTCGGGGTGACACAGATTGATTTTTTGGGGCACCGCGTCTCTCCAGAAGGAGCAGTTCCGCTGTCGGACAAAGTGCGCGCTGTAACAAATTTTCCCCAGCCACAAATGGTCAAAGCATTACAGGAGTTTTTGAGAATGGTGAATTTTTATAACCGTTTCCTCCCCTGCGCAGCGCAGCTCATGCAACCACTGTATGCTGCGCTAAAAAAACAAAAACCCACAAATACAATCGAATGGTCCCCAGAGCGGGACTGCGCATTCTCGGAGTTCAAAACAGCCCTGGCAAACGCTGCGTTGTTAGCACATCCAGACCCAACGGCCCGCATAGCGCTCACTACTGACGCGTCAGACGTGGCCATAGGGGCGGTAGTAGAGCAGCATGTTGCCGGGGCTTGGCAGCTGCTTGCCTTTTTCAGCAGGACTTTGCGCGATACCGAGCGAAAATACAGCGCGTTCGACAGGGAGTTGTTAGCTCTCCACTTGGCCAGTCGCCACTTCCAGTTCTGGCTGGAAGGTCGTCATTTCACTGTGTTCGTCGACCACAAGCCGCTGACTTTTGCGATGGCCAAGGTTTCGGAGCCATGGTCAGGCCGGCAGCAGAGGCAGCTGGCTGCAATCTCAGAGTTTACTACCGATATTCAACACGTAGCGGGTAAACTTAATGTAGTGGCAGACTGTCTCTCGCGCGCCGTAACTGCTCCAGTCCGCGTAGGGGTAGATTATACTGCCATGGCCGCGGAGCAGGCTAGCGGCGCGGAAGTACGCGCGGCCCCAGTCCGCATGGGGATAGATTATGCAGCCATGGCCGCGGATCAGGTTAGCGATGCGGACGTGTGCGTGCTCCAGTCTGGACCAACAGGGTTAAGGCTGGAGAGCAGGGTGCTGCAAGATGGTATGCCCCCCCCCTAATCTGCGATGTCTCCACCGGACGACCGCGTCCGGTGGTGCCGACCGCGTGGAGCCGCCGCGTTTTTGACTCGATCCATTCTCTTGCGCACCCGGGGGTGCGTGCGTCGGTCAAAATGGTAGGAGAGAAGTTTGTGTTGCTGAGCCTGCGCAAGCACGTTAAGGAGTGGGCAAGAGCCTGCATGGCTTGCCAGCGAGCCAAAATACACAAACACACTAAAGCCCCCTTAGAGCCGTTTCACATCCCGGCTAAGAGGTTCGATCATGTGCATGTTGACCTCGTAGGCCCCCTCCCGCCGTCACAGGGGTGCACACATCTTTTGACAATGGTGGACCGCACCACGCATTGGCCTGAAGTGGTCCCACTGGCATCAACCACAGCCGAGGAGGTGGCGCGCACGTTTTTAACGGCTTGGGTAGCGCGTTTTGGAGTTCCGTCGGATATTATGTCTGACAGAGGTCCTCAATTTGTTTCCGAGCTTTGGTCAGCGATGGCCCGCAGCCTGGGGGTAATGATCCACCGCACTACCGCGTACCACCCCCAGGCTAATGGTTTATGCGAACGTTTCCATAGGTCATTGAAAGCAGCCCTCAGAGCGTCGCTTACGGATGCAAATTGGGTAAACAGGCTACCATGGGCTTTATTGGGGTTGCGTTCTGCACCTAAAGAGGACTTAAAAGCCTCCCCAGCTGAGTTGGTGTTTGCGCAGCCACTCCGGCTGCCCGGGGAGTTTCTCCCAGATAATCCTGCGCCAGAGTGCCCCCCTGCTCAGCGGTTACTGAGCGACACGGGAGCGAGCACGCTTCCTGGCCCTGTTCATCACAGTTTTCCGCATGTTTTTGTACCTAAGGCTTTAAAAAATGCAGAGTTTGTTTTTGTCAGACACGATGCTCATCGCTCAACCCTGCGACCTCCTTATGATGGCCCATTTAGAGTGCTAAAAACAGGTGATAAGCACTTTTTGCTAGACTTGGGGGGCAGAAGGGAAACAATTGGCATAGACAGACTCAAACCCGCTTTTGTGATGGCTGACGAAGCTGTGCAGTTGGCGAGGGCTCCTCGACACGGCAGACCTCCCAGGGAGCATTCCCCAGAGCTCCCACAGGGATTGACTAACAGTTCTCATCCTCAGATAGCAGATTCACAGCAGGATGGCGCCGCGGGAGTGGTAAAGCCCGCTTACAGCAAGTTCGGAAGACGATTGAAGCCCAAACAGCACGTGGACTGATGTTTGTGATTTTATCATGATATGCAGACTGTGTTGTATTGTTTCATCTTAGACGTTTGGGGGGGGGGGTCATGTGGCACACATATGTGAGTTGCTTAGGCTGCATATGTATATTACTGTTGCCTCACGTCTCAGAATGAACAATAGGTCTGGGTCTCCTGGGGATAACAGGAGGGTGCGAAATGTGATCTTTAGAGATGGCCTTGAGAGATTTCCTGACCACCAGGGTTTTAGGTGGAGGGGAGAAGACCTGGAGGACGATGTATTGTGTCTTGGGATTTAAAGACGATGTGACTCTGTACTTTGATGTCCCGGGTATAAAAAGGACAGATGTGGGAGGATGTGTCTCTTTTTCTGTTTGGAGGATGTTGGAGACAAGTGAATAAATCTGATTTGAGAAATAAACTCAGCCTCATCTTTTCACGCTCTCCACACTACTTTGGTTTTAACACTTTACCTATAAAAGCAAAGGATTTCAGTACGTTCCACAGTGGCGAGGTCCGTTGTGGAGCGGCTGCTTTCCTCTTGCCTAGATGAACGACAGAAATGGATGGTGGTTAGTTTAAGCAAGTTCAACACTTATACAGGCACATCTCAAAAATTAGAATATCATGAAAAAGTTCAATATTTTTGTCACTCATTTCAGAAAGTGAAACCCATATATATATTCATTACAGGGACAGTGATATATTGAAAGTGTTTATTTTAATATTGATGATTATAGCTACAGCCCATATTAACCAACACCTCAGCGGCCAACATTTCTATTTAAAAACTATTTTTTAAAGTTTATTTATGCAATATTCTAATTTTATGCCAAATTGAATTTGGGGTTTTCAGGGGCTGTAAGCTGTAATCCTTCATTTCATTCATTCATTCATCTTCTTCCGCTTAATCCTTTTCGGGTCGCGGGGGGGCTGGAGCCTATCCCAGCATCTTTGGGTGAGAGGCAGGGTACACCCTGGACAGATCGCCAGTCCATCGCAGGGCCAACACAGAGAGACAACCATTCACTCTCACAGTCATACCTAAGGACAATTTAGAATCCCCAGTTTTGATGCCATTTAACCTAACTTGCATGTTTTTGGCATGTGGGAGGAAACCGGAGAAATCCCGGAGTAAACCCAGCTGTAATCATCAAAATTAAAATAAATAAATGCTTGAAATATATCACTGTCTGTGTAATGAATCTATATAATATATGGATTTCTCTTTCTGAAATGAGTGTCAAAAAATATTGAATTTTTTCATGACATTCTAATTTTTGGAGATGTACCTGTATTAGGGAAATACACCTGTGAAAGTCAGTGGTGGGATGTGACAAAAACGCTTCGTTTCCCTGACAAGCAGCGCAGGATCCATTCTGTACAGGTACATTATCAATCCAGGGATTTATGGTGGAACAGCACAACAACACTGTTCCAACACCTTTTATGGAAAATCCACAGAATAGGTGTGTGGGTCTATTCTGACGCTTTAGAAAATTATATGAATGACTTTATAAATCACTGGTTTGAAAAATCACTTTTATATTGTTGAGATTTCGGCTCCTGTGGTCCATTTCACCAGTATCCACAATATAAACACTGAGGAAGGCTAAACCCTGGCATGTGGAAACACATTCTAGCATTAAATTGCACATAATTTAATGCGCAGCACCAAAGTGCAGCACGTACACAAACCAAGACTTTAACCCCTTGCACTCCGGTCAATTTCCCTAAAAACGCCCAAAAATAACGTGCCCAAAGTAAATCGAAAGCTGTTCTTCAACCCTTTGCAGCATCTTCATGGGGTTGGTCTCATTTAAAAGAAAACACTTTGAATTTTTTGGCAAAACAGTCATAATCACTCTAAGTGCTCCGGCCACTGAGTTACAGTCATCTAAACATACTGAACTTGAAGAAAATAAATTTGGCCTGGGTGTTTTTTTGGATACAAATGCTTGCAAATAACACACAGCTTCAGATCTGGGCTGGAAAATGCAACAGAAATGTAGAACCAAGTGTTATCCAGCTGAGGTCCAAATTTTGTAACAATACCGCAAAAAATGAATATATTACACAGCTTTTTCCTCAGGTAGTTCCCAGGCGTTTTTGAACTGTGCCAAATTGTGCCAAATGGCACAGTTTGGAAAAACGTCTGTAACTTCTGAATGATTCAATATAGAAGCTTCATCTTGGGCTCTAATGAAAGGTGACACTCAGGGCTGTGTGTGTGTGTGTGTCCGCTACAGAGGACGGACATCGCCCGGTGCGCCGCGTTCACGGTGCACCACGGTCTACTACACACAGTTGTAATTTACCAATCGGTCAAAAGTCATTTTTGATTACAATTTTCAGGGATAAAGAATAATTTAGCTTATAACACTTACCTGTTCACCACAGCAGCGTAGCTGGCGAACTTCTCTTCCTCATTGTCAGACGAACATGAAGCTGGTCCGCTTGTTACGGACTCGTGGTTCTGGTCATGCGACCCGGTCAAATCATAATTCCATTATTGCGGTTTTGCGCTTCCATGATTGCGGTTTTGGCGAACGATTTTTCAAAACAAATAAGAACAGTAGTTAGATAAAAAGACTGGCGAATGCCTGCCCCAGCCTTACACAAAACAGCTTTCGAACTTCTGTGCTTCAATTGGCTGGCTGTATTCGCAGCCGTTGGTAGGCGGGTCCTTCTTGCTAGGTTTTCAGTCATTGGTTCTTCAAGGTTTCAGAAACCCAATTCAAGGCTCTTATTAGTCGAATGAGAGGTCAATCACATCTAAACCAATCAAAGCACTCCTTTGGCTTTCTGTTCGCGGCTGTGTCTGTAGTGGAAGAACGGAAATGCAGGTGGGTTTTTTTTTTCAGTGCCTCCTAGGACGCACAGTGTGCGTACTAGGATGCCCTCGTGCGTCCTAGGACGCAGAGACGTGCCCGTCCGCGGTACACCGAAGTGCAACAGGTTAACTTCAACTTAAAATGACTCCAATCATGATCAATTGTGTTCAAGCATAAGGGTGTCCATATGTGCACCTGGCACCAGGACACCCTAGGTCACAGGTCTGTGATCAATTTTGTTATGGTGTCATCAGACCTGCAACCATTCCTTGGACACTTGGGTGAAGAGACATGCAGAGCTGTCAACCGATTACCACCTGATGGTCACTTTGAGCCGATGAAAGGGAAGGCTGCCATTCAGACCTGGCAGAACAAACCTATAGTGAGGGTGTGCTGGGAATGTTTGGCTGAGGCTCCTGTCTGACAGGTCTTCAACTTCCACCTCCAGAAGAACTTCGACCACATTCCACAGAAGACTGGATGCATGGAATCTGAATGGCCCAAGTTCTCCACCTACATTGCTGAAGTGGCTGCTCAGAGCTGTGGCCGGAAGCTTGTCTGTGCCTCTCATGGTGACAACCCCTGATCCAAAGGGTGGATGCTAGAGGTGAGGTGGGCCATCAAGCTGAAGGAGGAGTCCTACCAAGCTTGGTTGGTTTGTGGAACTCCTGAAGCAGCTGAGTTGTACCGGCAGGCCAATTTGAGAGCAGCTCGATTAGTTGCGGAGCATAAAACTCGGGTGTGGGATGAGTTTGGCGGTCACAGGATCTCTTCTCCCCTGTTTGCAGATGATGTGATCCTGTTAGCTTCATCAAGCAGTGACCTACAGGCCTTACTGGGACAGTTTGCTACTGAGTGTGAAGTGACTGGGATGAGAATCAGTACCTCAGAGTTCATGTTCCTCAGCCAGAAAAGGGTGGGTTGTCCTGTCCGAGTCGGGGTTGAGTTCCTGCCCCAAGTGGAGGAGTTCAAGTATCTCAGAGTCAAAGTCACATGTGACGTGAGAATGACGTGAGAGACGGACAGATGGATTAGAGCAGCATCTGTAGTGATGCAGACATTGTACTAGTCTGTTGTATTGAAAAGGGAGCTGAGATTCAAAGCAAAGTTGTCGATTTACCACTCAATCTACGTTCCTACCCTCAGCTTTGGTCATGAACTTTGGGTAATAACTAAAAGAATGAGATCATGGATACAAGCGGCTGAAATGAGCTTTATCCATAGGGTGGTTGGACTCATTCTTAGAGAGAAGGTGAGAAGCTTAGTTATCCAGGAGAGGCTCAGAATAGAGGCACTACTCCTTGTAAAAGACCCTTGAACTTATACCCCAAGTTTGAGGTCAGGTTCACCAACTGCAGTCCCCAGAAGAGGTTCTTCACAGGGAATTCTGCCACAGTGTGTGGCTGGTGAGTGAAGGACTAACCCAGCTTCACTGCCTCCATCTACAAGACGATCTCTTCTACCTGCACCCAGAGCTCTGACTGAGTGACCTGTCCAGCCAGTAGCCCAAGGTGCACTCTTGTATTAATGGCAGCTCCTTCGTAGTCTTGTTGCTCTTGGTAATCTGGGTAGTTATTTAAGATCAGAAATCAATCAAAACTGATCTATAGGAGACCTGTTTTAAATTACCTTTACAGAGTAACCCTTAACCATTTGAGTGTGAGATTTCACGTGCCCCTAGTGGCAGAGCATGGTGCTGCACCTGTCAACTGATTTTACTTTCCTGAACACTGTTCACCTTTTACTGAGGATTTGTACTGATCATGCTAGTTCACAAGGTGGCAGGCACACGTTGGAGGACTCATGGATGACACGTAATACACCAGAGAAGAAGAAATCCTCCTTCTTCTTTATCGTCTTGGAGAATACAGCACAAGATGGACGCAGACCGTCACTGTGGACATTCGTAATCGCCCACAGATGAGGAAATTTGGAGGATTTGGTCCCCAATTTGCCAACTATAATTCTAAAAAGAGATTATTTAGCTTATGAAGGTAGATGTACACATGTTCTTATAACACAGGGAGCGTGAGGCTCGTTGAATTCACCTGCCAGTACCCAGAGCGCCATGTTGCTGGAGGACAATCACCGGTTGTATGTTGTCAATATGAGATAAATTGCCCCAGAATAAAAGCGAAATTACAGTGGAATAATCAATAACAGTTTCTGGATGTAAGACAGAGAGCTAAAATGACTGGGAGAGGACAAAATAACCACTAGAATGCCGCTAAAGGACGCCGCTTTGCCAGAGGTAAGTGACGAATGTCTTTATTTGTTTGTATGCAAATTAGATGCGTAAATTCACTCCTATCTGAAACTGGATCATATTCTATGTCTTTCTAATTGACAGTAAGCCATTATCTCTTACCACTTTAAAGTTATAGCCTTGGAAAGTTCTGACATCTGATCTAACTAGTTTTCTGAAAAAAAATCTTTATCACTGTTGACCACTAGGGGTTATGTCGCAGTCTGGCGACAGTCATACTCAAGCGGTTAAAAGCTCATAAACATGTTACACCTCTTGTAAAAATACCCACTTGAAAAACCAGAAAAGAATGACTTTGAATCAGTGATTACAGACTCCTTCACTGTCTTTTAATATGCTGTAGAATTTACTGAAGGTTTGCAAAGCACAGCCAAAAAGGTTATACTTGTAGAAAATCAGTCAATTCAATCAAAAATAGAAAATTCAAAAATAGTCAAAATTAGGAAAATCAAATAATAAAAAAATCAGAAATCAACCAAAAAACCCAAAATAATTGAATAATTAGAATTATAAAAACCAGTAAAAAAAAAATCACCTGATCAATCTGTGGATAAATGTCTAAAAACCTGTGGGAGAGAGAGAAGGTGGTTAGTCGCTGGCCAGCCCCTCCATGTATTCCCTCAGGGACGGAGGAGTGAGGGAGAGAGGCTCCCAGATGAATGCCTTGAAGCCCCAGCACGAGGGAGGGAAGAGAATTCCTCAACTCCGGCTCCCTTGCCCTCTTCTGCGGGGCCCACAGTGTGAGGCAGCAGTGGAAGCCAGCCACCAGCTGATTTCTTTCACTTCCTCTTCTCTTGAGTGTTGATTTTTGCAGCAGAAGAAATCAGTTCTTAAAAATTGAAGAGAATTGGTGGAATTGGATCATTTCTGAAGCAGTCTTCTTTTCTTCTCTTCAGCTCTTCTTGCCACATGATGATGGAACTTGAAGTCCACCAAAGAATGATCATTGTGGGGCATTTGTCATCAGTTTTTATAATGATCCTACACCCATCTTTCCAGACTTCCTCTTTCTTGCTATAGGCCAGCTACTCTCTCCCCATGTTTTTGGCCTCTTATGATTGGTTAATTCAAAACTCATTACACCATACAGATATCATAATGCACATGTCTGCCTCATGATTTCCAGTATATGTGCCATGTGACACGCACCTCATCTATTCTTACCCTCTAGTTTCGTTCATGTCAGCACTTATTCCCATTAAGTCAACACTTATACCTCCTTAGTTTCACCCATATCATCATCAATTTCCATCTTTAAGTTGGCCAAACTTAGCTCCCCTCATCAAACTTAAGCTGAGTGGCCCCTTTCAGTTCTTCTTTTCTCAGGCCATTCCTGTAACCACATGCCTCTTCCAGTCAACAGAGTCTGAAAAACATATTTCGCAATTTGAACCCACATAACCTCCTTCATGCATTTATTCAAATTCAAATTCAAATGTTTATTTCAAACTCAGGGTTCATATTAAGAGCAAAACTAAAACGAGTAGAAAATAGATAAATAAATAAAAGTATATACAGATCAGCAGACACTCGGCGCTCTTGTAACAACAATAACATACAATAATGGGCTCAGTATAAAATGGAACGCCACCACTTCCAAATGCTGGAATGAAGTGTGAGTGACGAGTTGACAATTGCTGATATAAGATGATTGTTACATGCCAGCAACCTTCTCATAAAACTGTAAACATTCTTACGTAACAATTCGCAAAAAGACGGAATGTTCACAGACACAAACATCTTGCTTGCACTCGACCTTCGTGGTACATCTAACAACCTTCTTAGGGAGTTATTATATGCAATGCGGATTTTGTTCCTAACAGCAACATTGCTATTAAACCATAAAGGCGAGCAGTACATTGAGGTACAGAAGGTCTTGAACAACATACATTTGACATCAGGAGAACATCTATGGAAATTTCTCAACAGTAAATTTGTTTGAGCATACAGTTGCCTGAGATGCCATTTAAAAAGTACATAATGTTTACATAGATTAATACATTGATTATACATTACTTTGCTGATTACATACATCCATACAATGATTATACATTGATCTAATGGTTGCATACATGATATTGCATTTCATGGCATACTTTCAACATCCAGCTTGCATTCAGTCCTCTATGTTTTACCAAAATCAGCCATCCTTTCTGTTGTTAGGGATGTATGACTTCTGATGGCCTTGTTGTGGTTTCTGATGGCTCCCCAGGTGTCCTTTCTGCACTTTGGGAGGGGCTCGAGCTGGGTACCCCACCTTCTTCTCATAGGGGTGATAGCGGCGAGAGGGTTGGTCACCCATAGGCCTCTTCCGGTTGTCCAGGCTATGTCGTGGGGTACTCGAACATCCTTCACATAGAGAAGAGCCAGTTGAGATACTTTGGGCATTTGATCAGGATGCCTCAGACATGAGGTGTTTTGGGGATGTCCCACTGGGAGGAGACCCCAGGCACGCTGGAGGGACTACATCTCCCAGCTGGTCTAGGAATGCCTTGGTATCCTTCCTGAGGACGTGGCTGGGAAGAGGGAAGTCTGGGCTTCTCTGCTTGGACTGCTCCCACCCTGACCCGGAACCCCGGATAAGTGGTAGATGATGGAAGTTACAAGGACACATTCTTTGAATTCTTTTATACTGTGCCACAGCTGGAAGAAAAGAAAAATGGACAGAAGACTCTGGGCGACCTGACATAGCCCCCTGAATTTAAACATTCAACAAAGATAACACAAGTAAACAAAATGCAGTTTTTAAATGAAGGTGTTTATTATTAAGGGGGGAAAGATGCAAACCTACATTGAACTAGCAGCAGATGCTAACATTGAGCTGGAGGGTTTTCACACGATACGAGCTGACCGAACACCAGAGAGTGGCAAAACTAGGGGCGGTGAAAAAAAAAAAAAAAAATCACTCCATGTGATCACTCCATGATCACATGGAGTGATCATGTATGTTAACAACAACTGGTGCAGACCGGGACATATCACTGTTAAACAACGACACTGCAGCAAAGACATTGAGTTGCTAGCTGTTAGCATGAGGCCTACATATCTCCCGAGAGAACACTCACACGTGATCTGCATTGTTGTTTATGCAAATCCGACGGCGAACGCTGGGACAGCGCGTGACGTCATCCATTCAGTAACCAGCAGGCTGCAGACAGAACACCCAGATGCTCTTCTCCTCATCTCAGGCGATTTCAACCACGTTTCACTGTCTCCCATTCTGCCCACTTTCACCCAGTATGTCACATGCCACACTAGAGACAATAAAACACTGGATTTGTTCTACGCAAACACTAAGGAGGCGTACACCTCATCACAACTCCCCCCACTTGGGAGATCGGATCACAACTTGGTTCATCTCCGACCGGTGTACAAACCCCTAGTGCACAGACAACCTCCGGCCATGCACACTGTGGAGTTATGGTCTGAGGAGACAATGGACACTCTAAAGGACTGTTTTGAAGCCACCGCCTGGAAGCAGCTCTGCGATCCACATGGTGAGGACATCGATGGCCTCATTCACACCTTCACGGGCTACCTCAGCTTCTGTGTGGACAAATCCGTTCCCACCAAGACCATACGGCGTCACTCAAACAACAAACCCTGGATCAACCCTGAGATAAAAACACTTCTGAGAGAGAAGAAGAGGATCTTCAGGTCGGGGAACAGGGAGATGCTGAAGTCCGTACAGAGGGAGCTGAGGAGAAAGATCAGAGAAGGCAAGGACAGCTTCAGGAAGAAGATGGAGGACAAGCTGCAACAGAGCGACATCAGCGGGGTCTGGAGAAACCTCAAAACCATCTCGGGGCTCCAGAATACCTCCCCCCAGGCCACGGGGGGCAGGGAGTGGGCGAACAACCTGAATCTGTTTTTCAATAGATTTGACCAACCGCCCTCCCCCCTGTCTGCACAACAACCACTGCTGCCTCTAAGAAATCAAGTCCTGCTACCCACTCCCCACTCCACCGACACCCCCCCCACTCCCAACACACAGCCCCCCATCCTGACCCTGACCAAGACCCAGGTGAGGACGGAGCTGAGGAAGATCAAGGCGAGGAAGGCGTCGGGACCGGACGGCATCAGCGCAAAGCTCCTCAAGTCCTGTGCAGACCAGCTGTGTGGGATTGTGACGTATATCTTCAACATGAGCCTGAAACTGGGGAGGGTACCACAGCTGTGGAAAACATCTTGTGTGGTACCTGTACCAAAAACTTCCCACCCCAAAGACCTGAACAGCTTCAGACCGGTGGCCTTGACGTCCCACTTGATGAAGACCCTGGAGAGACTGCTCCTTGCTCATCTCCGCCCCCTGGTGGAACCAGCGATGGATCCACTCCAGTTCGCCTACCAGCATGGCATTGGGGTGGAGGATGCGGTGATCTTCCTCCTTCACCGTTCTCTGTCCCACCTGGAGAAGCCCGGGAATATGGTGAGGATCATGTTCTTTGACTTCTCCAGTGCTTTCAACACCATCCAACCGATGATCCTGAAGGACAAGCTGCTGCGCGCAGGGGTGGACCAGCACCTGTCATCATGGATCCTGGACTACCTCACGAACCGGCCTCAGTTTGTGAGAACCCGGGACTGTGTTTCCGACACGATCATCAGTAGCACGGGGGCCCCCCAGGGAACGGTGCTGGCTCCCTTCTTGTTCACTCTTTATACTGCGGACTTCTCACACAACACAACACATTGCCATCTACAGAAGTTCTCTGATGACTCTGCGATCGTTGGTCTCATCTCCAGCGGAGATGAAGCTGAGTACAGAGGGCTTATCCAGGACTTTGTGGACTGGTGCCATCGGAACTGCCTCCAGATCAACGCGAGGAAAACTAAGGAGCTGGTGGTGGACTGCCGCAGGCATGGGCAGCCCCTCACAGCACCAGTAAATATACAGGGAACAGACATCGAGATGGTGACATCCTACAAGTACCTGGGTATTCATCTGAACAATAAACTAGACTGGTCACACAATACTGACGCACTCTACAAGAAGGGACAGCGCAGGCTGTTCCTGCTGAGGAGACTCAGGTCTTTTGGTGTACAAGGGGCGCTGCTGAAGTCATTCTATGACACGGTGGTGGCATCAGCCATCACTTTTGGAGTGGTCTGCTGGGGCAGTGGCATTACTGCAGCCGATAGGAAGAGACTGAACAAACTGATTAAGAAAGCTAGCTCTGTCCTGGGGCAACGCCTTGATCCGATGGAGGAGATAGGAGAGAGAAGGACGGTGGCTAAACTGTCATCTCTGCTGGAGTCCGAGTTCCACCCTATGCAGGACATACTGGATGCACTGAGGAGCTCATTTAGCAGCAGACTACATCATCCCAGGTGCACAACCGAGAGGTTTCGTAGGTCCTTCCTACCAACGGCTGTCAGACTGTACAACCTAAGCAGGGCTGCTCGCAGAGATAGCAAAAAGACTTAACAAACTAATAGTTTTTTTTTTTTTTTTTTTTTTTTGAATGCAAAAGATGCAATAGACTTACACAATGGTCCCCTCCGGCATACAACTAGGAACATACCGGTCGCTATGGAGGGTGAGAATATGTATGGGCACATAATCATACCATGTAGGATAACTAAATAGACGGTTATGCTGTTTCATCCCACCTAGCAACAATGCTCTGCACTGTGTGTGTTTATATATTTACATATTTATTCCATCTAGCTACAATGCTCTGCACTGGGTGTGTTTATATTTATATATCTATATATTTATTCCATCTAGCTACAATGCTCCGCACTGTGTTTTTATATATCTACATATTATTCCATCTAGCTACATTGCTCCGCACTGTGTGTGTTTATATACTTGCATATTTATTCCACCTAGCTGCAATGCTCCATACTGTGGGTGTTTATATATTTACATATTTATTCCATCTAGCTACAATGCTCTGCACTGTGTGTTCTTATATTCATATATTTATTCCATCCAGCTACAATGCTCTGCACTGTGTGTGTGTGTGTGTGTGTGTGTGTATATATATATTTTATAGTAATATGTACATATGTATATTAGCTGCTCTTGCTTGCTTGTTTTTTCTTGCCTTCTGATTGTTGCTCTGAGTGTTGCTATCCCTGTGCTGTTGCAATCCTGGAATTTCCCCGTTGTGGGACTAATAAAGGCTTATCTTATCTTATCTTATCTTATCTTACATGGCACTGTGTGAAAAAGTGATTGTCCCCTAAACCTAATAACTGGTTGGGCCACTCTCAGCAGCAACAACTGCAATCAAGTGTTTGTGAAAACTGGCAATGAGTCTTTTACAGTGCTGTGGAGGAATTTTGGCCATCTCATCTTTGCAGAATTGTTGTAATTCAGCCACACTGGAGGGTTTTCAAGCATGAACCGCCTTTTTAAGGTCATGCCACAGCATCTCAGTGGGATTCAGGTCATGACTTTGACTAGGCCACTCCAAAGTCTTTGTTTTGTTTTTCTTTAGCCATTCAGAGGTGGACTTGCTGGTGTGTTTTGGATCATTGTCCTGCTGCAGAACCCAGGTGCACTTCAGCTTGTGGTCACAAACAGATGGCTGGACATTCTCCCTCAGGATTTTTGGTAGACAGCAGAATTCATGGTTCCATTTACCACAGCAAGTCTTCCAGGTCCTGAAGCAGCAAAACAGCCCCAGACCATCACACTACCACCACCATAATCAGAATCAGAATCAGATTTATTGCCATTGTTCATGCAGTAGACAAACTAGGAATTTGTCTCGGTGCAATGCTGCAACATTAAACATGATAAAAATAAAAGATAGAAATAAAAAACTATACATGCAATAAAATGTAGAATATTAATGAGTAATACTAGTCAAGCAATTTTTAAATATATTAGCGAGCAGCAGATATTGTGGAGTACCACATAGTGCAGTTGGTAATGCAAAAAGAAAACAGTGATGATTGACATGAGTCTGGTTGAGCTGCTGTACGTAGTGCACGAGAGTCTAATAAGTCACATAGTGTTCAGCAGTCTGATGGCAGAGGGGAAGAAGCTGTTCATGTGACGGGAGGTTTTAGTCTGAATGGACCGAAGTCTTCTACCTGAGGGGAGGGGGGCAAACAGTACGTGACCAGGGTGTGAAGGATCGGCTATGATCCGGCCTGCACGCCTCCGGGTCCTGGAGATGTACAGATCCTGGAGGGATGGGAGCTTGCAGCCGATCACCTTCTCAGCAGCGCGCACGACGCGCTGCAGCCTTAGTCTGTCCCTGGCAGTGGCTCCTGCGTACCACACGGTTATGGAGGTGGTGAGGATGGACTCGATGATGGCCGTGTAGAACTGCACCAACATCTTGGTGGGTAGCTTGAGCTTCCTCAGCTGCCGCAGGAAGAACATCCTCTGCTGGGCCTTTTTGATGAGGGAGCTGATGGTCAGCTCCCACTTGAGGTCCCGGGTGATGGTGGTGCCCAGGAAGCGGAAGGAATCTGCAGTGGTGATGGGAGAGCCTGTGAGGGTGAGGGGGGGCAGAGGGGTTGTGACTTTCCTGAAGTCCACGATCATCTCCACTGTCTTCAGAGCGTTCAGCTGCAGGTTGTTGTGGCTGCACCAGGACGCCAGCTGGGCCATATTTTACTGTTGGTATGTTTATATTCTTAGGTGGTCTGTAAACATTGAGAAACAACACACGGGAGGAGGAATTCAGCTGAAGAGCCACATATTCAAATGAAGTAAACTTATCATAAGACATCTGCTTACATTGGAGGGAATCATTAAACAAAACAGCTATTCCCCCTCCTTTCTTTTGCAGCCTGGGTTCACTTATAAAGCTGTAGTTGGGAGGGGCTGCTTTGATAAGAAGAGATCCACCACATCATGTAACCAAGCCTCTGTTAAAAACATAAAATCCAGTTTTTGTTTTATAATGAGATCATTAATTAAAAATGTTTTTCCTGCCAAAGACCTAATATTTAATTAAACCTGCAAGCAGATGTAAGCGGGCCTTCGCCCCTCATGCACACGCGCAACCCAGCGCCTGTTGTCCCTTGCTGTCTCGGAAAATTTCGCGTTGTTGCTGCAAGGACTGTGGGAATAATAAAGTAAACCATGTATAAAATGTCTTGAATGGAAAGGAATGGGATTCCATGGCAACTGTGCTTATCACAGGACAGAAGTGACTTCCACTGAGGGTAGTCCAATGCACTCTGAGAAACCACAGAAAATGTCATGTCATTATAACTACTGGTCTTTGCACAAAATTTGATACAATTTTGTGCAGTACCTCATGTCAGCAGTAGGTGGTGGTGTGACAGTTTTGTGAATATTGATATACAGACCTGTTCAGAGTGGGATCAGTATGACTTGTGCAAAGTTTGGTCCAAATCAGACAAGGATTGTCTGAGCTGTAACTGTCATGTTTTGCATTGCGATAAAGCCACTGAAGCATGCTGGATGCCATGGAAACAGTTCTGTACTATGTACATGTACTGTCAATGAGCCCTAGTCATTCCTTCATATCATTTTTTTCTGCTGGCGAGAAAAAAAGAAAGTTTTCAGAAATTCTTCCTTTAATCAATGGGGTGCTAAAATGTTTGTTTATTATTTTTATATAGACACATTCGGTGTGGGACTAATATCGATCATAGAAAATTTGGTGGAATTCATACAAAGTTTGTCCAATTTACAAGTGTCCATTGTCGAAAGGCAAGGAGTGGGTTTCCATGGCAACTGTGCTTATCGCAGGACAAAAGTGACTTCCACTGAGGGTAGTCCAATGCACTCTGAGAAACCACTGAAAATGTCATGTCATTGTGACTACTGGTCTTTGCGCAAAATTTGAAACAATTTTGTGCAGTACCTCATGTCAGCATTAGGTGCTGGTGTGACAGTTTTGTGAATATTGATATATAGACGTGTTCAGAATGGGATCAGTATGATTTGTGCAAAGTTTGTTCCAAATCAGACGAGGATTATCTGAGCTGTAACTGTCATGTTTTGCATTGCGAGGAAGCCATTGAAGCATGCTGGTCGCCATGGAAACAGTTCTGTACTATGTACATGTACTGTCAACGAGCCCTAGACATTCCTTCATGTCATTTTTTCTGCTGGTGAGAGATAAAAAAAAAGAAAACAGTTTTCAGGAATTCCTCCTTTAATCAATAGGGGCGCTAAAACTTTGGTTTATTATTTTTACATAGACACGTTCGGGGCAGGACGAATATTGATCATAGAAAATTTGTTGCAAATCGTCCAAAGTTTGTCCAATTTACAAGGGTCCAATTTTGTAACCACTAGGTGGCACTCTAACTTTTGTTATTTTTATATAGGAGCATTCAGGGTGGGTCTGATGTTGTAGGGTCCGATGCTGTAACCACTAGGCGGCACTCTAACTTTTGTTATTTTTATATAGGAGCATTCAGGGTCAGACTATTATCCATTATCACAAATTTTGGTGACAATCAGACAAAGTTTGTCCAAGATACAACTTTCTGATGTTTCATGGTGAGGAGTCAACCTTCGCCATGACGCCATGGCAACACTGCCCTGTCAGTTATGTGCTGTCCACCCATATAGGACTATATATGACAGTCACCTCAACCATTGTTCAAGATTTCATGACTCCAGGTCGTTCCTAATCCTGCAACCAAGTTCAAGGATTGAATGGCAAGGAGGGCGTGTCCATGACAGCATGTGTGATGTCATGCTAAAGTTGTTGTGCAGTTCTGATCATCGCTTTGGTCTGATGAATCTCAGAAAATTTCACTTCATTCAGGCTAGTGGTGCGTGAGTAATAAATAAAACAGTTTTCAGCAATTTATTTATTAACCAGTAGGTGGCACTATATCTTTTGTCAGGTATTTTGATGTGGACGCATTCTGGGTGGGAATATTTTCCATCATGGAAACTTTGGTGCACATCGGACAAGTTTTGCCCGAGTTACAGCTGCTTGATTTTGTAAGGGGGGGGGGTGTCAAACTTCGCCATGGCGCCATGGCAACACTTCCCTGTCAGTTATGTGTAGTCCACCCATATAGGACTATATATGTGTCAATGTATGTTCCAAATTTCATGACTCTGGGACCTTCCCACCCCTCCCCATAAGCTCACGGATTGAATGGCGAGGAGGGCGTGTCCATGGTAACACGTGTGACATCATGCTAAAGTTGATGTGCAGTTATGATTATCCCTTTGGTCTGATGAATCTCAGAAAATTTCATGTCATTCTGACCAGCAGCGCGTGAGTAATAAATAAAAGAGTTTTCAGCAATTCTTCCTTTAACCACCCCGGGGCGCTATAATTTGCATTTATTATTTTTATATACATGTGTTTGCAGTGGGACTAATATCGAATGTGCAAAATTATGTGAAAATCGTACAAAGTTTGTCCAATTTACAAGTGTCTGTTGCTCTAACCACAAGGTGACGCTATAACTTTTGTTTATAATTTTAAATAGACATGTTCGGGGCAGGAGTCATATCCATTGTTGAAAATTTGGTGGAAATCAGATGAAGTTTGTCCAATTTGCAAGTTTTTGATATTCCATAGCGAAGAGTCAGTGTACGCCATGTCGCCATGGCAACACTTACCTATCAGTTATGTGTTGTCCACCCATATAGGCCTATATATTACAGTCACCTCAACCTATGTTCAAGATTTCATGACTCCAGGTCATTCCTAATCCTGTAAAAAAGATCAAGGATTGAATGGCGAGCAGGGCGTGTCCATGGTAACAGGTGTGACGTCATGCAAAAGTTGATGTGCAGTTATGATCACCCTGTGGTGTGAATAATCTCAGAAAATTTCACGTCAGTCTGGCAAGTGACGCGTGAGTAATAAATAAAACAGTTTTCAGCAATTCTTTCGTTAACCACTATGTGGCGTTATATCTTTTGTCAGGTATTTTAATGTTGACACGTTTGGGGCAGGACTATTTTCCATCATGGAAAGTTTGGGGGACATTGGACAATTTTTTGCCTGAGTGATAGCTGTTTGAAGTTGTAAGGGGAGGAATCAAACTTTGCCATGGCACCCTGACCACACCTTTTGAGATTTTGACTTAATTTATACAATTTTTAATGGCCAATTCCTATAGATGCTGCCATGTAAAATGAGCTCAATCGGAGCAGGTCCCTAGGACTAGTTCATTCAGATGTGAGGTGTGACTTTTTTCCGAATTGGAGGTTGGGCGACTTTGAGGCAAGATGGCGGCCTTCCTATTGGTGGTGGGTATGGGCCACAATTATGTTTTTTGCATGTCTTGAGGTGATGCACACCTTACCCAAATTTTATGTCTGTACGGCAAAGTTTATGGTCTCCAGTCTCCATAGACCTTGTATGTTTGGCCCCACCCACAAAAATTAGGGGTGGGGGGGCACATATCTTTTCCAGTTTATCAAATTTTTCGCCGGGTCGGAGGGTTCTGCCAAAAAAAAATTGCGTTTTGGTTAACGTTCAGAGGGTGAAAAATTCATTCGTTTAGGCGGAAGAATTTCTTCAAGCTGAGCAATTACAATAGGGCTTTCACCGACTGACGTCAGTGGCTCAGGCCCCAATAAACGGAACAATTACAATAGGGCTTTCGCCGACTTACATTGTCAGTGGCTCAGGCCCTAATAATAAATGGAGCAGGTGTAAGTGGGCCTCCCCCCCCACACACACACCCGCAAAACCCAGCGCCCGTTGTACAATGCTGGCTTGGAAAATTAGCCATTGCCACTGTAAGGGCTGTGTGAATAATAAAGTGATCCATTTGGCAAGAACTTCCTTTGAGCAGTAAGTGGCACAATTACTTTTGTCAAATATTTTTATATAGGTGCGTGTAGAGTGGGACTAACGTCCATCATGGCAATTACAGTGAAAATCTGAAAGAGTTTTTCCAATTTACAACTGTCCAACATATTGAGATAAGGTTAACTTGAACATGTGGCCATTGTAACACTTAACATTTTAAGCAGATGTTGCAAACCGATGTAGAACTACAGAAGAGAGTCACCTTGACTTACGTTCCACATTTGGTGACCCTTGGGCTTCCCAAGCCTCCAAAGTACAAAATGTCTTGAATGTCAAGGAATGAGATTCCATGGCATCTGTGCTTGTTGGAGGACTGAAGTGACTTCCACTGAGGGTAGTCCAATGCACTCTGTGAAACCACTGAAAATGTCATGTCATTGTGACTACTGGTCTTTGCGCAAAATTTGATCCAATTTTGTGCAGTACCTCATGTCAGCAGTAGGTGCTGGTGTGACAGTTTTGTGAATATTGATATACAGATGTGTTCAGAATGGGATCAGCTTTATTTT
Source organism: Pholidichthys leucotaenia (assembly GCA_020510985.1). NCBI lineage: Eukaryota > Metazoa > Chordata > Actinopteri > Cichliformes > Pholidichthyidae > Pholidichthys > Pholidichthys leucotaenia. The sequence goes on from CM035839.1 coordinate 286,660,058, forward strand.
TGCAAAGTTTGGTCCAAATCAGACGAGGATTGTCTGAGCTGCAACTGTCATATTTTGCATTGCGAGGAAGCCAATGAAACATGCTGGTCACCATGGAAACAATTCTGTACTATGTACATGTACTGTCAATGAGCCCTAGTCATTCCTTCATGTCATTTTTTCTGCTGGTGAGAGATAAAGAAAGAAAACAGTTTTCAGCAATTCTTCCTTTAATCAATAGGGGCACTAAAACTTTGGTTTATTATTTTTATATAGACACGTTCAGGGCAGGTCGAATATTGATCGTAGAAAATTTGGTGCAAATCGTCCAAATTTTGTCCAATTTACAAGGGTCCAATTTTGTAACCACTAGGTGGCACTCTAACTTTTGTTATTTTAATATAGGAGCGTTCAGGGTGGGACTATTATCCATTATCGAAAATTTGGTGACAATCAGACAAAGTTTGTTCAAGATACAACTTTCCGATGTTTCATGGTGAGGAGTCAACCTTCGCCATGTCGCCATGGCAACACTGCCCTGTCAATTATGTGTTGTCCATCCATATAGGACTATATATGACAGTCACCTCAACCATTGTTCAAGATTTCATGACTCCAGGTCGTTCCTAATCCTGCAACCAAGTTCAAGGATTGAATGGCAAGGAGGGCGTGTCCATGGTAGCACGTGTGGTGTCATGCTAAAGTTGTTGTGCAGTTCTGATCATCGCTTTGGTCTGATGAATCTCAGAAAATTTCACGTCATTCAGGCCAGTGGCGCGTGAGTAATAAATAAAACAGTTTTCACCAATTCGTTCATTAACCAGTAGGTGGTGCTATATCTTTTGTCAGGTATTTTGATGTGGACGCGTTCCGGGCGGGAATATTTTCCATCATGGAAACTTTGGTGCACATCGGACAAGTTTTGCCCGAGTTACAGCTGCTTGATTTTGTAAGGGGAGGAGTCAAACTTCGCCATGGCGCCATGGCAACACTTCTTGTCAGTTATGTGTGGTCCACCCATATAGGACTATATATGACAGTCATGTCAACGTACACTACCGTTCAAAAGTTTGGGGTCACTTAGAAATGTCCTTATTTTTGAAAGAAAAGCACTTTTTTTCAATGAAGATAACTTTAAACTAATCAGAAATACACTCTATACATTGCTAATGTGGTAAATGACTATTCTAGCTGCAAATGTCTGGTTTTTGGTGCAATATCTACATAGGTGTATAGAGGCCCATTTCCAGCAACTATCACTCCAGTGTTCTAATGGTACAACGTGTTTGCTCATTACGTCAGAAGGCTAATGGATGATTAGAAAACCCTTGTGCAATCATGTTAGGTCTGCAATGCTGTAATTGCTGCAAATGGAGGATTCTTTGACGAAAGCAAAGTTTGAAGGAAAAAATTATTATTTCAAATACAAATCATTATTTCTAACCTTGTCAATGTCTTGACTATATTTTCTATTCATTTTACAACTCATGGTGGTAAATAAAAGTGTGACTTTTCATGGAAAACACAAAATAATTGTCTGGGTGACCCCAAACTTTTGAACGGTAGTGTATGTTCCAAATTTCATGACTCTGGGACCTTCCCACCCCTTCCCGTAAGCTCACGGATTGAATGGCGAGGAGGGCGTGTCCATGGTAACATGGAATGTGACGTCATGCTAAAGTTGATGTGCAGTTACGACTATCCCTTTGGTCTGATGAATCTCAGAAAATTTCACATCATTCTGGCCAGTGGCGCGTGAGTAATAAATAAAAGAGTTTTCAGCAATTCTTCCTTTAACCACCCCGGGGCTCTATAATTTGTGTTTATTATTTTTATGTACATGTGTTTGCAGTGGGACTAATATCGAATGTGCAAAATTATGTGAAAATTGTACAAAGTTTGTCCAATTTACAAGTGTCTGTTGCTCTAACCACAAGGTGGCGCTATAACTTTTGTTTATAATTTTAAATAGACGTGTTCGGGGCGGGAGTCATATCCATTGTCGAAAATTTGGTGGAAATCAGATAGAGTTTGTCCAATTTGCAAGTTTTTGATATTCCATGGTGAAGAGCCAGTGTACGCCATGTCGCCATGGCAACACTTACCTATCAGTTATGTGTTGTCCACCCATATAGGACTATATATTACAGTCACCTCAACCTATGTTCAAGATTTCATGACTCCAGGTCATTCCTAATCCTGTAAAAAAGATCAAGGATTGAATGGCGAGGAGGGCGTGTCCATGGTAACACGTGTGACATCATGCGAAAGTTGATGTGCAGCTATGATCACCCTGTGGTGTGATTAATCTCGGAAAATTTCATGTCAGTCTGGCAAGTGACGCGTGAGTAATAAATAAAACAGTTTTCAGCAATTCTTTCGTTAACCACTATGTGGCGTTATATCTTTTGTCAGGTATTTTCATGTTGACGCATTTGGGGCAAGACTGTTTTCCATCAAAACTTGTCTATGATGTTGAGGATGACGGTGTGGTGGTTAGAAGGTGGGAGACCAGTAACGAAGTCCAAAGCCACATGGGACCAGGGCCTGCCGGGGGTGGGGAGAGGATGGAGCAGACCGGCCGGAGGAGAAGAGGATGTCTTGCCGGCGGCGCACTGGGGGCAGGTGCGGATGTACTCTCTGATGTCCTTCTGGGCCGAAGGCCACCAAAATGTCCTCTGAAGGAGCGCCACCGTGCGAGCCCTCCCCGGGTGGCACGAGAACCTAGAAGAGTGGGCCCAGTGGATCACCTCGTTCCGAACAGCAGATGGGACAAACAGCCTTCCCGCTGGCCCCCCGCCCGGGTCCGGCTCGGCCTCCTGCGCCCTCAGGACCTTTTCTTTGATGCCCCACGAGAGGGCGCCCACAATGCACGACGGGGGGAGGATAGGATGCTCCGCCACTTCCGCAGCATCCAAGGCAAACTGTCTGGACAGGGTGTCCTTGGGTGTCCAGGCTTGGTATTCTTGGTCAGCCCAAACGCCATTACCAGGTACTCGAAATGCCCGCTAGGGGTCCAGAATCCCGTTTTCCATTCATCGCCCTCCCGGATCCACACCAGATGGTAAGCATTGCGGAGGTCCAGCTTGGTGAACCAGGAGGCCCCCCGGAGGGAATTGAGCGCTGTATTAATCGGGGAAGTGTGTATTTGTCCTTGATGGTGATATTATTCAATTCACGGAAGTCAATACATGACCTCGGCAAGCCATCCTTCTTGCCCACGAAAAAAAACCCTGCCCCCACCACCGAGGACGAGGGCCGGATTATGCCCGAGTTTAATGACTCCTTAATATAGGTTTCCATAGCCTCCCGTTCCGGTGCTGACAGGCTGTAAAGTTGACTCGACGGCAGCGGGGCTCCAGTTCAGAGATTGATCGCACAGTCATATGGGCGGTGAGGGGGGAGGGATAGAGCCTGGGACTTATTGAAGGCGGCCCCCAAGTCGTGATACTCCGGAGGGACTTTGGACAAGTCGGGAGGAGGGGTGACGGGGGCACCCAGGGGCACGGACGGTGAGCAAGCAGCGGACTGCAGGCAGGCACTGAGGCAGAATGAGCTCCACGAAACCATGCTCCCAAAGCACCAGTCGATTGATGGGTTATGTAGCCGGAGCCAGGGATAGCGTGGATAACCAGGGATGAGGAAAACGGCAGCACAAATAACCTTAGCTCCTCCCGATGATTACCAGACACAATGACTGACACTGGGGCGGTCTGCTGGGACACTACGGCAAGAGGGGCCTTAGACAGGGCAATGAGTCTGAGTGGGGTCTTCAACGATTGACAGGGGAGCCCCAGCCGGGTTGCCAGTTCCCCTGAAATGAAGCTCTGCTCAGCTCCTGAATCAATTAAGGCGTGTGTGGCTATTTCTGTCTGGTTGTGAATGAAGTGGATTGGAAGGAGAAATATAGAGAGGGGATTTGATCCAGGTGAGTCTGTGAGTCCCCCTACTGTGATGCACGGACTTCCTCTTTTGGCTGTATCGGGCAAGATGCTACCTCATGCTCCTCGCTACCACAGTACAGACACAACCCGAGCTCGCGGCGGCGCTGTTTCTCAGCTAACGGCAGTTTCGACTGCCCCACTACCATTGGCTCTGGGGCTTCATGGGAATCAGAGGGAGGTAGGGCCAACAGGGGAGACTGTATGGAGCGGCGAAACTGGGCGCCTGAGCGACCGGAGGTCTTCTGCTCAGTTGCCCGCTCCCTAAGCCTGTTATCTAGGCTAATGGCTAGGGAAATTAGCCCAGTTAACCTATTTGGCTTTTCTAAGCAGGCTAGCTCATCCCGTAGGCTAGGGCTAAGGCTCCTCATGAAGATACTGCTGAGCGAGGCATCCTCCCACCCCACCCCCATGGCCACCACCCGGAAGTCAAAGGCATAGTCCGCTACAGACTTCCTTCCTTGTCTGAGGTTTAACAGCCGGGAGGTAAGCACACTGTCTCAGTCAGAGTGGTCGAACACCTCGTTAAACTTGCTGACGAACTGGTTGTATGTCAAGCTAGCATAATTCGCCCGAGCCATCACAGCATAAGCCCAAGCTAACGCTCGCCCTTCCAAAAGGTTAACTACGTAGCCGATATGGCTGTGATCTGTGGGGAAGTCCCCGGGTACCCACTGGAAAACTATCTCACACTGAAGAATGAACCCCCTAGCCTCCTCTAGCTTACCGCTAAAGCGAGTGGGAGTGGGGATCGGCGTTAGATGGGATGTAGAAGCCTCAACAGGTGGGATGGATTGGGAGCTAGCGGCAGCAGAGGCGCTACTAGGAGCCGGAGGGAAAGCCTGCGGACCTGCCAGGCGATCCAACCAATCATTAATTCAGGCCAGCTGAGTGAGGATGACCTGCTGTTGGTAAGCTAATTGATCCACTCGAGCCTCTAGGTTGTTAACTTTGCACGCTAGCACGCTGTCTGCTGGGTCGCTTTGGCGGAGTCGTACTGACATGGTTTAATGACCCAGAGAGCAGACTCAGACTCAAGAGTAAATACAACTATCTTTATTATGTTCTGTGTGTGTGTGTGTGTGATAGTGTAGCAGCTGGGGGTGAGCAGCTGGGGATGACAGGAGAATTTGGGGAATGTGCAGTGCAGCTCGGTCCGCCGCTAGGAAAGAGAGAGGTCCGCCGCCACGGATCTCCGCCTGTGCACAGGGGACGAGTGTTGACAGTGAGGAATAGAATGAGGGCTTACTTGGAGTGGAGGTGATAATCCTTCCTGGAGACGGATGACAGGAAGCGAGGTTCTCAGGTGAGAGTAGGCTGTGGCAAGGAGGTTCTAAGAAAAGGACGAAGGTGAGTGTAGGTCTCATCCGACCATGGAGACAGACGACCCCGCTCAGATCTGAGGGCAGCGCGGTCTAAATAGCCCCGGCAGTGATGGAGAGCAGGTGTGCGCGCAGCTGAGGATAATGAGCAGACAGAGTGTCGGCCATACCCCCCAACACGGACGCCATGTTGCTGCTGTCAGTACCCTCGGTACAGGTGTCCCGCTGCGTCGTCTCCACGTCCTGCTGTTGTTGCTCTTCCCTGGGTTCTTCAGCTCACATGGTCTCGCTCGCCAGTTGGGTATCCTCTATAACCGGCTTCTGCTGCCGCTCACCTAGCATGCAAACCTCTGTTCTCGGTGGGAAATCACACTCAGTCGGCCCAACGCTAGCTTTAGCCGGCATCTCGCGTATGGCTCCAGTCTCCCAGTGTTCCAATAACTCCAGCACTTCCTCCATCGATGGCGGTTCCTTCACCGTTGCCAGCCACCGCTTTAGCCACCTATCATTGGTGCCATGGCCCAACTTTTCTAACACCACGAGGTCCTCATACTCCCCATACCCACACTTACAAGCCACATTACAAAGCCTCGACAGAAATTTCTTATGGGACTCTCCCGTCCGCTGTTTAAGGCCATACAACTTGAGCTTGGTCTTGGAACGAGTGTAGGAGTCTCCGCACGCGTTACTCATTTTTCTAAAATAATTCCAATTTACCTCGTTGCCAAATGTTAGATCTAGAAATAAGGGAGTCGGAGGCGAGACTACGTGCAACTCTCCTTTATTGCACAGAACAAGGGTTTATATACAAATGCGTTGTGCCAACCTCATGCCACCCTAGGGGGCGGGCACTGCCACACATACACACATATCCAACAGTGTGCACAGCCCGGGGTGCGAGGGTGGCTTCTACCATTGCCTCTTATTCAGCCAAGTGGACCTTTCAGCTGGTGTCCTTTGCCCAGCGTTTTGTCTTTTCTGCTGCTTTTGCTGGACAGAAATTCTGCTTTCAGCACCATAACAGCTTATGCTGCGTAGACGCAGACCTGTGTCTCGTCCCCTCGCGCCTCAGTGGGATTTCGCGCTCGTCTTGCGCGCGCTTGTTAAATCCCCATTTGCGCGGCTGCAGGACCCTCTCTCTGAGGGTTTTATCCTTAAAAACTGCTCTCCTGTTGGCCCGAACGTCTGCAAAGACAGCGGGTGATCTGTCTGCCCTCTCTGTGTCTCCGTCTTGTCTCAGAATTCAGAGTGACCGCTGTTCAGCAGCGCTGCGCATTCATCCAGGCTTCATGGTCAAATGTGTCACTAGTTCTTTTAAATCGAGAGTGATTACATTAAACGTTTTTTTTTTTTCCCTCCTCCACACGATTCAGAGGAGGAAACCACCTCTCATCGTCTTTGCTCAGTGTGCGCCCCGTCTCGTTATGTGACGCGCACGGCTGGTTTTCGTTGTTCTCAGCATCTTTTTGCTCGTCACAGAGGACAGTCATGGGGACAGCCTCTCTCTGCGCAGCGTCTGTCTCATTGGCTGTGTGAGGCAATTTCCCAAATTTATACTTCCTGCAGCTTAGACTCCCCGAAGGGATTAAAGCTCATTCTACCAGGGCAATTGAAACCTCCACTGCTTTGCACGGAGGAACTTCGGTAGAAGATATTTGCACTGCTGCTCCTTGGTCTTCTCCAAGTGCTTTCATCCGGTTTTACCTGCGTGATGTTTCTGATGTGCCTTTATCCCACGCAGCGCTGAATGGTCTGACTAGTCCGTGGTGCTGCGGCTCTGATCCATGGTGCTTTTAAAGAGTTTCTGCAGCTAAGGTCATGGAGCGGTTTACACTTCTCTTTGTGATCACTGTAAACGCTGTATGATTATTTGTTGTAAATGATCTCTGGAGTGTCGTGTACCAGACATTTCGTAATTGCAGATGTTTAGTTCTGTTGAATCAGGATAGCGCTGCGGGAACTGTCCACGGTTCTGAATTCCCGTCTCCACGTGACTCTGTTCTCTGGCTGCGGAGCCAGCGGGGCCTTGGACCAACATCCTGATAGGCTGCAGCTGACGACACGGGAGCCGTCCACCGTTCTGAATCTCCACGTCTCGAAGTTTCCATGTTTTTCTTGATGGAAATGCATCAGAGTTTATCTCAAGCTGCAGATTATCTAAGCATAGAGAGATGAGCTAAATGGTATGGAAAGCCATTTGATTCAAGATGCACATAAACATGTATGCGTGTGTTAGTGTAGTTCATGTGCGGATATGGTATATCTAGTCAGCTTTGTCTAGGTGACTTGGTGCTGATGCACATAATGGTCTGAGGGTGGTTCATAGCTATGGTTGGATCATTCTGAGTTTTCAGAGTGTAGTTGGTGGTTCTACTATGGACCCAGTGAGGCACTGACTACGTCCTGCTTCACCTTATCCCAATAGCGATAGCTTAAAGAGTGAAGCCAATATGAAGTAGAGCGTTGGTTGTGAATTGTAACTCCAGATTCTACGAGTATTGGCGCAGCTTTTTAAGCCCTGGGACTCACTGGTTCCGCGAGGGATAAACCTCGTAGCAATAGCTTAAAGAGCTGCGCCAATACTTGTAGAATCTGGGGTTACAATTCATAGCCAGCATTAAGTTGCTTAGCAGTTCGGTAGCTTAGTCATTTGGTTACTATGTCTTTGTGTCGCTAAGTCATTCAGTTGCTTAGTTGTTCTGTCACAGTTTTTCTATCACTTAGTTTCCAATCACATAATTGTTCAGTCAGTTGTTTACTAAATAAAAATATAATTCAGAAGCATCCTAAGGTGATTTAACAAAAAGTTGATAAAATCCAAATTAAACATGTAAGCTCTAAGTCTAATGATCTGACCTCTGTTCCTCCTCATAATTTAAAAATTAAATGTGATTTGTTTATTATTAGGTTTTTAACCCCCAAGTCTCTGTTGATCTATGATCTGTTAATTGATCACCAGATTGGTTTACAATACCTTACAGAGACTTGGTTAGGGCAAGAGGATTATGTTGGTTTAAATGAATCAACTCCCTCTAGTTGTGTAAACTGTCAAAATCCTAGAAGTATTGGCCATGGACAAGGAGTAGCAACAATTTACCATTTTAAAATTATTTCTCTCTTCGTGTTTTGTGACATTTAGTGTTGTTTAAATTATGCCTAAGTGTATATTCATGTGTTTAATGTACATATATGATGTTGCGCACAAGCTACAGTCGCCACAGCCTTCTGGAGATAAGGAATATGGCCAAACATTACGTCCTGGATCAAAGCGTTACAGAGGATCTCCATGTGTACTGTATGTCTCCTCCACTAGACCTCCACACCCCCGGACTCGACTGCTGTGTCTCATCCCAAATGGAGACACCGTAGACGGTGTGAGTGGCGACAAAAAAGAGGTAAACGCAGAGGTATCCAAACGAAGCTAACCGCTAGCTCAGACAGACTCCTGATTCCTTCCCTCATTCTGGCCAACGTACATTCACTTGACAACAAAACAGACCACATACAGCTCCTGTGAACTACACAACATGATTCGGGGAACCGCTGTGTTTTTATCTTTATGGAAACGTGGCTAAATAACAATATACCAGACTTTGTCATTCAGTTAGCAGGGCTAACATGCTACCGTGCTGACAGAGTGTTCAAGGAAGGAGGAGAATCGTGAGGCGGAGGCATCTGTGTCTACATCAGTGACGCTTGGTGCCATGATGCAACTGTTGTGCATAAACACTGTTCTACATTGGTGGAGTTTATGATCATCAAGTGCCAACCCTTTTACGTTCCATGAAAATTTTCATCCGTCTGACTAGTCGCTTTGTATGCCCCGCCCACTGCCATCGGTGAGAGAAGTAAAGCACTAAATGAACTCTACCAGGCCATCATTGAGACACAAACAGTGCATCCAGATGGATTCCTCATCACAGCAGGAGACTTCAACCATCCATCCATCCATCTTCTTCCGCTTAATCCTTTTCAGGTCGTGGGGGGGCTGGAGCCTATCCCAGCATCTTTGGGCGAGAGGCAGGGTACACCCTGGACGGATCGCCAGTCCATCACAGGGCCAACACAGAGAGACAGACAACCATTCACTCCCACAGTCATACCTAAGGACAATTTAGAATCCCCAGTTTGATGCCAATTACAGGGATGGCAACAGGAAATTCTGATTTCAGCTGAAATCTAATTTGGTCGATTGACTTACGGGGGTGCCGGGGGGGCGCAGCCCCCCTGAAGCTGAGAGGTTTTCAGTAAAACAGAAGTAATTTAGACTGAAAAAAATGATAAAAAAAAAAAGAAATACTAGACTTAGATAAATCATTAAATTTAATGAAAAGTTAACTTACTTTTTCTTCAATGTTGTCTCACTGTCTTTAGTCCAACATATTTAACAGTTCTATAAGAGTTTATTACACTATTTACACTGGTCACCAAGTCACTTCCAATGTGAAACTTTCTTCCTTTTGGCAGCAAGCTGTGTCAGTCTCTGAACTTTGAACTTCATCTCCTTTTCTGGTTTCTTCAGAAACTGTCCGAGTGTTTCTGTTACCTCGTCGAACTTTGAGCCAATTTTCACCTTTACTGTCACTTTTCTCTCAAGCCAATTCCATTGGAACTTATTTTTGACACTTTTGTCTATTTCTAGCACTGATGACTCCTGATCCTTCGATAAAAATCTCATAATTCCGCTGAAAACAATACCCAAAGCTCAGAATTCCAACACGAACCAGGGATGTGATTTGGGGTTGGTGAAATTATCTGAAAATTTTGCAGGGGGTCTGGGGACGCAATCCCCCAGTGGGGTCCGGGGCAGAGCTCCTGGGTTTTTATGATTTTTAAGTACCAGAACTGTGCTTAAATGACATAAAACAAACAGCTGAATGCCACTTATTACTGTATAATATTGACTTATGTTCCAAGAAGATAGCATTCCTAAAATATTCCAACAAGCATTATCCATTACATGCTTTAACACTTGATCAAATCAAAATCAGTTAATTTTATCTATTCCATAATAGAAATAAAATTCCAACATACCATTACTTTTTATAATTTCAGCATTCATTTCAGATCACCAGTTTCAATCTCCATTGAGACTTGAGCAGTTCATTTTGCACAATCACTGATGCAGCCAAGTCTTAGAAATATTCAAAAGTTATGAGTCAATATCCACTGTGCACTGTCAATTTCAAACTGTTTGGAATCATAAAAGTAATGTAAGTAATTTGTTTTGCTATTTTTTCTCCTCAATATCAATGTCAGGGCACTGCATGAGTTTTGGGGGATGGTTAACTTTTATAACCGTTTCCTCCCCCGCGCAGCCCAGCTCATACAGCCGTTGTACGCTACACTCAAACGGAAACCGGCGGACAGAGTCGACTGGACTCCTGAACGGGAGCAGGCGTTCTGAGGTTAAAACAGCGCTCACTACCGACGCCTCCGACATGGGCATAGCGGCCGTTGTGGAGCAATACGTTGCTGGTTCTTGGCAGCCGCTCACCTTTTTTTTTAGCAGGTCTTTGCACGACAGTGAGTGTAAATACAGCGTGTTCGACAGAGAGTTAATGGCTCTCCACCTGGCCATACGCCACTTCCAGTTCTGCCTGAAAGGGCGCAGCTTCACTGCGTTTGTGGACCACAAGCCGCTAACGTACTTAACGTACTTTATCTTCCTGGAAGATAAAATAAAGCGGAATTCGGCGAATAACCGGAAAAATCACATCCCTGAGAACAAGCCGCCATGAATTTTTGGCAAAGCATACAACGAGCCATTTGATTGGTCCAATTGTTTGCAACTATCCAATTGCAGGGCTGTTTACAATACAGCAGTAGCTTGAGTACATCCGGGTTATCGCGAGACTTAACCCGGGGAAGCGCTGAGCGCTTATGTAATCGTGTTGATTTTCGCTAAAATCAGTAACAATAAGGTACCTTACCCCCCCTAAAATTTTCTCAACGGATTTAGACGATTCACAGAAATGATCAATTTGAAAATAAATCGGCGGAAATCTGCAGATCGGCGGAAAATTGCCATCCCTGCAGTTAACCTAACTTGCATGTTTTTGGCATGTGGGAGGAAACCGGAGAAATCCCATGCAGAGTTAAAGGCCCTCCTGCCAAACCTACACCAACATGTAGACTTTCCATCAAGAGGAGACAATTTGCTGGACCTGGTGTACACAACTCACAAGAAAGCATACAGAGCCTCCTCCCTACCCCACCTGGGTCTCTCTGATCACATCACCATCTTGTTAAGGTCGACATACAAACCCAGAGTGAAAAGAGTCAGACCAACAAAAATGCAGATACGTCTGTGGCCAGAGGGGGCCTCTGATGCTCCGAAAGACTAGCTCGAGTATGTTCATTTTGTCATCTTTTTAATTATTAGCCTTTTGTTTTCTTATTAAAGAAAAGGATAGAGAGATGTTTTTACCTTTTACATGTTTTAACTGTCCACTGCAGTCTTCATCAGAAGGGGCCATAAACAAAGGGAAACAGCAAGTCATAAACAAAGAAAACAAACAGGAAACAAGACACAGAACAAAAGCCGAAATCAAAAAACGAGGACACCATAACTATACCATACATCTGAGGGATAACAGAACCAATTCAAAGGATCATGAAAAAATACACAATAAACACAGCAGTAAAATCACACAAAAAATTAAGACAGTTATTAGTACACCCCAAGGACAAAATAGAACAAGACAAAAATGCAATGTTGTGGAAATGTGAAAATGACGACGCAGAGTTTATCTCACGAGTCAGGTTTATTCACATCTTCCAACATCAGCAAAGCAGAAAAAGAAAAAAACACAGACATTTGTCCTTTATATATCCAGGACCTTCAAAGCTCACAGTCACATTGCATTTAATCACAAGTAACAATGCACCTTCTCTTAAATCTTATAACATCCTCCTCATAGTCTCTGGCAGACCAGGAAATCCCCCAAGGCCGTCTCTTGCATACCAAAGACTAAATTTTCACATCCTCCTGTTATCTCCAAGGAGACCCAGTTCTTTGTTCTCTCTGAGATGTGAAGCTTAAAGTGATACACATGTGGCCCACATGACCCCCCCCCCCAAACATCTAAGATGGAACAACAGAATAACAGTCTGCATGTCATGATAAAATCATTACACATTAACCCACGTGCTGCTTGGGCCTCAGTCTCCTCCCGTATCTGCTGTAAGCGAGCTTCGCCACTTCTGCGGCACCATCCCGCTGGGGCGCTGCTGTCTTGGGGTGAGAACTGTTTGTCACTCCCTGTGGGTGTTCTGGGGAATGACCCCAGGGGGGTCTGCCGCGCCGAGGAGCCCTGGCCAACAGCACATCCTCGTCCGCCACCGCAAAGGCGGGTTTGAGCCTGTTTATGCCAATCTTTTCCTTCCTGCCCCCCAAATCTAGCAAAAAATGTTTGTCCCGTTTCCAGCACTCTAAATGGTCCATCATAAGGTGGTCGCAGCGGTGGGCGATGGGCATTGTGTCTGACAAAAACAAATTCCGCGTTTTTCACAGCCTTAGGCACAAAAACGCATGGAAAACTGTGGTGAATGGGGCCAGGCAGCGTGCCCGATTCCGTGCCACGCTGCAACCGCTGAGACGGGGAGCTATCTGGTGCAGGATTATCTGGGAGAAACTCCCCGGGCAGCCGAAGTGGTTGCGCAAAAACTAGCTCAGCCGGGGAGGCTTCTAAGTCCTCTTTAGGTGCAGAACGCAACCCCAATAAAACCCACGGTAGCCTGTCCACCCAATTTGCATCCGTCAGTGACGCTCTGAGAGCCGCTTTCAATGACCTATGAAAACGTTCGCATAACCCATTAGCCTGCGGATTGTACGTGGTTGTGCGGTGGATCATTACCCCCAGGCTGCGGGCCATTGCTGACCAAAGTTCGGAAACAAATTGAGGGCCTCTGTTGGACGTAATGTCCGACGGGACTCCAAAGCGCGCTACCCATGCTGTTAAAAACGCGTGCGCCACCTCCTCGGCTGTGGTTGACGCCAGTGGGACTACTTCGGGCCAGCGCGTGGTGTGGTCCACCATTGTCAGAAGGTGTGTGCACCCCTGTGACGGCGGGAGGGGGCCTACGAGGTCCACGTGAACATGATCGAACCTCTTAGCCGGGATGTGAAACGGCTCCAAGGGAGCTCTCGTGTGTTTGTGTACCTTGGCTCGTTGACAAGCCATGCAGGCTGCTGCCCACTCCTTAACTTGTTTGCGCAGGCTCGGCCATACAAATTTCTCTCCTACTATTTTGACCAACGCGCGCACTCCCGGGTGCGCCAGAGAATGAATCGAGTCAAAAACGCGGCGGCGCCACGCGGCCGGTACCACAGGACGCGGTCGCCCAGTGGAGACATCGCAGATTAGGGGGGGCATACCGTCTTGCAGCACCCTGTTCTCCAGCCTTAACCCTGTTGGTCCAGACTGGAGCGCACGCACGTCCGCGTCGCTAACCTGATCCGCGGCCATGGCTGCATAATGTATCCCTACAGGGACTGGGGCCGCGACGGCACGCGAGAGACAGTCTGCCACTACATTCAGTTTACCCGCCACATGCTGAATATTGGTAGTAAACTCTGAGATAGCGGCCAGCTGTCTTTGCTGCCGGCCTGACCACGGTTCTGAAACCTTGGCCATCGCGAATGTCAGCGGCTTGTGGTCAACGAACGCGGTGAAACGGCGTCCCTCCAGCCAGAACTGGAAGTGGCGAATGGCCAAGTGGAGAGCTAACAACTCCCTGTCAAATGCACTGTATTTTCGTTCACAATCGTGCAAAGTCCTGCTGAAAAAGGCGAGCGGCTGCCAAGCCCCGGTTACATGCTGCTCCACGACCGCCCCTATGGCCACATCTGACGTGTCAGTAGTGAGCGCTATGCGGGCCGTTGGGTCTGGATGTGCTAACAACGCAGCGTTTGCCAGGGCTGTTTTGACCTCCGAGAATGCTCGCTCTCGCTCCGGAGACCATTCGATCTTATTTGTGGGTTTTTGTTTTTTGAGTGCGGCATACAATGGTTTCATGAGCTGCGCTGCGCGGGGGAGGAAACGGTTATAAAAATTCACCATTTCCAAAAACTCCTGTAACGCCTTGACCGTTTGTGGCTGGGGAAAATTTGCTACCGCGCACACTTTGTCAGGCAGCGGAACTGCTCCTTCTGGAGAGATGCGATGCCCCAAAAAATCAATCTGCGTCACCCTGAACTGACACTTCGCTGGGTTGATTATTAAACCGTGCTCTCCCAACCTCCGGAAAACTGCCGTGAGGTGGTTTTCGTGTTCGTCTTCAGACGCGCTGGCTACTAAGATGTCGTCCAGGTAGACGAATACGAAGGGGAGATCGCGCAACACCGCGTCCATCATGCGTTGGAACTTCTGCGCAGCGCCTTTAAGCCCAAATGGCATGCGCAAAAACTCGAATAGACCAAACGGAGTTATTACCGCTGTTTTGGGTATGTCCTCCGCACTGGGACTTGGTGGTAACCGCGGACCAAGTCTATCTTAGAAAAAACGCGCGGCCCCGCCAAATGAACGGAAAAATCTTGGATATGCGGGATTGGGTAGCGGTCGTGCGCTGTGGCGTTGTTCAACCTGCGGAAATCTCCGCAAGGTCGCCACGAGCCAGGTTCAGGTTCAGGTTACTTTATTTGTACCCGTAGGTAGATTTGTTTTGCAGTTGGTGACATCCATATTTACAAGCCACTAATTACATTCAACATAGACACAAACACAGGCACACATCTTACAAAATAGGTAAATATAAAATATGTACAATATAATTTTTATAGCTCGTTCAACTCTTTGACAGCAGCAGGGACAAAGCTGTTTTTGTAGCGCTGGGTTCTACTTTTTGGGACAGCAAACCTCCGTCTGGAGGGAAGAAGCTGAAAGTTGCAGTGTAAAGGGTGGGAGTCATCATTTAAAATCGAGTCGGCCATCCTCTGTACTTGTCTGGTGTACAGGGATGTCAGGCTCAGCTGTGACTCACCAAGCAAACGACTGGACCATCTGACTACCTGATCCAAGGATTTCCTCTGTTTCAGTTTTATCTGACCAAACCATGACATTAAAGAAAAGGATAAAACAGATTCAATAAAAGCCCGATAGAACATAGTCATTATGGTTCGGTCAATTTGGAAGCGTGCAAGTTTCCTCAAACAATGCAAATTTTGCTGACCCTTTTTGCACACCCTTTCACAGTTCACCTCAAAGTTCAATCCACTATCAATAATCGTCCCAAGATATTTGTACGATTGTACACATTCGGTGGTCTGGCCTTTTAGTATGGTGACTTTGTGCCTGGGAGTTTTCCTCCTAAAGTCAATAATCATATCTTTCGTTTTTGTTGTATTCAGCTGCAGGTAGGAATCCTCACACCAGTGAACAAAGTCATCAACTACTGGGCCGTGGCCACTCTCACCATCCTGGAGGAGACTGACAATGACTGAGTCATCAGCATACTTTATAATGTGTCTGTTGTCATGTCTGCTCCGACACATGTTTGTGTACAGGATGAAGAGTAGTGGTGACAACACACACCCCTGAGGAGAGCCAGTAGAAGAGCACTTTGGGTCAGACAATGTGCCATTGACCCTTACTCTCTGCGTCCTGTTGGTTAAGAAATCCAGAATCCAACCCACCAGATTATTGCTTAAATCAAATTGTTGCAGGAGCCTTTCAACTAAAATATGAGGTTGGATTGTATTAAAGGCAGAAGAAAAGTCCACAAATAAAAGCCTGGCGTGTGTCCCATTAAAATCCAGATGTTTAAAAAGCATGTCAAACAGAGTGACAGTGGCATCCTCCACTCCTCTGTGAGGCCTATAGGCAAACTGCAGAGGATCCAATGCATGTTCAGTCTGCCTTAGGACCTCACATCTGACCAGTTTTTCAAAAATTTTCATTAAAATTGAAGTCAAAGCAACTGGTCTAAAGTCATTTACCGTTTTAGGACAGCTGGATTTTGGAACGGGAACAACCACGGCATCTTTTCAGATCTTAGGCACATGTTGTGTCTGTAAGGACTTATTGAAAATATAATGAAATATAGGACTCAGTTCATGTGCACAGGACTTTACCAGGCGTCCACATATATTATCAGGGCCCTGACTTTTGTTCACTTTTACAGCGCGGAACTCCCTTTTAACATCCTGCATCTCAATATTAAAGTGCTGATTGTCTTTGAGTTTCTGTTTCAAATCTTGGATTTCTGTGCTAAAATCAAAGGAGTCAAAACGACCATAAAAACAGTTAAGAGCATTAGCCAGCTCTGTGTCTGAACTAAAACCATCTAAAAACACACGATTACTGCGCTCTGTGCTCTGAAGGCCTGCAATAGTTTTCATACTGGCCCAGGCCGAACCAAGTTTATTTGCTGCCATCTTGCTTTCCAACTCTGATTTATAATTCTGTTTTGCTCTTAAAATTTCGGCCTTCAGCTCCTTGGTGGCAACCTGTAGCTCAGAAACAGACCCCTGTTTAAAGGCAAGAGCTTTCCTCTGTAAGCAGGATTTAACTGATTTAGTAACCCATGGTTTGTTGTTGGGATATATTTTGACACGTTTACGTGGAACAAACTTATTTTGACAGTAAGCCATGAATGAGCATGTGAGCTCAGCCAGAGAGTCCAAATCATCCCCGCAGGCCATTATGAACATCTTCCAGTCTGTACAGTCAAAGCATTCTTGGAGGCTGTGCTCTGAATCTTCTGTCCACACATCAGTGTCTCTCATCTCCACCTTGCCTCTTCTGAGAGCAGTTTTATATGTGGGCAGCAAATGAACACAGTTGTAATCTGATGATCCTAAAGGAGGAAGGGGGAGTGATTTATAGGCCCTCTCTATGGATCCATAGCACAGGTCCAATGTGTTTTTTCGCCTGGTTGGGCAGGAGACATACTGATGAAAGTTTTTAAGTGTCTTCTTTAAAGAAACATGGTTAAAATCCCCAAGAATGAAGTTTGGCGCCTCTGGAGAAATTGACTGCAGCCGCTGCACCACATCAGAGATGGTGCTGGAGGCGGAGTCAGCGTCTGCCCTCGGATGAATGTACACAACTGTGATGAAAAGTTGGGGAAACTCTCGAGGCAAATAAAAGGGGCGAAGCGACACAGACAGCAGCTCCACATCGGGTGTACAGATGCGCTCTCTGACCGTGACAGATGTGCAGTACTGCTTATTAATGTATAAACATACGCCGCCCCCCTGACGCTTCCCAGTTACCTCTTCCTGCCGATCCGAGCGCAGCGGAGCTCCAAAGCCGTCAATCCACAGGTCTGCATCTCGATCATGCGCAGTAAGCCAAGATTCAGTGAAAGCCATGACGCAGCAGTTCTTAAAATCCTTCTGGTAACGTACGTTGCCTTGAATTTCCTCCACCTTGTTTCTCACAGACTGTGCATTCCCAAAAATGATCGAAGGAAGAGGAATGTTACCAAACTGACATCTCCTAAGGTGCAATTTCACACCTCCACGTCTTCCACGCTTCCTCCTGCCACTTCTTTTTTCACCGCTGTGTCCGTCTCTCAAAATAAAGTCCGGCAGTTCAAGTTTGGGCTCAATCACAGATGCTGCATCAGCTGTGTTAAAGCGTAGCAACACGTCCCTGGAATATTGTATTCTGCCCGCTATTCTGCTCGCCATGGAGCCGAACGCATTTACCTCAGAGACAAAGAGCCACAGCACAGATAGCAGCAGTGCGAGAGAGGAGAGGAAATCCATGTTGCAGATACCAGGGAGCTCTTCGCCATATATTCCACAAACGCTCCAGGGCAGAAACGACACAGAGGATTTTCTAAAAACGTAAAAAAGTACAAAAAACACACACACGCACACACGCACTATATCATCAAGCTGCTGGTCGCTGCGTGCGCATGCGCCCCACTTGAACCGTCAGCTTTCGGGACCATGTGAAGCGGGGAAGCCCATGGGCTGTTCAAACGCCTGATGATGCCCAACCTTTCCAGGTTGGCGAACTCCTCGCGTGCTATGGTCAGTTTAGCTGAATCCAAGCGCCGAGCTTTTGCAAAAACGGGCGGTTGGGTGGTAGTAATAAAATGTTCCACCCCGTGTTTAGCGACGGCTGCTGAAAATGTGGGAACCGTGAGTGCTGGGAACTGAGTGAGCAGTGTGTGGAACTTACCGCTTACAGCTGTGACGTTGGCTTGTGCTGTCGGCGGGGCCACTCGGGCTGTACAGGGAATAGAATAAAAAGAAAGTGCATTAACCAGGCGCCTGTTAGCAAGGTTGGTTCCAAGGTTGTCATAGCCAGGAGCGGCACTGGGGTTAAGCTCCCAGTGCTCATAAAATGCTCCTTATGGCGTGCGTCTCGAAAAGCCTCTGACAAACTAAGTCCAACTCCTAGCCTGCCCGTGTGGTTTAGTCTCTAAGCCTGGCGGAACTGCTTTTACTAATAGGAGAAGGGGCGAGGGCGGATCTCTGGCGCCTTAAAACCAGATGCTTCGGGTAGATGGTGGCTCGTCAACCTGGGAAGGTAGCCCATCTAGGGGAAGGTAAACCCTGATTTCAAACCTCTGCTGCCTTGCGGCATACCCGGTCACGGGAAAGGCTTCGGGAGTCAACCCTGAGGAAAAATCCGGAGTCGGAGCCCCTAAGGCAGTTCTATGTTGTGCTCAACATCGTTCTGGCAGCTCCTGCAATGACGCTGGTGCCAAACTGTAGCAGCCCTGCTGTTCCTTTGGATTCATCAGTGACGTGGAGAGGGGGAACATGCTGCATGGGCAACATCTTGTCCTCCATATCTTCCTGCCCAGGCTTGAATCCTACCAACGCCCAACGCTGGAAGGTAGAACACCGGATCACTGGAGAGGACACTCCAGCTTCGCCTTTGGCGTAGACAAAACACGGGGAATGACAGTTACCAGTTATAAGCCACTGCTCAATTGGCGTAGAGCGTGGCGCCAGGGGTTGTTCCCGACGGTGGGAGGGATCATCAGATCTCACTGGACAGCTACCGCCCGCCTCAAGCTGGGCAGCCCCCAGCCAATAAGGTGTTGTCCCGCCACAGCTTGCTTTCCTCATTGGGTGCATGGGGATAAGGAGAAATCCAAACAGCAGGCTGAGAACCTTCGCACCAGGCAAGACAATAAAACAAAAGAGACCAACTCTAAAACTGGGAACTTGGAACGTCCGCACTATGATGACAGGACTCGCTGCTAACCTCAAGGACATCAACGACACCAGGAAGACTGCCATCATCAATAATGAGCTGAAGAGACTGGGAGTGGATATCGCCACTCTCCAGGAAACACGGTTAGCTGATGCAGGCACACTGAGAGAGAAGGACTACACGTTCTACTGGCAGGGAAAGGGCAGTGACGAACACAGGGAACACGGAGTGGGCTTCGCAGTGAAGAACACTTTGCTGAAGATGATGGAACTGGGCAGCACTGGCTCTGCACAACTCCTCACCCTCCGCCTGAACACCACTGAAGGCCCAGTCACCCTCGTCAGTGTGTATGCCCCAACACAGACAGCCACACCAGAGGCAAAAGACGAGTTCTACGAGAATCTCGCAACAACTGTCAGGATCATCCCCAACTCTGAACAACTCATTCTCCTTGGAGACTTCAATGCCAGAGTGGGTGCTGACCACGACTCCTGGCCCTCCTGTCTTGGACCTTTTGGCGTGGGCAGAATGAACAACAACGGACAGCGGCTGCTCGAGTTCTGCACATATCACGATCTGTGCATCACAAACTCGTTCTTCAAGACCAAGCCCCAACACAAGGTTTCCTGGCAACATCCGCGCTCAAAGCACTGGCACCAGCTAGACTTGATCCTGACCAGGCGCACCTCACTGAAGAACGTGCTAATCACCCGTTCGTTCCAGAGTGCAGATTGCGACACAGACCATTCATTGGTGTGTTGCAAGGTCAAGCTGCAGCTGAAGAAATTCCATCGTGCTAGACAACCTGGAAAGGCACGGATTGACACCAGCAAGATGGCCCAACCAGAACTTGTTGAGCAGTTTGCCTCCACCTTTGAGAAGGAACTTGGTGTACCACAAGGAGGAGAATCTGCAAAGCAGAAGTGGGAAGAGCTGCGAAACACCATCTACCGCACAGCCTTGGCTACCTTTGGGAGGAAGACCTCGAAGTCACAGGACTGGTTTGATGCCAAGTTGACCGAGATGACCCCCGTCATTGAAGCCAAGCGCTCAGCACTTGCTGAGTACAAGAAGTACCCAAACGAGAAGAATCTCCAGATTCTCAGGGCTGCGAGAAGCAAAGTTCAGCAGACTGCTCGGCGCTGTGCCAACGAGTACTGGACTCAGCTCAGCCAAGACATTCAAACCGCTGCCATAACAGGGAACATCTGTGGTATGTACAATGGCATCAAGAAAGCACTTGGTCCGGCTCAGAGCAAGACGGCCCCCCTCAAATCTTCCACTGGGGAGATGATCATAGAGAAGAACAAGCAGATGGAGAGATGGGTGGAACACTACTCCGACCTCTACTCTAGACAGAACACCGTGACACCGTCAGCCCTTGATGCCATCGACTGCCTGCCATCCATGGACGAACTTGACGCCGAGCCAACCATCGACGAACTCAGTAAGGCCATTGATAGCTTGGCCGCTGGCAAGGCACCCGGCAACGACGGCATACCCCCTGACCTGATCAAGCACTGCAAGACTGCCCTACTGCTGCCATTGCATGACGTCCTCTGCCAGTGCTGGAAGGAAGGTGCCGTACCACAGGACATGAGGGATGCCAAGATCATCACCCTCTACAAAAACAAAGGGGAGAGAAGCGACTGCAACAACTACAGGGGCATTTCCCTCCTCAGCGTTGTTGGCAAAGTCTACGCACGAGTTGTTCTCGTTTGTCTACAGAAGCTTGCCGAACGTGTCTACCCCGAGTCTCAGTGTGGCTTCCGCGCTGAGCGATCGACGGTAGACATGATATTCTCCATCCGCCAACTCCAGGAGAAATGCAGAGAACAGAACATGCCTCTGTACGTCGCCTTCATCGACCTCACCAAAGCGTTCGATCTGGTCAGCAGAGAGGGCCTTTTCAAGATCCTGCCAAAGATAGGATGCCCACCAAAGTTGCAAAGCCTCATCGAATCGTTTCACACCAACATGCAGGGGATAGTGCAGCACGATGGCAACGTCTCAGAGCCATTCAACATACACAGCGGAGTGAAACAGGGCTGTGTACTTGCGCCAACCCTCTTTGGGATTTTCTTTGCTATGCTCCTGAGGCATGCCTTCAGCACAGCAACAGAGGGAATCTACCTGCACACAAGATCTGACGGCAGGCTTTTCAACCTCGCCCGCCTGAAAGCCAGAACCAAAGTACGCGAGGCTCTAATCAGAGACATGCTGTTCGCAGACGACGCTGCAGTCGCAACCCACACACAGCAGGAGCTTCAGACCCTGATGGACCGCTTCTCCCAGGCATGCAAGGACTTCGGGCTTACCATCAGCCTGAAGAAGACTAACGTCTTGGCGCAAGGCACGGAAGCACCACCAACCATCACCATTGATGACTACAAGCTGGAGGTCGTGAATCAGTTCACGTACCTGGGGTCCACGATCAGCAACAACCTCTCCCTTGATACAGAGATCAACAAGAGGATTGGAAAATCAGCCTTCACACTCGCTCGCCTCACCACACGAGTGTGGGAGAATCCCAAACTCTCTGTCAAGACGAAGATGGCAGTGTACAACGCCTGCGTCATCAGCACACTGCTCTATGGGAGTGAGACGTGGACAACATACGCCCGGCAGGAAAAGAGACTGAACTCCTTCCACTTGCGCTGCATTCACCACATCCTGGACATATCCTGGCAGGACAAAGTGCCCAACACAGAAGTTCTGTCCCGCGCTGGCCTTCCCTCCATGTTCACTCTACTCAGGCAGCGCAGGCTCCGCTGGCTAGGCCACGTTCATCGTATGGAGGATGGCAGAATCCCCAAAGATGTCCTCTATGGAGAACTGGCAACTGGCAGGAGAGACGTTGGCCGCCCACAGCTGCGCTTTAGAGACGTCTGCAAGAGAGACATGAAGGCCCTGGAGATCAACACAGAGTGCTGGGAGGACCTTGCAACGGACTGCTCCAAATGGAGAGGCACCCTTACCAGACAGCTCAAGGCGGGTGAAGAGAGACTGACTGCTGCAGCAGATGAAGAAAGGACCCGCAGGAAGAACCGCCACAGACCCAGCAGCACGGAGACCACCCACAAGTGTGACCTGTGTGACAGGGACTGTCATTCGCGCATCGGCCTGTTCAGCCACAGGCGGTGCTGTTCCAGCAGAGTAGACGTTTAGGATTCTCTTCCATGGTCATCATAGACCGACGGAGGCCGACGGTGCGACGGTGTTAGCAAGATCAACCAACAAACCATGTGAGCACAGAAAATCAGCCCCCAACATATTGAAATTCACTGCAGCTATGACAAAAGTCCACTCAAATGTACGGCCGTGTAGGAACAGAAGCAGAGTCCTCTCACCAAAGGTCTTAATCTCCGAGCCGTTCGCTGCTGACACCCCGGGACCTCTGGAAACCACCAGCCGGTCAGCGGAGGAAGGTGTATACATTTGCGTGCCTTCTCTGCAAAGCGGCAATGGTAGAAACAGAGGATGTCTCCTCCGCGATCCTTGGCCCCCGCCCCCGCCGTCGTCGGTGGTTCTGCTACCGCCGTCTCTGGCCCCCCGCCACCTCCGGCCGTTGCGCCGAACTCCGTCGCTGCTGCGGTGGCCACGTGCTGTTTGCTGGCGTTGAGAATCCGGTGCGCCTCCTGGGCCAGCGCACGGAAGTCCCGCTGGGCCAACAACGGCGAACTGGCCAGGGTCGCTCTCGTGGCCGACGGTAGGGTCCTGAGGAAAATGTAGGTGAAGATGAAGTCGTCGTTGTCTGAGCCCCTCAACTTCAGCATGTTCTCCATCAGGTCAATGGGCGTGCCATCTCCCAAGTTGTTCAGAGCCAGGAGCCTCTCCGCTCTCTCCTCGACTGAGAGAGTGAAACGCTGGATAAGCGCAGCCTTCAACCCGCCGTATTTGTCGTTGGCCGGTGGCCGCTCCAATAGGCTCTGCACATGCTGAGCCGTGCGGTTGTCAAGCTTTGCAATCACATGGTAGAACTTCGTGTCATCTACCGTTATCCCCTGGAGGGCGAACTGTGCTTCGACCAAGTGAAACCAGGAGCACGGGTTGTCTTGCCAAAAGTCCGGTAGCTGGACAGTAGCGGCATACGCTTGGCTGGGAGCTCCTGACTCGGCTGGCCCGGGGGAATTTCTTTCATTCATGATACGTCTTAGGGTCACCAGTGTGGAAATGTGAAAATGACGAGGCAGAGTTTATCTCACGAGTCAGGTTTATTCACATCTTCCAACATCAGCAAAGCAGAAAAAGAAAAAACACAGGCATTCGTCCTTTATATATCTAGGACCTTCAAAGCTCACAGTCACATTGCATTTAATCACAAGTAACAATGCACCTTCTCTTAAATCTTATAACATCCTCCTCATAGTCTCTGGCAGACCAGGAAATCCCCCAAGGCCGTCTCTTGCATACCAAAGACTAAATTTTCACATTCTCCTGTTATCTCCAAGTAGACCCAGTTCTTTGTTCTCTCTGAGATGTGAAGCTTAAAGTGATACACATGTGGCCCACAATGTAATATATGAAATATTATGTAGATCATGCAACAAAACCTACATTGGATAAACCGGAAGATCATTCACCACAAGGAAAAAAGAACACCAGAAGGAATGTGAGAAGGAAACACAAGGACGACTCACAAGATCACAAAAAGAAAAGGCAGAACAAGAAACATTAAAATCAGCAATATCAGATCACTGCAAAAGAGATAATCACATCATGGACTGGGACAACGCAAAAATTATTGGATCGGAAAGCAACAGACACAAACGCTGTATCAAGGAGGCCATAGAAATCAGGAAGCGGGGAAAAGACACCATGAACCGAGATGAGGGGGCCTTTATGCTTTCCCACACCTGCGACCACATTCTCCAGAGGCCATCGGATGGCGGAAAGCGGGGCCGGCTCGGTGGATCTGACAGGTCTGCCGGGCTGGCCCCGCCTACAAAAGTCAGCTGATAAAATGACACCTCACAGCAATCAGCTGACACTTCTGACGAAGGCTGCAGTGAACAGTCGAAACATGTAAAGAAGGTAAAAACATATCCTTTCTATTTTTGTCTTTAATAAGAACAAAAGGTAAATAAATTGATGGAGCAGCTGTGGAGAGGGTGAGCAGCACCAATTTCCTGGGGGTGCACATCTCTGAGGATCTCTTCTGGTCAAACAACACCACGTCACTGGCCAAGAAGGCTCAAACTCACCTCCATTTCCTTCGCAAACTGAGGACAGCATGAGTCCCACCCCCATTATGTGCTCATTCTACCGTGGCACCGTTGAGAGCATCCTCACCAGCTGCATCACATTGTGGTACGGAAGCTGCACCGCCTTCTGCTGGAAGACACTACAACACACAGTGAAAGCAGCCAGCAAGCTCATCGGTGCCCCTCTGCCACCGCTCTCGGACATGTACCTCACCCACCCACCCACCCGCAGAGCCATCAACATTCCAGAGGCGCTTTTCCATTTGTAACAGTTTGGCCTCGTTTGGCCTCCTTTTGCACAGTACAGTTCGGCTCGCATGTTTTTCTACTGCACTAGGTGTCATTTGAAGTGGGTGGGAAATAGTTACAGGGAGGCGGCGCAACCCTCTCCCTCCCGCTACGTAAAACAAACGTAACTGGCGTAAATCAAGCGTAACGTTACGCAAAACACAAGTTGGCAGCATACGAGGCGTCTGTGTTCTCTGGCTGTTTTTGCCAGAATAAAGGCAAAAACAGAGAACAGAAGGCAAACCCGCAATACGACACACTCTGGAAAGGTACTGGAGCATTTAGAAGCCATGAGGATGCAAACTACATTATGTATGACGGTAAGCTAATGATCGCTAATGCTACTTTGCTTTTAAGTCCACCGTACAACGTTGTAATGTCGGCAAGTTATTGATATTAGGTCCTAAAATCTGTATTCTGTGTGTGTGTTTCAGATGGCTCTCTTCTGGCAAAAATATCACTTCAAACGGTCGGCGTTAATGTTCATCACAGTGATGTGACCCCAAGTTCACGAACGCGAAGTGGCTATAATGTCTGTAGAAATGTTTAGCTTCCTGTGAAATAAATTGATCTGATCTATGTCAAAATCATGGAGAGACTGCTGAGACGTCATGGAATTTACCTGCTCCAGCCAGTGGTGTCGTGGCAAAACATGGATCAGGTGCCATATAGTAGCATATGAGCCGTTAAATATATATTTCAACAGGTAAACAGTACTGAATTAGGCATAAGATATATTTAGCAATTATGATGCATTTCAAGCCAAAACAAATGGATCTAGGATTAGAAGTAATTAAAATAAAGCAGTCCCAAGGTTACATGGAGAAATACGTGGATTAACTGGAAATATATCGTATTGAGTATTGCTGACTACCTGTAGATACTGTATAAATATATATTCTCTGCATCAACAGTGAACTATACATGTATTCATGTAGTATTGCCCTGGGAATTTTGACAATAAACCTTTGTACTTTTGCAGATGTCTCTATTTTGTTTTACAGTCTTCAGCAAATGATTGTTTTGGTTACTTTTCTTAAAAATGAGCCATTATTTTCAAAGTCACTGATAAATGGTTCGTACTGTTGACTCTTTTCCCACCAGTGTCTTAACAGACAAAATAGAAAATCATGATGCAAACACATAAATCACTAAATTGTTTATTCCAATCAGCAGCAAATTACAGATTATTTAGAATGTGCAAAATTCAAACTGTAAAAAAAAAAAGAAACTGGAATGGGTAACACGCCAGCCATGCTGTGCTGCCTCACTGAGAAGCAACTGAGTCGGCCACTCGTACTGGTCCTGGTTCAGCAGATCTTCAGCCTGCATCTCTGTAAATAGTGAGGCAAGGTCCGGTTTGGGTGGATCGTTTTCCCCTTGCCTAGATGAAAGACAGAAATGGGTGGTGGATAATTAAAGAAAGTTTAAAACATATTTGAGAAATGAATGAATCTTTATTTTGGATAATTAGATTAAAAGAAAGGAACAGAATAATAGAACAAAGGGGGAAAAAATCCAATAAGGTCAAATTAAACAGGAACTCCTCAGATTATACAATTCAACATAACTTATCAGAAATGGGTGATGGCTGAATCCGCAGCTTATATTGCTCACCCATGTTCCATCTAAGAATTCAAAAATAAAATAAAATAAGAGTGATTACAAATCAGAACAAAGCCAAGACAAAACGTGACAAAAAATAAGCAACAGCACAACACAGACTGGATATGATAATCCTTGTGTGATTTTACATGTCGTTTTGTATACAGCCATGGACAAAATTGTTGGTACCCCTCTGTTAATCGAAGAAAAACCCACAATGATCACAGAAATAACTTGAATCTGACAAAAGTGGTAATAAATAAAAATTCTATGAAAATTAACCAATGAAAATCAGACAATGCTTTTGAATTGTGGTTCAACAGAATTATTTTAAAAAACAAACTCATGAAACAGACCTGGACAAAAATGATGGTACCCCTAGAAAAGATTGAAAATAGGCCATAGGGACATGAACATGATCATAGGGACATGTTCAACCAAGATGTGTCCTCTAATTAACATCACAGGTGTCTACAAACTTGTAATCAATCGGTCTATTTAAAGGGTGACAAGTAGTCACTGTGCTGTGACCATTGTGGGTTTTTCTTTCATTAACAGAGGGGTACCAACAATTTTGTCCACGTGTGTATGTTTGGAGTATTTATTCCTTTAGTTTTTGTTTAAATTGTCCAAGCTATGTACATGATTTTAATTCAGGTCCAAAAGCGTTCCACAGTCTGACTCCTTGCACTGAAACACAGTGTTGCTTGGTAGTAGTTCTCAGACCCCAGGGCAGACCCAGAACTCACTGGAGAGACAACATCTCCCAGTTGGTCTGGGAACACCTTGGTATCCTCTCTGAAAATCTGGAGCAGGTGGCTGAGGAGAGGAAGTCTGGGCTTCTCTGCTTGAACTGCTGCCTCTGCGACCCGGACCTCTGGAAAAGTGGTAGAAGATGGATGGATGGATGTCATGTATGAGAGCATTAGTGAATGATACAAAGTCTATAGTGTGGGTTGATTCAGCAAATATTTCACTCTGCGCAGTATTGTGACTGATTTGCATACTTTTCCTTTAATATAATTAATATGCGACTTCCAACACAGTTTATTATCAATTATTACACCAAGGATTTTAATTTTGGATACCCTTTCAATCTCTACACCATTTATACTGAGTTTAAATACTGAGTTGTTGTGATGGTGTGAAATAACGTTATCAATAAAATTTAGCCACCGCTGTGTCTCCCTGGTTTCAAGTGTGGGTGGTGTTTTGTGCTTGTATTGCTAAAATATAAAAGGAAGCACTACAATGGCTCTCAAATATTTGTAATGTGTTCTATTACTGAATGAGTTTAAAGATGAAATACTATACACATATAAACTAAATTCTAATGGTGACTGAACATCTCCCATTCCCCAAGGTGCAAGATACACTATTATGACTATAACTCATAAAGGATCACAGAAATGATCTGATAAAAATAAATAAACAAGAGGCTTATTTTATGGTGGCCATTATTGGATGTGCCATTCATTTTCAATTACTCTGTAATTAATATTCACACAAATAAATCTCAATTCAGTCCCTTTCATATTAAGTGGAAATTGTGCGACTTTAAATTTGGCACTTTACCTAAACTTTAACTTAAAGTGAGGTAGTCGGATCCGGGAAAAAAATGCTTTTTTTGCGTGCATGGAAAGAAAATCCTACAGACACATATAGCGCGATTGTCTGCAAGTGTGAATGACCTGTTCCATGAGCAAATGTACGTTTTTTGGTCCTTGGCTGTTTAAATTGAATTCTTTCCTCCCGAAAATATCATTTTTGAATATTAATTACAGCTAAATGGGAGCAGTTCCGATGCCGACATTTCACATCCTAATATACGTGTTCTATACACCATCGACTTTTGCGTATCCGACTACCTCGCTTTAAAAAGCAAAAGATTTGACTATAAATATGATGTGTTGTTTACCTGTCAAAATATATTGGTGTCAAAACGTCACCATTCTGAGCAGATCCTGGTTGGACTCTACAATGAAATACACACAAATTAAGTACATGCACAGCACGAAAGTGCAACATGTAAAAAAAAATAAATAAAATAAAATAAACTTTTTAACCAGGATTACAACTAGCTTATTTCATCAGATATTGTCAACACAAAAAAGCAACATACAAGGACGGACGTAGCATTAAGCTAGGTCATCGTTTAAACACGATTAAGCTTTCGTCTGTCCTAAGTGAACTTTCCACTGTTGGAAAAAATAACATAAAGCATGAATATCACATCACTCACCGTCCTGTATATCACAATATCACGGCTTCAACTGCTGAAGTTGGGTGCGTCGCGGCTGTACATTCAATTCTATTCGGGTGGCTAGGTCTAATTCCCAGTGCGTCTCCATCTATTTTGTGGTGGGTCTGCTTGTGCGCACCACTGCAAGCTCAGTCTGCTTCCCTCTGCATTCTCTCATCAGCCGAAACGCACAGGAAACTCTGCTGGACCGCGGTGTTAGATTTCTGCTGATTTCTGTTAAGCCATTCTATCGTTGTGGTTTATAATATCACTTGTTCGCGGGCTCACTGACGAAAAATTGCAAATGGCGACCAGCAAGCGATTCTTGAAAGTCAGCGTAACGCCCACACTCATGACGCTATGCCCAGACCAATGAATGGCCAGCAGTGGCGTGACGAAACCGTGCTGGTACCCTTCGGACCTACTTTTATCGGTGCCGATAAAAGTGGAACAGTTCCGAAATAACGGAACTGTGAGGCCATTGGGTGCCAAAAGGAAAAGCGGACAAAGAAGGCCGAACCGTGCGAAAGGAGGCCAAACGAGGCCAAACTGTTCCAAATGGAAAAGCGCCTCAGGCGACAACTCCCACCCCTAACACTCCCTCTTCAGCCCCCTGCCCTCGGGGAAAAGGTACTGCAACCCCCGGAGCCACCCCACAGTACTGCTAACAGCTTTGTTCATCATGACATCACTCATCCACACAATAACTACTTCAGCTGTTGGCACAGAAAGACTGGCCCACCAACAGTATTACATCTGCTGCTGTATGTCTCTGCACTTTACTGCAACCATTTGCACAAATGCTACATCTGCTGCTGTCTGTTATTGCAATACTGATCATTTGCAGTGTTATCTGTCACTGTCTATGTCACAAACCGAGCCCATGTTTCCTGTGGGCTCAGTTCTGATCGTTCTTGGTGGCTCAGGCATTGGGTTTATCATGCATTGTTATGTTTTGATTTTTCGTTGCTTTCATGTCTGTGTATTGTTTCTTTCCATGCCTGTAGCCGCTGCTCTGGCTGGCGATCATTGGGAAGCGGTTTGACCCACTTCCTGTTGGGTGCTGTCTAACATTCGCCGGTCCGACCACCCCCCCCCTCTCTCTGACAGTCAGCTGTGCGCCCCGGTAATCATCTTTCCCGCGCTTCGCCCAGGTGTTGCCAATTTGTCACACCAGCGGTGTTTGTACTTAGGCAGCTCTTTGCCAGTCAAACACCGCTGGACCATTGTACGAGTTCACACGGTCGCTTCCCACTGTGTAACTGTCATGTCGGTGAAGGACTGTTTGTATGTGTTCGCTGGGACACTTGGATTACTCGGACTGCTCCGGTGCTGTAAGTAATACTGTTAGCGTTTCTGTGTGCAGTTGTGCTGCTACACTTTATTGGTAGTGTTTCCTCGTGCAGCACAACTGTTACGCTTTGGCACTGCTGCCCAGTTTATTTTCCCCGTCCTGTCGAGCGTCCTGGAAGACTCTATGTTTACCCAAGCTGTCTTGTCATTTTGTATTGTCTATTTTTGTATCAATAAATGTGTATTTGGTGTTACCCTGCACTTAAGTCCATTTTTCCTTCTCCTCCGTGCGCTGTGGAGAAGCGCACGGGGAGTTCATGACAGTCTGCACCTACACTACTGCATTGAACTTGCAACTACGAGTATTACTGCTTTACTTTTCTGTATATAGGATTGCTGGGTTTTTATCGTTTATGTTTATTTGCACTATGGGATGTCTGGGTCTATCTTTTATCGCCACTTGCACTACGGGTAGCATTACTGTACAGAGACTACTGTTGTTGTTTTTCCAGTCTTATTCCTTTTTTGTTTTTGTTTTTTTTACATTGTGCACACCACTGAAGACAGAAAGAAACACCTTTTCAATTCTCCTATATGACCTGTACGCATAGTAGTATTGACAAATAAAATCTTTGAATCTTGAAGCTTAATATAAAGCAAAAAACATGTTATAATTCATTTGAGGGCCTGGTCCTCAGTATTTGGCATTTTAGTAATTTTAAGTTAAAACCAGTTTTATTGGTTCTTATCTGAATTTGCAGTGTTTTTATCTGATTGAGTGCTTGCATTGGACAGAATAATTATAGTAGGGGAGTTTAATATACAGCAGGGAAAATAAGTATTGAACACTTCAACATTTTCCTCATTAAACATATTTCTGATGGAGCCACTGACCTGAGATTTTCACCAGATATCCGTAACAGCCCAAGTAATCCATACATACAAAGAAATCAAGGCAACTGTGTTCACAAAACAAGTTATATTTAAGAAGGTGGAATGACAAAGTGAATAAGTATTGCACTCACTTGGTGAAATTCTTTTAATAATTTGTAGAAAAGCCTTTGTTGGTAATGGCAGCTTCCTGGTTCCTCCTGTGTGGAGAAACTAGGTGCAGGCATTGCTCAGGAGTGATTTTAGCCCATTCTTCCACACAAACTGTCAAATCTTGAAGGTTCCGTGGGTGTCTTCTATGAATTCTGATCTTCAGTTCTTTCCATCAATTTCCAACTGGATTCAGGTCAGGTGACTGACTGGGCCATTCTAGCAGCTTTATTTCCTTCTCTGGAGCCTGTTGAGTTTCATAGGCTGTGTTTGGGATCATCGTCTTGTTGAAATGTGTCTTCAATTCTTGTTTCATCTTCAGCATCTTGGCAGATGGCAACATGTTCTTATCAAAGATGTTTCTGTACATTTGTGTATTCATCTTTCCTTCAATTATACAAAGTCTGCCTGTACCATGTGCTGAAAAACACCCCCACACCATGATGTTCCCACCTCCAAACATCACTGTTGGTATGGTGTTTTGGGGCTGATGTGCAGTGTGATTTCTCCTCCAAACATGCTGTGTGTTGTGATAACCAAAAAGTTAAATTTTGGTCTCATCTGACCAGACTATATTCTCCCAGTGTTTTACTGGCTTGCACAAATGTTGTGCAGCAAACTTTAAACAAGCTTCAACAAGCCCGGGAATATGGTGAGGATCATGTTCTTTGACTTCTCCAGTGCTTTCAACACCATCCAACCGATGATCCTGAAGGACAAGCTGCTGCGCGCAGGGGTGGACCAGCACCTGTCATCATGGATCCTGGACTACCTCACGAACCGGCCTCAGTTTGTGAGAACCCGGGACTGTGTTTCCGACACGATCATCAGTAGCACGGGGGCCCCCCAGGGAATGGTGCTGGCTCCCTTCCTGTTCACTCTTTATACTGCGGACTTCTCACACAACACAACACATTGCCATCTACAGAAGTTCTCTGATGACTCTGCGATCGTTGGTCTCATCTCCAGCGGAGATGAAGCTGAGTACAGAGGGCTTATCCAGGACTTTGTGGACTGGTGCCATCGGAACTGCCTCCAGATCAACGCGAGGAAAACTAAGGAGCTGGTGGGGGACTGCCGCAGGCATGGGCAGCCCCTCACAGCACCAGTAAATATACAGGGAACAGACATCGAGATGGTGACATCCTACAAGTACCTGGGTATTCATCTGAACAATAAACTAGACTGGTCACACAATACTGACGCACTCTACAAGAAGGGACAGCGCAGGCTGTTCCTGCTGAGGAGACTCAGGTCTTTTGGTGTACAAGGGGCGCTGCTGAAGTCATTCTATGACACGGTGGTGGCATCAGCCATCACTTTTGGAGTGGTCTGCTGGGGCAGTGGCATTACTGCAGCCGATAGGAAGAGACTGAACAAACTGATTAAGAAAGCTAGCTCTGTCCTGGGGCAACGCCTTGATCCGATGGAGGAGATAGGAGAGAGAAGGACGGTGGCTAAACTGTCATCTCTGCTGGAGTCCGAGTTCCACCCTATGCAGGACATACTGGATGCACTGAGGAGCTCATTTAGCAGCAGACTACATCATCCCAGGTGCACAACCGAGAGGTTTCGTAGGTCCTTCCTACCAACGGCTGTCAGACTGTACAACCTAAGCAGGGCTGCTCGCAGAGATAGCAAAAAGACGTAACAAACTAATAGTTTTTTTTGAATGCAAAAGATGCAATAGACTTACACAATGGTCCTCTCCGGCATACAACTAGGAACATACCGGTCGCTATGGAGGGTGAGAATATGTATGGGCACATAATCATACCATGTAGGATAACTAAATAGACGGTTATGCTGTTTCATCCCACCTAGCAACAATGCTCTGCACTGTGTGTGTTTATATATTTACATATTTATTCCATCTAGCTACAATGCTCTGCACTGGGTGTGTTTATATTTATATATCTATATATTTATTCCATCTAGCTACAATGCTCAGCACTGGGTGTGTTTATATTTATATATCTATATATTTATTCCATCTAGCTACAATGCTCCGCACTGTGTGTGTTTATATACTTGCATATTTATTCCACCTAGCTGCAATGCTCCGTACTGTGGGTGTTTATATATTTACATATTTATTCCATCTAGCTACAATGCTCTGCACTGTGTGTTCATATATTCATATATTTATTCCATCCAGCTACAATGCTCTGCACTGTGTGTCTGTGTGTGTGTGTGTGTATATATATATTTTATAGTAATATGTACATATGTATATTAGCTGCTCTTGCTTGCTTGTTTTTTTTTTTTTTTTCTTGCCTTCTGATTGTTGCTCTGAGTGTTGCTATCCCTGTGCTGTTGCAATCCTGGAATTTCCCCGTTGTGGGACTAATAAAGGCTTATCTTATCTTATCTTATCTTATCTTAACATGCTTTTTTTTTGAACAATAGAGTCTTGCAAGGTGAGCGGGCATAGAGCCTTTGTCTGCTGAGTGCATTACTTATTGTTTTCTTTGAAACAGTAGTACCTGCTAACTCCAGGTCTTTCTGGAGCTCTCCACGAGTGGTCTTTGGCTCTCTCTGGATAACTCTTCTGATAATTCTTTTGACTCCTCTGTCAGAAATCTTGTGATTAGCTCCTGATTGTGGCTGGTTTATGGTAAAATGATGTTCTTTCCACTTCCAAGTGATGGCTCCAACATAGCTCACTGGAACATTCAGCAGTTTTGAAATGCACCTGTAACCTGTAATAGGATAGCCTTTTCTACCTGAAGTGGACAAAAAGAGCATGTCCTCCGAAAATGCAACATTGTAGTAACTCAATGACAGCAGTCTCTGCTGTGGCAGTCCGAGGAATAAGTGAAATCGTGTGTGTTTAATTTTATTATGTTCCAGATTTCAGAAAACATAAACCACACACATTTACGAAAAGTCATGGACTGGGAGACCTGTAGATTTTGTTAAAACAAAGTTATTCACATAATAAACCCCAGAGGCTCCATCAGACCATCTTGATGGTACTTGTGTTAATAAAATTACAGTGGGGCAAAAAAGTATTTAGTCTGCCACCAATTGTGCAAGTTCTCCCACTTAAAAGATGAGAGAGGTCTCCACTTTTCATCATAGGTATACCTCAACTATGAGAGACAAAATGAGAAAAAAAAATCCAGAAAATCACATTGAAGGATTTTTAATGAATTAATTGGTAAATTCCTCGGTAAAATAAGTATTTAGTCACCTACAAACAAGCAAGATTTCTGGCTCTCACAAACTTGTAACTTCTTCTTTAAGAGGCTCCTCTGTCCTCCACTCTTTACCTGTATTAATGGCACCTGTTTGAACTCGTTATCAGTATAAAAGACACCTGTCCACAGCCTCAAACAGTCAGACTCCAAACTCCACTATGGCCAAGACCAAAGAGCTGTCAAAGGACACCAGAAACAAAATTGTAGATCTGCACCAGGCTGGGAAGACTGAATCTGCAATAGGTAAGCAGCTTGGTGTGAAGAAATCAACTGTGGGAGCAATTATTAGAAAATGGAAGGCATACAAGACCACTGATAATCTCCCTCCATCTGGGGCTCCACGCAAGATCTCACCCCATGGGGTCAAAATGATCACGAGAACGGTGAGCAAAAATCCCAGAACCACACGGGGGGACCTAGTGAATGACCTGCAGAGAGCTGGGACCAAAGTAACAAAGGCTACCATCAGTAACACACTACGCTGCAGGGACTCAAATCCTGCAGTGCCAGATGTGTTCCCCTGCTTAAACCAGTACATGTCCAGGCCCATCTGAAGTTTGCTAGAGAGTATTTGGATGATCCAGAAGAGGACTGGGAGAATGTCATATGGTCAGATGAAACCAAAATAGAACTTTTTGGTAAAAACTCAACTTGTCGTGTTTGGAGGAGAAAGAACACCATACCTACTGTGAAGCATGGGGGTAGAAACATCATGCTTTGGGGCTGTTTTTCTGCAGAGGGACCAGGACGACTGATCTGTGTAAAGGAAAGAATGAATGGGGCCATGTATCATGAGATTTTGAGTGAAAACCTCCTTCCATCAGCAAGGGCATTGAAGATGAAACGTGGCTGGGTCTTTCAGCATGACAATGATCCCAAACACACTGCCCGGGCAACAAAGGAGTGGCTTCGTAAGAAGCATTTCAAGGTCCTGGAGTGGCCTAGCCAGTCTCCAGATCTCAACCCCATAGAAAATCTTTGGAGGGAGTTGAAAGTCCGTGTTGCCCAGCGACAGCCCCAAAACATCACTGCTCTAGAGGAGATCTGCATGGAGGAATGGGCCAAAATACCAGCAACAGTGTGTGAAAACCTTGTGAAGACTTACAGAAAACGTTTGACCTCTGTCATTGCCAAGAGAGGGTATATAACAAAGTATTGAGATGAACTTTTGTTATTGACCAAATACTTATTTTACCGAGGAATTTACCAATTAATTCATTAAAAATCCTTCAATGTGATTTTCTGGATTTTTTTTTTCTCATTTTGTCTCTCATAGTTGAGGTATACCTATGATGAAAATTGGAGACCTCGCTCATCTTTTAAGTGGGAGAACTTGCACAATTGGTGGCTGACTAAATACTTTTTTGCCCCACTGTATGTTAATAAAATAACCACGTTGGTCAAATAATCAATTTATTCATGAGTAGTCCTTTTTTAAATTTTACGCAAATACTTAATTTAAACATATTAAACAAAGGAGTCTGCCATATGAAATGAAAATCAAAACTTTGAAATGTGATGAACAAAAATAAACTATTTTACTGGGGTTTGCACTTAAACAAAAGCTTAAAAAAAGCTAAAAAAAAAAAAAAAAAACCCAAACCAAAAAAACTCCTATATTATGCTCCTCCGAACTGGCTGTGCCTGTGTTGATGACCTGCTCCCTCAGGTGTGCCTGTGTGTAATTTTTCAGTGCTTTTGGTGGATGGGTGGTCATTATTGAAATGAAATGTCTGCATCTGTTTTCATAATTTTGCAAGTTGTTAGTAGATCACTGGCAAAAATTGGCCACTCCCTGAGATGGTCTGTTTAATTTGTGCACTCACTAATTTGCGCTGCCTTAGTAAATCTGCCCCCTAGAGTTTTAATAGGTACTACTAGAAAGAGAGATCATATCTCTCCAGTTCTGACCTCCTTTCATTGGCTTCCCATAGAATTTAGAGTTAGGTTTAAAATCCTTCTCCTCACTTACAAAGCTCTAAATGATCAGACACCTTGTTATTTAAAAGATCTGATAGTACCTTATCACCCTAACAGACCACTACGCTCCCAAAATGCAGGATTACTTGTGTCATGAGCATGGACATATTGTCCATGCTTTCTGTTATTTTCTAAATGCTGCTCAACTCTGTTAATACTCTGAGTTGTTTCTGTTCTCTCTGTGTTTCCTGTAGTTTGGATTATTTTCTGCATTATTATTATTATTATTATTCCTGTCATATCTGGACATGGTTTCCAACCCTATCTGTGCTTTCTATTGTTTTGGAACCATTTGCACCATTATCTTTATGTCATCATTTATATTATTATAGTTCCCTGTTTTCAAGCACAAATAGTTTCCTTTGAATGTTTCCTCTATCTTAGCCTTGGTGGATCAGTGTGTTTATTTTTCATGATCATCTCTTCAGTCATGTTCTGTAGTTTTATTCCTGTGTGTATGTTAGTATCATACTCTAGCTCTATTGGTGTCCATTATTTGTACAGCCCCGCCCATCCTGTCTCCCTCACCTGCTGCTGATCCTGTTATCTGATCCTCCCTGATTATACCCATCTTGCATATTTATTCCACCTAGCTGCTATGCTCCGTACTGTGGGTGTTTATATATTTACATATTTATTCCATCTAGCTACAATGCTCTGCACTGTGTGTTCATATATTCATATATTTATTCCATCCAGCTACAATGCTCTGCACTGTGTGTCTGTGTGTGTGTGTATATATATATATTTTATAGTAATACGTACATATGTTTATTAGCTGCTCTTGCTTGCTTGTTTTTTTTTCTTGCCTTCTGATTGTTGCTCTGAGTGTTGCTATCCCTGTGCTGTTGCAATCCTGGAATTTCCCCGTTGTGGGACTAATAAAGGCTTATCTTATCTTATCTTATCTTATCTGTCTTAAACTGGTTTGATTGCTTTTCCTTACTTATACAGTGATGTGAAAAAGTGGTTGCCCCATCCTGATTTCTCATTTTTTTGTATGTTTGTAACACTTAAATGTTTCAGTCATCAACAAATTTAAATATTAGCCAAAGATAACACAAGTAAACACACAATGCAGTTTTTAAATTAAGGTGTTTATTATTAAGGGAAAAAAAATCCAAACCTACTTGGCCCTGTGTGAAAAAGTAATTGCCCCCAAACCAAATAACTGGTTGGGCCACCCTTAGCAGCAACAACTGCAGTCAAGCGTTTGCGATAACTGGCAATGAGTCTCTTACAGCGCTGTGGAGGAATTTTGGCCCACTCATCTTTGCAGAATTGTTGTAATTCAGCCACACTGGAGGGTTTTCGAGCATGAACCGCCTTTTTAAGGTCATGCCACAGCAT
Organism: Pholidichthys leucotaenia; assembly: GCA_020510985.1. Taxonomy (NCBI): domain Eukaryota; kingdom Metazoa; phylum Chordata; class Actinopteri; order Cichliformes; family Pholidichthyidae; genus Pholidichthys; species Pholidichthys leucotaenia. The sequence continues at coordinate 286,697,629 of CM035839.1, forward strand.
CTCAATGGGATTCAGGTCAGGACTTTGACTAGGACACTCCAAAGTCTTCATTTTGTGTTTCTTAAGCCATTCAGAGGTGGACTTTGCTGGTGTGTTTTGGATCATTGTCCTGCTGCAGAACCCAAGTGAGCTTCAGCTTGAGATCACGAACAGATAGCAGACACTCTCCTTCAGGATTTTTGGTAGACAGCAGAATTCATGGTTCCATTTACCACAGCAAGTCTTCCAGGTCCTGAAGCAGCAAAACAGCCCCAGACCATCACACTACCACCACCATACTTTACTGCTGGTATGATGTTCCTTTTCTGAAATGCTGTTACTTTTACTCCGGATGTAATGGGACACATACCTTCCAAAAAGTTTAACTTTTGTCTCGTCAGTCCACAGAGTATTTTCCCAAAAGTCTTGGGGATCATCAAGATGTTTTCTGGCAAAACTGAGATGAGACTTTATGTTCTTTTTGCTCAGCAGTGGTTTTTGTCTTGGACCTCTGTGATGCAGGCCATTTTTGCCCAGTCTCTTTCTTATGGTGGAGTCATGAACACTGACCTTAACCGAGGCAAGTGAGGCCTGCAGTTCTTTGGATGTTGTTGTGGGGTCTTTTGTGACCTCTTGGATGAGTCATCGCTGTGCTTTTGGGGTAATTTTGGTCAGTCAGCCACTCCTGGGAAGGTTTACCACTGTTCCATGTTTTCGCCATTTGTGGATAATGGCTCTCACTGTGGTTCACTGGAGTCCCAAAGCTTTAGAAATGGCTTTACAACCTTTTCAGACAGATAAGATCTCAATTACTTTGTTTCTCATTTGTTACTGAATTTCTTTGCATCGGAGCGTGATGTCTAGCTTTTGAGGATCTTTTGGTCTACTTCACTTTGTCAGGCAGGTCCTATGTAAGTGATTTCTTGATTGAGAACAGGTGTGGCAGTAATCAGGCCTGGGTGTGGCTAGAGAAATTGAACTCAGCTTTCCAAAGATGTGATAAACCACAGTTAATTTATGTTTTAACGGAGGGGGGATCACTTTTTCACACAGGGCCATGTAGGTTTTGATTTTTTTTACCCTTAATAATAAACACTTTCATTTAAAAACTACATTTTGTGTTTACTTGTGTTATCTTTGTCTCATATTTAAACTAGTTTGATGATCTGAAACATTTAAGTGTGACAAACATACAAAAAAATGAGAAATTAGGAAGGGGGAAAACACTTTTTCACACTACTGTATAGACTGTACCTTTGTTCTTTCTGCTTTAGTCATAGCATCATTTCAGTTTTTCCTCCGGTTCTTCTTCTTCTTCCTCTTCGTATTTTCTAAGTGTTTTGTTACGACCCGAGCGTCAATCTTGTCCGCGCTCGGGCCATGTATCATCTCTGCCGGCCTTGACAGCTGTGGATTACATTCTGGCTCCACCAGGCTCTTATTGTGACAGCACTCGGTGGGGTTTCCGGCTATCAAGGTCAATCAGCTGTTTGGCATCACTGCTCGTTAGCGACCGGCTTTATTAGCGGTCGCTGACAGCAGGTTGATACTGGAGTATCGTCAAACATTCCTTGTCTAACTTTCCTTGTCCTCACTCATGTCATGTTCGTGCTTTTGTTCTTGTTCATGTTCATGGTTAAGGTCGTAGTGGCTGGGGTTAGCCCTACGATCCCTTGTATCCTTGTATTCTGTAGTGTGTGTTTTTGCCCACAGCGGCTCATAGTCTTGTATTCAAATCAAATCAAATCAAACTTTATTGTCATATTGCTGTACATACAACTGTAGTGCAGGCAAGATGAAATTGCGTTTCTCTCGGCATCCCTATAAATAGAAGCAGCATGATATAAGACACACTCACACATATCTTCACCCCCCACCCCCACCCCCCATCCATTCACACATCCCTGAGACATACTTGGGAAAAACTAACTAACTATAATATACAAATAATATACATAATGTCCGTGGTGCAGTAGTATGTATGAGAGATTCCGGTTCAACTGTTCAGCATCCTGACAGCTTGTGGAAGGAAGCTGTTGATCAGTCTGGTGGTTCTTGTAATGTTCTCCTGGAACCTTGTAATGTTCTCCTGGAACATGTAATGACGAGGCGCACACACCGGGTGTCAGTTAGGACTTTTTACTTGTCACTTCAACTGCAACTAACAACTAACCACACAGTGGCTCTAGTACATCTCCTTTTATAGGCAGGTCATGGCCGGGGTCATACTGCCCTCTAGTGGTGACTCTATAGGAACTTCACATATCAATACATCTCCCTTTTTTTTTCAAGTAAAGGTCATGTCCAACTATAAACTTTTTCTCAAATTTCAATATACAAAATAAACTCCATTTCTATTTACATTTCTTTCAACCTTGTACACTGAATCACAAGTTCAATTTTTTTTTCTCTGTTTACAATTCAACATCAACACATTTTTTTCTCTGTTTACAATTCAACATCAACACATTTTTTCCTCTGTTTACAACTCAACATCAACACATTTTTTTTTTTTTTTCCATTCATCTCAGTACTCCTTACATTTCCTCAATCAATCTTTTCGGTTTCACAATTTGCCTTTGTGAGCATCTCCTTTGTGTCACCTCAGTCTGTTCGTTAGTGTCTGTCTCTATGTTCTGGTTCTCAGCCATTTCTAATTGTTCGGTTTGGCTGGGTATTAGCATGTCGCTTGTTTCACTGTCTGTGACTCTCATTTTTGTCTGAGGCACTTTCAGTAAGTGACGTCGGTTTCGCCTCATTGTTTTTCCATGCTCTGTGATGACTTCATATGATCTGGGAGTTGTTTCTTTAACCACTTTTGCCAGCGGTCCCCATTCTCCATCACATCTCACTCGCACTATGTCCTCATGTGCAAGTGGTCTCAGAGGTCGTGCTGTTCTGTTGTACAGTTCAGTTTGCCTCTCATCACGCCTCACATCTCTCTTTTCCATCACTTGAGATGCTGATGGAAGTCGCGTTCTGAGTTTTCTGTTCATGAGCATTTCTGCTGGGGACAGTCCATTCTCCAGTGGTGATGCTCGGTAATTCAGGATCGCCAGATGTGGGTCTTCTGCATTGTCTGCAGCCTTTTTCAGTATGCGCTTCACTATTTGCACCCCTTTCTCTGCTAACCCATTCGACTGTGGGTACAGAGGGCTTGAGGTCACGTGCTTGAACCCATATGTGTCTGCAAAGTCTTTGAAGCACTGACTCATGAATTGTGGTCCGTTATCACTTACAACAGTCATTGGAATTCCATGGCGTGCGAACATTGTCTTTGTGTGTGCAGTCACCTTTTCTGCTGTTGTGTCACTCAACCCTGCAAACTCTGGGTAGGTGGAATGATAGTCCATGACTAACAGATAGTCCTTGCTGCCCTTAAGCTGAAATAGATCCATGCCCACTTTTCTCCATGGCCCTTGAGGCTTCTCATGGGGCCTCATAGGCTCCTTTGGCTGTTGATACCTGTGGCGCTGGCAAATCTCACAGCGCTGCACATATGCCTCAATGTCCTTGTGCATGTTGGGCCAATACAAAACATCACGTGCACATCTTTTGCACTTTTCAATACCCAAATGCCCCTCATGCACTAATTTAACCATTTCTGATCTCATGGAGGTAGGTATGACTATCCTTGTACCCTTTAACAGAACCCCATCTAACACAGACAGTTCACCTTTAAAGTGTTGGTAAGGCTTGTCAATCATAACCTGTCCTGGTTGATGTATCTGTTCCATTACTCTTTTTAGTTTCTCATCCTTTTGTGTTTCTTTCACTATCTTCGTCCATTTTGCATCTGACACTGGCATGTGTGCCTTAATAGAGTCTACATGTATTTGCACAGCTTCCTCTGTTGTGCTGCTGGTGTTGCTCAAGCTAGCCCTACTCAGCGCATCGGCTACAATTAGTTGCTTGCCTGGTGTAAACTCAAATTTCAAGTCATATTTCTGTAATCTTAACATTAGACGCTGGATGCGCGGTGGTGCGTCACCCAGTGGCTTCTGTGATATAGCAATCAGTGGTTTGTGGTCTGTTTCTAGTATTACTGACCATCCATACACATATTCATGAAACTTCTCACATCCAAACACTGCACCTAGAGTCTCTTTCTCTATTTGCGTGTAATTTTTTTCTGCGCTTGTCATGGTGCGCGATGCGTATGCGACTGGATACCACTCTGTGTCATGTTTTTGCAATAGCACAGCTCCTAGGCCGCTTTGGACGCATCTGTGGACACTTTTAGCAGTTTGTCCTGATCATAGAATTTTAGCACTGGCTCCTTTATTAGACTGCTTTTGAGCCACTCCCATTCTCTGTCGTGCTCTGCCATCCACTGCCACATTGTATTGGTCTCTAACAAGCTTCTAAGAGCTATTGTGTTAGCTGATAAATTTGGAATAAATTTCCCCATGTAATTGATTAGCCCTAAGGCTCTTTGCAAGTCATTTTTGTCCTGCGGTACTGGCAGCTCTGCTATGGCCCGCACTTTTTCCGGATCTGGTTGCACGCCTGCCCCAGATAATTTCTCTCCCAGGTATGTAATCTCCCGTACCCCGAATTGGCACTTACTTTTATTCAGTTTCATACCTGACTTTTGCGCCTGTGTGAGAACTCTAGCCAACCTTTCGTCGTGCTCCTCTTTTGTTTTTCCCCAGACTACCACATCATCAAGAAAAACTCCCACCCCTTCTATTCCGTCAAACAATTGCTGCACAGTTCTATGGAAAATTTCAGGGGCTGAGCTAATCCCGAACGGCATTCGTAGAAAGCAATGCCTTCCGCATGGCGTATTAAATGTGCACAATTTAGCGCTTTCCTCGTCGAGCACTAGTTGGTAAAACCCAGATTTGGCATCTAATTTTGTGAAGTAGTTTGCTCCACTCATTGTGCTGGTTATGTCAGATTTTGTTGGTAGCCTGTAATGCTCCCGCTGTATTACTTTATTTAGATCTTTTGGATCTATGCACAATCTCAAATCTCCATTTGGCTTCTCCACTATAACTAGTGAGTTAACCCATTCAGTTGGTTCCTCTATTTTTCTGACCACTCCGTCTGCTATCAGTGAGTCTAGTGTTTCTCTCAGCCTCTTTTTAAGAGCTATTGGCACTTTTCTTGCTGCATGTATGACTGGCTCTGCATTCTCTTTCAGCCTAATTTTTTGTTTGCCTGGTAGGCGGCCTATTCCTTTGAACACCTCTTTGTATTCTTTCACCCAGTCAGTGTGTTTGTGCTTACTTGTTGTAGCCTTGTCTCTATTTTCTCGTGCTGTCACTTTGTCTGTATCAATGACAGTCACCCTTTTGATCAGACCTAGCTGATCGCATGTTTTTAAACCAAAAATTGCTTGTCTATTTCCATCAACAAGTACAAACAATGCATTCACTGTCTTATCTTTGTTTGACAGTGTAACCCTGCACATTCCCTTAGTGGGTATTGGCTTATCGTCATATGTTCTCAGATTAATCTTTTTATCTCTTATTTTCGGTTTGTTTTTCAGTCTTTTAAAATCTTTCATTGGCAGGATGTTTACCTGCGCACCTGTGTCGAGCTTCAGTGACATGTCCGTGCCATTCTTCTCCAAGCACACTATCCATTCGTCAGCGCTCATCTCTCCCTCGATGGCGTCCACGTAAAACTGATCCTCTTCGCTGTCGCTCTTTTTTTCCACGAGTTGCACCCTCTTCTTCGAGAAGCAGGTCTTTGCGAAGTGATTTTTTCCGCCACACTTGCGACATTCCTTCCCGAATGCTGGACACTGCTTCGGCGCATGTTGCCTTCCACACCGCTCACAGTTCCCGCGCGCGCGCTCTGGGTTTGCCTCCCTTTTTCTTGCATGCAACGTTCCTTTCGGCTTCGCGCGCCGCACTGCACCGACCTCAGCAGTCTCTTTTTCCTTGCTGCTAAAAGTCTTTAATTGTGCCTTTGTACTCTCAGACGCTTGGCAAATCTGTATCGCTTTCTCCAGCGTTGAGTTAGTCTCTTTCAGTAATTGCATCCGCAATTTGTTGTCTTGGACCCCAATTACAATTTGGTCCCGTATCATTGACTCACTCAATGTTCCAAAGTTGCATGACTGACATTTCAACCGTAGGTCTGTGACATACAGCTCGATGGACTCTGACTCTTTCTGAAGTCTTTTTCTGAACACATACCTCTCGTACGTTTCATTCTTTCTCGGTGTGCAATAATCGTCAAATTTCTTCATCACGGCGTCGAAGTTGCCTTTTTCTTCTTCCGTGAAGACGAATGTGTTAAACACATTTAGCGCCGCTCGCCCTGCTACTGTTAGCAGTAATGCTATTTTCCTCTCCTCGTCACGGAGACCGATAGCAAGCGAATAAAGTTCAAAACTTTGTTTGAATGCTTTCCAGTTCTCGTTGACGTTACCGGTCAACTTTAACTCGTCCGGCTGTCGAAGAGCGTTCATCTTCGCCGTCGGTTCGTAGTTTTATCCTGGTACCATGTAATGTTCTCCTGGAACCTTGTAATGTTCTCCTGGAACATGTAATGACGAGGCGCACACACCGGGTGTCAGTTAGGACTTTTTACTTGTCACTTCAACTGCAACTAACAACTAACCACACAGTGGCTCTAGTACATCTCCTTTTATAGTCAGGTCATGGCCGGGGGTCATACTGCCCTCTAGTGGTGACTCTATAGGAACTTCACATATCAATACAGTTCTGCGTCTGATGCTCTGGAATCGTTTACCAGATGGCAGAAGTTCAAAGTGTTTATGCAGAGGGTGAGAACGGTCCTTGACAATGTTCAGTGCCCTGCTCCTACAACGGTGTCTTGTTAATTAAAACATCAAATGCAAAACTCACTGGAGACTTTTGGCGTCTTATGGTGGCCCGCGAGGGTCACCGCTTGACAGTATACTCCAGCCAAGACGTCTAAACGGAGACGTCACACCGAGACGCCGTTCCGGTGAGTTTTTGCTTAATTGGATGATTGGTCTTCCCTGTCTGGGTAACTGCGTGCTGGGAGAATGCCATCGCGGAGGGGCCACGCTTGGAGTCGGGACTACGAGCTGGCAGAGGCTTTGGACTATGTGGACGAAACGCTCATCGCTGCCTCCCTCCTCGACTACCACAGCGACGTACGCTGGTACCTGGACTGCGCTGAGGATGTCCTTAATCATCTCCCCCACTACGCCGACCACCCTGAAGTCGGTGCGAGGAGGGATGGCATCGCCGCACAGCGCGAAATACTCCGTATGGTGGAGGGAGACTACGGCCGGAAGCAGAGGAGGAGGCATCCTCGCTCCCCGCTTTGGGATCCCGTTCTTGTCTTCGATCTAGTCCAGGAGTTCGCGCCATCTGGGGGCCGTCGAAGACGTTGGCGCCACGGCCAAGGTAAACCTCAGCAGAATCCCCGGCTGGACCTGCTGCCGACGAAGCCCTTCAGCGGACCTCTGAGAGCGGCCCCTCCTCGTCCTTCCAGGGGGCCCTCTGTTGCCATCCAGCGGGGAGAAGGAGGAACAACGTCCCCTACAGCAGGCATCATCCTCCCTCTGGGAGAAAGGCAAGTGCAAGTTCGTCCTTTACACCATAATTGTAACCTGCCTTGTCTGACTCCTGGGGGTGGAGTTTGGGGTTCGCAGCCCCCCGAGCTCCTGCCACCTGCTGTAACTGTGATAACCAAACCTACTGCCTCTGTGTCTCCCTCTGCTGAGTGGTCCACGACGCTAGGGCTACGTCGCGTGGTGAGGAGGGGGCCTGCGGTGCTGGAAAGCCTGGATCCGGCCCTGCAGCCATGTCGTGGACAGAGGAGAAGAGCGGACTGGGCCCGGAACCTGTGCCGACGATGAAGCATCCCCAGGTCTCCTCGCCGGAGCGGTCCGAGCCAATAGGTTGAGGGTCCCCTACCTCCACGCCATATGGGTCATCGGCGTGGACATCAGCGCGAGAGGAACCTCAGGCTGCGGAAACCATCTTGCCAGCTGCAGAGCCCGACGCAGCTGAGTTGGAGCCTGCGCATGAACTTCTTCGCCCTGAGCCTGGATCGATGGAGTCCTGGATGGCAACAGAACCTGAGTGCAGGCAAGTGCTCCCTCTTGTGTCTCTGTCCCCTGTTTTGGAGCATTTTTGCCTGCCTCTCGGGGAGGCGAGTGAGGGGCAGCCGCCTGCTGCGCCCGAGCTCGTCTCGCTGGGTTCTGTTGCTGCCGGTGATACTGATCCCGGTTCTTTTGTGTGTTCTGAGCTTCCTTGCAGTGTCACCGGCACAGAGCCAGTCGGGGTCACTGAGTTGGAGGTTCCAGGTTCGGGGGTGGAGGTCGTCAGCGGTGCTGCGCCGACCCAGTCGGGGTCCTTCGTGGAGGCTGCTGTGGCCCATTCGGGGTCCGACGTGGGTGTGCCCGAGACCTAATCAGGGTCCATCGCGGGAGCTGCTTTGGCCCAATCGGGGTCCGACATGGGTGTGCCCGTGGCCCAATCGGGGTCCAGGACAGGTGCTGTTCTTGCCCAATCGGGGTCCGACGTGGGTGCAGCCGGGACCCAATCGGGGTCCAGCGGAGATGCAGCGCCGGTGTGGTCCAAGGACGGTGGAGGAGCTGCATACCCTTCGCCGCCGGACGGAGTTCGGGCTCATCCTTGCCTTAATTCCCCTCTTCTGAGTCATCGCCCCTGCTCATCTTCGCTGGGGCCGTGGGGGTCCTGCAACGCTCGCCCCAGCTCTCCCAAGTTTTGTCCTCACCAGGGGAGCCGCTGCGGGTCATTTTCCCCTGGTACTGGTGGCTGAGGGACGTGGGTCAGCCGCCCGAGGAACTGTTTCGCTGGTTCGGCGCCTTGGGTCGGCCGCCCGATTTGTCATGTGTATTACTGGGCGACCTGGTTCGGCCACCTGAGGAACTATTTCGCCGGTTCGGCACCTCGGGTCTGCCACCCGATATGTTGTGTGTTTTTCTGGGTGACCTGGTTCGGCCACCAGAGGAGTGGACTTTCTGGGCCTGGGACTATGATAAGCCGCCCGGTCATGTTCCGCCTCCCATGACCACCCACCGGCTGTTGGACGCGGGGAGACCACCTGAACTGTTCCTGTGGCGCTTGGTCTCCGCCGCTCGGCATGAACTGTCGGGGGGGTGGGGGGGTAGAGGTCATTTCTTTGTAGTAGGCTGATCCAGTATTTGTTCTGTTTTTCTTGCTATCATGTGTTTTGTTTCTCGTATGGTTATTTGTGTATTTTGGAGAATTTGTGATTCATGTTCTGCAGCTGTCGCATGTGTCCTATGGGTATTTGATTTTTGCATATGGGAATGCGGTATTTTTGTCATTGTGCCTGGTATAGTTGTTTTTTTCTCTCCCCTTTTTCTGCCTTGTTTTGATCGTGTTTTTGCTGTAGTGGGTGTATTTTTTTTTGTTATCATGTCTGTGCTACGGTGTTTCATGTACTTTTGGGTTTTTTTCTGGTTGTCTGTGCCCTGTTGTGTCTTGCAGTTGCCTCATTTGTCCTGTGTATTTGATTTGGGTATATGGTATTTTTTTGTCATCGTGTTTTGTATAGTTTTTTTTTTCTCTTGCCGGATCTTGACTCTGTTTTGTGTTCTAGTTAGTGTTTTTTTTCTGTACCATGTCTTTACTACGTGTTTCATGTACTTTTTTTGAGTTGTTTTTTTTTTTTTTTCTGTTTGTGCCTGGCTTTGTATAGTTGTTTTTCTTGTTTGTTGTCCTAGTGAGTGTTGTATCTTCTGTTGCTGCCCCCATCCGCCCACCCTGGAGGGGGTGGGGGGGTGGCATGGATGTCTATGGGCGTTCTGGAGCCCGCCCTCGGAGGGAGGGTACTGTTACAACCCGAGCGTCGATCTTGTCCGCGCTCATGCCATGTATCATCTCTGCCAGCCTTGACAGCTGTGGATTACATTCTGGCTCCACCAGGCTCTTATTGTGACAGCGCTCGGTGGGGTTTCGGGCTGTCAAGGTCGATCAGCTGTTTGGCATCACTGCTCGTTAGCGACCGGCTTTATTAGCAGGCACTGACAGCAGGTTGATACTGGAGTATCGTCAAACATTCCTCGTCTAACTTTCCTGGTCCTTGCTCATGTCATGTTCGTGTTTTTGTTTTTGTTCATGTTCATGGTTAAGGTCATAGTGGCTGGGGTTAGCCCTACGATCCCTTGTATTCTGTAGTGTATGTTTTTGCCCACAGCGGCTCATAGTCTTGTATTCGTATCTTGTGTCTTGTTAATTAAAACATCAAATGCAAAACTCACTGGAGACTTTTGGCGTCTTATGGTGGCCCGCGAGTGTCACCGCTTGACATGTTTAGCCCTACCGGCTCATGTTATGTTTTTGACAGCCTGTGCTATAGGTTATTTTGGCTTCTTGTAAATAAAATAGTCATAAGGAGTCGTTATGCTTGCTCACAGGGGATCAAATGATTGTTGGGATTGTCTTTTTAAGACCATTGGGATTTTACCTTTTCATTTGAAGGCTTCAGTTAGAGTTGAATTAATTACATTTGATGGCCATATGTACATTAAAAAAGCACTGGTAACAGTACTTCTGGTTTATTGGGATGGGGATCAATTCATTGTGGTGCCCTGCTAATTATTTTTGACATTTTTATCTGGGCAATACCAGAGCTGATGAATGAAGAAAATGAGAGACAACATTCAGTTGTATGAATGGATGGGTTGGGGAGGGGAACATGAGGTTGTGTGTGTGTGTGTGTGTGTGTGTGTGTGTGTGTGTGTGTGTGTGTGAATGAGCGAGTGAGTAAGAGAGGATGAATGTATATGTGAGCTGGTCAGGGGGTGCTGATATGGGTGGTACCTCCTGGCCATGTGGGTTGCCTCTGGCATGTGTATGTGGGGAGGTTGGCTTCCCCTGTGGCTTCCCGCTGCTCATTACCACCTCCCCTGGGTGTGGGGTGCCTGGTGCCTCCTGGCTCGTGTGTCTGGGGCTCCAGGCCCAGCATGCAGCCCCGCTGGGGGGTGGGGGGGCAGTTCAGCTCAGGACTGCAGTGCATTGCGCTGGCTGCCCAGTGGTCCAGCCTCCCCTTCCTCCAGGGGCAGGTGCCTGACTGTGCTGGGGCTTGGTGACTTTGGAGCATTCGTGCTCTGTGGGGGCTGTGGGTTACCCGAGAGGTGGGGGGGGGGCTGCCTTGCTTGCTCCTGGTTTCGGGGGGGGTGGGGGGGGGACTTGCAACTTTTTTGTCATAAATTTAGCTTCTTTTTTTCTCAGGCTTTTTGCAATGTTTCTCATAAATTTGAAATACTTTTTCCTCATAATTTTGCATTTTTTTTCTTGAAAATTTGAACTTTTGTTCTCATAAATTTGGAACTTCTTTCTCATAAATTTGCAGTTTTTTTCTCATAAAATTTTGATTTTTTTTCTCATAAATTTTAAACCTTTTCTCATAATTGCAGATTTTTCTCACAAATTTACAATATTTTTCCCTCAATTTTGCAACTTTGGTTTTTAAATTTACAAATTTTCTTTTAAATTTGAAATTTTTTCTTATAAAAGTGATACTCTTTTCTGAAAAATTTGTGATGTTTTTCCTCATAAAATTGTGACTGTTTTATTCTTATGAATTTGCAAATTTTTGTCTTAATATTTTAATATTTTTTCTTGTACATTTGGAAGTTTTTCCCTCTTAAAATTTGTAACATTTTTCCCACCTCCAAACAACACTATTGGAGTGTTCCTTCCATCCATCCATCCATCCATCCATCCATCCATCCATCCATCCATCCATCTTCTTAATCCTTTCCAGGTGGCAGGGGTGCTGGAGCCTATCCTGGCATCTTTGGGCGAAAGGCAGGATACACCCTGGATTAATTGCCAGTCCATTGCAAGGCCAACACAGAGAGATAGACAAGCATTCACTCTCACATTCATACCTAAGTTTTATGAACTGAACTTGGTTCCTCCCAAGCTCAGCTTCATGGCTTTTCTGTTTTCATATTTATCTGTGTATTGTTATGCCTTTTGAGTTTTCATATTGTCTCCCATTTTTCCTTGTTATTGTTTAGCTTGTTTGTGCCTTGTCCTGTTTTGGTTGCAATTTATTTTCCAGTCTGTTTCTGAGTTTGTTTTTAGTCTGCTCATGGTCAGTTATTCCTTGCTGCACTATTGAATGTCGCTTACGACACGTTTCATTCGTGTAATCCTGTTTGTCTCCCACCACGTTTCGTTCATGTTATCTACTGTAGCATCATCTCACTTTGGCTCATCAATAAAATTATTCTTCAGCTTAAAGACATGGTTTCAGGAAAAAGACAGTCAAGAACTGCTCTTTTATCTCAAGACCACAGCTGAACTAACATTCCTTTGTTAATCCAGTCTCCGGAATCCCTAACCTTTTAGGACCCAATAAACATGGACAAAAGACAGACCTGTGGGGTACCTCATATGGCCGACAAAAATATCCACAGCTCAACATTGCCCTCTACTGGCAACTCTGGGACATGCTGGATTTAACCAGTGAACCTTTTAATCACATCCTTAAAAACTCAATTTTCAACTTCCTTTTTTTTCGGGACGCCATGGAAAAGCAAATGGACTCTGATGTTTTGGTGTGGAAAATCAGTAATGGGTTTGAAATATATTAATCCTTGATTTTAAATATGTGCATGCTAAAATGTTTAAATGAATGTTTATTTTTGCATGTTAATTTAGAAGCACTGGTCATAAGTTGCATGAATCACCAAGGCTAGTTTAGATTTATACATAAGTGTATAGATGAATATTAAGTGTTAAGATTTGTAAAAACATATCTCAAATCATGTGACTGCCAGCGGCCAATCCCTGCTTGACAACAGCTCTTCCAGTGTGTGTGGTTGTTCCAGACAAAAGACTTCTTGTTCATTGGACTAAAGTTCATAAAACCCACCCACGAAGGGAGGCTATTGGTCTGAGTTTCTGTCAATTACGGAAGCCCGCGAAAATACTCCACAGATAAAAAGGGAGCGATGTCATCACTTTTTCTCTTTCGCTTTTACTCTTCGTCTCCTCCACTTCCCGTCTACACAGCAGAGCATTTATTTTCGGGAGAACAAAAGGCTTCACTGCCCTAGAAAAGAAGACTTCTACCATGTTTTTTTTTTTCTCCTACGATGACAGAGCAGATGACTTGTAACTTTGCGTTCTGTAAACTTTGTGTACTTTAATGTTTTTCCTTAAACGTCTGGGAATCAATTCTTTCTTTCTTGAGCTCAAATTCTAAACTTGGAGTCAAACTCCATTTCTAGACATTTATTTTTATAACTTTTTCCTGTTAAACTTTCTTTAAACTCGCCATTTTTAATCTTGACTTTATTTTTAATTTCATTGACCAACTTACACACTAGAAACTAATTTCACCTCCACAAAGTCCGAAGATCTGTTAATTTTGCTATCAGATCAGATTTTTAATTATCCTTGAATTCCTCATGGGAAGCCGCAGATCTTCGACGCAGCTTGCCACGACGCGCAGCTGAAGAAATCCACCCACCATAGAAAGGAGACCGCAGCCCTTGTGGTCAAACATACCAATCTCATCCCTCATCAAAGAATATTTGCTGGTCAAATATTCCGACTTTTGGAGACATCTAAGAACTACAGGACGACGCAGAAGGATCTTCACTAATCCGGAGTCACGTGAGCGACATTCTTTATCCATCTGCTGAATGAAACGTCTGAGATTTGAGAATAATTTTAATATCTGATCAGATACAAAATTAAAGAACACTTAACACAACTCTTCTTTTCCTTAAAATTCTGTTTTCATTTTCTTAAGAGTAATCCAGAATTTTCCATATAATTAGTTTAATTTTACCCATAAATTTGCATTATGTTTTCCATAATCTGTTAACTTCAAACTGATCTAAATTCAGCTTACATTTTAACCTTGGTTCTGCAAACGTTCACATTGTTAATCTATCATTTACAAGTTTAATCTCATGGTTAATGAAATCACTGCAATGTCTTTTAATCTTTATTTCATTTAATAACTGTGTGAAAATGAGAGAAGTTGTTGGGAATTCATTTCATTCTGAGTTTAGATTAAAGTCCCCAGTATTGAATTCATTCAAATTTTGAGACTGATTATTAATTAATTTATTGAGTGATTAAACAGGTATAAAGTGAAATTAAAGATTAAATTACTCCTTAAAGAGGAGCTGGTGCCCCACGAGTGCTTATTAACTTTTTATGTGTGTGTGGACCCAGAGTCCATCTCAGGTCCCAATACATTAATATAAATTAAATAATTTTTATACCTGATGATAATTATTAATCACATATCGCTACACTACTATCACGTCTCATTCGTGTGATCCCATCTCCATCTGTGTCCGCTGGGCTGTGCTGGCCCAGGGATGCCAAAAGTAAGTTTGCTCGTTTGCATTTTTGTATGTTTGCAAAATTTTGGGGACTTTAGTTCTTTTCTTTAATAAATATGTCATAGGTGTAATTCAGCACTTGAGTGAATCTCTCTTCGCCTTGTAGAGGTGCTTCATGACAGAATGGTGCAGCCCGAAAAATAAGACTCAGCTGTTACACCCAGGCATTATTTTTTCTTTTTGTGCTGTTTTTCACTCACCTGCCCGTTGGAGCATTTTATGGATTCAACAGGCAATCCAGTTGGGAGGAGGTTCTTCCTCCTCCCAACGGAGTCGGGACGCGCTGGCGCTCGTCTCCGTGATCGAGGATCTGGCGAGAGGGGCTCGGAAATGCAGATCCCGGGAGGACGAGATGGATTGTTGGGGTGGAGTGGCTAATTTGCTGGAGGTCAGACCCAGTGTGCGCTTCCATCCCCGTGTGCTCACCCTCTGTCTGCCTCCACTACTGCCGATGCCCCCGCCTCTTCCATCTGCCCCGCGGCATCAGTGTCATTGTCATCCCTCATCAAACCATTGGCGAAAGCCCTTCTCCTCGTCGGCAGCTATTTCCCAGACCTCATGCCCGACAATTCCTGCGGCAAAGTCTCTTCTCCTGTTGCCTTCGCCGGCTGTCTTGCCAGTCTGCACCCTCCCCACTGTTGCCGCAACTCCCATTGCCATGACGTGCCCTCCTGCTGCTGAGAGGTCCTCCAGAGTTTCTCCGGTTATGCTCATTTCCGTGCTGTCAGAGCCGGCTCCACCATAAATCCATTAAGGTGGCCAGAATTACTACAGACACGGAGAGGGATGACTGCCCATCACCTGCAGCTGTCAACATCAAAATCTGGGATGACAGGCAAGTGATAGGCAAGTTGACAGGCAAGTTTCATTATATTCAATTTTGTAATGATAGGCCTTGTCTGTCTCCTGGGAGAGAGGCTCAGTTTAAGCAGTCCGCTGGACTCTCTCCTCCTGCTTAAACTGCAAACTCTTTCCCTATCCTCTCCGTGTCTCCTCCATCTCTCCCTGAGTATCCGTCGGTCCCTGAACAGAGCCGTTGGACAGTGGAAATGCTGGTGGCCCTGGAGGACCCTACTCCAGAGCTCACACAGAGCCTTTCACCTAGCTTCCTCGCCGGATGAGTCACCAGCATGGGAGACTTCGCCTTTAGAACTGCAATTATCATCATACCTGCTGCGGAGGCCGCTGCAGCAGAGTGGGAGCCCAAGATGGACCTCCTGAGGGCCGAGCCCGGAGAACCTTCATCGCCTGGATTGTCGGAGTCCTGGACAGCGGTGGAGCTCGAGCTCAGGCAAGTGCTCTCTTTTGTTTTTTCTCTTCTCTGTTCTACAGTAATCTTGCCTGGCTTTTGCTGAGGAGAGCCAGGTGCAGCTGCCCCTGAGCTTGCCTCGCCAGGCTCCGTCGCTGCCGGCGACTCTGACCCCCTTTCTCTTTGTACTGTGTCTGAGCTCTCTCCCAGGGTCACCAGAGAGGGTTCTACTTCGCCAGAAGTCTCTGAGGGTCCAGGTTCGCCACTAGAGGTCATCTTGGATGTCCAGTCCAAGCCCGGGACTTCCGTGGGTGCAACTATGGCCCAGGCTGGGTGCATCATGGGTGCAGCCCCTCCTCTGCCTGAGGCCGTAGTCTGGGTACCTCCTCAGCCTGACTCTCTGTGACTACTGCTTCCCAGCCAGGGATCCTTATGGGTGCTGTGCCCCAGTATGAGCCTGACGTGGTTGCTGCGCTGTGGGTTGGGCCTGCCATGGGCACTACCACTCTGCCAGGGGTCCACTGAGGGTGCAGCATTGGCCAAGCCGGGGTCCACCGAGGGTGCAGCGTTGGAGTCTGCTGCAGTGCTCCAGCCCGGGTCCACTGAGGGTGCTGCAGTGCTCCAGCCCGGGTCCACCGAGAGTGCTGCAGTGCTCAAGCCCGGGACCACCGAGCGTGCTGCAGTGCTCCAGCCCGGAGCCACTGCGGGTGCACCTGAGCTTCAGTCCGGAGCCACCGCGGATGCAGTTGAGCTCCAGCACGGAGCCACCACAGGTGCAACTTTGTCCCAGGCCGGGACCCCCGTGGGTGCCACCATTCCCCTTCCTGAAACCTGTGAGGACGCCATCATGGGTCCTTCTCCTTCACTGCCAGACGCCGTCGTGGTCCCCCTTCCTCTATTTCCAGACATCATCGTGGTCCCTCTCCCCTGGTCCTGCTTCCCTCTATTAAGTCTTTCTGGGGGAAAGCAGCCTCCTGGGTTATCTCTCCGGGACTGGTGGCCAAGGGACTCAAGCCATCTGCCAAAACGACTGAGCCGCCGGGTTGGGTGGTCCATATTTTCCAGCAGGCTGCCCGATTCATTCCACCTGGCCGTCCTGTTTGCCTGGGACTTGGGCAGGCTGCCTGATCGGTTTCATCTTATTGTCCACTTGGTCTGGGACTCTGGGCGGCCTCCCCAGCCCTCTAGCGCCAGGACTTGGGGGGTTTAATTTTGTGTTTTTCTGGTATGGGCACTGAGCAGGGTTGGTTTTGTTCCCTCCTGGCCTGTTCCCCCCACTACTCGCCCTGGATAGATTGTTAGATTGTTGTTGTTCTGGCTTGGGGGGGGGGGAGTTTTTTCTTTTTCTTTTGATGTTACGTTGGGTGTCTGGAATCCACCCCATGAGAGGGGGGCTCTGTCATGAACTGAGCTTGATTCCTCCCAAGCTCAACTTCATGGCTTTTCTGTTTTCATATTTATCTGTGCATTGTTATGCCTTTTGAGTTTTCATATTGTCTCTCATTTTTCCTTGTTATTGTTTATCTTGTTTGTGCCTTATCCTGTTTTGTTCGCAATTTATTTTCCAGTCTGTTTCTGAGTTTGTTTATTTCTTGTATTGGTTCTCTGACTGGCAGCTGTCAGGAAGCACGTTTGGGTCTGCACTTTGTGAAGGCGTTGCCTGTCAGACTGCCAGCCCGACTCTCCCCTCTCATTATCATCACCTGATTCCAATTCCCATTAGGATGCTCTCCCCCCCTCCTGCTCAGGTGCAGTCACACCTGGTGCAGCCCAAAAAATAAGACTCAGCTGTTACACCCAGGCATTATTTTTTGTTTTTGTGCTGTTTTTCTCTCACCTGCTCATTAGAGCTTTTTATGGATTCAACAGGCAATCCAGTCGGGAGGAGGAAGAAGCTGCGCTGGAGCTCGTCTCCATGATCGAGGATCTGGCAAGAGGGATTTGGAACTGCAGATCCTGGGAGGATGAGATGGATTGTTGGGGTGGAATGGCTAATTTGCTGGAGGTCAGACCCAGTGTGGGCTTCCATCCCCGTGTACTCACCCTCTGTCTGCCTCCACTACCGCCGATGCCCCCACCTCTTCCATCTGCCCCGCCGCGTCAGCGTCATTGTCATCCCTCATCGAACCATTGGAGAAAGGCCTTCTCCTTGTTGGCAGCTATTTCCCAGACGTCATGCCCGACTATTCCTGCGGCAAAGTCTCTTCTCCTGTTTCCTTCGCTGGCTGTCTCACCAGTCTGTACCCTCTCCACTGTTGCTGCAACTCCCGTCACCGTGACGTGCCCTCCTGCTGCCGAGAGGTCCTCCAGAGTTTCTCCGGTTACGCCCACTTCCGTGCTGTCAGAGCCAGCTCCACCACAGTGGCCAGAATTACCACAGACACGGAGAGGGATGACTGCCCGTCGCCTGCAGCTGTCAACATCAAAATCTGGGATGACAGGCAAGTGCTTTTTCATTATATTCAATTTTGTAATGATAGGCCTTGTCTGTCTCCTGGGAGAGAGGCTCAGTTTAAGCAGTCCGCTGGACTCTCCCCTCCTGCTTAAACTGCAAACTCTTTCCCTATCCTCTCCGTGTCTCCTCCATCTCTCCCTGAGTGCCTGTCAGTCCCTGAACAGAGCTGTTGGATGATGGAGGAGCAGGTGGCCCTGGAAGACCCAACTCCAGAGCCTACACGGAGCCTTTCCCCAGCTTCCTCGCCGGATGAGTCACCAGCGTGGGAGACTTTGCCTGGGAGCTTTACGACTGCAATTATCATCATACCTACTGCGGAGGCCGCCACAGCAGAGTGGGAGCCCGAGATGGACCTCCTGACAGCCGAGCCTGGAGAACCATCGTCGCCTGGATCGTCGGATTCCTAGACAGCGGTGGCGCTCGAGCTCAGGCAAGTGCTCTCTTTTGTTTTTCTCCTCTCTGTTCTAGAGTGGTCTTGCCTGGCTCTTGGTGAGGGGAGCCAGGTGCAGCCAACTGCTGCACCTGAGCTCGCCTCACCGGGCTCTGTCGCTGCCGACGACCCTGATGCTCTTTCCCTTTGTACTGTGTCTGAGCTCTCTCCCAGGGTCGCCAGAGAGGACCCTACTTCGCCAGAAGTCTTTGAGGGTCCAGGTTCACCGCTAGAGGTCTTCTTGGGTGTCCCGTCCAAGCCCGGGTCCACTGTGGGTGCAGCCCCTCCTCTGCCTGAGGCCGTAGTGTGGGTACCTCCTCAGCCTGATTCTCCGTGGGTGCTGCGTCCCGGCCGGGGACCCTTGTGGGTGCTGTGCCCCAGTATGAGTCTGACGTGGTTGCTGCGTTGTGGGTTTTATTGGGGTGTAAATCAGCACTTGAGTCTGCCTCTCTTCGCCTCGTAGAGGCGCTTCATGACTCCTACGGACAACCTAGATATCATGAGTCCGAGCTCAGTGTTCTCACAGAGCTCAGACTCAATTTATGTCTGAGTATTTTATGTTTGTTATGATTATTTTGTCTGTTTCCGTGTTTATTTCTTGGTTTTCATGACATGGTCACACAAGAGCCCTTTCTCCTTCCCATCTACTCACTCTTTTCTCCAGACACCTCAGCTATGAGTAGTTGAATAATTAGGTCACTTGCTCGCTCAGCTGCCCGCACCTGTCGCTCATCTATTCCATTGTCAGCTATTTAAAGACTGCCTACTCATTCTGTCACTACGGCAGTATTGACTGATGACTGAAGGACTGATTCAACTGAATTCTCTCCTCGCAGCGCGATGGAGAGAATTCTGGAGTGTTCACCTGTAAGTTGTATGTTCTTCCCTTCACTCACAGAGCGATTCCGGCTCTGGAGTGCTTTTCTATAAGTTCCCTCTCATTTGTATTTTTGTGTTCCCAGCACTGTTTTTGTTCTTGTGTTCGCCTTTTGTTCATAAATCAGCATTACTGTAGTCCAGCGTGTGGGTCTGTTTCTCTGTCCCGGAGGGGCCAATTATAACAGAATACTGTTGCCAGAATTAGATCCAGCTGCTGCAGTTAGTGCATTTTCACCCATTGTTTTTTTTTTCTCCACTAACCTGTGCTGCGGAGCTGTCATGTTTCCACCAGGCGAATCAGACCGGAGGAGGAAGTGGAGTCGGGATGAGCTGGAATCTGTCTCAGTGATTGAGGACATGGCGATTGGTGCTTGGAACTGCTCATCCCGTAAGGATGAGATATTGTGCTGGGGTGGAATTGCTAATTTTCTAGATGTCAAACCCAGCGGGCACTTCCACCCCTGGGTGCTGAGACTCTCCCTTCCTCCACTCCCACCTTTACCATCGGCCTCCTTCTCGCCTGCTTCATCAGCTCCACGGTGACACCATCATCCCGCTGCAGACTGCCTCCTCCACCTCTTTTCTCCGGCTGAATCATCAGCCTCACTCTGCCCAGTAGCTGCTGCTCCTTGCTCCACTTCGGCGTTCTCTCCTACCGCCGAGAAGTCCTCCGTTTGTTCCCTGGCTACGTCCGTCTCCGTGACCACAGTGGCGGCTTCTCCACAATCTTCAGGGTGGCCCATGTTCACCATAGCCACGGCGAGAGATGACATTCCACCTGCTGCAGCAGGCAACATTGAACACTGGGAAAACAAGCAAGTGTCATTTCATTCTTATTAAAATTATAATGATATGCCTTGCCTGATTCCCGGTAGGGAGGCTCA
Organism: Pholidichthys leucotaenia; assembly: GCA_020510985.1. NCBI lineage: Eukaryota > Metazoa > Chordata > Actinopteri > Cichliformes > Pholidichthyidae > Pholidichthys > Pholidichthys leucotaenia. The sequence goes on from CM035839.1 coordinate 286,717,831, forward strand.
GGATACGCAGTCCTCTGAGCTCTCATCACCTGCTGCAGTTATTAATTGCTCACCAGCCTTCTCTGTGTCTTCTTCTTTGGCCCCTGAGTGTCCGCCGACCCCGGGATTGAGCTGCCGGACGTGGGAATAGCCTGTGGCCCTTGAAGATCAAGTTCCAGCACCAATGGTGAGCCGACCCTCAGCTGCCACACCGGATGAGCCACCAGCGTGGGCCACTTCATCTGGGGGCACCAGGACTGCAGTCACCATCATGCCTGCTGCGGAGGATGCTGCAGCAGATTTAGAGACAGAGCTGAGCCTCCAAAGGACTGGGCCCGAGACGTCGTCGTCATCTGGATTGATGGAGTCCTGAACGGCAGTGGAGCTTGAGCTCAGGCAAGTGCTCTCCTTTGCTTATCTTGTCTCAGTTGTCTGGTGAGGAGAGCTGGGTGCAGGCTCCTGCTGCGCCTGATCTTGCCTCGCCAGGCTCCGCCGCTACCGGTGACCCTGATCTTGCTTCTCTATATGTGTTGTCTGAGCTTTCTCCAAGGGTCACCAGGAATGTCCCAGCACAGCCAGAAGTCTCCGTGGATCCAGGCTCACTGCGCGAGGTCACTGTGGGTCCAGCTTCCCCTGCAATGGAGGTCGTCGCAGGTGCCCTGTTCCAGCCCGGGACCTCTGTGAGTGCAACTCCCCCTCTGCCCGAGGCCATCATCTGGGTTCCTCCTCTTTGGTCCAAATCTCCGTGGGTGCTGTGTCCCGGTTGGGGACCCTCGTGGGTGCTGCGCTCCAGTATGGGCCCGCCATGGGCGCTACGCCCCAGCCCAGGGTCCACCATGGGTGCAGCACCGGCCCAGTCCGGGTCCACTGTGGGTGCAGCATTGGCCCAGTCCAGGCACACCAGGGGTGCAGCATTGGCCCAGTCCGGGTCCACCGTGGGTGTTGCTTTGCTCCAGCCTGGAGCCACCGTGGGTGCTGCTATGCTTCAGCCTGGAGCCACCGTGGGTGCTGCTACACTCCAGTCCGGAGCCACTGTGGGTGCTGCTATGCTCCAGCCCGGAGTCACCGTGGGTGCAGCTGCGTCTCAGTCTGGCACCTCCGTGGGTGTAACCGTGCCTCAGTCCAGAACCACTGGGGGTGTTGCCGGCCAGCCCGAGGGCGTCGAGGCCTCCGCTCCACTGCCAGACGCTGTCGTGGGTCCCCCTCCAACACCAGACACCGTCGTGTCGCCCTCCTTCAGCCCTTCATCCCTTCATCGGCTCTCCCCGTGGGAGAGCCACCTCCTGGGTCACCCCTCCACCCTTAGTGGCTTGAGAACTCTGGCCGACCACCCAATAGACTGAGCCTCTGGGTTAGGTGGCCCGTGCGGTCCAGCAGGCCACCCGACTCATACCATCTTGCCGTTTGTCTGGCCTGGGACTTCGGCCGGCCACCCAAACTGCTTAGTTCTTTGGCCTAGGGGCCCAAGAGCCTGATGTAGCGTGGATGCGGGTCCTGAGTGGGCTCCATATATTTGCTCCCTCCTACCTGTTTCCCCCACCCCCCACCCAGGGTGGTTCTTTGCTGTACCATTTCTTTTGGGGGAGGTGTTCCTCTTGGGTGTTACCTTGGGGTGTCTGGGGTCCACCCCTTAAAGGGGGGGGGGCTCTGTCATGAGTCTGAGTGTTCTCACAGAGCTCAGACTCTCAGTTTATGAGTTTTTTTGTCTGTTATGATTATTTTGTCTGTTTCTGTGTTTATTTCTTGGTTGTCATGACAAGGTCACACAAGAGCCCTTCCTCCTTCCCAGACTCTCCCACCAGCTACTCACTCTTTTCCCCAGACACCTCAGCTGTGAGTAGTTGAATAATTAGGTCACTTGCTCACTCAGCTGCCCGCACCTGTTGCTCATCTATTCCATTGTCAGCTATTTAAAGACTGCCTACTCATTGTCACTGCGGCAGTATTGACTGATGACTGAAGGACTGATTCAACTGAATTCTCTCCTCGCAGCGCGATGGAGAGAATTCTGGAGTGTTCACCTGTAAGTTGTATGCTCTTCTCTTCACTCGCAGAGTGATTCCGGCTCTGGAGTGCTTTTCTATAAGTCCCCTCTCGTTTGTATTTTTGTGTTCCCAGCACTGTTTTTGTTCTTGTGTTTGCTTTTTGTTCATAAATCACCATTACTGTAGTCCAGCGTGTGGGTCTGTTTCTCTGCCCTGGATGGGCCAATCATGACACTAGAATCCCCAGTTGATGCCAATTAACCTAATGTGCATGTCTTTGGCCTGTGGGAGGAAACCGGAGTACCTGGAGAAAACCCACACAGACACGGGGAGAACATGCAAACTCCACACAGAGGGGTCACTGATGGTCAGGGGGTGGGATCGAACCCACAATGATCAAGGGTGGGATTGAACCCGTGATATTCTTGCTGTTCTGCCACAGTGCTAACCACTATTCCACTGAGCTGTCTGTTGGAATGTGTTTTTTTTTTTGAATGCTGCAGAGGTTGTTCACCTGACAGTGAGGGAGGCCCAAGGAAGCTGGGCACCAGGAGAATGAGGAGACCAATGGGTGGGTGCATAGGGCACTTGGGGAGCAGGAGACAGCTGCAGTAGGCTGGCAGAGAGCTGGCCAAATGTGATGATCCCATGCTGCTACAAAGGAGAGCGGTACTTAAGTATCAGTGTGGGATAATCAGAGGCATGTGGAGGCAATGAGGACAGCTGCAGGTAATTAGGGTCCTTGCTGCTTCTGGAGTGGAGTTAAACAAGAAATTAGAATAACAGAATGTTGGTGTGCTCACCGAGAATTCATAACACAAGGTAAAAGTGTACAGAGTCTGTAACAGTGGGGTACACTGTGTCATTGCTAATTGTTTCCACTTTCACAATTGTACCTGTTGCTTCCAAGTAGTGGTCCTTGGCCCCAGTGGTGCCTAATGGAAGATTCATACATTGTGATATACATGTAACCAAATCTATCACTGTGTCTTATTGTTATGATTCGCCCTTCAGGGCAGGGAAAAAAGGCACCAAACGCCGACCGTGAGTTTGCAGGATTTGTTAAATGAACATAATAACATAACAAAAATCTTAGGGAAAGAAAAAGGCACAGGTCAGCAACATGGATACGCTAAGGCGAGAATAATCGCCTGCTAAACCTGGAGATAAGCTTTGACAACAGGTAAGCAAAATAGCATCGCTATAGCGAGCGCGATTGCCTGCTAAATCTGGAGGTAGCTTGGACAACAGGTAAGAAAAATAGCATCACTAAGGTGTGAGTGATTGCCAGCTAAACCTGGAGATTAATATGTGAACACATAGCACAAACACCATTGACTTACGTGTGAGTAGAGTGAGCTGAAAGTAGGACACTGCACCATGCAATGGTGCAGAGCCCCTAAAATAGTAGTCAGGATTAATTGGCATAATGAACAACAGATGTGGGTGCCTGAACGGGCAGGAGAAAGTTAGGAAGAATGATTAGGATCAGCTGTGGCCATGAGGAGATGGCGAAAAAGCAGCCAACAGCTGACAGGGCAAGCCCACACAGAGCTACATGCCCCTGACAGCTGTCAACAGTGGGAGAATAAAACTAGAGATAAAAAAATGCAACAGATGAGTAAATAAATAAAAAAAGCCATGAGACCAAGTCTGACAGAAAACTCCAGAACTCGGCTCATGACAGAGCACCCCCTCAAGGGGTGGGACCCAGACACCGCCTGGTGACACCAAAAGAAAAAGAAGAACTCCCCCTCCCCTTTCCCCTCAGCAGGGAACCACAATAACCCACCAGGGTGGGTGGTGAGAGAAACAGGCTAGGAGGGCACAAAACAACCCTCTCAGGACCCATACAAACCAATAATAATAAATTAGGCCCCCCGGGCCCAGACCTAAAAAGTTCAGGGGGCTGAACGTAGTCCAAGACCTGGCGGACGGCAAGGTGGGACGAGTCGGGTGGCCTGCCAAAGAACATAGGCCAACCAACCCAGCAGTTCAGTTCATCAGGTGGTCGACCAGAGTTTTTAGCCACCTCCAGCACTGCAGCACCCACGGTGGCTCCGGGCTGGAGCAATGCCGCACCCGTGGTGGCCTCGGGCTGGACCAAGGCTGCACCCATGGTGGACCCGGACTGGGCCATGGCTGCACCCATGGTGGCCCCCGGGCTGGAGTATAACGCCCATGGTGACCAGACACTGGGACGCAGTACCCAAGAAGGCCTCAGGCTGGGACGCAGCACCCACGGAGACCTGGACAAAGGAGGTGGAACCCAGATGACAGCCTCGGGCAGAGGAGGAGCTGCACCCACTAAGGTCCCGGACTTGGACGGAGCATCCATGAAGACCTCATCTGGAGGGGGGAGCAGCACCCACGGAGGTCCCAGGCTGGAATGGAGTACCCGCGACGACCTCAGCGGGAGGAGTTGGACCCATGGTGAGCAAGCCTGGACCCTCGAAGACCTCTGGCATGGCTGACACATCCTCTGCGACCCTGGAGGAGAGCTCAGACAATACAAGCAAACAGGCAGGGTCAGGGTCACTGGCAGCGGCAGAGCCTGACGAGGAGAGCTCAGACGCAGCCAACAGCTGCGCTCGGCTCTCCCCAGCAAGAGCCAGACAAGATTTCTTCAAGACTGAAAAGAGAAAAACAAAGGGGAGTACTTGCCTGAGCTCGAGCTCCACTGCCGTCCAGGACTCCATCGATCCTGGCGATGATGTAGCTTCAGGCTCAGCCCTCTGGAGGTCCAGCTCTGGTTCTGCCCACAGCAGGCATGATGATTCCTGCAGACCCAGGATCTCCAGGTGAAGCAGCCGATGGCGATGGCTCATCCGGTGTGTTGGGGTCCAGAACCCCCTCATCGATGGCACCAGGTCCCGCACCGCCAAAACCAGGGGATGTTCCTTAGTCAGTTCAGGCGTTGGGGCATTGGAGGCAATCTTCTCCTTGGCCGAACCGGTCTTCTCCAGGACCATGGGCTTGCAGGTGAGGGTTGAAAAACAGTAGCAGATGGTGAAGGCTCAGCCAAATCAGGCCGCTGCTGCTGAGCTTCACCGCTGGGAATAAGGCAAGACCATTCATTATTTGATGTTGATGAATGAAGAGATACTGCCTTAAATCCCAGGGCTTAGTGGTTGCTGCTGCTGGATGACCAGATGATGTTCCTTCAAGAACTGCGGAGGTCGTCCGGTGAGGAGGCGGAGACACGGCTGGAAATTTGGAGGGGTTTTCCCCCAGCCTGTGGAGCATGGATGACGAGTCAATTATGGAGAGGAGAAGGTCTCCCAGCTTGGGATGGCTTCACAGGCTGGGGCATACATCCAGCACTTGTGCGGCTCCCTCCAGGCACTCCCGGGTCATCTTGTGAGTGCAGGAAGCACGAGCCTCCAATAAAATGTTATGTATTATATTGAGGGCCAAACACTCCTCCTCACTCAACCTATTCTGACTATACCCAGAAAACGCTGCCGTGCCAGCGGGGAAAAAATACAGTCTTTACAGAAAAACAGGGGAGGGAAGGAAAAAAAAGGCAAAACTCACGGCTGCTGGTGCCCACACTGGCAGTGTCCGTCTGTCATGATTTGCCCTTCAGGGCAGGTAAAGAAGGCACCAAACGCCGGCTGTGAGTTTGCAGGATTTATTAAATGAACATAATAACATAAACAAAAAACTTAGGGAAAGAAAAAGGCACAGGTCAGCAACATGGCTCCGCTAAGGTGAGAATAATCGCCTGCTAAACCTGGAGATAAGCTTGGATAATAGGTAAGAAAAACAGCACCGCTAAAACAAGAGTGATCGCCTACTAAACCTGGAGGTAGGTTGGACAACAGGTAAGCAAAATAGCATCTCTAAGACGAGAGTGATTGCCAACTAAACCTGGAGATTAATATGTGAACACGTAGCACAAACACCATTGACTTATGTGTGAGTAGAGTGAGCTGAAAGTAGGACGCTGCATCTTGCAATGGTGCAGAGCCCCTAAAATAGTAGTCAGGATTAATTGGCATAATGAACAACAGATGTGGGTGCCTGAACGGGCAGGAGAAAGTGAGGAAGAATGATTAGGATCAGCTGTAGCCATGAGGAGGAGGCGAAGAAGCAGCCAACAGCTGACAGGGCATGCCTACATGGAGCTACACGCCCCTGACAGCTGTTAACAGTGGGAGAATAAAACTAGAGGTAAAAATGCAACAGGTGGGCAAATAAACAGAAGCCATGAGACCGAGTCTGGCAGAAAACTCCAGAACTCGGTTCATGACACTTGTAAGGTTGGGAATCGCGAGGGACCTCACGATTTGATTCAGATCATGATGCTTGGGTCACGATTCAATCCTATCATGATTCAACGATATCGCGATAATCAAATATCACAATCCTATATATTTCAAATTTTTTCACCTTATTCAACTTCAAATCATGTCCCAAAGTAAAACTGTTGACATCTCCTTCATATAATAAAGTATTCTCGGGGCTTCATTTTCTACGGAGACACATCTTTGCACACAGGGAGTGTGGTGGACGGTGTTTGCAATAGACTCCCACTCCAGTTACATTTAGCTGACTCTATGGACTCCTTTAGAAAACAGCTGAAAGCATTTTTGTTTAACAAGGATTTCCGTTGAGTTTCAACTGCTTTTTAATGGTAAGTCTGATATTGTTAAATTATTTTAATCTTTTTTTAACTTGTTTTTGTATTTTTAAAATTATTTTTACAGTATCTATCAACTTCCTTTTATTCCATTTTATTTTACAGCACTTTGTGATTATATGTCTCTGAAAAGTGCTTCATAAATAAACGTTACTTACTTGGCGATCGCAGAAAAAGCTCCATGACAGTGTATCTTTAGCTTAACCGTTGCTAATGCTGCTCCGAGATGTGTGCTGGCCTGCCATGTTCTGAGTGTTTTTTTCTTTTTTTATAATGCAGCGCTTCTTGTGGGTTGTGTGTCATGTCAAGCTCTTTCCTTCCATCTTTGTTATAAAACCCAAAAAAGACCCAACATTTGAGCTAACTGCTTACTAACTTTCAAGGCTGGCTGCAAGTCTCTGAGACAAGCTATGACTTCACTTGACTGGGTACTTGCTTTGCACCATCTAGTGGAATGAAAACACCATTGATTAACTGATAACCCAAAAGTATGTGTGCACATTTTTTTTTTTTATAAAAAATTGATCCATGCGTTTATGGATCCATGCATTGTCGCCAGTGCAAAGTATCACCATCCATCACGGAATCTATTTTTTTCCCACCCCTAGTGTTTTGCAACAATCAGGTTGTGAAGGTCTTGGGAGGTCTTGGCTTTTACCCACCATGAGATGTTTCTTGTATGACTCCTTGGGAACAAAAACCTTTTTATACCCAACCAGCAGGCCCACGTTGTCACAGGACTGAGCTCGGTTAGTACCGGGCTCAGGCTCTTAATTTATTTCTGAATATTTTCTGTATTTTTTTCCAGCCTTGTGGTGTTTTCCTGTGTTTTGATTTCTGATGATTTATCGTTCTGTCTGTCATTCATGCTTCAGTATTGTTATTATGTTGTCAATTTATGTAGTTTAAGATTGTTTTGCCTTTTTATGTGACAGGATTGTTATTCCTTCCCTCCAGACATCCCCACTTTGATATTTACTCACTACCTGCTCTCATAGTCATCTCAACTGTGAGTATTCTGTAATTAGGTCACCAGTCCGCTCTTGTTCCCAGCACCTGCTGCTCATTGTGCCAATCTCATTCTCCCAATATTTAAGCTCTGCCTGGTTCATTCAGTCTTTGTGGCAATATTGGTTACTCCTCTGGACATTTCTCCTACTATTGTTCTCCTCATCTCCTCCAGGGCTAGGCGGCTCTGGAGCGCAACTCTCTGTAAGGTATTCTTGTTTTTTGCATTTTTGTATTGTCTGCACTATTTTTGGACTTATGTTATTTTTGTTAATAAAATGTCACAAATACAATTTAACTCCTGGGTCTGTCTCTCTGCCCTGGAGGGGCGTACATGACACACGTAGGTACCACCAATGATTAAATTTGCGCAGTTTTATTGGTCCCATGTGGGTTTGTCCATGTATTTCATGTTGGCCCCAGCTGTGTTTGCCCACATGGATTTATGTATGGACTTATACTTACAGTGCATCCGGAAGGTATTCATAGCGTGTCACTTCTTTCCACATTTTATTATGTTACAGCCTTATTCCAAAAGGGATTAAATTCATTTTTTCCCTCAAAATTCTATACACAATACCCCATAATGACAATGTGAAAAAAGTTTTTTTTTTGAGATTTTTCCAAATTTATTAAAAACTAGAAAAGCACTCGGAGAGCGCAGACCTCCGCCAAGCGCCACGGTTCCCCCATACAGTGTTTGTGTGTACGTTTTCAGATTCCTTGACCATGAAAACATATGACTAGCAATTGGATTCACAATGATAGGATTAGTGGTTCAGTAGTTATTGACGAAAATGGCATTTTCCGTAACGGCGGTTTAGTGCCACAGTTCCCCCCATACAGTGTTTGTGTGTACGTTTTCAGATTCCTTGACCATGAAAACATATGACTAGCAATTGGATTCACAATGATAGGATTAGTGGTTCAGTAGTTATTGATGAAAATGGCATTTTCCATAATGGCGGTTTAGCGCCACAGTTCCCCCCATACAGTGTTTGTGTGTACGTTTTCAGATTCCTTGACCATGAAAACATATGACTAGCAATTGGATTCACAATGATAGGATTAGTGGTTCAGTAGTTATTGATGAAAATGGCATTTTCCATAATGGCGGTTTAGCGCCACAGTTCCCCCCATACAGTGTTTGTGTGTACGTTTTCAGATTCCTTGACCATGAAAACATATGACAAGCAATTGGATTGACAATGATAGGATTAGTGGTTTAGTAGTTATTTACGAAAATGGCATTTTGCGTAATGGCGGTTTTCTTGTGGACGGTGATCCGGATCACCACCAAAATCTAATCATCTGTAGGATACCCCATTTCTGACAATCTGTGAAAATTTCATGAAAATCTGTCCATAACTTTTTGAGTTATCTTGCTAACAAACAGACAGACAGACAGACAGACAAACCAACGCCGATGAAAACATAACCTCCTTGGCGGAGGTAATAAAAAACTGAGAAATAACATGTACATAAGTATTCACAGCTTTTTGCATGAAGCTTAAAACTGAGCTCAGGTACATGGAACGTGAAGTCATACACAATCTTTGACTTGAAGTAGATTGTTAGCTCAACTGTTCCCACATTACTGAGTCTGTAACCCCAGTGTCCGTACAGCTCCGCTGGGTTCTTCTTAATTTTGTGGTTGGGGAAAAATTTCTTCACCCTGGCCCAGTTTAACATCAACCTAACCGCCACCATGTCGAGCAGTAGCAGTACAGCCACGCTGTCTAATTCAACTATGCTGTACACATAACCATTGATGTCAGGGCTTACCGCATGAATGGTGGTCATTGGGGAGCGGCTTTGCTTGCTTGGCGGGCTTCACGGCGCTGAAGACCGGCACACTTTAGCGAAATGGTTAAAGCTAGTCCATGATCTGTTAATTGATCATCAGATTGATTTAATATCCCTTACAGAGACTTGATTAGGGCAAGAGGATTATATAAATCAACTCCCTCTGGTTATTTAAACTATCAAAATCCCAGAAGTTCTGGTCGTGGAGGAGGAGTAGCAACAATTTACCATTCTAAATTACTAGTTAATGTAAAGCAAAAAACATGTTTTAATTCCTTTGAGGGCCTGGTCTTCAGTATTGGGCATGTTAGCAATCTTAGGTTAAACCCAATTTTCTTTGCCATAGTTTATCATCCTCCCTTAGCCTACTCAGAATTTTTTATCAGAATTTGCTGAATTCTTAGCTGATTTAGTGCTGAAATCAGATAGAATAATTATAGTAGGGGATTTTAATATACATGTAGATGTAGATAGTGACTGTCTTAATAAGGCATTTAATTCAATATTAGACTCGATGGGGTTTTCTCAGAAAGTAGAAAATTCTACCCATTATCTCCACACATTGGACCTTGTTCTGACATATGGCATAGAAATAGAAAATCTGGTAGTGCCTCCTCATAATCCTGTACTGTCAGACCACTGTCTGTTAACTTTTGATTTCACAATTCCTGACTATCTGATTCCTAAAGAAAAATATTACTACAGCAGATGTCTTTCAAATGATGTTGTTACCAAATTCATGCAGATTGTCTCCTCTATTCCATGTGTCAACACAACAGAAATAAACTATGGAGAGCTTGCTCCTTCTGTAATTGATAGCATGGTAGATAGTGTTACAGCTTCTCTGCATCAGACTCTAGACTTGGTGGCGCCTTTAAAAAAGAAAAAGTCCAATCAGAGATTTCTAACCCCTTGGTTTAACACAGAAACTCGTAGCTTAAAACAGAAGACTCGTCAGTTAGAAAGAAAATGGCGCTCCGCTAATTTAGATGAAAACTATTCAGCTTGGAGAAATCATCTTTTAATTTATAAAAAATCTCTTTGAAAAGCTAGAACAAGTTATTACTCTGCATTAATAGAAGAGAACAAGAATAATCCCAGGTGTAGAAGAGCTTGGAAATGAAGAGGCGATTTGATTTATAAACCAAGTTTAATAATCAGCATAATCAGCTCTTCTAACAAGTCTCATCTGGTGCAGAGAGTGGCAGAAGGGAAAAGAGACAGAATGTCTCCAGCTCACTGACTTTATACTGGCACACAATAAAAGACATGCATAACAAAGGCTGACATCCCTCATTATCTTAATCCCCCCATTGTCTTGGTATTTCCTCTCCTCGCCTTGGGGGGTGAGGGTGGCTCCTCCGGTCTCCTCCGCCGCGTCTGGGAACGTTTCTGTTCTTCACTCGGCGGGTGAGAGCCCTTTGTCCTTTCAGAGGTGTGAAGTCCTTTACATATGTAATTACCAAACATTTCCACATGCTTCAACATATGTAGGTTATGGAATATATGGTTAATATAGACCACAGGCCCCCCAAACAACTAAGAAAGAACAACAGAAAGGTTCACAGTCTAAGATAGTTATTATGACACACTAAGTGTTACATCTGTTGCCACGGAAGCCATGCCCCTAAGAGAGTTCAGCGGTAATCATAACAGCATAGTAAAATCATAAGTCAGTCCTAAACTGTTGCAGCACAATTAGTGAATAATTGTGGAGTGGTTTGTATCAGTCCCTGTGCTGTCTGGGTTTTAATCTTCTCCCAAAGCTGCTGTAGGTTGGTTTAGGCGCCCTGCTGGGACCTTCTTGTGAGGAATCTGCAGTGTGGGAAGGAGAGAGGTTAACTGTTCCCTGCTGGGGGGCTGAGTCTTTTCTCTTGGGGGGTCTACCCCGCCGAGGTGCTCTCGCCAACTGTGCAGGCTCGTCTTTCAACAAGAAGGCAGGTTTAAGTCTGTCAGTGCTGACTGTTTCTTTTCTATCCCCAAAATCAAGCACAAAGTGTTTATCACCATGTTCCAGCACTCTGAATGGCCCATCGTATGCTGGGCGGAAAGTTGGTTTTAAAGCTTCATGCTTAACAAAAACGAACTCAGCGTTTTTTAAAGCTTGAGGGACAAAAACCCGTGGGAAGGAGTGATGAGCTGGACCGGGGAGAGAGCCTGGTCCGTTGCTGCCTAAAAACCTTGGGACTGGAAGGTGCCCTGGCTCTGGATTCTCTGGCAAAAATTCACCTGGAAGCCTGAGAGGTTGTGCAAAGACTAATTCTGCGGGAGAGGCGTCTAGATCCTCTTTAGGTGCTGCACACAACCCCAATAAAACCCAGGGAAGTTTATTTACCCAATTTGTGTCCATTAGTGAGGCTCTGAGGGCAGCCTTTAAAGACCTGTGAAAACGCTCGCATAACCCATTAGCCTGAGGGTGATAAGCGGTGGTGCGATGAATTGTTGCCCCTAAGCTGTTGGACATGGCTGACCAGAGCTCTGAGACAAATTGAGGCCCCCTATCGGACGTGATGTCCGATGGGACGCCGAAACGTGCCACCCAGTTTGTCAAAAAAACGCGAGCGACTTCCTCTGCTGTGGTTGCCACTAGAGGGACTGCCTCTGGCCAGTGTGTGGTGCGGTCTATCATTGTTAACAGGTGTGTGAAACCTTGGGAGGAAGGTAGTGGCCCCACGAGGTCGACATGAACGTGGTCGAACCTTCTAGCAGGGATTGGAAAAGGCTCCAGAGGGGCTTTTGTGTGTCTGTGTATTTTGGCGCGTTGACAAGAAATGCAAGTTTTTGCCCATTCTTTTACGTTTTTGCGCAGGCCTGGCCACACAAACTTTTCGGCGACCATTTTAACCGAGGCGCGCACACCTGGGTGCGCGAGGGAGTGAATTGCGTCGAAAATACGGCGGCGCCATGTAGCTGGTACTAACGGGCGAGGTCGGCCGGTTGAAACATCGCATATTAGGGGGGGCACGCTGTCGCGTAAACTAACTAACTAACTAACTAACCTGCACTTATATAGCGCTTTTCTAGTCACAAAGACCACTCAAAGCGCTTTCATTAGTACTAACCCTCTATTCTAAGGGCCTATAGGAAACAGATATCTAGGGACAATTTAGAACAGCCAATTAACCTAACATGCATGTTTTTGGCATGTGGGAGGAAACCCTTTTTCTCCAGCCTTAACCCTGTTGGTCCAGACAGGAGTGCGCGCACGTCCGCGTCACTGCTTTGTTCTTCCGCCATGGCTGCATAATCTATCCCTGCATGGATAGGTGCTGCGAATGTGTCTGCGTTAGTGAAGAGTTCTGCTGCTGAGGCAGTATAATCTGTCTCCCCGCGCTCTGGTGGTGTCACAGCGCGAGAGAGACAGTCTGCTACTACGTTAAGTTTGCCTGCCACGTGTCGAATGTCTGTGGTGAACTCTGAAATCGCAGCTAGCTGTCTTTGTTGCCTGCCTGACCATGGTTCTGAAATTTTAGCCATAGCAAAGGTGAGCGGTTTATGGTCTACAAAAGCCGTGAAACTCCGCCCTTCTAACCAGAACTGGAAGTGGCGGATGGATAAATGAAGCGCCAGCAGCTCTCTGTCAAAAGTGCTGTATTTACGCTCAGTTTGGTTTAGCGATTTGCTAAAGGTTGCCAGACCCCGCTGACAAGTTGTTCTACAACTGCCCCTATAGCTAGGTCTGAAGCGTCTGTGGTTAGCGCGATGCGGGCCAAGGGATCTGGGTGAACTAACAATGTGGCGTTAGCTAGGGCGCTTTTTACTTCCGCGAAGGCGCGTTCGCGCTCCGGGGTCCATTCGACCGCGTTGGAAGCCTTCTTTTTTCTGAGCGCATCATATAGGGGCTGCATGAGCTGAGCCGCGTGGGGGAGGAAGCGGTTGTAAAAATTAACCATCCCTAAAAATTCCTGTAGCGATTTGACCGTTTGTGGCCGTGGGAAACTTTCTATCGCGTGAACTTTGTCTGGAAGTGGAACTGCCCCCTTCGGAGAGACTTTGTGTCCTAAAAAATCAATTTGTGACACGCCGAATTTGCATTTGACTGGATTGATTATTAGCCCGTGCTCTTCTAGCCTCTGAAAAACCGTAGTGAGGTGCTGCTCGTGTTCTACCTCAGACGAGCTGGCTACCAGCATGTTGTCGAGGTAGACGAAGACAAAAGGAAGGTCGCGTAGGACCGCGTCCATCATTCGTTGAAAAGTTTGAGCAGCGCCTTTGAGGCCGAAAGGCATTCGCAGGAATTCAAAAAGGCCGAAAGGGGTTATTACCGCTGTTTTAGGAATGTCTTCTGCTCGGACTGGGACTTGGTGATAACCGCGGACTAAGTCTATTTTTGAAAAAATGCGCGCACCCGCCAGATGTAGTGAAAAATCTTGAATGTGAGGGATTGGGTAACGGTCATGCGCTGTAGCGTTGTTTAATCTGCGGTAATCTCCGCACGGTCTACAAGAACCGTCGGATTTCAGAACCATGTGAAGTGGTGAGGCCCAGGGGCTCTTCGAGCGTCTAACAATGCCCAATTTTTCAAGAGTTGTAAACTCGTCCCGTGCTATGTTGAGCTTGGCCGCGTCTAAGCGGCGAGCTTTGGCAAAAACGGGAGGTCCCGTTGTGGGAATGAAGTGTTCAACCCCGTGTTTAGCCACAGTGGCTGAGAATTTGGGAATTGTGAGTGCTGGAAATTGGGTGAGGAGTTGCTCAAACTTACCTCCTGCCGTGGTGATGTTGGCCTGCACAGGTGGTGGAGAAACTCGGGCTGAGCAGGGAATAGAAGCAAAGGACAGTGCATTAACCAGGCGCCTATTTGCTAGATCCACTAATAACCCATGTGCACACAAAAAATCTGCGCCTAATAAGTTAAAACTCACCACCGCTACAACAAATGTCCATCTGTAGCTGCGGCCGTGGATGAGGAGGTGCAGGCTCTTTTCGCCGAACGTGTCGATGCTAGAGCCGTTGGCTGCCACGGCTCCGTTGCCCCGGGTGCCCGTGGCTCGATCTGCGTGGGAGGGCATGACGAAACTCAGCTGGGCTCCTGTGTCGATGAGGAACTGCTTGCCTGTGTGTCCATCCGTCACGTACAACAGCTTATTCTTCTCGCCGAGAACCGCTGCCGTTAACGGCTCTCGGCTTTGGCGTTTTCCCGAAATTGCAAATTTGCAGGGGGGAACGCATTTGTGGGCCTTCTCGGCGAAGCGGTGGTGATAATAACAGGCGTCGCTCTGTCTGCTAAGTTTGGGCCATGTCGCTGTCACCGTGGGCTGGGTCTGCTCAGTGGGTTGTGGCTCCTCGTGGCTCGGGGCGTCAGCTTTGAGGTCTGCGGATGCTGCTGTGGGTGTCAGCTCCTTGCAGGCGTTGACGAGCCGATGAGCTTCGTTGGCCAGTGCGTGGAAGTCTTGGTGGTTGTTGCATTTCATGCTGGCGAGTGTCCTTCTCATGTGTGGTGGCAGCGTGCTGAGGAATATAAACTGGAAGAGGAAGTTGTCATTGTCCTCTTCTTTGAGCTGTAGCAAATCCTCCATGAGGGCCTTCGGTTTGCACCCTCTGTGGCCGTAGACCGCCAGGATCTTCTCGGCTCTCTCTTCCGCTGATGGGACGTAGTTCGCCACGATGGTTGCTTTGAGCGTCTCATATTTGTCCCGGGCCGGTGGCCGCCGGATCATGCTCCGCACACACTTCGAAGTGGCGGCGTCGAGTTTGGAGACGATATGGTAAAATTTGGTATCGTCAGCCGTGATGCCCGCCAGTGTAAACTGGGCTTCAGCCTGCTGAAACCAAGAGGCGGGGTCTTCTTGCCAGAAGTCTGGCAGCTGGACAGCGACGGCATTCGTGCATACCATCACTGCTGTGCCCGCCGGGTGAGAGTGCATTGCCTCGGCCCTCACGGCGGTGCTGGTGCTCGGTTGAGCCCTCTCAATCTCTTCTGCCGGGGGGAACAGTTGTCCATCTGTTCCCTCGTCTGCGTGGGTCGCCACGGATGAGTCGATTGCGGGGGTATGCCTCAGGACCATACTCGCGTCAGGGGTCACCAGTGTAGAAGAGCTTGGAAATGAAGAGGCGATTTGATTTATAAACCAAGTTTAATAATCAGCATAATCAGCTCTTCTAACAAGTCTCATCTGGTGCAGAGAGTGGCAGAAGGGAAAAGAGACAGAATGTCTCCAGCTCACTGACTTTATACTGGCACACAATAAAAGACATGCATAACAAAGGCTGACATCCCTCATTATCTTAATCCCCCCATTGTCTTGGTATTTCCTCTCCTCGCCTTGGGGGGTGAGGGTGGCTCCTCCGGTCTCCTCCGCCGCGTCCGGGAACGTCTCTGTTCTTCACTCGGCGGGTGAGAGCCCTTTGTCCTTTCAGAGGTGTGAAGTCCTTTACATATGTAATTACCAAACATTTCCACATGCTTCAACATATGTAGGTTATGGAATATATGGTTAATATAGACCACACCCAGGTTTCTTTTCAGCACTGTAGCCAGGCTGACAAAGAGTCAGGACTCTGTCAATCCTTGCATTTCCTTAGAGCTTACTAGTCAGGACTTTATGAACTTTTTCAATCATAAAACTTCATCTATTAGAGATAAAATCAATCAGATTCTTCCCACCGTTAACTTAAATGCAGTAACTACTACAACTCCTTCAATCTTTCCTGCCACATGCAATTTCACTGTACAGTAACTCACTATGATGTTGTATTCTGGCATAGCTATGCTGCCACACTGCATCTACATCTACAAAATGATCACCTTGTGTACAAAAGTTTAAGAAATAAAGTGGTACATGAGCTGCGAAAATCAAAAATATCTTATTACAATAAACTGATAGATCATGCAAAGGGTAACAACAGTTCCCTATGGAGGCATTTAAATAACTTAACTAATAAAAAAAACGATCAGAAGGGGGTAAAGGAACTTAGAATCAATGGCAAGACCGTCAGTGACAAGGCTACTTTGGCAAATGAATTTAATTCACACTTTGTGGGCTCTGTGGAAGACTTAACAAAAATTTTTGTGCTGCCAAATGTGCTCAACAACACAAATTCCATACTTCCAACAGATACTTTTCACATCGATGAGGTAAATGAGAAGTTAATTGCTGGCGTTGTTAAAACACTGTCAAACTCAAAAACTAATGATATCTACAATATGAGCACCTCCTTTCTCAAAATGCACAGCAAAATATTAATCAAACCACTGACTCATCTCATTAATCTCTCCATTAGGTCTAGTACATTTCCATCTGGCTGGAAAAAAGCTGTCGTCATACCAGTTCATAAATCAGGCAGTAAAGACGATATATGCAATTACCGCCCAATCTCTATTTTACCAGTCCTGTCTAAGGTTCTTGAACAAGTTGTAGCTACACAGCTGATAGACTACTTACAAGACAGTCAACTTCTTCATCCACATCAATTTGGTTTTAGACCAGGATACTCAACAGAAACAGCAAATTGTTGCCTTATTGAAAACGTCAAACAGTCCTTGGACAGGGGTAATGTGGTAGGAGCTGTTTTTCTAGATCTCAAAAAGGCTTTCGATACTGTAAACCACAGTTTGCTTTTATCCAAAATGGTATCTTTTAACTTCTCCCCAAATACATTAGAATGGTTTGCATCTTATCTCCAGAATAGAGAACAGTGTGTAAAAGTTCACCAGGATAAATCCTCATTTTTAAACAACCGCATGGGTATCCCACAAGGGTCCATTCTTGGTCCTTTACTTTTCAGCATTTTTATTAATGACTTGCCGTTACACTGCTCAGCTGCAACATGCCAACTTTATGCAGATGATGCAGTTATTTACACAGCTGCCAAGACTCCAGCACAGGCTGCAGATGTACTGTCTACAAGTATGGTTGATGTCCAAGAGTGGCTCCTCAAGAACCATCTATTGCTGAACCTTCAGAAAACAGTCTCAATGTGCTTTTCAATCAAAAAATGTAACCTGCAACATTTTAAAGTTAATATACATGATCATGACATCAGTTTAGCTACAGAATTCAAATACCTTGGCATTGTACTAGATCCTCAACTCAAATTTAATCTTCATATAAAGAAAATTTCAAAAACAGTAAAAAAAAATCTGAACTGCTTTAAATTAATTAGATATTACATACCTTACGAAGCAGCTGCACTGTATATGCATTCTATGGTTTTTTCTCATATATCATACTGTTTGACAGTCTGGGCTCAAGCAGCCCCTTCCACAATAAGACATATAGGTTCATTATATAATCAAACCCTAAAAATCTTGGACAAAAAGCCCATTAGGTGGCATCACTGTAATGTTTTAAAAAAATACAACCTATTGAGTTTTGAGAGCTTCATTGACCTCTGTCTTCTGAAATTAACGTTCAAATGTTTCCATAAATCAGCACCCGAGCCACTTGCTGGTTTCGTCCAAAGACAGGACAGCAGCAGAGCCACCAGGAGTTCTGTTAACAATAACTGTAAAATATTCCACCGCAGAACCACATTTGGACAAACAGCTTTCTCTATAAAGGGCAGTCATATCTGGAACACAATGCCAAATGAAATTAAAATAATAACGGACTTTAAAACATTCACTAAAAATGTTAAAAACTGGCTGAAAAATAAACAAGAATGTACTCATGTATGAATTAACTGTCTGCAGAGTGAGAGTGAATGAAGGGAAGGAATAAATGTGTTTGTTTATAGTGAGTGACGGAGGGAGGAAGGCCTGAAATAGGCAAATGTGAGTTATGTTATATGTGTTAAATGTGAGTCAGGCTGTTATATTTGTGTATTTATAATATTTATAATATTTATGTTAAATGTGAGTCAGGCTGTTATATTTGTGTATTTATAATATAATATTTATAATTGTGTATTTATAATTTTTCTGCATTGATGTATGTGATTATTGTGTATATTTTTTATCTTGATTCTTTTTTCTAAAGCCCATCCAGGGACAAGAGTTGCAAATTAGCTAATAGCTATACACTCTATGTGCAACACATCAGATTAATTGTCTTTGATTAATTGTCTATGTTTATTGCACTGTCCCTGTCAAATAAACTAATCTACTACTATCTTACAGATTAACTGGTACATCACTTTTTCACTCTGCTCCTGATAGTCCTTCTTTGTGCAATGGGATGATTCATGTGTTTATACGGGTCATCATATATTAAGCTATGATGTATATAGGTTTTATAGTCGTGTTAGTTTTTACTTTCCAGGGGTAATCCCTTTGTCTGTCATGTGTGTGTTTCTGTTGTTTGGTTGTCAATTGTCATGCTGCTGTTACACTGTAATTTCCCAGTTTGGGATCAATAAAGTACATCTATCTATCTATCTATCTATCTATCTATCTATCTATCTATCTATCTATCTATCTATCTATCTATCTATCTATCTATCTATCTAACTGATATCTGTTTGGATAAGTTTACGCCAATTGACCTTTTAGAGTTAGATAAAATAATTTCCTCATCCAAGCCTTCAACTTCTTTTAGACCCTATTCCTACCAGGTTATTTAAAAAAGTCTTCCCATTTATTGGCAGCCGTATTCTTCAAATAATCAATTCTTCTTTAACACTAGCCCATGTACCGCAGGCTTTTTAAACTGCTGTAATTAAACCCTTACTCAAAAAGCCAATGCTCGACCAATCTCTAATCTGCCTTTCATTTCAAAAATCTTAGAGTTGTTGCTACACAATTATTTGATCACTTACAGGGAAATGGTTTATTTGAAGAGTTTCAATCTGGGTTTAGAATCCGTCATAGTACTGAAACAGCCTTAGTGAAGGTTATTAATGACCTCCTTATCGCATCTGATAATGGACTTGTTTCTGTACTTGTCCTTTTAGACCTTAGTGCAGCCTTTGATACTATCGACCATAATATTCTACTTGATAGAGTAAAATACTATGTCGGACTTAATGGAACTTCGTTGCAGTGGTTTAGATCTTATTTATCTGATAGGTTCCATTTTGTTCATGTCAATAATGAGTTTTCTTCCAACCCAAAGCTCAGTCATGGAGTTCCACAGGGATCTGTGCTAGGCCCTACTCTTTTTAGTTTATATATGCTTCCATTAGGCAACATCATTAGAAAGCACTGTATACATTTTCATTGTTATGCAGATGACACACAATTATACCTGTCAATGAAGCCAGATGATAGTAATCAATCAGCCAAGTTAGAAGCCTGTCTTAAGGAAATCAAAGCTTGGATGACTTGTAATTTCCTGCTATTAAATTTAGATAAGACTGAAGTCATTCTTGTTGGTCCAAAAAACCTTAGAAATACCTTTCCAAATCAAACTCTTAGTTTGGATGTGGTTACCCTTTCTCTTAATAGCTCTGTGAGGAACCTTGGAATTATTTTTGACCAAGATCTGTTTTTCAATTCACATAGTAAATTTGTTTCTTAGGCTGCCTTCTATCATTTGCGTAATATTGCCAAGATTAGGAGCATCTTGTCTCAGAGTGATGCTGAGAAACTGATCCACGCATTTGTTAGCTCTAGATTAGATTATTGTAATTCTTTATTATCAGGTTGTCCTAAAATATCTTTAAAAAGTCTTCAGTTGATCCAAAATGCTGCTGCAAGAGCTTTAACAGGTCCTAGAAAGAGAGATCATATTTCTCCGGTTTTGGCCTCTCTTCATTGGCTTCCAATAGAGTTCAGAACTAAATTTAAAATCCTTCTTCTCACTTACAAAGGTCTTAACAATCAGGCTGTAGAAGCATGCTCAAATAACGAGGCTGAGTTTCAGTCATAAAACCAGCTTTATTTGACAGAACGCAGCTTCTAGCATTCTCAAAGCAGGAAAGAGAAAGAATCATACTTCAACACCCTTTTATACATTTCCAGCATCAGAATTCAAGTCACATGGTGTCTTCAGTCAACATACAGTTACAAAGCATCCCCTTGAAGCTTCACCATTGTCTCTCATTTCCTGATGAACCGGAATACCCTCCTGGGCGTCTTCTGTGGGACAAAGAGACAAATCTCACACTTCCTTGTTACCTCCTGTAGATTCGAGTCCTTAGTCCTTGCAGACGTGACACCCCACCATACACATTCAGTCCTGTCTCTGTGGCAGCGTGAGCCCACAATGTGTGTCGGCCACAAGGCCCCTTTTTATTTAGAAGATCTGATACTACCCTATCATCCTAATAGAGCATTTCGCTCCCAAATGCTGGATTACTTGTAATACATAGAATCTCCAAAAGTACAATGGGAGGCAGAGCCTTCAGTTATCAAGCTCCTTTCCTATGGAACCAGTTATTACCAATCTGGATTCGGGAGTCAGACTTGATCTCTGTTTTTAAGAATAGGGTAAAAACCTTCCTTTTCGATATAGCTTACAATTAGGAGGGATCATGTGTCTCTAAACCCTCCCTTAGTTATGCTGTTAATAGATTTAGACAGCCGGGGGACCTCCAATAATGTACTGGGCTTCTCCCCTTTAATGTTTGGTCTCTACATGTCTGTTCTTCTCATCTTCTCTATCCCCTCACCCCCCAGCCAGTTGCAGCAGATGACTGCCCCTCCCTGAGCCTGGTTCTGCTGGAGGTTTCTTCCTGTTAAAAGGGAGTTTTTCCTCTCCACCGTCGCCAGTGTAGCAAAATAGCTAGCTAGGAGTTCGACAGCATCCACATATGAGTCCGTCGGACCCAGCGTGTGAGAAATCCACTGACCTTCTATGCCGAGGTTGTGGACAAGTAGTGCTCATTTCCTTACTTTATCCAGTTTTCCGAGGTCCAGCGCCACAATGTAGGTCTTGAACGCATCCAGCCATCATGGCCATAGGATGGTTGGTTCACCTAAAGACGCGAGAAAAGGTCTTAGTGGTCTCAAGCATGCTTCCATGGTTTGAAATTCTCATCGCCAAATGTTATGTCCACAAACCTGGAATGAAGACGGACGAGGATGCTATACTCGAACTGAACTTTATTACAAACCGTTGTATTGCAAAACACGTGTACACTCAGTCAGGACTCTGGACATGCACACCCGTAGTCAACAGCAACTGTAACTCTCAACTCACTCCCAACTGCCATGAGATGGCAGATGGCCCAATATATATTGGCCTGGTGACGTCAGCTACAGGCCGTGTTCCACTCCGCATATTAACAGTATTCTTACACTGCACACAATCCTCCTCAATTACTTTTTTCAATCAATTAAGCAGTTTATTAAAAGGGTGAAATTTTAATAAAGAAGTAATTTTAATGGGTGATTTCAACATAAATTGGGAAAATAAAAGTAACAGAAGAGCCCTTAAACATGCAGTAAATGCTTTTGATCTGGTACAGCTAATTAAAGGGCCAACAAGAATAACAAAGTCCTCAAAAACACAGATCTGATATTTAGAAATAGGCCAGAGAGAATAATCAAAATGTACAACACTGTCACTGGGTTATCAGACCATAGGCCCTATTTTTACGGTCATCAGTGGACTTTTGCGCCAGACTTCCCATTGTACACCAGTGTTTTTATTAGCTTCTCTCAGCACATTGTCTCTTTTTTACACTTAGCATCGCGCCATATAATTACAAGTAGACATTGCACCCGTTTTGGGAGGTGGAGAGTCAATTCAAAGAGGTGTGATGGCACACAGTCTCATGCACATCAGTATTATGATGCATGTTATGACAATGCGCTTTTGATCAGGAAAAAATTGGAGTGTATAGTTTAGGCAGTTTTTCAAGGGAATGAATGAAAGAACAGGGAGCGTGTGTGCATTCTTGTGTGGATGCGGCACACGGGGGAAGCGTGTCAGTTTGAAGATTTTTATTCCATCCATATTTTTGTTTTCATCATGGACTTTTTAGGCATTAATGTGTTTATTTTTAGGGGAATGAGTGAATGAATGAATGAACAGGGAATGTGCCACGTTTTACTTTTCACTGTAACTCCCTGGAGAGAGAGGAGATGCGTCCACATCAGCCTGCGGCCGTGCACCACCAACTTCCCAGCCGGGCTAAGGCCACCCACATCGTGCTTCTAGTCGGGGTTCTAGAGTAGCAGGTACCCCGAACAGCTGACCCCCAGTGAATGCCCCACCTGCCAACCGTCAGCCCCTGGTACTGGCCGCCAAGAGTGTGCTTGCTTTGTGTCAGGGGTCGGCGGTGGATACCGCACCGGATCTCCTTCTTTCCTCCCACCTGGGAGAGACTGGGACAGGGTGCCACAAACCTCGCATAAACCACCACATAACACAGGAGAGACCCGCTGTCGGCAAAAGCAACAGGAGAGGGAACCCTCTGGCTCCCCATGGGGCTGGGAGTGACTTCCACATCACCGTTAATGATCCTTCTGTTTTATGAAAGTTGATGGAAAATTGCCCAGGCATTTTCCTCTTTTCCTGAAGTTTCATTAATGTTTGTGTGTGTTGCATCCGTGCACACTACATTAAACCATTCAGCTATTTTTTCAGCCTAGCATTATCTCTTACCCGTTTATTCTCTCTAACTGGGCATGTGATTGATGTCTTCCTTTTTACCAAGCAGTGTTACTATTGCGTGCATTTTCGTTCTTGTTCATGCCCTTGGGCCAGCGCAAAGCCCATCTTGAACAAGCCATCATGATCAGAGTTCACTTTAGATAATGTGCCTCAGTGCATTAAAGGGATGGGTAGGGGCTCTTTGGATTGTATTATCCAAAACACACCTCTGAATAATGAGACCAGCCTCGTTTCACCTTGCGTCGGGCAGAAAATTTGTTTTTGCATTGCTGTGATAAGGAAATGAACTTGGAAACGCTATAAACGTATCCTGCATCAGTGACAACTGATGACTGACCACATCCTTGTAATACAGCCCCATAACTTAACCCTTGTAGCCAGAAAGATGTCCAAGAACTGTTTAATCCTTGTGATGCACAAAACTCTAGTCAGTTCAGGGTTCCTAAAGGAATCAAAATAATTTTGAAAATGCAATTAATGGGATTGTCCACAATTCAGGGTATTATGAATAATTTTCTAAAGAACAGAAAATCCAACAACCGCCAAAAAAGTGTCCTTTGTGATGTGGCACTGAAAGTAGCTTTAATGCTTTATAGGGCACTCTTTAATATACTTGAAAATTCAAAATTTAAACCCTACATCATTATTGGCAGATATTAGAAGATTGTTTCATTGACTGTTATTATTATTATTATTATTATTATTATTATTATTATTATATTATTATTATTATTATTATCATCATCATACCGTGACAATACATTATGCCTCCTCAAATTATCAAATATGGTTCTTTGCCCAATAAAAGGTTAAAAGTCTAAACTAACCAGTGATAGACTAAAGTTTGTGACACTTCAGAAAAATCAGAAAAGCCAAGGCAAACTTCTTTATTAGTATCATCAGTCAGGGAAGGGAAGGGAAGCTCTAAGATTATGTGTGAGAACATAATGAGAGTGACAGGGAAAAATCATGCTGGTAAAGAAGCAAGATTTGAGATCTATGTAAATGGCAGAATTAAACAGGATAATAATAGCAGAAAGTTTTAACACTTATTTTGCAATCAGTGCAGGCACTTACAGCAGGGAAAATAAGTATTGGACATTCAGTTCAATTCAATTCAATTTTATTTATATAGTGCCAAATAACAACACAGGTCGTCTCAAGGCACTTTACAGAAAAGAGTGGGTTCAGGCCACACTCTTAGTTTATGGAACCCAGCAGAGACCTCTAAGAGCAAGCACTGCGGCGACACAGGTGAGGAAAAACTTCCCTTTAATGGGCAGAAACCTCAGGCGGAACCATAGCTCATAGAGGACGGCCAGCCGCCTCGACCAGCTGGGTTGAGTAGCTACATTTAAAACAAACGTACAAATACAACATTCAAAGCCAAACAGTCCAGTACCAAGCCTGGCCAGGCTGCACATGCGAGCGAAGGCCTGGCAGGGGCAGCATTTCTAACTAAAGTCCTTATCAAAGAGAAAAGATTTCAACTTGCTCTTGAATAAAGCAAGAGTGTCTGCCTCCTGAACTGAACTGGGAAGACGGTTCCACAGGAAGGGAGCCTGATAGCTGAAAGCTCTACCTCTCAATCTACTTCTAGATACTTTGGGGACCACTAGTAGTTTGGAATTTTGGGAACGCAGAGCTCTGGTTGGATGATAGGGAACTAAGAGTTCTTGCAGGTAAGAAGGAGCCGTACCATTAAGAGCTTTTTATAGGTCACTATCAAAGCAACCTGGACCTTCATAACACCTCAGCAGCACCACAGGACCTCAGCAGTGCCACAGGGTGATCACCTCCATGCCACGCAACATTGATACAGTAATTAATCCAAAAGGAGCCCTGACCAAGTATTGAGTGTGTGCATGGACATACTTTTCAGTCGGCCAACATTTCTATTAAAGAACTATTTTTAAAAATGAATTTTCGCGGGGGGCTGGAGCCTATCCCAGCATCTTTAGGCGAGAGGCAGGGTACACCCTGGACAGATCGCCAGTCCATCGCAGGGCCAACCCAGAGAGACGGACTATGTAAGCCATAACCATCAAAATTAAAATAAATAAACACTTGAAATATATCACTCTCTGTGTAATGAATCTATGTAATATATGGGTTTCATTTTCTGAAATGAGTGACCAAAAATATTGAACTTTTTCATGATATTCTAATTTTTTGAGATGTACCTGTATTAATTATGTTCAAAAGAGATGGACTAATCAGAGATAGCAATTCCTTCACTAATCTAGCGGGGATTGGGTCTAAAAGACAGGTAGTTGATTTAGAGGCTGATGCTATTAGGGCTAGATCAGAATGATTAATACGAGAAAATTTAGAAAAGTGGAGTTCTGAGCCTGTGGGCACAGCAGTGTTTGGTAGAGGCTTGGTATTTTTAGGGGGGCTATTTTTTGGAATATTATTCCTAATACTGACAATTTTATCATTAAAAAATTCAAAAAGTCATCAGCACTAAGAGTTGGAGGGATGTAGGGATCTATGGCATTTTGGCTCTTGGTTAGCTGAGCCACAGTGTTAAAGAGAAATCTGTGGTTGTTTTTATTTTCTTCTATCAAGGATGAATAGTACTGTCGCCTAGCACTACAGAGAGATTTCTTATAGGTGGTAAGGCTGGCATTCCAGGCTGAACAAGATTCTTCTGTCTTATTTGCACGCCAAAGCCTTTCACAGAATCTAACTTTCTGTTTTAACTTACGGGTGTGGGAGCTGTACCATGGAGCTAGTCTCCTATTTTTAATAGTTTTCTTTTTAAGAGGGGCTATGGAGTCAAGTGTTGACTGCAGTGAGGCTGCAGTACTACCAACTAAAAGGTCTAATTCTAATGGATTCAAGTAGTCAGTGCTGTCTGCTATATTGAGACATGGTAATACAGTAAGTGCTGAAGGGATTAATTCTTTAAAGCGAGCCATGGCATTATCAGATAAGTATCTGGTAACTATATTTCTGTTTGATGCTGTGAAATCAGATAGCACAAATTTGAACGTTATCAGATAGTGGTCAGTCAGTGTAGGATTTTGAGGGATGACAGCAGCTCATCAATTTCTACACCGTAGGCCAAGACCAGGTCAAGGGTGTGATTATAGTGATGAGTTGGTTTACTAACACACTGAGAAAAACCAATTGAATTTAATAGGGAGAGAAATGCTACACTATGACTATCATTATCAGTGTCTATATGAATATTAAAATCACTAGCTATGATAATCTTGTCTGAACTAAGAACTAAGGTTGTTAAGAACTCAGAAAATTTAGACATAAATTCAGCAAAGGAAGCACTGGGAGGGCGATATACTGTGGTAAATAAAATAGACTGCTCTGACCTCCAGGATGGATGTGCTAAACTAAAAATTAAGCATTCAAAAGAGTTACAGTTTGAGTTTAGCTTAGGTTGAGGGTTCATTGGTAATGTGGATTCATATATTACCCTGGCACCACCACCTCGACCAGTGTTTCTAGGAATATGAATATTACCATGGCTGGGGGAGCGTGGCCTCATTGATACTAACAAAGTCATCGGGGTGTAGCCATGTTTCTGTGAGACAGAGTATATTTATATTGTAATCCGTGATCATATCATTAATTAAGGTCGCTTTATCGGACAGAGATCTTATATTCAGCAGTCCGCATTTAATTATTTTATTTAATTGTGGTAAATTAGTGGTTTTTATCTTTATCAAGTTTATCAAGTTATGTTGTATTTGTCTTGGGTTATATTGTTTTGGGTAATGGGAGACAGACACAATCTCTGTGGGGTTATGAATTGAAGACTGATCTAAACAGCGAGAATTATTTGGATTAATAGGATTAATATGAGAAGTGGAAGCAAAGAAGGGCTGGTTGGCAGACCCAGGTACTTTGGGGTGAGTTAACACACCAGCTTTCAGTCACTGTGTGGCACATATGTTGGGTTCATATTTCCCACAAGAGTGTGGCACATATGTCTGGTTCATATCTCCCACAAATGTATGGCTTATGTGGATTGGGGCTTCACATCTGGAGGAACAAGAGTCTGGATCGACGGGGGCCGACAGGAGATGGCGAGGAGGTGTGAAGTCGGGCCCTTGTCTCAGAGAGGAGGCCCTGGGGGGGTTCCCGGAACACCAGAGAATAAGAGACAATGGTGAATCTTCAGAGACTTGCATTGTGATTGAATGTTTGCAGAACTAACTAACTAACTAACTAACCTACACTTATATAGCGCTTTTCTAGTCACAAAGACCACTCAAAGCGCTTTCATTAATACTAACCCTCTATTCTAAGGGCCTATAGGAAACAGATATCTAGGGACAATTTAGAACAGCCAATTAACCTAACATGCATGTTTTTGGCATGTGGGAGGAAACCGGAGAAATCCCGGAGTAAACCCACGCAACACGGGGAGAACATGCAAACTCCACACAGATCACTGTTGGTCGGGGGCTGGGATCGAACCCACGATCCCACGATCCCCACAATCCCCCGGCCAAGGGTAAACTGTGCTGCCGCAGTGCTAACCACTGCGCCACCGTAGAAGCACCATGTGACTTGAGTTCTTAATCCCCCGGAGGTATAAGAGTGTGCTGTAACATTATTCTGCCTCTTCTTGCTTTTGAGAATGTTGGATGATTGTGTTCTGCAATAAAGCCGAACCTGAGGAATACACTCATGTCTCGTCATTGAACACATCTTCCACAACTGTACTAAAAAATGCTGAATGGAATACAACAGATTGTCCCTTAGAACACGTGCACCGAGTCTATATGGATGGATGCCATCTGGCCTCATAAATGATGGGCGGTTCCAGAACAGGTTGAAACTGTCTATAAAACCAATGTTAAAAGCAGGACATGTTGAACACAACCAGGTATTAAGGCTTAGAGTTCTGCTAAAATAATTGCAACCTCTTCTGAAAGGTGCACGTGGCCCAGAAATAAAAACACGTCTGCCACAGTTCTTAAGAGTGGACAGAAGGCTCCTGAAGTCTCTCTTTAAGATCTCAGATGCTTCATCTGGGATGTTGTTGCATCCAACATGCACAATAACAGTTTTAGCGTGGGTGTAGGAGCATGCTCAAATAACGAGGCTGAGTATCAGTCATAAACCAGCTTTATTTGACAGAACACAAGCTCCTAGCATTCTCAAAGCAGGAAAGAGAAAGAATCATACTTCAACCCCCTTTTATACATTTCCAGCATCAGAATTCAAGTCACATGGTGTCTTCAGTCAACATACAGTTACAAAGCATCCCTTTGAAGCTTCACCATTGTCTCTCATTTCTTGATGAACCGGAATACCCTCCGGGGCGTCTTCTGTGGGACAAAGAGACAAATCTCACACTTCCTTGTTACCTCCTGTAGATTTGAGTCCTCAGTCCTTGCAGACGTGACACTCCACAATACACATTCAGTTCTGTCTCTGTGGCAGCGTGAGCCCACAATGTGTGTCGGCCACACGTGGGGGTATTCATTTAATAACTCAGGGGTATGAGCCTCAATGTCTGACACTTTATCCCCAGGAAAAAATTTTGTAACACAGTACCTGCTTCTGACGTTCCTCATTATTGACTCACCAATTACCAGCGTCATCTGGGGGGACTTTGTCGGTGGCTTCTGAGATGGTGGATAATTTTGCCGTTGTTGTTGGCTGCAGTGACAGCGAGGTGCCGGTGTGGGGGTGATGTGGGGGGATGCGCTCTCTTCTTTTTGGAGCTGGTGTAAAGTTTGGCACACCTAAGGTAGTTTTGATCCGGGGCTTGCGGGTTTGGGCCGCTGCTGAAGGAGGGGGGGGCGGCCATGGGAGGATGATCAATGTCCAGGTGGGGGAAATCTTCCAGGGAAAGGATGCCGAATCTGTTTTCCAGCAAAGGGGGAAAGGAGGAGGCGTGGCCATGTCTGGTCAATCCCCGATGTTTGCTATTTGGCCCATCCATGGTCCAGGGTGTGCACTGAGGCTGTGAAAAACCACCAGGGGCTTTGGGTTTAGTTCCGAGCTGAAGCCAGTGTTTGGTGCTGGAGTCCTGGACAGCTGAGGTGACCAGAGCAGGGGTGGAGGTGGATGGCGATATGCTAATTTCACCCAGGTAAGTAGCCGTCTCTGCTAGCTGCGAGTCTGTCGCTGGCGCCGATGTCCGTCCAAAAATGATAGTATCCAGATGATTTTCAGCCTCCTGAATCTTATAGAGGTTAGAGAGTCTCATTTCCAACTCAGAAACCTTCTTAGAGAGGGAAACACAGCTGACGCAGGTCGGAGAGGGAGCCATGACTTTCCAGGCCAGAAGTGGCTAGCTAGCTAGCTAAAACAGGTTAGCCTAACCCAGTGAACAGCCCTGATCGGGGTCTGATTCACCTGTGAGCCAATATGGGCTATTGTATTTACTGAGCTAACACTAACTAAAAAGTTAATATCAATAAAAGCGATAAAACATTTAAAACGGAGCTAGTGCAACAAAACAAAAACAGACAAGATAACCAGTATGTGACCAAGTTTACAAACAGACGCCGACACATGCGCAGATCAGTTACAACATGTCAACTTTTTTCTCAACAAACATATTTGTAATGAAGCCATTGACCTGAGATTTTCACCAGATGTCAGTAACAACCCAAGTAGTCCATACATATAAAGAAATCAAGGTAACTGTGTTCACAAAACAAGTTATATTAATAAAGTGGAATGACATGGGGAATAAGTATTGAACACATTAAGAAAAAGTGGTGCAAAAAGGCATAGAAAGCCAAGAAACCAGCTGAAATCCATCAGAATTTAGGAAGCCATCCCATCTGTCAAGAGTGCAAATTATTTTCAGCTGGTTAAGTCCTGACTGATAGCCTTTAAAAAGGTCTGTGGATATCAGATTGTCACACCACAAAGAACTCATGATGGGTAGGAGCAAAGAGCTCTCTCTAGACCTTCACAACCTTATTGTTGCAAAACATAATGATGGTATTGGTTACAGGCACATTTCTAAACTGCTGAATGTTCCAGTGAGCACCGTTGGGGCCATCATT
This sequence comes from Pholidichthys leucotaenia, assembly GCA_020510985.1. NCBI lineage: Eukaryota > Metazoa > Chordata > Actinopteri > Cichliformes > Pholidichthyidae > Pholidichthys > Pholidichthys leucotaenia. The sequence goes on from CM035839.1 coordinate 286,747,694, forward strand.
CGGAAGTGGAAAGAACATAATTTTGCCTTAAACCAGCCATGACCAGGAGCTCTTCGCAAGATTTCTGACAGAGGAGTCAAAAGAATTATCAGAAGAGTTATCCAAAAGCCAGAGACCACTCAAGGAGAGCTCCAGAAAGACCTGGAGTTAGCAGGTACTGCTGTTTTAAAGAAAAGAATAAGTAATGCACCCAACCAACAACAAGACACCATTGCTGAAGAAAAAGCATGTTGAAGCTCATTTAAAGTTTGCTGCACAACATTTGGGCAAACCTGTAAAATACTGGGAGAATATTGTCTGGTCAGATGAGACCAAAATTTAACTTTTTGGATGCCACAACACACAGCATGGGTGATGGTTGTGAGTTTGTGGGAGTTCGTGTTCGTCAGACACGACGCCCACCACCCGCCATTGCGCCCACCCTATGATGGACCGTTCAGAGTGTTGGAAACAGGGGATAAGCATTTTTTGCTAGACTTGGGAGGTCGGCGGGAGAAAATTGGCATAGACAGACTCAAACCCGCCTTTGTAGCAGCGGATAAGCAAGTGCTGTTGGCTAGGGCCCCTCGGCGTGGAAGACCCCCACGGAGAGTTCCCCAGGGAAGCGATCCACCAGAGCAGCCACACGGACAGAGCAAAGTCCCCCCCCCCCCCTCGCCACGGCCCACCCGCAGTCAGACACACTCCCAGCAGCCTCCCACTGGCACAGCAGCGCCACAGAGGCGGTAAACCCCAGTTACAGCAGATATGGAGGACACTGAAGCCAAGAAAGCATGTGGACTGATGTTCTATCTAAGATGCTGGGGGGGGGGGGGGGGGTAGGACCTTGGAGAAGTCAGATTATTTAGCATCTCAGAGGGAGACAGTAAATAAGCATGGGAGAACAATGCCCAGGGGGTTCCTGGTGAGATAGCAGGAAGGAGTCAGGGACATAGGGGGTTGAATGCAGTATAATGTAAATGTCATGCTGTGTGATAGGAAATGCCATGAAACGTGTGAAGAGAGAGCTGAGTTAACTGAGGAGAGCTTGTTGAAATGATTCAGTCTGTTCTGTGCTTGTGAGATGTGAAGTGTGTAATAAACCGTCTGTCCATGAATCTGTCTCTTATTTCACACACTCAACACTGGTGCGCATGGTGCGCACCAGTGTGGAGTGTGTGGAGTGCGCAGTGAGATTGGGCACTTGCGCACGCAGCGACCGACAGCTGGTGAAAAAGTCCATCGTCTGTGTGTCTGTTTTTACGCACTTTAATTTTTTAATTTTTTTTTTTAGATTTAGTATACTTTATTGATCCCCAGAGGGGAAATTGAGGGTCATCCACCACCTGGATGGATGAAGCAGCCACGATACGGCGCTATCCCTTAATCATTCACACACACATTCACACCTAGGGCCACTTTAGAGTCTCCAATTAACCTAACCTGCATGTTTTTGGCATGTGGGAGGAAACCGGAGAAATCCCGGGGTAAACCCACGCATACACGGGGAGAACATGCAAACTCCACACAGATCACTGTTGGTCGGAGGCTGGGATTGAACCCACGATCCCACGATCCCCTGGCCAAGGGTAAACTGTGCTGCCGCAGTGCTAACCACTGCGCCACCGTGCAGCCCATGTGTTTTTAATGAAATTCTCTGTGTTGTTTCTGTCCTGAAATGTTTGTGGACTGTATAGCGAAGAGCTCCCTGGTTCCATCAATATGGATTTCCTCCCCTTTTTTGCATTGCTCCTACTTTTCCACCGGCCCTGTGTCTCTGAGGTGAGAGCGATTGGGATCATGCCGGGCAGAATACAATATTCCAGGGACATGTTGCTGCATTTAAACACGGATGATGCAACGTCTGTGATTGAGTCTAAGCCGCAACTGCCGGACTTTATTTTGAGAGACGTTCATGGACACAGCGGTGAAAAGAGAGACGGGAGAAGGAAGCGCGGAAAGCATGGAGGCGTGAAACTACGCCTGAGGAAACGTCAGTTTGATAACATTCCTCTTCCTTCTATGATTTTTGGGAACGTACAATGTCTGAGGAACAAGGTGGATGAAATTCAAGGGAATGTACGCTACCAGAAGGACTTTAAGAACTGCTGTGTCATGGCTTATACCGAGTCTTGGCTTACTGCGCATGACCAGGACGTGGACCTGTGGATTGATGGCTTTGGAGCCCCACTCCGCTCTGATCGGAAGAGGTAACGGGGAAGCATCAGGGGGGCGGCGTATGTTTATATATTAATAAGCAGTACTGCACATCTGTCACGGTCAGAGAGCGCATCTGTACACCCGATGTAGAGCTTCTGTCTGTGTCACTACACCCCTTTTATTTGCCTTGCGAGTTCCCCCAACTTTTTATCACGACTGTGTACATCCACCCGAGGGCAGACGCTGACTCCGCCTCCAGCACCATCTTTGATGTGGTGCAGCGGCTGCAGTCAATTTCTCCAGAGGCGCCAAACTTTATTCTTGGGGATTTTAACTATGTTTCTTTAAAGAAGACACTTAAAAACTTTTATCAGTATGTCTCCTGCACAACCAGGCGGAAAAAGACATTGGACTTGTGCTATGGATCCATAGAGAGGACCTATAAATCACTCCCCCTTCCTCCTTTAGGATCCTCAGATCACAACTGTGTACATTTGCTGCCCACATATAAAACTGCTCTCAGAAGAGGCAAGGTGGAGACCAAAGACATAGATGTGTGGACAGAAGATTCAGTGCACAGCCTCCAGGAATGCTTTAACTGTACAGACTGGGAGAGGTTCACACTGTCCTGCGGGGATGATTTGGACTCTTTGGTGGACGTCACATGCTCATACATGGCTTTCTGTAAAAATACAATCGTTCCACGTAAACGTGCCAAAATATATCCCAACAACAAGCCATGGGTTACAAAATCAGTTAAATCCTGCTTACAGAGGAAAACACTTGCCTTTAAACAGGGGTCTGTTTCTGAGCTACAGGTTGCACAAAAGAGCTGAAGTCCGAAATTTTAAGAGCAAAACAGAATTATAAATCAGAGTTGGAAAGCAAGATGGCAACAAAGAAACTTGGTTCAGCCTGGGCCAGTATGAAAACTATTGCAGGCCTTCAGAGCACAGAACGGAGTAATCGTGTGTTTTTAGATGGTTTTAATTCAGACACAGAGCTGGCTAATGCTCTTAATTGTTTTTATAGTCGTTTTGACTCCTTTGATTTTAGCACTGTAACCCAAGATTTGAAACAGAAACTCAAAGACAATCAGCACTTTAATATTGAGGTGCAGGATATTAAAAGGGAGTTCTGCGCTGTAAAAGTGAACAAAAGTCCGGGCCCTGATAATATATGTGGGCGCTTAGTAAAGTCCTGTGCACATGAACTGAGTCCTATATTTCATTACATTTTCAATAAGTCCTTACAGACACAACATGTGCCTAAGATCTGGAAAGAAGCCGTGGTTGTTCCCGTTCCAAAATCCAGCTGTCCTAAAATGGTAAATGACTTTAGACCAGTTGCTTTGACTTCAATTTTAATGAAAATTTTTGAAAAACTGGTCAGATGTGAGGTCCTAAAGCAGACTGAGCATGCATTGGATCCTCTGCAGTTTGCCTATAGGCCTCACAGAGGAGTGGAGGACGCCACTGTCACTCTGTTTAACATGCTTTTTAAACATCTGGATTTTAATGGGACACACGCCAGGCTTTTATTTGTGGACTTTTCCTCCACCTTTAATACAATCCAACCTCATATTTTAGTTGAAAGGCTCCTGCAACAATTTGATTTGAGCAATAATCTGGTGGGTTGGATTCTGGATTTCTTAACCAACAGGACACAGAGAGTAAGGGTCAATGGTACATTGTCTGACCTAAAGTGCTCTTCTACTGGCTCTCCTCAGGGGTGTGTGTTGTCACCACTACTCTTCATCCTGTACACAAACATGTGTCAGAACAGACATGACAACAGACACATTATAAAGTATGCTGATGACTCAGTTATTGTCAGTCTCCTCCAGGATGGTGAGAGTGGCCACGGCCCAGTAGTTGATGATTTTGTTCACTGGTGTGAGGATTCCTACCTGCAGCTGAATACGACAAAAACTGAAGACATGATTATTGACTTTATGAGGAAAACTCCCAGGCACAAAGTCACCGTACTAAAAGGCCAGACCACCGAATGTGTACAATCCTACAAATATCTTGGGACGATTATTGATAGTAATTTAAACTTTGAAGAGAACTGTGAAAGGGTGTGCAAAAAGGGTCAGCAACATTTGCATTGCTTGAGAAAACTTGCACGCTTCCAAATTGACCGAACCATAATGACAATGTTTTATCGGGCTTTTATTGAATCTGTTTGATCCTTTTCTTTAGTGTCATGGTTTGGTCAGATGAAACTGAAACAGATGAAATCCTTGGATCAGGTAGTTAGATGGTCCAGTCGTTTGCTTGGTGAGTCACAGCTGAGCCTGACATCCCTGTACACCAGACAAGTACAGAGGATGGTTATCTCCATTTTAAATGATGACTCCCACCCTTTGCACTGCAACTTTCAGCTTCTTCCCTCAAGACGGAGGTTTGCTGTCCCAAAAAGTAAAACCCAGCGCTACAAAAACAGCTTTGTTCCTGCTGCTGTCAAAGAGTTGAACAAGTTGTAACAATATATTGCACATAATTTAGGTACCTATTTATTAACTCCATCTTATATTTACTTATTTTTGTAGGATGTTATTTGGGTTCTAAATATTTTATTGGGTTTTAGACCTTTGAGTTTTTAACCTCTTTGACTAGTTTTTAACTTTTTAATATGACCCTTCTCTCTTACCTCTGGTTTTTCTCTCATCTCTTTGTCTTTATACCCTGATTGAGTATTTTTATCATGTTTATAGTCAGCTTCATGTGTGCCTGTGTTTGTGTCTATGTTGAATGTAATTGTGGCTTGTAAATATGGATGTCACCAGACTGCAAAACAAATCTACCTACGGGTACAAATAAAGTAACCTGAACCTGAACCTGAACAGCATGTTTGAAGGAGAAATGACACTGCACATCCCATCATGGTGTGGGGTGTTTTTCAGCACATGGTACAGGCAGACCTCATATAACTGAAGGAAAGATGAATGGACAAATGTACAGAGACATCCTTGATAAGAACCTGTTGCCATCTGTTGAGATGCTGAAGATGAAAAGAGGGTGGACATTTCAGCAAGACAATGATCCCAAACACACAGCCAAGGAAACTCTCAACTGGCTCCAGAGAAGGAAAATAAAACTGCTAGAATGCCCCAGTCAGTCACCTGACCTGAATCCAATTTAAAATCTATGGAATGAACTGAAGATCAGAGTTCATAGAAGACACCCACGGAACCTTCAAGATTGGAAGAGAGTTTGTGTGGAAGAATGGGTTAAAATCACTCCTGAGCAATGCCTGTGCCTAGTTTCTCCATACAGGAGGTGTCTGGAAGATGTTATTACCAACAAAGGCATTTTTACTAAATATTAAATGAATTTCACCAAGCATGTTCAGTACTTATTCCCTGTGTCATTCCACTTTATTAAATATAACTTGTTTTGTGAACACAATTGCCTTGATTTCTTTGTATGTATGGATTACTTCGGTTGTTACTGGTGAAAATCTCAGGTCAGTGGCTCCATCAGAAATATGTTTAATGAGAAAAATGTTGACGTGTTTAATACTTATTTTCCCCACTGTAAGGGAGGAGTCATTGGGGCTGTATTCTTAGACCTAAAAAAAAGTGTTCAACAGCATCGACCATGGTGTTCTCCTGGCAAAGCTCTCAAGGTTTAACTTTTCCCATAATGCTATCACATGAATGCAGTCCTATTTGGAAGGTAGAACACAGAAGGATAAGATAAATGGCAAGTTGTCATCAGCCTTTACTTGTGACATTGATGTTCCTTGGTCCCAAGGTTGTCATAGCCGGGGATGGAAGTGGGGATAAGCTCCCACTATCTATAAAGTGCTCCCATATGGCGTGCGTCTCTTACAGCCTCTGACAACTAAGTCCAGCTCCTGGTGTGCTTGTCGCGGGACTGCTTCTACTGACAGGAGAAGGGGGTGAAGGCGGGTTTCTGGCACCTTAAAACCAGATTGCTTTGGGTAGGTGGGGCTCGATAGCCGGGAAGGCAGCTCACCTAGGGGAAGGAAAACCCTGATTTCAAACCTCCGCTACCTTGCGGTATACCTGCTCACGGGAAAGGCTTTGGGAGTCAACCCTGAGAAAAAATCCGGAGTCGGAGCCCCTAAGGCAGTTTGTCATTTTTTTTTTTTTTGTTACTTATTTGTACCCGTAGGTAGACTTGGTTTGCAGTCTGGTGACAAGCCACCGGCTGCTGGTCGCTGCGTGCGCGAGCGCCCTAAACCTACATGTTTTTGGTATGCGGGAGGAAACCGGAGAAATCCCGGAGTAAACCCACGCAACACGGGGAGAACATGCAAACTCCACACAGCTCACTGTTGGTCGGGGGCTGGGATCGAACCCACGACCTCATGATCCCCGCGATCCCCCCGCCGAGGGTAAAACTGTGCTGTCACAGTGCTAAACCACTGTGCCACCGTGCAGCCCCAGTCATTGTCTACAATGTCGTTCTGGCAGCTCCTGCGACGGTGCTGGAACCATATGTACTGGCTTTTGCCTTTCCATTGGATCATTTCAGCGATGTGGAGAGGGGGGACCTGCTGCATGGGTAACAGCTTCTCCTCCATGTCAACTTACCCAGGCTTTGCGCAATGGAGAGGACACTCCAGCTTCGCTATGCAGCGTCGATACAACACGGGAAGCAGCAGTCTACCGGTTATAAGTCTTCGCTCGATTGGCGTAGAGCTCGACGCCAGGAGCTGCTTCCGATGGTGGGAGGGGCCATCGTGCTCCACTGGGCAGCTACCGCCCGCCTTAAGCTGGGCAGCCCCCAGCCAATAAGGTGCTGCTTCGCCACGGACCGTTAACCTCACTGGGTGCGTGGGGTCTAGGGTGAAAACCGATAAGTGGTTCGATAACCTTGCACCAAGCAACAAGAACAGAAAGAAGAAAACACCTTCCCTAAAGATGGGCACATGGAACGTCAGAACAATGACACCAGGTTTCTCTGACGATCTTCAGGAAATCAGCGATGCTCGCAAGACAGCAGTCATCGACATGGAACTGAGCAGACTGCAGATGGACATCGTCGCTCTCCAAGAGACCAGGCTTGCAGGGTCAGGATCTGTGAGAGAGAGGGACTTCTCCTTTTTCTGGCAGGGGAAACCACCTGACGAGACCAGGGAACATGGAGTTGGATTTGCGGTTAGGAACACCCTCCTGGGATCCATTATTCCACCCACAGAGGGAAGCAAACGCATTCTGTCCCTTCAGCTTCACTCCTCAGAGGGGACAGTCAGTTTAATCAGTGCCTATGCACCAACACTGATGTCTACGGCGGAAGCTAAAGACAAATTCTACAACGCCCTCAGTACTGCCATAGAGAAAATCCCAAAACAGGAACCATTGTTCATCCTCGGCGACTTTAACGCTAGAGTTGGTGCCGACTACAACTCTTGGCCTACTTGTTTGGGCCAGTTTGGCATAGGAAGGATGAACGAAAATGGACAACGTCTACTGGAACTCTGTTGCCATCACGGTCTCTGCATCACAAATACATTCTTTAACACGAAGCCCCAACACAGAGTCTCCTGGAGACATCCAAGATCCAAGCACTGGCACCAGCTTGATTTGATTCTCACCAGACGCAGCTGTCTACCCAGCATCCAGATCACACGAAGCTACCAGAGTGCTGACTGTGATACAGATCACTCCCTAGTATGTAGCAAGGTCAAACTGCGAACCAAGAAAGTGCACTGCACGATAAAGGAAGGCAGGCCTCGCATTGATACAAGTAAGACTCACGACCAGGAGAAAGTACCGGAATTTGCATGCATGCTGGAGGAATCTCTCCCAGGCCGTTCCAGCGCTAGTGCCCAAGAAAGGTGGCAGCACTTCAGAGATGCCGTGCACAAGGCTGCCATGACCACCTTTGGCAAGAAAACCAGCAGGTCAGCAGACTGGTTCGAGGGTAACTTCGATGAAATGATCCCAGTAATCGTGGAGAAGCGGAATGCCTTGGTAGCTTATAAAGCCTGCCCCAGCGAATGCAACCTGCAAGTCCTCCAGGCCGCCCGTAGCAAAGTCCAGCAGCGTGCCAGGCGATGCGCCAACGGCTACTGGCTTCAGCTCTGCTCCCAGATACAGCTGGCTGCAGACACGGGCAACATCAAGGGGATGTACGATGGAATCAAGCTGGCCTTGGGCCCTATACAGAAGAAAATCGCTCCCTTAAAGTCTGCCACAGGGGAGGTAATCCAGGATTGGGCACAACAGATGGAGCGCTGGGTAGAGCACTACTCTGGGCTGTATGCCAGGGAGAACATAGTCACTGACGATGCCCTGAATGCCATCGAGTGTATGCCTGTACTGGGGGAGTTTGATGGAGAACCGACCATCGATGAACTGAGCGAGGCCCTTGACTCCCTTGCCACCGGCAAAGCCCCCGGGAAGGACGGCATCCCTGCCGAAGTTCTGAAGTGCTGCAAAGGGTCACTGATCACAGAGCTGCATGAAATCCTCTGTCTGTGCTGGAGAGAAGGCGAAGTGCCACAGGACATGAGGGACGCCAACATCGTCACACTATATAAGAACAAAGGTGACAGGAGCGACTGCAATAACTACTGTGGCATCTCTCTCCTCAGCATCGTTGGGAAGCTGTTCGCTGGTGTTATCCTCAAGAGGCTTCAAGTTCTGGCAGAGAGAGTCTACCCCAAATCGCAGTGCGGGTTCCGAACCAACAGGTCTACAATCGACATGGTGTTCTCTCTCAGACAGCTGCAGGAGAAATGCAGGGAACAGAGGCAGCCACTCTTCGTAGCCTTCATTGACCTGACGAAGGCTTTTGACCTTGTTAGTAGGGATGGCCTCTTCAAAATCCTCTCCAAGATCGGATATCCGCCCAAGCTGCTCAGCATCATCCGATCATTTCACGATGACATGAAGGGCACAGTCGTCTTTGACGGCTCAACTTCATCTGTCTTCAATATTAGAAGCGGAGTGAAACAGGGATGTGTTCTCGCGCCAACTCTGTTCAAATCTTCTTTGCCGTCATGATGAAACACGCCTTTGGTTCTGCCAAAGAGGGCATCTACCTTAGAACCAGATCGGATGGAAAGCTCTTCAACCTCTCCAGACTAAGAGCAAAGTCCAAGGTCCAGCTAAAATGTCTGTGTGACTTCCTCTTTGCAGATGATGCAGCAATCACCGCCCACTCAGCCGAGGACCTTCAGCAGCTCATGACTCATTTTAGCGAGGCTTGTCGCGACTTCGGACTCACCATCAGCCTGAAGAAAACACAGGTCATGGGACAAGGCGTGGATTCTCCACCCAGCATCAGTATCTTCGATCATGAACTAGATGTTGTCCATGACTTCGTCTACCTGGGATCCACTATCAATGACTCCCTCTCTCTAGACACGGAGCTCAATAAGGGCATCGGCAAAGCAGCTATGACCATGTCCAGACTGACAAAGAGAGCGTGGACCAATGGCAAGTTGACAGAGCATACCAAAATCCAGGTCTACAGAGCTTGCATCCTCAGCACCCTCCTGTATGGCAGCGAGTCCTGGACCCTGCGAGCCCGACAGGAAAAGAAGCTCAACGTATTTCACATGCGCTGTCTCCGTCGCATCCTACACATCACCTGGCAGGACAAAGTCACAAACAACAGCGTCCTGGAGAGAGCTGGAATCCCCAGCATTTACACGCTGCTGAAGCAGAGACGCATGCACTGGCTGGGGCATGTGATGCGCATGGACGATGGCAGGATCCCCAAGGATCTCCTCTACAGTGTCCTAGCTCAAGGCAAACGTCCGTTAGGCAGACCCCAACTGCGTTACAAGGATGTCTGCAAAAGGGACTTGATGACCATGGATGTCGACCTCACCACGTAGGAAGCTGTAGCCTCAGACCGGACGGCCTGGAGGCAGATTGTGCAGAAAGGTCTGTCCAGCTTTGAACAGTCACTTATACAGCAAGCTGAGGCGAAGCGATAGAGGAGAAAGCCCCGAGGCCAGGCAGACCGACCAGCAACGGACTTCACCTGTGTCCAGTGCGGCAAGGATTACCACTCTCGCATCAGACTTTTCAGTCACACCCGACACTGACGCTGCATCAAAACCACCCAGAGCGCAACTCCATAGTCTCCCGAGACTGACGGATGCCAGAGAGAACAGAGAGATGTTCCTTAAAGGTCAATTCTTGGGCCCCTGTTGTTCAGCCTGTACATAAATGATCTTCCTAACATATGTGAAAGGACAAGGGGGACAACTCACCCATCACATGGGCTGAGGTCACTGAAGTGGTTAAAAAACTCTTTGATGGCCAGGCCCCAGGGGTGGACAAGAGTCACCCTGAGTACCTCAAGGCCTTGAATGTTGTAGGGCTGTCATGGTTGACACACCTCTGCAATGTTACGTGGAGGTCGGGGACAGTGCCTTTGGCATGGCAAACCGGGGTGGTGGCTTCTCTTTTTAAAAAGGGGGACTGGAGGGTGTGCTCCAGCTTTAGGGGGATCACACTTCTTAGCCTCCCTGGGAAGGTCTATGCCATGGTACTGGAGAGGAGGGTCCGACCGCTGGTTGAACCTCGGATTCAGGAGGAGTAATGTGGTTTTCATCCTGGCCGTGGCACATCGGACCAGCCCTTTACCCTCTCGAGAATCCTTGAGGGTTCCTGGGAGTTTGCCCAACCAGTCCACATGTGTTTTGTGGATTTGAAGAAAACATTCAACCTCATCCCTCGTGGTTTCTTGTGGGGGGTGCTGCAGGAGTATGGGGGTATTGGGCTCATTGTTACGAGCTATCCGGCCCCAATACGACCGTTGCAAGAGTTTGGTTGGTATTACCAACACCTAGTCAAACTTGTTTCTAGTGAAAGTTGGACTCTGCCAGAGCTGCCATTTGTCACTGATCCTGTGAATAATTTTTATGGATAGGACATCTAGGCACAGCCAAGGATCAGAGGGTGTCATACTTGGTGACTACATGAGCTCATCTCTGCTGTTTGCAGATGATGTTATCCTGTTGGCTTCATCAAGCAATGACCTACAGGCCTTGCTGGGATGGTTTGCTACTGAGTGTGAAGCGGGTTGGATGAGAATCAGCACCTCCAAGTTTGAGTCCATGGTCCTCACCCAGAAAAAGGTAGATTGTCCTCTCCGGGTTGGGGACAGGCTCCTGCCCTAAGTGGAGGAGCAGTGTTTCCTCTGGCTTAAAGACCTTGGCGTGGTGGCAACATATTTTTCTGTGTGTGTGTGTGTTTGGGGGGGGGGGCAGAAAACACATGACACAGTTGTAACCAGAATATGTTAATTTTACACTATTATAATTTTTTTTCAATTTTGCACAGTAATATTGCATAATGGAACTTCCCATTTGAAGTATTGTACAACCGAGGCTTGAATGTTGGCATATTGGGCCAGTTGGGGTTTCACCCGGATGTCCTGTGTTTGGACTTTTTACTGGTGTCATCCTTCTCTCCTCACTCTGCTCTCAACTCTCCTGGACCCTCTGCCTGAACACTTTCCTCTGTTTGGCTCCTCTCTTCCATCTCATCTTTCCCTCTCTGAGCCCTGTCTAATTCAGGTTCTCGCTCTGTTGATGGTGGTATATAAACAGGTTAGAAAATACCAAGTGTCATGTTTTGTCCTGCAGGATTTTTTTTTTTTCGTGGTTTACATAAATAACCAAAATGTGAATTTTTTGTATTTTTATTCTAGTGTTTCTTTTTTCCATTGATGAAGAGCAGGAAAGGGAAAGGAAAAAAAAAACATTCATAATAGTAATTTACTCATACTTAAATTATATGATCAGAGGTGGGTATAGTAGCCAGAAATTCTACTCGTGTAAAAGCAGTGCTATGAAATTAATAATTAAAAGTGGACAACCAAAAAATTTCTAGTTGAGTTAAGGACACAAAGAGCACCTACTTAAAAACTTGAGTAATGACTTCAGTCTTGAAGGTTTGAGGTTTTTCTCTCAAATTCATAACAATATTCTTATAGTTTTCTACTTTTCTCTGTAAATTTATCTAAATTTGCAACCATTTATCTCAAATTTGTAATTTTCTCTTGTAAAATTATTGACTATTGACTTTTCTTGTACAGTTGAGACTATTATAAATTTGTGGATTATTTTATGGCTAATGTTAATCTGTTTTTAATCCAATCCAACTTTATTTATAAAGCTCTTTAAAAACGACAGCTGACACAAAGTGTTATACATCAACGATAAATAAAATATAAAAACAATAAAATACAGCTAAAGTACAAAACAGCACAAACAAAACAACAGTCATACAATAGAGACAATAAGAACAAATAAAATCAATGTCTCAAACTGGGTCAAAAGTCAGAGAATAAAAATGGGTTTTAAGGGGAGTTTTAAAACTGGATAGTGAAGAGGTCTGTTTGATGGACAAAGGCTGTTTTTTTAATAAAATTGAAACAGAATGTGGCAATTTTTTTTTTAACTTTTTCCTCATACAATTTAAACTTTTGACCATACTTATGTAGAGCCAGAACAGAGCAATAACTTTAACTCTGAATTCAAAGAGATGTATATATTAAAATTATATTTAAAAAAAATAAATTAAGTTAAATGACCAAATATGCAGTTATTTCTTTTATAATGTTTCTATATATTTATAGTTTTTAGAAATCTCTTCACCAACCAGACAGCAGGAAAAACCTCCCTTATTTTGAAATCCAAATCTTGCCACGTTTAGTTTCTCTGAAGGCTGCTGACAGATTAAAGTCATTGACTTCGTGAATTTCGGTCATCTTAACTTGCCAGGTACATTATAATAAACATAAATTATTAGTTAATATTGTAGTAGCTGGTGAAGTAAATCCTCAGTGGTTCATCAGTCACTCTTGCCTTTCATCAGAATCTGATTCTGATTCTGATTCTGATTCTGAAGTAAATCCTCAGTGGTTCATCAGTCACTCTTGCCTTTCCCTGCAATGAATCCTAACCAGACCTGATAGCTAAGCGACTCCTCATTGTTGTTCCAGTTACCAGCGGGTTAAGACCACCATAAATGCCTCCACTGCTTATCTCTTGTACTTTTTTCCACGTTTAAAGTACTTTAATAAGCTCATGCTTCTCTCGGACAGGAATGCTAGAGAGACACACTTTGCCTGCAGAAACGGTCATGCGGGCGCTGGGTGGGCAGGGCACTTCTGCACGGATGACAATCGTGCGTGCGCGCTTGTGGATCGTCATTCCTTCATAAATTTTTCTTAAATTTATATTTACCTCCGCCAGGCCGAAAAGGCCAGGAGGAGGTTATGTTTTTGCCAGGGTTTGTGTGTTTGTCTGTCTGTCTGTCTGTCTGTCTGTCTGTTTGTCTGTTGGTTAGCAAGATAACTCAAAAAGTCTTGGACGGATTTGCATGAAACTTTCAGGCGTTGTTGGAAATGGTACAAGGAAGAACTGATTAAATTTTGGGGGTGATCCGGTTCACCGTCTGGATACAGGAATTTTTTTAAAGCATTTTTCCACACTGTGACATAGGGCCATTTTCAACATGTGCGCAGGCGCAATGGAAGCCGCTGGGCGTCGTGTCTGACCAAGACAAACTCCGTCTTCTTCAACGTTTTAGCCACAAAAGCATGCGGAAAACACTACTGGCCTCGGACCCCAGCGTGCCTGTGCCAGCCATAGGCGCTGCGCACATTGCGCTGCTTGTCGTGTCTGACAAACACAAACTCCGCGTTCTTCAACGTTTTAGGCACAAAAGCACGCGGAAAACACTGCTGGCCTGGGCCCGCCAGCGTGGCTGCTTTTGCGCCACGCTGCAAAACCTGACACGGACACCTGTCTGCCGCCCCATTATTTGCCACAAATTCCCCGCCCAGCTATAGGCGCTGTGTAAAAACGACCTCTCTGCCGGGGAAGACTCTAAATTCTGTTTTGCTGCGGAGCGCAACCCCAATATAATATAAAAACCCACGCCAACCTGTCTAACCAATCTGCATCCGTCAGTGGAGGAGATGGACACACCAACACTTCAGTTTATTACCTCCGCCAAGGAGGCAATGCTTTTACTACCGTAAAACGGGGCTAGAAGGGACGGCGGGGTAATATGGGACACTTTTCTAAATGTAATTCTGCTTTTTTAATTTTGCTTCCGCCTAGATTTGATGAAGGATTCATGGATATTTGACAATAACAACACAACTCAGCGTCCTGCTCAAAATAAAAAAAGCAGAATTACATTTAAAACATTTCCCACAAAAGTGTCCCTTATTAACCCGCCGTCCCTTATAGCCCCATTTTACACTACTGAACCACTAATCCTATCACTATCACATTGATTGTCATTCATTAATTGTCTGTTTATTGCACTGTCCATGTCAAATAAACAAATAATCATTGTGAATCCAATTGCTACTCATATCTTTTCATGCTCAGGGAATCTGAAAACGTACACACAAACACTCTATGGGGGGAACTGTGCCGCTTGGCGGAGGTCTGCGCTCTCCGAGTGCTTTTCTAGTTCCTCATGAGATCGGCGGAAATTTTTCAGGTGTGGTGGGCCGCCACCAGGAAATGTTACCAGAGGAAACCCTGGGAGGAGTTTAAGTATCTCGGGGTCTCATTCACGAATGAGGAGATAATGGAGCGAGAGATTGGCTGACAGATCAGAGCAGCCTCTGCAGTGATGTGGTGGTGAAGAGGGAATTGAGCTCGAAAGCAAATCTGTCGATTTACTGGTCAGTCTATGTTCCTACCCTCACCTATGGTCATGAGCTTTGGGTAATGACCGATAGAATGAGATCACGGATAAGATGAGATAAGATTAGCCTTCATTAGTCCCACAATGGGGAAATTCCAGGATTGCAGCAGCACAAGGATGGCAGCACTCAGAGCAATAGTAAATCATATAATTAGATAAGAATAGGTTAGCCAAAGCAGTAAATAAATACACATATGTACACAGTTATATACACAGTGCAGGAGCATTGCAATTAGATGGTATCAACAGCATTACAGTTAGATAATTACCCGGCAAAATATAAATATCGACCCAGACAGTGTATTTCACATTGAATGGACAGTGTTGTTGCTGCCCTTGATAATAATTGTAACTGTCTTAGTTGTGTATTGGAGGGAACAATCTCTACTGTGCAGAGTTGTGGCATTTAATATGGCCTATATGAGCAGTATTTAGATTATACAGTCTGACAGCCATAGGTAGGAAGGACCTGCGGAATCTCTTACTCGAGCACTTAGGATGGCACAGCCTACCACTAAATGAGCTCCCAGTGCGCTCAGCGTGTCCCGCATGGGGTGGGACTCAGACTCCAGCAGAGATGACAGCTTAGCCACCATCCTTCTCTCTCCTGTCGTCCTCCACTGGGTCGAGGAATTGCCCCAGAACAGAGCTGGCTTTTTTGATCAGCCTGTTCAGTCTCTTCCTGTCAAAGCCACCACAGAATCATAGAAGGTCTTCAGGAGTGCCCCCTGCACTCCAAAAGACCTGAGTTTCCTCAGGAGGAACAGCCTGTGCTGCCCCTTCTTGTAGAGCGTGTTGGTATTGTCTGACCAGTCCGGTTTATTGTTCAGATGAAGACCCAGGTACTTGTAAAAAGAGAAGAAGCCATCTCTGTTGTCATTCAGTCCATACAGCTAATCATGTACAGTAGAACGAAATTATGTTTCTCCTATCTACAATGATAATCACATGTAGAATCAGAGGGGTCACTGCCATGCAAGGTGCTGCCACAAACAACTTCTTCTTCCCCCATTCTATTACGCTGAGCACCAAGATGGAAGGTGGGAAGTACCATTTTTTATATTGTCTTCAGTATGACCCAGCCGGGACTTGAACCCCCAACCTCCCGGTTGTGGGGCAGATGCTCTATCAACTAGACCACCACTCTGGTGAGATGTCACCATCTCAGTGTCTGTTCCCTGGATGTTTACTGGTGCTGTGGGGGGTTGTCCATGCCTGCGGCAGTCCACCACCTATTCTTCGGTTTTCCTCGAATTGATCTGGAAGTAGTTCCACAGGCACTAGTCCACAAAATCCTGGATAAATCCTCTGTACTCAGTGTCATACCCCTCAGAGATGAGGCTGATGATCGCAGAGTCATTGGAGAACTTCTTTTATTTTTCCCCTTGTCCTGTCAGGCAGCTAGGTAAGCAGAATAGAGATACCCTTCCATCCATCCATTCATCCATCCATCCATCCATCTTCTTCCGCTTAATCCTTGTGCTAAAACAGATGTACTTTGCCAAAAGGAGCTTTATACAGTATCTATCTATGTACTGTATATTGTTGCAAACTCCTCCTGTAATAACTTTTAATACTTTATTTAAATTATTTTACCCATGAAGGACCCAACAGGATGGGGAATGGAGAAAGGAAGTGTGTGGAGGGGGAAAGAAAAGGACATAAAAGACAAACATAAAAGATAAGACATAAAAGACAAACAAACCAACAACTAAAACAAACCAAAGACAAACTGCTTCTTCCACCGAAGAGGTCTCAACACAAGTCGGGTATCCACACTTGTTAAAGGGGAGACATTTGTGCGTGTGTCTCTGTGTGTGTGTACGTATATGAGAGTGCAGTCAAAATAAGGTGTGCATGAGTAATTTGTCAGGAAACATTCAAAGAGGGGGATCGGTCACAGCAACCCCCCCCCCCCCGTCCCCTGGGCGGGGGGGTGGGTGGGGGTGGAGTTGTCAAGGTCGACAAGCCCCAGCAAAGCCAGGCATCCACCTCCAGTGGGACAGCTGAGGGAGGCCAGGCCACTGGTGCGGCAGGCCCGGGGAAAACCCCCTCACCCCCCCCAGCAGGGCCAACGTCAGCCCCTGGGCCCCAGGCGCCGGGAGGCCAGCGCCCCCAGGGCCAGAGACTGGCCCACGCTTCCGGCACGGTCCCCCCCCCCCCCCAGCGCCACCGCCGCACACCCCGGGGACCCCTACACCCAAAGAAGTCCCCCACCCCTGCCCAAGGGAGCCCACATAGCCGAGAGGCACCACCCCCCTCAATCCAGCACCTCCCGACTAACAGACACACCCATTCCCACACCTTCACACCCTCATGCCCTAAGCACTCACTCACTCTCACTCACCCAGTACCCCACACAGTCCCACTCTCACACTCCCGGACCCACCCATTCTCTGTTACTCCTTACCCACTCAATCTCGCTCCTACTCACCCTCATCACCCACACTCACTCACGTTCACCCATGCACGCACTGTCACTCACACTCCGACTCCGACCTACTCACATCCATTCATGCTCTCTTCCTCACACTCACCCACCCTCATTCACCCCATTTCTTAAGGCAACTGCGATGCGGATGTAGCGAGTCTGAATGTGCACCTGTGCCTGGCTGCATGCCAAGCAGTGACCCTGCAAGTCGAGCAGAGCCCCTCTGGGAGTTGCGGACCGGATTCGGGCTCGGGAGGAGGTGAGATCACGGTGGGTACAGGCCAAACAGCAGGTGGGGGAGCACCAGGGATGGCTGCATGTCGTGGCCAGACGGAGGGATGCTTATCTCCAGCTGTTGAATGGCTCGTGGAAGCACCTGAACAAGTTGTGGCGTGCCTGGGAGGAGACTGTGGGAAGTGGGCCTGGATGAGCAGAGCATCCGATAGTGAGGAACAGGAGGTGCACCAGGGCCAAGGCAACCAGCTGTGGCCCGGGAGGCAGGCCACCTCCAGGGGTGGACTGATAAAAGGACAGTCCGGGGGGGGGGGGGCACGTGGTTGTTTTTTCCAGCCATGTGTATATAGGCTAATTGTTATGCATGTGTTCAGAATGGTTTATTGTTTATGTGTATGTACTTTTGGGGATTATTTTATGTATTTTATTTTAGTTTAGGAAACACGGCGGTATTTTAGTTTATTGATGGACTGTTTCATTTAGTGTTGGCGGCAGAATAATCTGCCTGGCTGTGTAGGGGTAGGACGGCAGTCCACCCGTCCCCCGTAGTTTTAGTTGTTCTGGTGTGAATTTGGTGATGTGGGTCCTAAATTGGGGTGCGTGTATGTGTGTTTTGGACTTTTGTGAAGGGTGGGAGAATGTTGTATAGTTACTTGTAGTATTAATGTTCTTTGCTTTTATTTGTGAGGCACGGTGTGGTGGCTCTGGCTTCCAGTCTTGCCACCACCCGTGCCTATAAAAGGGCAGCAGGCAGGAGGGACGGTCTCTTGGCCATCTCCTCTGCCTGGTGGCCATGTGTTGTGTGTTGGTGCCAACCTGTTAATAAATGTGTGTTTAGTTCGACACCTGGCCTTGTCCTTTCAGCTACATATCCAGACATAACAATAGTACTTAAGTTTTGGCAGAGGTGTGTGTTCTCTTAACGCTTTGTAATTATTTAATTACCTCCGCCAAGGAGGTTATGTTTTCATTGGCGTTGGTTTGTCTGTCTGTCTGTTTGTCTGTCTGTTTGTTTGTTAGCAAGATAACTCAAAAAGTTATGGACGGATTTTCATGAAATTTTCACAGATTGTCAGAAATGGGGTATCCTACAGATGATTAGATTTTGGTGGTGATCCAGATCACCGTCCAGAAGAAAACCGCCATTACGGAAAATGCGATTTTCCTCAATAACTACTGAACCACTAATCCTATCATTGTGAATACAATTGCTAGTCATATGTTTTCATGGTCAAGGAATCTGAAAACGTACACACAAACACTGTATGGGGGGAACTGTGGCGCTTGGCGGAGGTCTGCGCTCTCTGAGTGCTTTTCTAGTTTGTTCTATGTATTTATCTATCAAAATAATTGTAAGTAAAAGTGCACACAGTCATCTTTGTCTGGGCTTTGCAGGTGTATTGCTAAGTGTTGTGGTGAAGCCAGGTGCACAGAGACTGGAATTACTGCTGGTGCTTGATGCTGAAAAACTGACAGAGATCACCTGGGCGGAGGTCAACACCATCATTCCCATCACTTTTCACGGGATGTACAAAGCATGATTTTGGGCTTTAACTGACTCAGCAGCGCATGCATGGCGCACTGCCTTACGTTTCCTGTCTCTCTGTGTAGCCCTTGTCTGTTGTACCCAATGCTGCTGAAGGTCTCCCCCTGTCTCAGACGGCTGTGTTGTTCACAGTCATGCCTCTGACGTACTGCTCAAAGCTCAGGTGTTTCATTTTCTTCTTCTTTTAGATTGGATTGGCGGTTGGCAACCAGCATACAGGTGCATTACCGCCACTGACTTGATTATCATTACTCTATATTTTCTTCTTCTTCTTTTAGATTGGATTGGCGGTTGGCAACCAGCTTACAGGTGCATTATCGCCACTGACTTGATTATCATCACTCTATATCTTTGTATAAGTTCTTATAAGGAGTTCTGAACAACTTCCTATGTGCGAAAAAAACATCCGTCCTTAGACTGTGTTCTCTCAGCGGTGTCTACATCACTTCACTCTATATCTTCTTCTTTTAGATTTGATTGGCGGTTGGCAACCAGCTTACAGGTGCATTACCACCACCTACTCTATCTTCAGATATCACTCGACAATCATCACTCTATATCTGCTAGAAAGCTACGCTAAAGCCTCCATTTATCACTGTATATATAATTCAAGAAAATCAGACATCACTAGATATTGTCATAACCCGAGTGTCGGTTCTGGCCACACTCGGGTCTCATATCTTTTTGTTCTCTGGCTTTGGCAGCTGAGGATTCCTTCCAGCTCCTCGGGCTCTTATTGTGAAGGCGCCCGGGGGAGCTCCCTGCTGTCAAAGTCAGCTGCTGCTCTGCTGTCATTAGCAGCAGCTGTGCCGCGTTGGGGTCATTAGCCACCAGAGATATAAGCGGGTGCTAAATGTCCTCCAACGCGGCAGTCTCTGTTATATCCTGTTGTTCACCTGTATGTTCAGCCACGTTCCGTCGTGCTCCTGTTATTCTCCTTGCTCATCGTGGTTAACGGACTTGGGAATCCCCCGTTACCCGTCTGTTAACGGTCCCGTTGTAAGGTACGCTCTATGTGACTGTATCTTTGTGATTATCTCGTCTGGCGCATCGGGTGTTCCCCGGCTCAGACTTCCCCCAGCCACTGCATGTGTTCTGTGTGTGTTCATCCTTACTCAACAATAAATTACCACTACAAACTCTCTGGTGACTGAGGCGTCTTGTGACGGTCCGTGAGGGCCGTCGTGACAGATATAATTCAAGAAATCTCTCAATTGTGACTCTATATCTTTGTATAAGGAGTTCTGAACAACTCCATCTTCTTTTAGATTTGATTGGTGGTTGACAACCAGCTTACAGGTGCATTACCACCACTATCTTCAAGGCATCTTTTCTGACATGTAGCAGTTCTCCTCACTCTATTGCTCTCCATCTCGTGGGTCCCCTCCGCAGTGTGCGCCTGTGTGTGTGTGTGTCTGTCTGTCTGTGTGTGTGTGTGTCACGAGTGTGCGCCCATGTGTGTGTGTGTGTGTGTGTGTGTGTGTGTGTGTCACGATCATAGGACTTTGTGTGTGTCACAGTCATTGGGCTCGCTATGACATCAGGCATCACTGAACCTATGATGTGCGTATGATGTCTATATGACATCATATCCATAGTCATATCATATCCATAGTCATATCCATAGTCATAGAATTATATATAGAGTGATATTAACTGTTTGCTGAGACACACAGAAAGACAGCCAAAGTGTGTGTCGGTAATACACCTGTAGGCTGGTTGCCAACCGCCAATCAAATCTAAAAGAAGTCATGATTTGAAATACGGCCAAGATGTGTAAAATGATGATATAGAGTGAAGAGATGATATAGAGTCAAGTACGAGGAGAATCAGAATCAGAATCAGAATCAGAATCAGATTTATTGCCATTGTTCATGTAGTACACAAACTAGGAATTTGTCTCGGTGCAATGCTGCAACATTAAACATGATAAAAATAAAAGAGAGAAATAAAAAACTATACATGCAATAAAATGTAGAATATGAATGAGTAATACTAGACAAAGCAATTTTTAGATATATTAGCGAGCAGCAGATATTGTGGAGTACCCCATAGTGCAGTCGGTAATGCAAAAAGGAAACAGTGATGATTGACAAGAGTCTGGTTGAGCTGCTGTACATAGTGCACAAGGGTCTAATAAGTCACTAGTGTTCAGCAGTCTGATGGCAGAGGGGAAGAAGCTGTTCATGTGACGGGAGGTTTTAGTCTGAATGGACCGAAGTCTTCTACCTGAGGGGAGGGGGGCAAACAGTACGTGACCAGGGTGTGAAGGATCGGCTATGATCCGGCCTGCACGCCTCCGGGTCCTGGAGATGTACAGATCCTGGAGGGATGGGAGCTTGCAGCCGATCACCTTCTCAGCAGCGCGTACGACGCGCTGCAGCCTTAGTCTGTCCCTGGCAGTGGCTCCTGCGTACCACACGGTTATGGAGGTGGTGAGGATGGACTCGATGATGGCCGTGTAGAACTGCACCAACATCTTGGTGGGTAGCTTGAGCTTCCTCAGCTGCCGCAGGAAGAACATCCTCTGCTGGGCCTTTTTGATGAGGGAGCTGATGGTCAGCTCCCACTTGAGGTCCCGGGTGATGGTGGTGCCCAGGAAGCGGAAGGAATCTGCAGTGGTGATGGGAGAGCCTGTGAGGGTGAGGGGGGGCAGAGGGGTTGTGACTTTCCTGAAGTCCACGATCATCTCCACTGTCTTCAGAGCATTCAGCTGCAGGTTGTTGTGGCTGCACCAGGACGCCAGCTGGGCCACCTCTTTCCTGTAGACGGACTCGTCGCCATTGGAGATGAGCCCGATGAGGGTGGTGTCGTCCGCAAACTTGATCAGCTTGACAGACTGGTGGCTGGAGGTGCAGGAGTTGGTATAAAGGGAGAAGAGTAGGGGGGAAAGTACACAGCCCTGGGGTGATCCGGTGCTGATGCTAACAGAGTCAGAGACAGTCTTTCCCAGCCACACATGCTGCCTCCGGTCTGTCAGGAAGTCGGTGATCCACCTGCAGTGGGAGTCAGGCACGTTGAGCAGGGACAGCTTGTCCCGGAGCAGAGCAGGGCGGATGGTGTTGAATGCAGAGCTGAAGTCCACAAACAGGATCCTGGCGTAGGTTCCCGGGGAGTCCAGGTGCTGCAGGATGGAGTGGAGGGCCAGGTTGACTGCGTCATCCACAGACCTGTTGGCTCAGTAGGCAAACTGCAGCGGGTCCAGGAGGGGAGTGGTGATGGACTTGAGGTGGGGCAGGACCAGGCGCTCAAAGGACTTCATGACTACAGAGGTGAGCGCTACAGGTCTGTAGTCGTTAAGTCCAGTGATCCGTGACTTCTTGGGGACAGGGATGATGGTGGAGGTTTTGAGGCAGGTCGGCACGTGGCATAACTTCAGGGAGGTGTTAAAAATGTCTGTGAAGACAGGAGTCAGCTCATCCGCACAGTGTCTCAGGGTGGAGGGAGACACGCCGTCCGGACCGGGGGCCTTGCGCGGGTTCAGTCTGGAGAACTGTCTGTGCACATCCTGCTCACTGATGACAAGGGCAGGGGGGGAGGAGGGGGGGCGCCTTTGATGAAGTGGGGACCGTGAAGGCAGTGGCACTGGGGGGAGGGGGGGGAGATGGACACAGCTGACGAGGTGTCAAAACGGGCATAATGTTGGGACAGTCTTTGACAAAGGGCTTTGTCATCCTGACCTTTAGAAGCATGAGGCCGATAGTTGGTGATTTGCCTCAGTCCTCTCCACACAGAAGCAGAGTCGTTAGCAGTGAACTGCTGCTGGAGTCTCTCAGAATACACAGATTTAGCTCTCCTCAGCTCTCTGCTAAACCGATATTTGACCTCCCTGTAGCAGTCCCTGTCTCCACTTTTCAACGCTGCTTCCTTCTCCTTCCTGATCTGTCTGAGCTTAGCTGTGAACCAGGGCTTGTCATTTGAGTACCTCACCCTGGTGCGCGATGGAAGAATGCTGTCCTCACAAAAGTGGATATATGAGTTCACAGTGTCCGTGTACTCATCCAGATCATGCGTGGCTCCTTTAAACATGCCCCAGTCAGTTATTTCCATGCATGTGCTCAGCTTCTCCCCAGCTTCACTGGTCAATTTTCTCGTAGCGCTCACAACAGGTTTAGTGAGCTTCAGTCTCTGTCTGTATGTGGGAATGAGGTGGACCATCGCGTGATCAGATAGTCCGAGCGCAGCGCGGGGAACAGCGCGATACGCATCCTTCACTGTAGTGTAACACTGTGAAGGATATGAAGGAGATGAAGAAGAGTGATGTCTGAAGATAGAGTTGAGGTTCGATTGGACACAGCAATGATGATAGAAGGACGACAGCTCCTGACCAGATGGAGTGATGATATAGAGCAGGGGTCACCAACGCGGAGCCCGCGGGCACCATGTCGCCCGCAGGGACCACATGAGTCGCCTGCAGGCCTGTTCTAAAAATAGCACAACTCGCAAGTGAGCTGCGTCTAAGATGTAATTTTTTCTGCCGCTATTTTTTAAAATCACACTTGCATTTATATAGATTTTAAAATGACAATGTCTTAAAAATAAAAAAAAATGAAAATATGTTTATTATACGTAAAGTTAAGGTGAATCTGACCTAGTTCACAGGTCAGTATTGTGCGCATGACAAAACCTTTGCGCTTGTGGAGTAGTGATGGGAATTCCGGCTCCTTTTAGAGAACCGGCTCTTTCGGCTCGGCTCACTAAAAAGAGCCGGCTCTTTCGGCTCCCAAGCAGCTCTTCAGGTTGTTTTGTTGCTTTAATTTATTAATTTAATTTATTATCAACAACAATATAAAATTGTGCACAAAATGAATTAGTAATGTAAAAAAAGTTTTTTATTTATATATGTTTATTATATGCTTTTATTTATTCACTCCACATAAAATGTAAAAAGTAAATTATAAACTACAAAAACCAACTACAGTATTTACAATTCAACTTTTAGCTCTTTAAATTTTCAGCTTTTTCCTTTTAAACAAATTTAAAGTGAAACAACACCAAACACTGCAAACCACAACACAATAAAATATAAATTAAAATATGCAAAACAAAAAGAAAAAAAAATGAACACCCAGATCTTTAATTAAGGTAAAGGTTGGCATTTAGAAATATCAAGTGCCTCAGCTTTGAGGAGCTGATCCGGTTTCTTTTTTCAGTAATTATCTGCCCTGTTTTGGAGAAGATTTTCTTAGAAGGGACTGATGTTGCCACAATGCACAGTCTCCGTGTCATCACCTGGGTAAGATGTGGATAAATTGAAGCCTTGGTCTCCCACCAGCTCAGTGGGTCTGCACTTCTCTGGCAAAGGGGCTCATCAATGTAGGATCTCACTTCCAGTATTGCATCTGCTGAGGGATTTTCTGGCAGACTCTACACTTTGCCTGTGTATTGTCAATAAAATTAAAATGGTTCCAGATTTTGCTTCTTTTCCTGGTGTCACTCATTTACTATACCTTTCTAATGTGTCAATGTCATCTCTTCCCCGGCTCTCTCTCTCTCTCTCTCTCCCTCCTGCTCTGTTCGTGTGCTACTGCTGCTGTGAGTGTAACTACCGCCCCTCCCCCCTCAGCACAAACACAAGGCAGGCACAAACACATATTGACCAATCACGTGCGGCTTGAAGAGAAAAAAAAGTGAGAGAGAGAGGGTGAGAGAAAGGGGGGGAAAAAAACAAACAAAAAACACGGCTCCCAATAAGGAGCCGGCTCCCGTCGTTCACTTCAAAGAGCCGGCTCTAAGAGCCGTTTCTTTCGCAGCCGACCCATCACTATTGTGGAGCGTAAGCTAGCGGGCAGTGAAGATGGTGAGCGCAGTGCAGTTTCCTAGCCCCAAAACATGGCAAAAAAAAGACAGAAAATGTATCATTTTCAAAGTGAATGGGAGGAAGAGTTCTTTTTTACTACCGTGAAAGGAAGCTGCGTGTGTTTCATTTGCGCGGCGACGGCGAAGCACCACTATGTGGAGCGACACTTCACTACCCACTCTTTTTTTTTTTTTTTTTTTTTGGACTTATCTTGTACCCGTAGGTGGATTTGTTCTGCAGTCCGGTGACAAGCCACCAGCCGCTGCGTGCGCAAGCGCCTCTTAGCTCCCTAACTTGCATGTTTTTGCATGAAAAACCAGAACATGCACCACCAGAACATGCAAACTCCACACAGATCACTGTTGGCCGGGGTCAGGGATTGAACCCACGATCCCCGCGATTCCCCCGGCCGAGGGTAAACTGCTGCTGCGGTGCTAACCACTGTTCCACTGTGCACATAAGCACTCTCAGCGCTGTTTAATTTCTTCTCATGAAAGGACAGTGCTGGTTATTACTCAAGCATGATTCTTGGCAAGAACTGTATGGATATAATTCCAGTGAAGAAGAACACACAAAAGTGTGTTTATTAAATGGAACAGATTTTGAGCAGAATTGCAGCAGATTTGTTCAGTTAAAAATGTGATAAGATTTATTTAATATGAAAGTTGATTTTTCTTAAATGTTGCATAACTTTTTCAAACATGGTTCAACATAGTTCATGAATTAAAAGGGTTTAGTTTTTTATGGTTAAAAGGGACTGGTGAAAACTGGACATTTTTTTAATGAAATGTAGAAGTGATCATCTGAACAATTGCTGAGATTAATAAAAATAAAGTGTTGAATATTGATCTTGTCTGTTACCCACTCTAAGTTATTGATAATTATTTATATATATATATATATATATATATATATACAATTTGTTATTTTAGAGGAGTGTGTCAAGCTGGTGCCCTTCACATGACTCGATACCCATGAAGTAGCTCTTGGTTTCAAAAAGGTTGGTGACCCCTGATATAGAGTGAAGTATGGCGGTAATGCACCTGTAAGCTGGTTGCCAACCGCCATTCAAATCTAAAAGAAGAAGAAGATGCCTCACCGAGGCAGCAGAGGCAAGAAAAACCCAAATGCACGAGACGTGGTGTTTATTAATATAAATGTCCAAAAAATGAAACAAACCAACAACCTGGTGAACGTGTTCAGTCCAAGGAAATTGTCCCCAAATGAAATGGCATGGACAGCAATATACAAATGCACCCAAACGCTCCCATGCGTAAATGGTGAGTGGGGAAAAGAGAAAAAAAAATAACCCAGGATGCTCCTGAAACAAAAGTGCAGACTGGAGCCGGGCAACCCAAGGCTCAACAAGCTGCACCAAGGTAGCGCTGGGCAAACACAGAGAAAAAACTAAACACGGCTAACTACTGACAGGTATTGGTACTTACAGAGGTGAAACGCCAGAGCGCTCTGGCGGCGGGCTGACAATACAAAGAACCGACAATTCATAAGTGCACAGACAGAGCTTAAATAATACCAGACATAATGAGCTGAGTGAACCCAGGTGTGAGTGAGTGTGTGTGTGTGTGTGTGTGTGTGTGTGTAGGAATGTGTGTGTGTGTGTGTGTGTGTATTGAGCTGAATGAGCACAGGTGTGGGTGAGTGTGTGCGTGTGTGTAGTGATGTGTGTATGTGTGTACGTGAGTGTGGGTGTGTGAACCTGAGAAGGGAGGGGAACAGGCAATGGCGGATAGGAATCATCTGTCAGGAACTCACAGGAGAGGAGGGGAGTGGCTGACAGCAGACAGGAGGCACACAGAACCCACAGAAGCCTCCTGACCGCTGCCAGCCACAAAATACATAAACACAGAACCAACAATACCCAACAGTCCAAGTTAGACAATGAAATACAATATGGAACTCCAAAGGTAGCATAAAACACAGATAACTAAGGAACAGGAAAAAATGGGCCACCCAACCAGGCGGCTAAGTCTATCGGGCGGCCAGCTTGAGTTCTTCAGCCACCACGACCGGAGAAGAGATCCAGGAGGTGGTTCCCCCACTGGAGGCCTAAGGGCGGAGAGCAGGATTGGGGGAGGGGACCAACCTGGTGTCTGGTGGTAAAGGAAGGGGGACCCCGATGATGTTGGAAGGGGAAGAGGAGGAGACCATGACGGCGCCTGACTGGCTGAGGAGAGGAGGGGACCACAACGGCGTCCACCTTGGCCTTGTGGTGGAGCTCAGCTGCACCCCTGGTGGGCCCCAACTGGGCCAGTGTTGCAGCCAAGGGGAACCAGCCAACCCAAGCGAGCACCAGACCCAGGAGGCGATTTACCAAAGGGACCCTGGGCAAGGACGAGGAAGGAGGGCTCATGATGACCTCGATGGGGGAGCTGGACTCACAACACTATTGGGCGGTGAGACCGGATCCACGGAGACCCCTGGTGATGGTGGAACTTCTCCAGCGACCCTAGCAGAAGGCTCAGGAACAACGGGAGAAGAAAAGTGGTTAGGGTCGCTGGAAGTGGCGCAGCCCAACGAGGTGAGTTCAGATGTGGCTGAGGGCTGCACCCGACTCTCCACCCCAAGAGCCAGACAAGATCTCTCCAAAACTGACATGAGAAAAACAAGAGAGATAACTTGCCTGAGCTTGAGCTCCACTGCCGTCCAGGACTCCGTCAATCCTGCCAATGATGTCTTGGGCCCGGCCTCCAGGAGGTCCAGCTCTGGCTCCCACTCTGCTGCGGTTGCTTCTGCAGCAGGCATGGTGATGATAGCAGTCCTCAGGCCCCCAAGCAAGGTATCCCACACTGGCGACTCCTCCGGCGTGGCAGCTGGGGGCTGACTCTCCACTGACCCCGGAACAGGACTCCCAAGGGCCTCGGGCTCCTCCATCGTCCTGCGGTTCTGCTCAGAGGCCGTAGGACTCACAGGGAAAGGAGGAGGAGACAAGGAGAGAGCAGGTGAAAAATTCACAGCAGCAGCAAGTGGAGAGAACTCAGGGGACTGCTCTTCCTGAGCCTCCCTACTGGGAATCAGACAAGGCACATTTTCATTAATGAAAGTTGAATGGAGTGACACTTGCCTGTTTTCCTGGTTCATGTTGTTGCTGATGCTGGACATTTGCGTTGTGTGGTGGACTTCTCCGGGGCCTCTGGTTCCTCAGTCATTTGGAGATCACCTCCCGGAACCAGCAGAGTTTTGGGGAAGACAGGAGAAACAGGTGGTGATGCAGGCACGGCAACAGATAATGGCAACTCAGTGGATTGTGGCATCTGAGTCCCCTCATCAGGAATCAGGCAAGTCTTAGGTGAGAGAGAGAGTGAGTGAGTTGAACTTACCTGAATTCTTGGGAGGTTATGACGTCTATTGCCGTCCCAAGTTCATGCTCCATCTCCCTGGGAGCTGGAAGGAGTCTGGCAGCAGAATTCTTTCCCCCCGGGGAAGGGGGGCTTCAGGCAAAGCGGCAACAGAGTCCCCCTGCTGCAGCCTCCGGGTTCAGCAGTGACGTGCAGAAGAAGGAGACGTCGGCGTATCATGGAGAAGAGGCTTCAGGGAAGGCTCGATGACCGATTCCACCTCCGGCACCCTCGGGGAAGGCTCATCCGCTTCAAGAATCAATCCCGGAAGGAGCCATGGCTTCACCTCGAGGAGGAGATCCATCTCTGCCAAAACCACCTGTCTGCATTCCTCCAGCAACTCGGCTAATGGAGTGGGACAAGGTTCCAGCAAAGGCGGTGGAGCCGTCGCGGGGGAGACTGATGGTCTGTTGCAGTGTAAGCACTTCTTCTTCGTACGGAACGGCTCTGGCATTGAAGCGGCTTCCCCGGGCTGCTCGCTTGCACATGGAAGGGAGAAAATGGAGGCTAGGTTGTTAGTGGCCTCTGCACAGCTTCAGAGACTAGGATGCGTCTCCATTTCCCGTGCAGCGCTGTCCTGGTCTTCATGGACTGCTTCAGGAGTACCAGCAGCCTGGATCCACGACAGAAGGTTCTCCAGGAACCTCCAGGAACAACCCCATGCTGTCATGGTTTATTAAGCTGATAGCTCGTGTGCACGATGCAACAGCACAGGAAATTAACCACACGAAGGGGCACGTTTGAAAGTTTATTAATTTCCAAAATAAGTGCACAGCTAAGGAAACAGTCACTTGCCAGAGGAATCCACCTGTGGAGAGAAGACGAGAGCTGTGAGAGGAGGAATGGAGTAAGGAGAAATGGGCGAGCCAAATTGCCACTTACTTGGGTTCTGGGGAAGAACCGGCGTGCCTGACAGGGTGGAGGTTGAAGCCGAGGAACGGTGGAGATGAGGCAGGAGATCGCGCGCAGTCCTGGAGACACACCTGCACGGTGGCAGCAACCTGAGAGAAAGAGGAAAAATTTGGTGAGATGACGTGTCAACACTTGTCAGTTATACTTGCTTGCCTTGAAACGGGCAGTATACCCAGATGAGCCAGTGTTGAATGCGCGGAGAGAGCCTCCTGAAGTACGCTGGCTGATGAGCGGGGGCAGGTGCGTCTTCTGCCTCAGGTGCAGTGATGAGTTGATGAAAGTGAGATAGGATGAGCGGGGCGCGCTCTTGCTGCCCATGACATGCAGCTCCGCTTCATCCAAACAGGACATTATACTCTGGGACAAGTAGGTTTATTGCCAAGCAGTTGCGTCCTGGTTTGCTGTATGGAGGGTGTGTAATCCTCCTTCCAGACTTTGGAGCGGGCAAGCCTCTATGATGTGTTCCATTGTTTGCTCCTCTCCACATGCGCACAGTGGGCTAGGGCTACTGCCCCATCTGTAAAGGCTGGCCAAGCAGGGGCCATGTCCAGTCCTGAAGCGATTGAGTGAAGACCACTGTCTCCTTGGGAGGTTGGTGCCCGGGACCTGTTGGTTGGGGTTTGTCACCAGGTGTTTGTTTGGGACCTCCTTGGTCTCCCACTCCTCTTGCCAAGCTGTCTGAATGGTAAAGTCAGCTGGGGGAGGGTTTTTCCAAATCGATCATCTGGATGGAAGTCGGGCAGTAGGTGGGGTGTAGATATCAGCATGAATTGGTAGGTGAGGAGAATCTTTAGCTTTTTGAAGCATCCTTTGAGTTAGTGCTGCTCGCCGGATGTGTGGAGGGGCTATGTTTGACAGTACAGGGAGCCAGGGGAGTGGTGTTGAGCGGATTGTTCCAGTTATAGTTCTCATGGTTGTGTTGAGCTGGGTGTCTACGTGGTGTGTGTAAGATGACCTGGACCAGACAGGGGAACAATATTCTGCTACAGAGTATGAAAGGGCCAGTGCTGAGGTACGCAGGGTGGAGGCTGCCACCCCCCATTTTGCGCCAGCAAGCTTGCAGAGCAGGTTGTTTCGTACCTTCACCTTAGCAGCCATCCCCTTTAGATGTTCCTTGAAGGATAAGGTCCTATCAAGGGTCACTCCAAGGTAGGTTGGATTCAGAGCATGCTTAAGCTTGAGTCCGCTCAGGTGGATGTTTAGTTCTCTGGCAGCTTTTACATTGTGGAGATGGAATACACTGGAGACGGTTTTTGCTGGGCTTGGTTTTAGGCGCCAGATTTTGCAGAACTGGTCCAGTTTGGCAAGATCTTCCGTGAGCACCCATTCCAGTGGCTCAAAGTCTGATGCTTGGGGTGCCAAACAGATGTCGTCTGCATAGATGAATTTGCGGGATTTTGTAGTGGGCAGGTCGTTTATGTAGTGGTTGAACAGAGTTGGAGCTAGAACTGAGCCTTGTGGGAGTCCGTTTTCCCGCGTTCTCCATGCACTTGTGTTCTGACCGAGGTGGACTCTGAACCTTCGGTTGGTCAGCAGGGTTTTTATAATTGCTGTTACCCAGGCAGGGATCGCCTTTATAAGTTTCAGGAGGAGGCCTTTGTACCAGACCGTATCATAGGCGGCTGTAAGGTCGAGAAACACAGCCCCTGTCTTCAGTCTGCTCTCGAAGCCATTTTCGATGAAGGTGGTTAGGGCCAGTACTTGTTCTCCTGTACTGCGGTCCTTGCGGAAACCTGCTTGATCCACACTTAGAATTTCCTCTATTCCTGGGGAAATACGTTGCAGTATTAGGTGCTCCATGATTTTGTAAGGAACGCTGAGTAGGGAGATTGGGCGGTAGCTTGCTGGTCGTTTGTGGTCTTTGCCAGGTTTTGGAATGGCAATGACCTTTGCTGTCCGCCATTTCTTTGGGATTGAGTTTGTTTGTGTGATCCTTGTGTAGAATTGTGTCAACCAGGTTAGGGCTCGGGGGCCAAGATTTTTCATGAATTCTGGGAAGATGTTATCGTATCCTGCTGCCTTTCCACATTTCAGGCCCTGTAGGACTTTCTCCAGTTCAACAGCCTCGAAGGGTTCAGGGTTTGTTTCCTCTACAGGCATTTTTTGGTGTTTTTTTAGCTCAGTTGTAACTGCTCTTCTGGTGTCTTTGTCTTGGGGTGCTTTGGCGATAGTCAGTAGGTGGGATGCAACTTGGTTGGGTGTGACAGATGCTCAGCTTTGTCTAGGGGGCTTCTGTGCAGCTCCTAGGCGACGGATGAGGCTCCAACATTTCCTGCTAGAGTGGGTAAAGCTCCGGTCAGCAACTGTCTCCTCCCATTTCTTTCGCCAGGCTGTATTTAGCGATTCAATGAGATGGTCTGCTATCTCTGGGTCCCCTGTTGTTTGGTAGGATTGTAGGAGGGCAGCGCTTTCTCCGTCCAGACATGGGACATAGAGGGGTCGGTAGCCTTGTGGGATTGCACTATGGGCAGCCTTGAAGATTGCACTGCAGAAGCGGTTGTATGCTTCATCTACAGTGATGGTGTGGAGTGGGATGGTAACAACACTAGATAGAAAAAACACACAAAAGATGAAAAATAATACACACACTACCTCTCCTGGGTTTTCATTCTGTCATGATTCGCTGCCTTACCGAGGCAGCGGAGATGAGAAAAACCCAAATGCAGGAGAATGTGGTGTTTATGAATATAAATGTCCAAACAATGAAACAAACCAACAACCTGGTGAGCGTGTTCAGTCCAAGGAAAATGTCCCTAAATGAAATGGCAAGGACAGCATTATACAAATGCACCCAAACGCTCCCATGCGTAAATGGTGAGTGGGAAAAAGAGAAAAAAATAACCCAGGACGCTCCTGAAACAAAAGTGCAGACTGGAGCCGGGCAACCCAAGGCTCAACAGGCTGCACCAAGGTAGCGCTGGGCAGACACAGAGAAAAAACTAAACACGGCTAACAACTGACAGGTGTTGGTACTTACAGAGGTGAAACGCAGGCTGACAATACAATGAACCGACAATTCACGAGTGCACAGAGCTTTAATAATACCAGGTATAATAAGCTGAGTGAACCCAGGTGTGAGTGAGTGTGTGCATGTGTGTAGGAATGTGTGGATGTGTGTGTTGAGCTGAACTAGTGCATACCCGTGCATGCCCGTAGAAACCAAGTGTAAGCATGTATATCTGCATACCCGTGGAAAGCAGGTGTAAGCAAGGGTGTAAGCAAGCACGTCAGCACTCTTTCAGTGATGCCTGCCTTTGACCTTTGATGATGTCATAGCGAGTCCTATGATCTTTGATGATGTTATTGCAGATGGCTGTGTTGTTCACAGTCATGCCTGTGACATAGTGCTCGAACCTCAAGTGTTTCATCTTCACAGCATCTTTTCTGACGTGCAGCAGTTCTCCTCACTCTATTGCTCTCCATCTCATGGGTCTTCTTCTTCGTTCAGACCACTGGTTGAGGGATAGGTGCCTTGTAATTCCAGTTCATGGACAGGACCATGAAAATAGATCTCAGCAAAAAGTGGCTTTCGACCCTGTTCAGGAAGAGGAGCATCCATGTAATGGTAAACCTTACCTTGTATATGTATGCCCGTAGTCATCATGTAAACATCGTAGGAACAGCACATCATAGGCAATCCTATGATGTTTCAGGTAATCCTATGATCTTTTAGCGAGTCAATCAGTCTATATGGTGTCTATATGATGTTATATAGTCATCATGTAGACATCATAGGAACATCACATCATAGGCAATCCTATGATGTTCCAGGCAATCCTATGATCTTTTAGCAAGTCCTATTGTCTATATGATGGCATTGCAAGTCTTATGATGCCTGAGATCATAGGAACATCATAGGACATCATGCAGACATCATAGGCCGTCCTATGATGTTCTATGATCGTGACAGACAGACAGATTTCTTGTATTTACAGAGTGATGACCACAGGTGTGGGTGAGTGTGTGGGTGTGTAGTGATGTGTGTATGCGTGTATGTGAGTGTGGGTGCGTGAACCTGGGCAGGGAGAGGAACAGGTAATGGTGGATAGGAATCACCTGTCAGGAACTGACAGGAGAGGGGGGGTAGTGGCTGACAGCAGACAAGAGGCACACAGAACCCACAGAAGTCTCCTGACCGCTGCCAGTCACAAAATACATAAACACAGAACCAACAATACAACAGACCAAGTTAGACAATGAAATACAATATGGAACTCAAAAGGTACGGTAACATAAATCACAGTTAACTAAGGAACAGGAAAACGCCTTGAAGCTGAGCTCAGGAGAATCCCAAGCCCGGTTCATGACAACTAGCATTCAAAGCAGTCTCCATAGTAACAGAATAGAATCAAGTGGGTAGAGCAATACATGTTCTATTAGCTATGATGTCACACATTCTATTTCCTGTGATGTCACATAACATCATAAGAAGCCTGGTCTTTGATCAGCTGGGAGGCTTTATTCTTAATCTTCTTGGGCTCAGTCACCGTTCTATGCTGATTTAGGGTTACATTAAAGCCAATTTTTACCCCGGGAAAAATCAGACATGGCTTGTCACAAGATGACCACCGAACTACACCAACTCCTGAGGGAAAATCTGAAATATCAGCAATTATTAAGCCATGATAATCGTTTGGAACTTTTGGAAGAAAACAAGGAGTTACAGCTGGCACTAAAGAGGAAAAAATCTGAAAATGACCACCTGCAGCTAAAGTTGGACCAGCTCTCCAGGCAGCTGGAAAACGCCACAAAACATACTGAACAAAAGGATGTTTTACTGGGAAATCGCTTGCAGCTTTCTGAACAAAACAAAGCATTACAACTGGAGCTTCAGAGGGAAAAATCTGAAAATAACCGTTTACAACAAAAGCTGGACCAAATCTCAGAGAAGCTCAATAATAAAATGGAATGTCTTATCCAAAAGAAAAATCATCTGGAGACTGAAACTAACCACCTGAAGGACAATTTGATTAAACATAATCTGGAGATTTCTGAAAAATGCAAAGCATTAGAAGTTGATCTTCAGAGGAAAAAATCTGAAAATGACCCCTTGCAACAAAAGCTGGACCAAATCTCAAAGCAGAAGGAGAACCTTTCAAATACTTACACGTGTCTTCAGAAGAAGGACACATTACTTACAAATCAAAAATGTTTCGAGTCAAACCTAATAAAGGTGAAAAAGGAATCAGACACCCTTGCAATCACTTACCGCAAACAGAAGTCAGAACTTTTAAGTTTACAAACAGAAAAAAATAAACTAGAGAAAGAGTTACACAGATATCGAAAAGCAATGCCATACTCTCACTCAATAACAAATTTAATTGACACGAAAGTCAAAATGATTGAGGACCTGCAAAAATTAAACAAAACGAACAAATCTAAGATTGAATACCTGACAGAGAAGCTATCAGCTAGCAAAGAGAAATGCAAGATGGAAGCAAAAGAAAAAGCAAACTTGATGATGTTGAAGAAGGCGGCTGACATCACCCAAGATGTGGATCCAATCTTGACAACAGAGATTCAGTCTCGGCTCACATCTTACACTGCTCTACCACCCATAGGGGAAAAATTGAAACTGGACACAGACGCCAAGCAAGCATCATCAGCTCTACCAGGGGGAGCCATCATCCAGATTTCTGAGGTGGATTTATCCCGGATGGAGGACTCGCTCAAGCAGGCAAAAGCTGACCTGGTAACACAGAGGCAGCAGTGGGACCAGGAGAAGGCAGTTCTCCTAGAAAAGATCAGTGCCATGCAGGAAGCATCAGAGAACACCAGCTTTTGAAAGAAACGACAGAGGCAAAGATCTGCCTGGAGAGTCAACAGAAGGAAACTGAAGCCATTCTGACAGAAATTGAGGAACGTTTTCAGGTGGAGAGACAGGATTGGTCAGAGCAGGAACAGCGTCTCCGTCAGCAGGTACTGAAGGCAGACAGAGCCCTGGAATCCTACTGATAGCAGACGAGATCTGTTATGGCAAAGATGGTCAAAGAGCTGCACAACAAAACACAAAAGATCACGAAGGTGATGGAGATTGTGCTGGATGACCTCAGACAGGCAGAAGCTGATGGCATGGAGGTAGACTGGAGTTGGCTTAAGAGACAAGGACACATTGAACAAAGATCTGATGGAGCAGCTTCAGACTGTGCAAGAAGAAATGGAGACCCTAGAAAAGAGAAGGCAAAGGCAAACCACATAGAAGAGATTGAAGAAAGCCTTCAGAAGAAACTTATCCTCCATCATGGAATCTGCATGTCTTTTTGGGTGTGAACATGTGGTGGGTGAAACTGCAGACTGGCAACAGGAAAGTTCCTGGTTCAGATCACCCAATGTCAGCTTTTCTGTGTGTGTTCTGTGGCTTTTGGAGGTTTTCCTGGAAGTTACAGTTTCCTCCTTAAAAAAATGGTGAGGGTGGGATGGGGTGGGCAGGAAGGGTCGGAGGTTTTCCTGGAAGTTACAGTTTCCTCCTTAAAAAAAAAGGTTTGGGCATGGAGTGGTGGGGGTGGGCCCCTCCGTGGACCGCCACCTTATCGTGGTGGAGGGGTTTGCGTGCTCTGATGCAGCATTTATCCAACCAGGGTACTGCAATGCATTCAGGTTTCTGTGGCTAATTACCTAATTTCACTTGTTAATTGGTTCAAATTAATTACCTCCGCCAAGGAGGTAATGTTTTTACTGGGGTTTGTCTGTCTGTCTGTCTGTTTGTCTGTTACCAACATAACTCAAAAATTTATGAACGGATTTTGATGAAATTTTCAGGAAAGGTGTGTAATGGCACGGGGAACAGATGATTAGATTTTGGTGATGATCTGAGAGTGCATACCTCCACCAAGGCCTTTGTTTGTATTTGTGCAGCAGGATTACACAAAAACTACTGGATGGATTTGGATGAAATTTTCACGAGACGTGGTTCTTGGACTAGAGAGGAACCCATTATATTTTGGTGATGATCTGAGAATGCATACCTCAGCCAAGGCTCTTATCTTCTCACAGTGTGTGAGCAACAATACTCCAAAAGTTATGAACGGATTTTGATGAAATTTTCAGGAAAGGTGTGTAATGGCATGGGGAACAGATAATTAGATTTTGGTGATGATCTGAGAGTGCATACCTCCACCAAGGCTTTTGTTTGTATTTGTGCAGCAGGATTACACAAAAACTACTGGATGGATTTGGATGAAATTTTCACAAGACGTGGTTCTTGGACTAGAGAGGAACCCATTATATTTTGGTGATGATCTGAGAATGCATACCTCAGCCAAGGCTCTTATCTTCTCACAGTGTGTTAGCAACAATACTCCAAAACTGATGGACGGACTTTGATGCAATTTTCACCACAAGTGGCTATAGGCCTACACACAAACCCATTACATTTTGGAGGTGATCCATGAGAAACGGAAGGAGCCTTGGCAGAGGTATGCGCTCTATGAGTGCTTTTCTATTTAATTATTTGCAGAATTTTGGGACCAATTAAGACATGAAATTAGATAATTTTCTACAGAAACCTGAACATATTGAGGCTCCCTGGTTGGAAGAACGTTGCTTTACTGAACCCAGGAGCTGTGTTGTCGGGGGCAGATTGTCTCTGGTCGGACAAACTGGTCCTGGGTGGAGGGCCAGACTAAGAGCGGTCCACATGGGCAGATATTTCATTTCATTGTTTGGGAGGGAAAATAAACAGATCATTTTCTCCAGAGTAAATACTGAGGGGGATATTATCAGTATTATTGTAGTCAGGGCCATTCCTGGGTTTGGGGGGGGGGAGGGGGTAATTTCCAAGATTTTGTATAAAATGTGGAAAAATCATCTGCATACATACAGTATATATGGTTACTGTTGCCTTGGTAACAGTCACTTTCTAGGGGCATGCAGAAATGCTTGCTTACACCTGCTTTCTACGAGCATGCAGAAATACTCGCTTATACTTGGTTTCTACAGGCATGCACGGGTATGCACTAGTAATATGATAAACCAAAGCATCTATTAATTTAAGAAATCTCTTGTCTGTGTGTGTCTGTCAGTTCTGCGCATATCTCCCAAACTGTTCGTCGGACTGGGATCAGATTTTACACGTGCTGTGCTGAGATTACGAAGGTGTGCATCCCCGAATTTCAGCCTCCCCAGATAAGTGGAAGTTTAGGAGGGGAAATCTTTAATGGACGTTCCTAGGGGATCCATAGGGGAGCTGTGGGCGTTGACATCACAGGCGCACACTGTGTTCCTATGATGTCACATGACCATATAAGGAGTTCTGAACAACTCCTTTGAACAACTCCTCCTATGATGTCATACAGACATCATAGGCAAATTGTGAGGTCAGAACACTCTTTCTACGAGCATGCAGAAAGGCTTGCTTACACTTGCTTTCTACAGGCATGCAGAAATACTTGCTTAACCATGTTAAAGATCAAAGGCAGGCATCACCATGGTTACTGTTGCCATAGTAACAGTAACTTTCTATGGGCATGCAGAAATGCTTGCTTACACCTGCTTTCTACAGGCATGCAGAAATATTTGCTTATACTTGGTTTCTATGGGCATGCATGGGTATGCACTCGTTTATAAAAATGCAAGCAAAAAATTGTGAATCTACGAGAAAAATAAACATTTGTAAGAAAGTTACAATACAAAAACATCCAATAAAAACATAATGTAGTGTAATGTAGACAGTAGTTCCAAATTCATTAAAAGACATGAATGAGAATTTTCTCCTGAAAAAACATGTAACTAGCATCACTATTTGTTGTTTTGCTGCTGTTTTCTCAGCAACTTCAAAATTTCAGAGAGAAAAGTTTCATAAGAAATCTGTTTTTACTACGGGCAGGCCAGTTTATTCTTATAACTCAGCTGTGTTATATTTTCAAGGGTATACAGTCATGTGAAAAAATTTGGACACCCCTTTACATATTCAGTTCTTTATTAATAAACTAGTGCATACCTGTGCATATTCGTAGAAACCAAGTATAAGCAAGTATTTCTGCATGCCCGTAGAAAGCAGGTGTAAGCAAACATTTCTGCGTGCCTGTAAACAGTTAGTTACCATGGCAACAGTAACCATGGTGATTCCTGCCTCTGATCGTTGATATGGTTAAGTAAGTATTTCTGCATGCCCGTAGACCTCACAATGGAGTTGTTCAGAACTCCTTATATGGTCATATGACATCATAGGAACACAGTGTGCGCCTGTGACACACACACACACACACACACACACACACACAGAGTGTGCATGCCCGTAGAAACCAAGGCTGTGTTCGTAATGTTGACTCACTCACTCCCTCCCTACTCACTATTGTCATGGCCGCCAATCACGGCACCTGTGCACGCACCTGTCTGTCATTTCCTGCGGCCCTATTTATTTCCATCAGGACCAGTGCTGGGCGCAGAGTCGTCTGATTCTCTCCTGTGAATCATGCCACACCCTGCCTCCATGCTTCCCTGCACTCATCTATCCAGCCTGCGGCTTCCAAGCCCGGTGAACGACGTCCGGGTTGGTTCTGCCCGGACCAACGATCAAATAAGCTCTATCGCTACTAAAACCTGTCCATTTCCCTGTGCACAGGCGGACCCCGCAACGGCGGACCTCCATCTCCCTCCAGGTGGCGGACTTTTTTTCCACCTCCAGCTAACCGGCCTGCAGACACTGTCTCCCTGGCTGCAGCTACGGCGCCTCCTGAAGCAACTCCAACATCTGCTGAGAGTAAGCGTTGCAACATCTAACGTGCTGCATAGGTTGAACTGTAAGCTAACGGCCCTTGTCTCTTTACAGGGTTACCAGTCTGTACGGTGCTCTGCCGGCCCAGCTGGAATACACGGATTGCATTACATTACATTACACCATATACCCGCACTCATGCACCCAATCACTCACGTTAACAAATAAAGTACGTTAATTGTGTTTACCCTGAGTCGTGTCTGCTCTGTGGGTCACCTGAACCATGTCAGTACAACTCCGCCAAAGTGACCCAGCAGACAGCGCACTCGTGCGCCGTATTAACCATCTAGAGGCTCGGGTAGACCAATTAGCGTACCAGCAACAGGTGATGCTAACCCAGCTAACTCGCATCACTGATAGGTTAGATCGTCTAGCTAGCCCACAGGGTTTCCCCACAACACCAGCTAACTCCTCAGCTCCCGCTAGCTCTACCGCTAGCTCCACCACTAGCTCTACTCTTAGCCCTCACTCTACAGGTCCCGCTAGTTGGCTCACTCCCGTCCCTACTCCCGCCCGCTTTAAAGGGGTGTTGGGAGAAGCCAGGGGGTTCCTCATGCAGTGCGAAATAGTGTTCCAACGGGTTCCCGGAGATTTCCCCACTGACCAGAACTGCATTGGCTATATGATCAATCTGTTAGAGGGGCAGGCTTTAGCATGGGCTTACGCGGTTATGGCTAGGGCCGACTATGCTTCCATGACATACGTTCAATTTACCCAGGAATTCCAGGAGGTGTTTAGTCACTCGAACCGGGAGGATGTACTCACCTCTCGCCTGTTAAATCTTCGGCAGGGGTCGAGGGCAGTCGCCGATTATGCTGTTGACTTCCGGGTCATAGCTACGGAGGTCGGGTGGGAAGATGCCTCCCTGAGTAGTATATTCCTGAAGAGTTTGAGCCCAAACCTGCAGGACGAGCTGGCCCACCTGGAGAAACCCTCTACGCTGCATGAGTGTATCTCCCTGGCCATTAGCCTTGGCAACCGTCTGAGGGAACGAGCGGCGGAACGCAAGACTTCCGGCCGCGCGGGGAATATGCCCGCCGGTCTCTCCAGCCCCCCCTGCTGGCCCTCCCATCTACTGACCTCCCAGAGGATCAAGAACCAATGGTAGTGGGTGGGTCGAAACTCCCTGCTGCGGAGAGACAGCGCCGCCGTGAGTTGGGGTTGTGTGTCTATTGCGGGAGCTAGGAGCATGACCTGAATTCCTGTCCTAGGTGGCCAAAAGGGGAAGTCCGTGCGTCGAAGTAGGGGGCCTCACGGACGTAAACTGTAACAATCCCCTCACCCGTTTTCTCATTCCTATTCGGTTTTGCTTTGGCCACAAGGAACATAAGACACATGTATTCATTGACTCAGGGGCCGAGCAGAGCTTCATTTCTAGGAGTCTGGCAGCCTGTCTGGGTCTACCTATGCAGCCGTTAAAAACTCCCCTTAAGCTTATTGCCCTGTCTAAGGCAGCGTTGGCCACTGTCACTCATCGGGTTGCCTCGTGCCAGTTATCATTTTGGGCAACCATCGGGAGGAGTTAAATTTGTTTGTCCTACCGGTGTTATCGTCCCCGGTCATTCTGGGCTACCCTTGGCTGCACCTGCATAATTCATCAATTGACTGGCGTTCGGGAAGTATTGTGTCATGGTGCTCGCCTTCCACGCCTTTGGATGTCCCTGCCTCTCCCCCCCCCCCGGATCTGTCAAAAGTCCCACCGGAATACCATGACCTTGGGGCCGTCTTCAGTAAATCCCAAGTCCTTTCCCTCCCCCCTCACCGACCGTATGATTGTGCTATTAAGCTGCGGGCCGGCGCTCCTCTGCCATCTAGCAGACTTTACAACCTGTCTGCTCTGGAGCGCGCGGCCATGAACTCATATATTAAGGAGTCTCTCAGCTCGGGTATTATTAGACCTTCATCTTTGGCAGTGGGGGCAGGGTTTTTCTTCGTGGGGAAGAAGGACGGCTCCCTCAGGCCCTGCATCGACTTCCGGGAACTTAACAACATCACTATCAAGGATAAGTACGCTCTCCCCCTCCTCAACTCTGCATTCGATTCCCTCTGGGGGGCTTGCTGCTTTACCAAATTAGATCTGTGCAATGCCTGTCACCTGGTGTGGATACGTGAAGGGGATGAGTGGAAGACGGCCTTTAGGACCCCTAGTGGGCATTTTGAATATGTGGTCATGCTGTTGACGCTGACCAATGCCCCGGCCGTCTTCCAGCGTCTTATTAATGATGTTTTGAGGGATTTTCTGGGCACCTTTGTGTTTGTCTACCTTGACGACATTCTCATCTTTTCGCAGTCCATGGAGGAGCATCGCGTGCACGTCAGGCGAGTCTTGCAGCGGCTGCTGGAGAATAAGCTCTTCGTCAAGGCAGAGAAATGTGAGTTCCACGTCTCCAGGACCTCTTTCCTCGGCTTTATTATCGCCCCGAAGGAGATCATCCCGGACCCAGTGAAGGTGAAGGCGGTGGTGGACTGGCCTACCCCGCATCGAGGAAACAGCTGCTGCAGTTCCTGGGCTTCGCTAACTTTTATCGCCGGTTCATTAAGGAATACAGCCATATCACCCTGCCCCCTCACCAACTTGACCTCCACCAAGGTTCCCTTTCGCTGGACGGATGAGGTGGACGCTGCGTTCTCAGAGCTGACGGTTAGGTTTTCATCGTCGCCTATCCTGACGCAGGTGGATCCCACCCTTCAGTGCCTGGTGGAGGTAGACACCTCTGATTCTGGAGTGGGGGCTGTCTTGTCGCAGCGCTCTCCGGCAGACGGTAAAATCCGCCCCTGCGCCTACTTCTCTTGTTGACTGTCCCCAGCAGAACAAAACTACGATATTGGAGATAGGGAGCTGTTGGCAGTTAAATTGGCCCTGGAGGAGTGGCGGCACTGGTTGGAAGGAGCGTCACAGCCGTTCATTGTCTGGACCGACCACAAGAACCTGGAGTACCTTCGGACCGCTAAGCGGTTGAACACCCGACAGGCCCGCTGGTCGCTGTTTTCTGGACAGTTCGACTTTACCATCACCTACCGCCCTGGGTCAAAGAACACCAAGCCCGACGCCCTGTCTCGTCAGTTCGCTCCAGAGACGGCGGAGGAGGCTGAGCACCCCATCCTCTCCCCAACATGTATTGTGGGTGCCCTCGCTTGGGGTATTCGGGATAAGGTTATAAGGGCGCAGTCTGACGAAGCCGACCTGGGGGGGGGGGGGGGTCCAGCGGGCAAATTATTTGTTCCCACAGCGGTCCGAGGGGAGGTCATCCAGTGGGGGCATACCTCCAAATTCGCCTGCCATTCGGGAAGGGCACCCACGGTGGCGCTCCTACAGAGGTCGTTTTGGTGGCCATCCCTTCAGAAGGACGTGGGGGAATACATCCGCGCCTGTCCTGAGTGCGCTACTGGGAAGACGTCCTCGTCGCCGCTGGCCGGGCTGCTCCACCCCCTCCCGGTCCCGGGTAGACCATGGTCCCACGTGGCGCTGCATTTTGTCACTGCCTCCCCACGTCCAACAGCTTCACCACCATCCTCACGCTGGTGGACAGAATTTCCAAAGCGGCTCATTTCATCCCTCTGCGGGAGTTACCGTCTGCCAAGGAGACAGCCGATCTGCTGGTTCAGCATGTAATTCGGCTGCATGGCATCCCACAGGACATAGTATCAGACTGAGGGCCCCAATTTATCTCCAGAGTCTGGAAGGCTTTCTGCACCGCCTTAGGGGCTACGGCGAGCTTGTCCTCCGGCTGCCACCCGCAATCCAACGGGCAATGTGAACGAGCCAACCAGAAGGTGGAAGCAGCATCGCGGTGTGTCACAGCCGCCAACCCATCGTCATGGAGCACACACCTCCCCTGGATTGAATACGCCCATAACACAGCGGTGTCCACTGCCACCGGCATGTCCC
Source organism: Pholidichthys leucotaenia (assembly GCA_020510985.1). Lineage (NCBI taxonomy): Eukaryota > Metazoa > Chordata > Actinopteri > Cichliformes > Pholidichthyidae > Pholidichthys > Pholidichthys leucotaenia. The sequence continues at coordinate 286,790,389 of CM035839.1, forward strand.
CCTTCGAGGCCTCGTTGGGTTACAACCCCCTGCTGTTCCCTGAAGAGGAGGGGGACATTGCCGTTCCATCGGTTCGGGCCCATCTAAGACATTGTCGGCCGATTTGGAAGGCAGCCAGAATGGCACTGCGACGGACGACGGAACGTAACACCACGGTGGCCAATCGACGCAGGGTTCCGGGCCCGGCTTATCAGGTGGGTCAGCAGGTATGGCTCTCTACCAAGAACATCTACCTGAAAGCAGAACGTAAGAAGACCACCCAGCGGTTCATTGGCCCGTTCCCTATATGTCGAATTATTAACCCAGTGTCTGTGCGTCTAACTCCCCCCCCTCCCTCCGCATCTGTCCAACTTTTCATGTCTCTCAGGTTAAGCCTGTCGCCTCCAGCCAGTTGTGTCCCCCTCCCAGGTCTCCACCTCCACCGAGGGTGATCGACGGCGACCCTGCGTGGTCCGTCTCCTCCATCCTGGACGTCCGCCGCCGGGGGTGTGGCTTGCAGTACCTGGTGGACTGGGAGGGCTACGGGCCGGAGTGGAGGCCCTGGGTGCGTCCTGCCCTCGTGCTCGACAAGCAGCTCGTTAGAGACTTCCATCGGACGCACCCGGGTAGGTTGGAACGCACGCCGAGAGGCGTGCCGTAGGGGGGGGAGTACTGTCATGGCCGCCAATCACGGCACCTGTGCACGCACCTACCTCTCATTTCCTGCGGCCCTATTTATTTCCATCAAGACCAATGCTGGGCGCGGAGTCGTCTGATTCTCTCTTGTGAATCACGCCACACCCTGCCTCCGTGCTTCCCTGCACTCATCTATCCAGCCTGCGGCTTCCAAGCCCGCTGAACGATGTCCGGGTCGGTTCCGCCTAGACCAACGATCAAGTAAGCTCTATCGCTACTAAAACCTGTCCATTCCCCTGTGCACAGGCGGACCCCGCAACGGCAGACCTCCATCTCCCTCCAGGCGGCGGACCTTTTTTCCACCTCCAGCTAACCGGCCTGCAGACACTGTCTCCCTGGCTGCAGCTACGGCGCCTCCTGAAGCAACTCCAACATCTGCTGAGAGTAAGTGTTGCAACATCTAACGTGCTGCATAGGTTGAACTGTAAGCTAACGGCCCTTGTCTCTTTACAGGGTTACCAGTCTGTACGGTGCTCTGCCGGCCCAGCTGGAATACTCGGATTGCACTACATTACATTAAGATAAGATAAGATAAGATAAGCCTTTATTAGTCCCACAACGGGGAAATTCCAGGATTGCAACAGCACAGGGATAGCAACACTCAGAGCAACAATCAGAAGGCAAGAAAAAAAAAAAAAAAAAAAAAAAAAAAAACAAGCAAGCAAGAGCAGCTAATATACATATGTACATATTACTATAAAATATATATATACACACACACCATATACCCGCACTCATGCACCCAATCACTCACGTTAACAAATAAAGTACGTTAATTGTGTTAACCCTGAGTCGTGTCTGTTCTGTGGGTCACCTGAACCATGTCAACTATATAGTGAATTTAAGTATAGTGGGCTATACCATAAACTCAATATAACAATAAAATTAACAGCCTTCTGACACTATTGGGTTTGTTTTCGCGGCATGGTTAATCAATCAATCAATCAATCAATCAATCAATCAATCAATCAATCAATCAATCAATCAATCAAGCAATCAAGCAATCAATCAACCTTTATTGTCATGATGCTATGCATACAACTGTAGTGCAAGCAAGATGAAATTGTGTTTTTCTAGGCATCCCTATTGTAAAAAGAACATAATTTAAAAATACACTCACACACCCCTTCATCCCCCACCCCGACAGCCATTCACATATCCCTGAGACACATTTGGATATTACAGTAATGTTAACTTATTACAGTTGCAGTTAAAATGATAATAACTGCCTATGTATATATAAAACAATTAAAATGGCTAAGTGAATCTAAGTAGCTAAGAGATATAAATACTTAAAACTGACTAAAACTATAATATGCATATAATATACTGTACATAATGTCCATAAAGTGCAGTAATATGTGTAAAGGATTCCGGATCAACTGTTCAGCATCCTAACAGCTTGTGGAAGGAAGCTGTTGATCACTCTGGTGGTTCTGCCTCTGATGCTCCGGAATCGTTTGCCAGATGGCAGCAGTTCAAAGTGTTTGTGCAGAGGGTGAGAGTGGTCCTTAACAATGTTCAGTGCCCTGCTCCTACAACGGCTCTGAAAAAGTTCTTGAAAAGAGGGGAGGGAAACTCCAATTGCCTTCTCAACTCCCTTAAAGGCCAAATGTCACGTAATTTTTTTTTCTAAATGACAACGAATTTTGATAAAATACACATAGCTTAAACCAAATATTCATACCGGAGACCATATCACCCACCCGTATTTGCATAATTGCACAAAATACACCAGGCGAAGGCCCCGCCTTGCTCGCTGGCTTGTGACAGCCAATCCAGACCGCGGCCATGATTTTGACGTCACAAATTTCATCCTGGCTGTCCTGCCTATCCACATTCACACTTATCAACATTGGACAATCATGACGGAAAGTGACAGCGATTGTGAACAAATTAGTTTAGTTTTGTCTTTTTTTTTGTCTTTTCTTTTTGTCTTTTTTTTGTCAGTGGTTCAGACAGTGACAGAGGCATAGAACCTTACAGGTTCGAGCCGTCCGAGACGGAATCAGATGCTTTGTCTGATGACAACAGTTCCGACGATGACCAGAGAGCAGAACCAGTGGAAAATGTCATTGAATTGGACATTAATCGCCTCCAGAATTGGGAAGCCGAAGGGGGTCTGTTGAGGGCGCCCCATAATTATTGATTTTTTGGAAGCCATTATTATTACAGTGGAGGAGAGCCGCTGCTGTCAAGAAATTTACCAGATCAATATGAGAATGGAGGCGCATACCTGTCAAGAGAGACGTTTTCGCCGTATTTTAATACGGGGAAAATGCAATTTTAGCAAATACGGGCGTATTGCCATTTCTGTACGCCCAAAAGAAAAATATACGGGAAAAAAAATTATTGAGTGTGTTGAGGAACACGTCGTGTGTGTGTGAGACCCCCACAGCTAGGGTGCTGGCAGATCGCTCAGCGGGAGCTATTCTCACTACATTGAGAAGTGTGGACTCAGTCATTAGGCTGATGGCCGGGGCGGGCAGATCGATCAGCGGGAGCTATTATCACTACAGTTAGAAGTCATTAGGCTGATGGCCTCACACTTTCAGCTGTCCTGCGGCTGCGGAACAGAAAGGAATCGCCTTCCAAATCCAGAATTCTGCTTTTTTTATTTTGAGCCGGACGCTGAGTTGTGTTGTTATTGTCAAATATCCATGAATCCTTAAAATATTTGACAATAACAACACGAATTACATTTAAAACATTTCCCAGAAAAGTGTCCCTTTTACCCCGCCGTCCCTTATAGCCACGTTTGCCCCCCTCCCCTCTGGTAGAAGACTTCGGTCCATCCAGACTAAAACCTCCCGTCACATGAACAGCTTCTTCCCCTCTGCCATTAGACTGCTGAACACTAAGTGACTCTCGTGCACCATGTACAGCAGCTCAACCAGACTCATGTCAATCATCACTGTTTTCTTCCTGCATTACCGACTGCACTATATAGTTCTCCACAGTATCTGCTGCTGGCTAATATATATTTTAACTGTTGACCAGTATCACTTAATCTTATCCTACACTTTATTACATGTATAGTTTATTTCTCTTATCTTATCATGTTTAATGTTGCAGCATTGTACCGAGACAAATTCCTAGTTTGTGTACTACATGAACAATGGCAATAAACCTGATTCTGATTCTGATTCTGATTCTGATTCACGGTATTAAAATACGGCGAAAACGTATCACTTGACAGGTATGAAAACATTTCCCAGAAAAGTGTCTCTTATTACCCCGCCGTCCCTTATAGCCACGTTTTACGGTATTAAAATACGGCGAAAACGTATCACTTGACAGGTATGAAAACATTTCCCAGAAAAGTGTCCCTTATTACCCCGCCGTCCCTTATAGCCGCGTTTTACGGTATTAAAATATGGCGAAAACGTATCACTTGACAGGTATGAAAACATTTCCCAGAAAAGTGTCCCTTATTACCCAGCTGTCCCTTATAGCCCCATTTTAAGGTATGGGTGAAATATCCAATTTTTTCTTTCTTGTTGCTCACTTCAATCTTCCAGTCTCCATATAAACAATCAATCGGGATACCCCAAGCATCAAACTAAGGTACAATCTATTTCGTCACTTCCGCCTTCTTCCCCAGGCGATTCCGGGGGCCGTGAGTAGGAACGTCAGGCCAAGCGCGGCAGTTTTAAATTAACGAATATTCCGGCGTTACTGAAGCATATGCACCAAGACCCGAACAGATCGGTTCCCTTTTATATCTAGTTTCAAGACATTTTAAGGACCCTGTTACGTGACATTTGATCTTTAACTATCCTCTGCAGAGCTTTTTTGTCTGACATACTGCAACTCCTCGTGTTACAATGCAATACGTCAGAACACTCTCCACCACACCTCTGTAGAAGGTCCTGAGGGTGCAGATGGGGAGAGAGGCCTGTTTGAGTTTCCTCAAGCCTGCGAGATCTGCACTCCGAGATACTTCATGTTCTCCACTATCTCCACCGAATGGCCGCTGATGCAGAGAGGGACGTGTTCAGGCCGTGACCGCCGGAAGTCGATAATCATCTCCTTCGTTTTGTCCACGTTGAGCACCAGATTGTTCTCTCTGCACCAGCCCTCCAGGTCTCTAACTTCTTCCCTGTACATTGATTCCTCATCCCTCTGAATAAGTCCCACCACTGTGGTGTCATCCGCAAACTTAAAAATCTGGCTCCCCTTGTGTCTGGACACACAGTCATGTGTTAGAAGTGTAAACAACAGTGGACTGAGTACACAGCCTTGAGGGGATCCAGTGCTCAGCGTGATGGAGTTGGAGATGTTGTTTCCAACCCGGACAGACTGAGGTTTCTCGGTCAGGAAATCCAGGATCCAGAGACATGTGGCGGTGTTCAGACCGAGAAGGAATAATTTCTCCCATCAGTCTCTGGGGAACAATGGTGTTAAATGCTGAACTGAAATCAATGTACAGGAGACTGGCATAGGTGTCTTTCTGATCCAGGTGGGTAATGACAGAGTGCAGGGTGGTGACTATAGCATCCTCTGTGGAGTGATTTGAATGATACGTGAACTGGAGTGGGTCATGTGATGCAGGGAGGCAGGCTGTGATGTGTGGTTTAACAAGCTGTTCAAAACACTTCATCACAATTGGTGTCAGTGCGACAGGACGATAGTCATTCAGACAGGACACAACCACTTTCTTTGCCACTGGTACTATGATAGAGGTCTTAAAGCATCTAGGGACGATGGCCTGACTCAGGGAAATGCTATATATGTCAGTCAGGACATCCGCCAACTCACTCGCGCAGACTCGGAGCACATGTCCCAGGATGTTGTCCAGACCTGCAGCTTTACGTGGGTTGACCCTGATTAGGGTCCTCCGTGTGTCCACTGCGTTGATGGTGATAGCTGGCCCCACAGATGGTGAAGATGGGCCAGCCGTCCCTCTGATTGTCCGGTTTGATGCTTCAAAACGTGCAAAGAAGTTATTGAGCCTGTCTGGAGCAAAGCATCATCATCACCGAACCCCTGCCTAGAATTATAATCCGTCAACGCCGTACTCCCTGCCACATCCTTTTGGTGTTCCCTGTGTCACAGAAATGTCCCTGGATTTTCTCCGCGTAGGCGCGTTTCGCTGTCTTAATTCCCTTTCCGAGCGCAGACCTGGCTGAGCGGAGGGCAATCCTGTCCTTCGCTCTAAAGGCTGCATCTCTGACTGTGAGCAGCGAGTGCACCTCTGCAGTCATCCAGGGTTTATAGTTGCCCCGAGCAGTGAAGGTCTTCAGTATAGTGACATCCTCTGTGCACTTCGCGATGTAGCTGGTGACCATTTCAGCATGCTCCTCCACATCAATCCTGTCTCCCTGAGAGGCTGCTATTCTGAAAACCTCCCAGTCTGTATGCAGAAAACAGTCCTGAAGTGCTGAGGCTGCACCCTCTGGCCAAGTCCTGAATTGTTTCTCTACTGGCCTGCTGCACTTCAGTAAGGGTTTGTAGGCAGGCACCAGCATCACGGATAGGTGGTCAGAATGGCCGAGGTGGGGGCGAGGTGATGCCTTGTATGCATTTGGGAAATTTGTGTACACCATGTCCAACATATTCTCTCCTCTGGTCTTAAAGTTAAGATAAGATAAGATAAGCCTTTATTAGTCCCACAATGGGGCAATTCCAGGATTGCAACAGCACAGGGATAGCAACACACAGAGCAACAATCAGAAGACAAGAAAAAACAAGAGCAGCGAATATACATATGTACAAATAAATATATAAACACACAGTGCGGAGCATTGTAGCTAGATGGAATAAATATATAAATATATAAACACACACAGTGCGGAGCATTGTAGCTAGGTGGAATGAACAGCATAACCGTCTACTTAGTTATCCTACATGGTATGATTACATACCCATACATATTGTCACCCTCCGTAGCGACCGGTATTTTCCTAGTTGTATACCGTAGGGGACCATTGTGTAAGTCTATTGCGTCTTTTGCATTCAGTACTATAGTTCACACATTGTTTGAACTTGAGGAGCACAGTCTTTAGACTGGTGTGATTAAAATCCCCTGCAACCACCACAAAACTGTCCGGGTGTGAAGTTTGAAATTCACTGATAGTATCATGCAGCTCTCCGAGTGCCTCGTTAGCATTAGCTTTAACATTAGCGCTAGGAGCTATGTATTTATTTATTTAGTGAATGTAAAGTCCTCAAGCCAAGCAGTTGTCTCCTGGTTTGCTGTATGGAGGGTGTGTAATCCTCCTTCCAGTCTTTGGAGCGGGCAAGCCTCTATGATGTGTTCCATTGTTTGCTCCTCTCCACATGCGCACAGTGGGCTAGGGCTACTTCCCCATCTGTGAAGGCTGGCCAAGCAGGGGCCATGTCCAGTCCTGAAGCGATTGAGTGTAGACCACTGTCTCCTTGGGAGGTTGGTGCCCGAGACCTGTTGGTTGGGGTTTGTCACCAGGTGTTTGTTTGGGACCTCCTTGGTCTCCCATTCCTCTTGCCAAGCTGTCTGGATGGTGAAGTCAGCTGGGGGAGGGTTTTTCCAAATCGGCCGTCTGGATGGAAGTCGGGCAGTGGGTGGGGTGTAGATATCTGCATAGATTGGTAAGTGAGGAGAATCTTTGGCTTTTTGAAGCATCCTTTGAGTTAGTGCTGCTCGCCGGATGTGTGGCGGTGCTATGTTTGACAGTACAGGGAGCCAGGGGAGTGGTGTTGAGTGGATTGTCCCAGTTATGGTTCTCATGGTTGTGTTGAGCTGGGTGTCTACGTGGTGTGTGTAGGATGGCCTGGACCAGACAGGGGCACAATATTCTCCTACAGAGTATGAAAGGGCCAGTGCTGAGGTGCGCAGGGTGGTGGCTGCCGCCCCCCATTTTGCACCAGCGAGCTTGCAGAGCAGGTTGTTTCATGCCTTCACCTTAGCAGCCGTCCCCTTTAAATGTTCCTTGAAGGATAGGGTCCTGTCAAGGGTCACTCCAAGGTAGGTTGGATTCAAGGCATGCTTAAGCTTAAAGTAGAACTGAACTCACCTTTTTGCCAAAAAAGTAGAATAGCAGATTAATTCCTTATTACCTATTGTATTTTTCAACACATAAAAGAAATTTTTAGGCCGTGCGATGGCCAAGCTATAAGCCGATAAACTTTTGCCTCTGGCTGGCAGTGCCAAACAAACCGGAAGTAGTGCAGACGACGGTGCGTGACGTCACGAGTGTGACCCTTATCAAAACAACAATGGCAGATGATAGCAGTTCCAGCAGTCAAGAACACCAGAGTTTTCAGAGTGAAGAGGCATTCAGGATCGGTGACAAGACAGAGGAGGATGCAGGAGTGTCAAGTGAACAGGAAGAGAGTGAGGGAGGCATCGAACCGTACAGATTAGAGCCAGAATTTTCGGGGGATTCCGGAACCGACTCAGACCGCAGCAGTGATGGGGAGGAGAGTCGCTTATTGAATACAGAATGGTGAGTCTTTACTTTGGCATGTTTGGGGTGTCAGGATAAGGAAAATTAACAATAAAAAAGAAAGGGAAAAAAAACCATCAGCATTTTTCCAACTTATTACAGTGATCCCTCACTTATCGCGTTTAATGGGGACCAGAACCGACCGCGAAAAGTGAAAAACCGCGAAGTAGCGTCACCCCCCCCCAAGGGCATCACAAGCACTATTTTGCACAAAAAGGCACAAGAGAACAGCGAAAAGTGCCACTAAGCAACACGAGCGATAAAGAACAATGAATGCGGTCTTCCTTCGCTGGGTATAGGAGCTCATTTAGCAGCAGACTACATCATCCCAGGTGCACAACCGAGAGGTTTCTTAGGTCCTTCCTACCAACGGCTGTCAGACTGTACAACCTAAGCAGGGCTGCTCGCAGAGATAGCAAAAAGACGTAACAAACTAATAGTTTTTTGAATGCAAAAGATGCAATAGACTTACACAATGGTCCCCTCCGGCATACAACTAGGAACATACCGGTCGCTATGGAGGGTGAGAATATGTATGGGCACATAATCATACCATGTAGGATAACTAAGTAGACGGTTATGCTGTTTCATTCCATCTAGCAACAATGCTCTGCACTGTGTGTGTTTATATATTTGCATATTTATTCCATCTAGCTACAATGCTCAGCACTGGGTGTGTTTATATATTTATATATCTACATATTATTCCATCTAGCTACATTGCTCCGCACTGTGTGTGTTTATATACTTGCATATTTATTCCACCTAGCTGCAATGCTCCGTACTGTGGGTGTTTATATATTTACATATTTATTCCATCTAGCTACAATGCTCTGCACTGTGTGTTCATATATTCATATATTTATTCCATCCAGCTACAATGCTCTGCACTGTGTGTCTGTGTGTGTGTATATATATATATATTTTATAGTAATACGTACATATGTTTATTAGCTGCTCTTGCTTGCTTGTTTTTTTTCTTGCCTTCTGATTGTTGCTCTGAGTGTTGCTATCCCTGTGCTGTTGCAATCCTGGAATTTCCCCGTTGTGGGACTAATAAAGGCTTATCTTATCTTATCTTATAGGCGCTCGGCAGGGAGCGAAGCTGGTTAAAACGTCTCGGCCAATCAGCTTGCGAGGTAAAACGTCTCAGCCAATCAGCTTGCGAGGTAAAACGTCTTGGCCAATCAGCTTGCGAGATTCCCGAGCGGTGAAGAGGTGGGCGGAGAGGAGTGGAGCGGTGGTCAGAGAGGTAGATTTTGAGTTGTGCGGGCTCTCCGTGTTGATACCTGATGTTCTAATGTAGAAGGCAGGGAGAAGGCAGGGAGACTACATTAGAACATCAGGTATCAACACGGAGAGCCCGCACAACTCAAAATCCACCTCTCTGACCACCGCTCCACTCCTCTCCGCCCACCTCTTCACCGCTCGGGAATCTCGCAAGCTGATTGGCCGAGACGTTTTACCCAGCGAAGGAAGACCGCATTCATTGTTCTTTATCGCTCGTGTTGCTTAGTGGCACTTTTCGCTGTTCTCTTGTGCCTTTTTGTGCAAAATAGTGCTTGTGACGCCCTTGGGGGGGGTGACGCTACTTCGCGGTTTTTCACTTTTCGCGGTCGGTTCTGGTCCCCATTAAATGCGATAAGTGAGGGATCACTGTATATCTAGAAACGCATCGCTTCCCGGTCGCTTTTCCTCCCCCTTTCTTTTCTTTCGTTGCCATGACAGCTTTCCTTGGCCACTGAACAGATCTTCCCAGGTGTTGGAAGTGTTTTGTAGTCGACTATCACGACAAAATGCACCAAAAACAACCAGTGTCGACGTGCTCGCAATGGTAAACATGGAGGACTGTGTCACACTCGTGACGTCACGCGGAACTCCGGCTGCACTTCGGCGGATTTGTCTGATTTTTCAGGGCGGGAAATTCAAAATCGCGATTTTCTCCAAGATTCCGGGATTTGTGGAGGGGGTGCCAATGATAAATTATCTTTATAATTGTATGTACTATCACCCAGTGCCGTTCAATGCCGTTCAGTTCAGTTCTACTTTAAGTCCGCTCAGGTGGATGTTTAGTTCTCTGGCAGCTTTTACATTGTGGAGATGGAATACACTGGAGACGGTTTTTGCTGGGCTTGGTTTTAGGCGCCAGGTTTTGCAGAACTGGTCCAGTTTGGCAAGATCTTCCGTGAACACCTGTTCCAGTGGCTCAAAGTCTGGTGCTTGGAGTGCCAAACAGATGTCGTCTGCATAGATGAATTTGCGGGATTTTGTAGTGGGCAGGTCGTTTATGTAGCGGTTGAACAGGGTTGGAGCTAGAACTGAGCCTTGTGGGAGTCCGTTTTTCTGCGTTCTCCATGTGCTTGTGTTCTGACCGAGGTGGACTCTGAACCTTTGGTTGGTCAGCAGGGTTTTTATAATTGCTGATGCCCAGGCAGGAATCGCAGGTCGGAGTTCCGCGGCGGCGGGCGCACCGGACCGCTGGCCCCCAGCGAGCTCCACAACGGGCACCCGTCAGCCCCCGGGAGGGACCACCCGGGGGCCATCCGACGGCTCGGACAGGGGCCGGCGGCGGCCGGGACACCGCACCAGCCGGCCCTCCTCCTTCCCTCCCGGCGGAGGGACTGGGACAGAGAGCCGGGCAGAGCCTCGGGAGACTCCCCCCCTCCCCCACACGGGGGAGGTGAGAAAAGTTTTGAAACTTACAAAGGAGCTATGTAAACAACAGCTACAAACACGTTGGTGAAATCCCTAGGCAGATAGAATGGCCGGCAGTTTACGATAAGGAACTCCGCCAACGGAGAGCAGTGTTTAGTTGCTAACGTGGCATTAACACACCAGTTCTTGTGAATATAGATACATAGCCCCCCCGCCCCACCCCCAGCTCTTACCGGAGCTAGCAGCCTCCCTGTCCACCCGGAACAATGTCATCCCTTGCAGCTGAATGGCCGCATCAGGGATGTTGTCATGGAGCCATGTCTCTGTGAACGCAAACACACAGCAGTCCCTCCACTCTCTGCGGGTTTCTCTCAGCAGACGCAGCTCATCCAGCTTGTTGTTAAGGGAGCGGACATTGGAAAGTAGGAGCGACGGTACTGCTGGTCTGGAGGGGTTAGTCTTTAGCCTAGCATAAATTCCGGCCCTCTTTCCTCTCCTTCGTTTGCTTTCCGCCGCTTACGCTTCCTCCTCTCCCGGGTAGCTGCCAGCCTAACTCCCGATAGTATTCCATGCTGGCGTAGAATGTCCAAATCACACCCAAACGCCGCAATTCTTGCAGCGTACATTACTTTGATGCTTAATAAGGTCTCTCGGTTGTAAGTTGTACGTCTGGGATGATTAAAACACTCAAAACTCTCACAGTCACTGATGCCTAGAGGGGCTGCAGCGTCCATGCGCGCCACCATCCTGTTTCATAATAATGACGTCATCAGGTGCGACGGTAAAATGTAACAGACTAATGGTGATAAAAAAATGACTACTTACGTGTAATTTGTAGTAAATATGTATTAAATCGTTTTTGCTGAATCAATAAATACAAATACCTTAAGGTAGGTTATGTTGTGATGTGAAGTTCTTCTCTCACTGCTCTGTTGACTGCGCATTGCATTTTGGGATATAAGGAAGTGACCATCCGTTGTACACTACTTTTCAAAATGCATTGTGGGATATTTTGAGTGCACTATATAGTGAATGAAATTTTCCGTTAAGATTTTGAACAGCACTACCAAATGGCTGATTCACTATATAGTACACTATATGGGGAAGCAGTGAGCATTTCAATCACAGCATAAGTGTAAGCAAGCATTTCTGCATGCCTGCCTTTGATCTTTGATGGTGTCATAGCGAGTCCTATGATCTTTGATAATGTCATCGCGAGTCCTGTGATCGTGAGTGATGACTGCCTTTGATCTTTGATGATGTCATAGTGAGTCCTATAATTGTGAGTGATGCTTGCCTTTGATCTTTGATGGTGTTATAGCGAGTCCTATGATTGTGAGTGAAGCCTGCCTTTGATCTTTGATGTCCTATGATCGCGAGTGATGCCTGCCTTTGATCACACATAGACACATCACTCTATACTATGGTGTCTATATGACGTCATATAAGACATCATAGGCACATCATAGGCACATCATAGGCGATCCTATGATCTTTTTAGTGAGTCCTATGGTCGTGACAGACAGACAGGTACACACACACACACACACACAGAGATTGCCTCTTCTACATGCCAAAAATATGCAAGTTAGGTTAATTGGCATCAAACTGGGGATTCTAAATTGTCCTTAGGTATGAATGTGAGAGTGAATGGTTGTCTGTCTCTCTGTGTTGGCCCTGCGATAGACTGGCGATCTGTCCAGGGTGTACCCTGCCTCTCGCCCAAAGATGCTGGGATAGGCTCCAGCCCTCCTGCGACCCTAAAAGGATTATGCGGAAGAAGATGGATGGATGGATGGATGGATGGATGGATGGTGGTTGGCAACCAGCTTACAGGTGCATTACCGCCACTGACTTGATTATCATCACTATATTTTTGTATAAGGACTTCTGAACAACTCCTTGTGTGAAAAAATCATCCTTCCTTGGACTGTGTTCGAGGTGCGGCCATCCGGTGCTGAGCTCTGAAAATACAGAGATTTCTTGAATTATACTAGTGCATACCTGTGCATGCCCATGCATGCCCACAGAAAACAAGTGTAAGCAAGCATTTCTGCATGCCCGTAGAGTTACTGTTACCATGGCAACAGGAACCATGGTGAAACCTGCCTTTGATCTTTGACGTCAACAATCGTTCAGTGATGACTGCTTTTGATCTGTGATGGCTGGCTTTGATCTTTGATGATGTCATAGTGAGTCCTGTGATCATGAGTGATGCCTGCCGTTGATCTTTAAAGATGTCATAGTGAGTCCTATAATCGTGAGCGATGCCTGCCTGTGATGTTTGATGATGTCATAGCAAGTCCTATGATATTTTAGCGAGTCCTATGATAGTGAGGGATGCCTGCCTTTGATGTCATAGTGAGTCCTATGATCTTTTAACGAGTCCTATGATCGTGAGTGATGCCTGCCTTTAATGTCATAGCAAGTCCTATGATCTTTTAGCGAGCCCTATGATCGTGACATCGTGACGTTTGTCACGGTGGCGCAGTGGTTTAGCACTGTGGCAGCACAGTTTTACCCTCGGCCGGGGGACCGCGGGGATCATGAGATCGTGGGTTCGATCCCAGCCCCCGACCAACAGTGAGCTGTGTGGAGTTTGCATGTTCTCCCCGTGTTGCGCGGGTTTACTCCGGGATTTCTCCGGTTTCCTCCCACACACCAAAACATGTAGGTTTAGGGCGCTCGCGCACGCAGCGACCAGCAGCCGGTGGCTTGTCACCAGACTGCAAACCAAGTCTACCTACGGGTACAAATAAGTAACAAACAAACAAACAAACAAAAACTGAGCCTATGAGATGCCTATGATGTCTATATGACAGTCCTATGACCATGAGTGATGCCTGCCTTTGATTTTTGATGTTCTATGATCCTGAGTGTGCGTGAGTGATGCCTGCCTTTGATCTTTGATGTCTTATGACCCTGATTGTGAGTGACACCTGCCTTTGATCTTTGATGATGTCATAGTGAGTGCTATGATCGTGAGTAATGACTGCCTTTGATCTTTGTTGTCCTATGATCGTGAGCGATGCCTGTCTTTGATCACACACAGACACACACACAGATTTTCTTGAATCACTATACTATGATGTCATGTCGACATCATAAGCACATCATAGGTGATCTATGATCTTTTAGCAAGGCCTATGGTTGTGACAGACATACAGACACACAGAGATTTCTTGAATTATATATAGAGTGATGATGTAGACTCTACATGCCATCATCAAATATGATGATATTGCATCACTCTACATTGTAGAGTGACGTAATATCATCATCATCATCATCATCACTCTATTAAAGCAAGAAATCTCTGTGTGTCTGTCACGTTTATAGGACATCATAGGACGGCCTATGATCTCTGCCTGATCATCATAGGACGTCCTATGAACTCAGGCATCATAGGACTTGTGATGTCATAAAGATATGATGTCTATATGACGACACATAGACAAATGTGCCTTTATGATGTCATATAGACCATCACTCACGATGCCTACACTAATGTGTCCTTATGATGTCATATGGCTCAAAATTGGCACGGTGAGTAAGTCACAAGGCCAGTCTTTACAGCGCGTTCATGTTTTCTGCACAACAGATTTCTGCAGCTATGGCCAATTCTACGTTGCTGTGAGCAGAGTTGCCATATCAAGAGTCTTCATATTGCTGCTCAAGATGAAGAAACTAAGCAAAAATTTCGCTTTCTCAGCAATGTCATTTTTAAAGAGGTGCTGACATAGAATGTGTAACCTTGAAGAATGCCAGTCTACACTACAAATGTGTAAAATGTCAAGCAAAGCGCTAATTTTCTCTCCGGGTGCTCCTGTTTCTTGGTTTCTACGGGCATGCACGGGCCTTCCTGAACAATGTGTAACCTTGAAGAATGCCAGTCTACACTACAAATGTGTAAAATGCCAAGCAAAGCGCTGATTTTCTGCGGCTGCTCCAGTTTCTTGGTTTCTACAGGCATGCACGGGCCTTCCTGAACAGGGTCGAAAGCCACTTTTTGCTCAGATCTATTTTCATGATCCTGCCCATGAGCTGGAATTATGACGCACCTATCCCTCAACCAGTGGTCTGAACGAAGAAGACCCACCAGATAGAGAGCAATAGAATGAGAACTGCTGCACGGCAGAAAAGATGCCTTGAACATGAAACACCTCAGGTTCCAGCAGTACACCACAGGCAAGACTGTGAACAACACAGTAGTCTGAGACAGGAGGAGACCCTTCAGCAACGGGCATGCAAATACTTGCGTATACTTGGTTTCTACGGGCATGGACGAGTATGCACGGGTATGTACTAGTCACTCTATAAATTTAAGAAATCTCTGTGTGTCTGTCACAATCATAGGACATCATAGGATGGCCTATGATGTCTGCCTGATGTCCTATCCTATGATCTCAGGCTACATAGGACTCGCGATGTCATCATATAGACGATGCCGTCATATAGGCAATAGGACTGGCTACCTGTGATGCAGTGTCTATGATGCCAGCCTTGATGTCTTTATGATGTCAAATAGACCATCACTCACCATGCCTGCCTACCTATGATGTAGTGCCCTATGATGCCTGCCACAGGAGGAGATCCTTCACCTGCCTTGATGTCTTTATGATGTCAAATACACCATCACTCACAATGCCTGCCTACCTATGATGTAGTGTCCTATGATGCCTGCCACAGGAGGAAACCCTTAACCAGCAGAGGGTACAACAGACAAG
Source organism: Pholidichthys leucotaenia (assembly GCA_020510985.1). NCBI lineage: Eukaryota > Metazoa > Chordata > Actinopteri > Cichliformes > Pholidichthyidae > Pholidichthys > Pholidichthys leucotaenia. The sequence continues at coordinate 286,805,873 of CM035839.1, forward strand.
GGATGCACAGACAGACAGGAAACGTGTGGCAGTGCGCCATGCACGTGCTAAGTCACTTGAAACCCGAAATGCCCACAAAGCGAGCAACGCTGCACGCCAGGCAAGGCACAGAGAAGCTGAGACCGAATACGACACACTACTTTAAACCACACCCATTCAAAGCAGGAAATCGGGAACTCTCACTCAGTAAGGCAGAAGGCACTCTATAAATTCCAGAAATCTCTGTCAGTGACTGTGAACAACACATCCATCTCAGACAGGAGGAGACCCTTCAGCAACGGGCATGCAGAAATACTTGCTTAGACTTGGTTTCGACAGGCATGGACGGGTATGCACGGGTATGTACTAGTACTGAAAAAAACATGAGCATCATATTCCTCAATGATTTATTGTGCCATTTACATTGTTTTACCACAGTCAATGGCATTTTTTGGAGTTTAACAAATTTTGTACTGTATAATGTGTATTATGTATTACAGAGCTGCGTGGAGGAATCTGATCAGACCTAAATGAAACAGTCATTGTCGCCCCCGACAGACTGCTATGATGATGATGATGATGTGCTGGTACATCTCAGTAAATTACAAATGTCATGATTTGTTTAATTTATTTTAAAAACTATTACCAATATCATAAAAAATATTTTTTTAAGTTATATTACAAAAAAATACTTTCATGTTCTAATTAACTGAAATGCACTGGTAGACTGTTTTTACAGGAAAATCAATTGTGAGCTGTTTCATCTGTTGCATGATAAACATTATCACAGTACCCCAGAAATCCAGACAAACCCAGAACGATCTGGGCTTCCTCTGATGTCTGATAGGTTATGCGCGCTAGATGTAATATTCTATTTATTGAGAAACTGAATTTGGGGTTTTCATGAGCTATAACTCATAACCATCAACGTCATTCTTTTTCTTTTTCTTCTTCTTCTTTTAGATTTGATTGGCGGTTGGCAACCAGCTTATGTAACGGATGCCAACTAGCACTGTTCGGCGTAGAACGTTAGTAAAACCTCCCTCCCGAAAAGCCTCATACAGTATCGGTAGCGCTGAGCTATCGGTCGGACCTTTAGCTCAGCGCGATCGTGCTGTGTCTCCCATGCTCGAACTGTGTAGTTGACTGGTAGGTCGCGGGTTCGTGTCCCGAGTGGGGCGAACTGCGCAGGATGATCTCAGTCACAATGGTGCCGTGACCCGGATGGGAGTGAGGTTTAAGGGGGAGAGTGTAACGGATGCCAACTAGCACTGTTCGGCGTAGAACGTTAGTAAAACCTCCCTCCCGAAAAGCCTCATACAGTATCGGTAGCGCTGAGCTATCGGTCGGACCTTTAGCTCAGCGCGATCGTGCTGTGTCTCCCATGCTCGAACTGTGTAGTTGACTGGTAGGTCGTGGGTTCGTGTCCCGAGTGGGGCGAACTGCGCAGGATGATCTCAGTCACACTTACAGGTGCATTATTGCCACATACTTCACTCTATATCATCACTGTATATCATCAATATCACTCTTCTTCTAATTTGTCTTCTTCTTTTAGATTTGATTGGTGGTTGGCAACCAGCTTACAGGTGCATTATTGCCACATACTTCACTCTATATCATCACTCTATGCTCGTGTGTGATTGTTTTTCTCAACATCACTCGATGGGTCTCAAACTCATTCCATGGAGGGCTAAGACCCTGCAGGTTTTACCTCCACCCAGTGTCTTCAACAGGTGATTTCACTGAATTTCTTCCCACTGATTGCTGATCAATGAAAACACCTGCTGAAGACACTGGGTGGAGGTAAAACCTGCAGGGCCAAAGAAATCTCTGTGTGTCTGTGTGTCATGATCATAGGACTCACTGAAAGATCATAGGACTCACTATGACATCATCAAAGATCAGGCAGGCATCACTCACGATCATAGGACTCGCTATGTCACGATCATAGGACTCGCTAAAAGATCATAGGACTCGCTATGACATCAATGATCAAAGGTAGGCATCTCTCATGATCATAGGGCTTGCTATGACATCATCAAACATCATAAGACTTGCTATGACATCATCAAAGATCAATGGAAGGCATCACTGAACGAGTGGTGACATGCTTGCTTACACCTGCTTTCTACGGGCATGCAGAAATACTTGCTGATACTTGGTTTCTACGGGCATGCACAGGTATGCACTAGTATAATTCAAGAAATATCTGTGTGTCTGTCACAACCATAGGACTTGCTAAAAAGATCATAGGATTTGCCTATGATGTGCCTATGATGTCTATATGATGTCTATGTGACGTCATATAGACACCATAGTAATTCAAGAAATCTCTGCCTGTCTGTGTGTTTGTCTGTCACGACCATAGGACTCACTAAAGTGCCTATGGTGTCTATAGGACTCGCTATGACATCATCAAAGATCAAAGGCAGACTTCAATCATGATCATTGGACTCACTATGACATCATCAAAGAGGCAGGCCTCACAGATCAAACGCAGGCATGACTGAATGAGTGGTGACGTCAAAGATCAAAGGCAGGTTTCACCATGGTTAATGTTGCCATGGTAGTTGGTTGCCAACTGCCAATCAAATCTAAAAGAAAGAACTTTCTACAGGCATGCAGAAATGCTTACTGACACTTGCTTTCTACAGGCATGCACAAGTATGCACTAGTTTAAAGAAATAAACAATATATCACTGTGTGTAATGAATCTATACACGTGGACAAAATTGTTGGTACCCCTCTGTTAATAAGATAAGATAAGATAAGATAAGCCTTTATTAGTCCCACAATGGGGAAATTCCAGGATTGCAACAGCACAGGGATAGCAACACTCAGAGCAACAATCAGAAGGCAAGAAAAAACAACATCTAGTAAACATATGTCCATATTACTATAAATGTATATATATAGACACACAGTGCAGAGCATTATGGTTGGTTGGTGGATGTGCAGCAGAAAGTCTAAGCTCTCTCTCCGCGGATGCGACGGGCCAGCTGGAAGTCTTTGGGCATGATGGTGACCCCCTTAGCGAAGAAGAGACCACCAGGTGGGCCTCGCTGGTCTCCTGCAGAGCCATGACGGCGAAGCTCAGGAAACACAGGACGGTCTTGAAGTCCTGAGCAATCTCCCTCACCAGGCGCTGGACGGGCAGCTTACGGATGAGCAGCTCGGTGGATTTCTGGTAGCGACGGATCTCTCTCAGAGCCACGGGCCTGTGACGGCGAGGCCTCTTCACTCTGCCGGTGGCCGGAGCGCCTCTCCGAGCAGCCCTGGTGGCTAGCTGTCTCCTGGGGGGCTTCTTCCTCCAGTAGATTTTACGGGCGGTCTGCTTGGTTCTTGCCATCGCTGTTTATTATTCTGTCTTATATTTCTTGCACGCCGCCTAAACTCCAGCCCGGCACCCGCGTCGTTTTCGCTACAGCTCCCGGTATGTCGAGTTTCCCATTAGCACCGGGCGGCGGCCAAGTGCTAGCTAGCACTAGCTCCTCCCCGCTGTAACGTCTCCCGCTGCAAACCGTGGCTCTGTCCGCCGACCCGGGAGACCCCCGGGGCGATCCGTGCGTCCGTGATATATATACAGAGTGAAAGGTGTAGAAAGAAGAAGGAAGATAAAAAAAAGGCTGTTGCAACGGGCAGCCTACTCGTGTGGCGCCACCGGTCCGGCAGAACCGGAACCGGAATTTCCGGAACCGGAATAATGAAAGAAAACCCCACAATGGTCACAGAAATAACTTGAATCTGACAAAAGTGGTAATAAATAAAAATTCTATGAAAATTAACCAATGAAAATCAGACAATGCTTTTGAATTGTGGTTCAACAGAATTACTTTAAAAAACAAACTCATGAAACAGGCCTGGACAAAAATGATGGTACCCCTAGAAAAGATTGAAAATAATGTGACTATAGGGACATGTTCAACCAAGATGTGTCCTCTAACATCACAGGTGTCTACAAACTTGTAATCAGTCAGTTGGTCTATTTAAAGGGTGACAAGTAGTCACTGTGCTGTTTGGTGACATGGTGTGTACCACACTAAACATGGACCAGAGGAAGCAAAGGAGAGAGTTGTCTCAGGAGATTAGAAAGAAAATTATAAACAAGCATGTTAACCTGTTGCACTTCGGTGTACTGCGGGCGGGCATGTCTCTGCGTCCTAGGACGCACGAGGGCGTGAGGCACTGAAAAAAAACCCACCTGCATTTCCGTTCTTCCACTACTGACACAGCCGCGAACAGAAAGCCAAAGGAGTGCTTTGATTGGTTTAGATGTGATTGACCTCTCATTCGACTAATAAGAGCCTTGAATTGGGTTTCTGAAACCTTGAAGAACCAATGACTGAAAACCTAGCAAGAAGGACCCGCCTACCAACGGCTGCGAATACAGCCAGCCAATTGAAGCACAGAAGTTCGAAAGCTGTTTTGTGTAAGGCTGGGTGACACACAGGCGTTCACCAGTCTTTTTTTCTAACTACTGTTCTTATTTGTTCTGAAAAATCGTTTGCCAAAACCGCAATCATGGAAGCGCAAAACCGCAATAATGGAATTATGGTTTGACCGGGTGGCGAGACCAGAACCACGAGTCCGTAACAAGCAGACCAGCTTCATGTTCGTCTGACAATGAGGAAGAGAAGTTTGCCAGCTACACTGCTGTTGTGAACAGGTAAGTTTTATAAGCTAAATTATTCTTTATCCCTGAAAATTGTAATCAAAAATGACTTTTGACCGATCGGTAAATTACAACTGTGTGTCATCGCCACATGATGGACCGCGGCGCATGAACCCGTGCACCGGGCGATGTCTGTCCTCTGTAGCGAGGGGGGGGGGGACACACACACACACACACACAGCCCTGAGTGTCACCTTTCATTAGAGCCCAAGATGAAGCTTCTATATTGAATCATTCAAAAGTTACAGACGTTTTTCCAAACTGTGCCATTTGGCACAATTTGGCACAGTTCAAAAACGCCTGGGAACAACCTGAGAACAAAGCTGTGTAATATATTCATTTTTTGTGGTATTGTTACAAAATTTTGACCTCAGCTGGATAACACTTGGTTCTACATTTCTGTTGCATTTTCCAGCCTGGATCTGAAGCTGTGTGTTATTTGCAAGCATTTGTATCCAAAAAAACACCCAGGCGAAATTTATTTTCTTCAAGTTCACTATGTTTAGATGACTGTTACTCAGTGGCCGGAGCACTTAGAGAGATTATGACTGTTTTGCCAAAAATTCAAAGTGTTTTCTTTTAAATGAGACCAACCCCATGAAGATGCTGCAAAGGGTTGAAGAACAGCTTTTGATTTACTTTGGGCACGTTATTTTTTGGCGTTTTTAGGGAAATTGACCAGAGTGCAAGGGGTTAAAGATAAAGGCTATAAGACCATCTCCAAGCAGCTTGATGTTCCTGTGACTACAGTTGCACATATTATTCAGAAATTTAAGATCCATGGGACTGTAGCCAACCTCCCTGGACTTGGCCGCAGGAGGAAAAAGGGAAGAGACGGATAATACGAATGGTAACAAAAGAGCCCATAACAACCTCTAAACACATTCATGGTGAACTCCAAGGTCAAGGTACATCAGTGTTAGATTGCACCATCTGTCGTTGTTTGAGCCAAAGTGGACTTCATGGGAGACGACCAAGGAGGACACCACTGTTGAAAACAAATCATAAAAAAGCCAGACTGGAATTTGCTAAACTGCATGTTGACAAGCCACAAAGCTTCTGGGAGAATGTCCTATGGACAGACGAGACAAAACTGCAACTTTTTGGCAAGGCACATCAGCTCTATGTTCACAGACACAAAAATGAAGCATACCAAGAAAAGAACACTGTCCCTACCGTGAAACATGGAGGAGGTTCTCTTATGTTCTGGGGCTGCTTTGCTGCATCTGGCACAGGGTGTCTTGAATCTGTGCAGGGTACAATGAAATCTCAAGACTATCAAGGTATTCTAGAGAGAAATGTGCTGCCCAGTGTCAGACAGCTTGGTCTCAGTCACAGGTCATTGGTCTTGCAACAGGATAATGACCCAAAACACACAGCTAAAAACACCCAAGAATGGCTAAGAGCCAAACATCGGACTATTCTAAAGTGGCCTTCTATGAGCCCTGATCTAAATCCTATTGAACATCTGTGGAAGGAGCTGAAACATGCCATCTGGAGAAGGCACCCTTCAAACCTGAGACAACTGGAGCAGTTTGCTTATGAGGAGTGGGCCAAAATACCTGCTGAGAGGTGCAGAAGTCTCACTGACAGTTACAGAAATTGTTTGATTACAGTGATTGCCTCAAAAGGTTGTGCAACAAAATATTAAGTTAAGGGTACCATCATTTTTGTCCAGGCCTGTTTCATGAGTTTGTTTTTTAAAATAATTCTGTTGAACCACAATTCAAAAAGCATTGTCTGATTTTCATTGGTTAATCAAATCACCCTTTATTGTCATTCAACTGTACAACCAATTATGTACAGTAGAACAAGATTGTGTTTTACCTATCTACTGTGTTAATCACACACACCCCAAGTGTAGAATCAGAGGGCCGCTGCCATGCAAGGCGCCGCCACAAATTTCCCTCCTCCATTCCATTATTGCTGAGCGCCAAGCTGGATGGCAGGAAGTTCCACTTTCATATGGTCTTCGGCATGACCCGGCCGGGATTTGAACCCCTGCCTCCCGGGTGTGGGGCGGATGCTCTACCAACTGAGCCACCACTCCGGTAATTTTCATAGACTTTTTATTTATTACCACTTTTGTCAGATTCAAGCTATTCTGTGACCATTGTGGGTTTTTCTTTCATTAACAGAGGGGTACCAACAATTTTGTCCATGTGTGTATGTTTCATTTTTTCAATTACTGAAAAAAATCTTTTTGATGACATTCTAGTTTACTTCTTCTTTTAGATTTGATTGACTTAAGGGAAATAAGTTACAAATTTATGAGAAAACAAAATTTACAAATTTGGAGAAAAAGGCTCAAATTTATGAAAAAAGCCCAAATTGATTTTTTTTAAAAAAGTAATTTTTTGGATAAAAATGTCCCAAATTTACAATGTAAAAAAAGACCCACATCATCACTCTATATATCCATCCATCCATCCATCCATCTTCTTCTGCTTAATCCTTTTCGGGTCGCAGGTATGGGTTTACTCCGGGATTTCTCTGGTTTCCTCCCACATGCCAAAAACATGCAAGTTAGGTCAACTGGCATCAGCTGGGGGATTCACTCTATAATTCAAGAAATCTGTGTGTGTCCGTGTGTCTGTATGGCCATAGGACTCGCTAAAAGATCATAGGATTGTCTATGATGTGCCTATGATCTCTACATGATGTCTCTATGACGTCATATAGACACCATAGTGTAGAGTGATTCAAGAAAATCTGTGTCTGTGTGTGATCAAAGGCAGGCATCACTCACGATCACAGGACATCAAAGATCAAAGGCAGGCATCACTCACGATCATAGGACTCGTTATGATATCATCAAAGATCAAAGGCAGGCATCACTCATGCTCACTCACAATCATAGAGCACCTAAGATCAAAGGCAGGCATCACTCACGCTCACTCACGATCATAGAGCATCAAAGATCAAATGCAGGCATCATAAGACTCACTATGCCAGCATCAAAGATCATAGGACTCACTATGACATCATCAAAGATCAAAGGCAGTGAGCAGCTTTGCAATCAGTTCACCTGCAGCTCTGCTCACGCACCTGTTATCACTCATGTTGTCATCTCACTCACTACTTAAGTTCAACCTATTCACGTTCTCCTCATTGCGGCGTTGAATGTCAACCTCTTGTTCTCCTGTTTATTCCGCTGATGTGTTGTATTCCCCTCCAGAGCTTTTCCTCGCTCTGAGGCACAACATGTGTTTTCCTCTGATTCAACTGTTTAATCCATTGCAGTGCGGATTTTCTCTCCAGAGCCTATTCCCCGCTCTGAGGCACTACATGTATTGTTTTCATTGTTTGGTATTTTTTGTATTTGTCACACTTTGAACTGTTTGCTCTTGCGTTGATTAAACTCACAGCACCATTCAGCATTTGGGTTAGTCTTTCTCTCACCCCCAAAGGGGCGAACATGACAGTATGCCGCGACCAGTAACAGAACCCAGCTGCGGTGTCGTCAGTTTCTTTTTTCATCCTTTTTGTGTTTTATCCACCCACCTGTTTTTGGAGCACCATGTCCTACCTGAACGATGTGGAGCTGTGGGGGGTGTGTGTCCTGGAGGAACTTTTTTCATGGATCCAGGCGTCCTGTGCTCCCGAGACAGTCCGAGAGGGTTGGGACAGCACAGCGCGGGTGATAGAGACATGCCCCAGTCTATGGAATCACCCGGAGGCCGCCGACATGCTCCTCTCCATTTACACCCTCCCGTGTACGAGTGAGGAGCCTGGGGAAGCTCCGATGCCTGAGCTGACCCAAATTAAGAGGAAGTGCTCGCACCAAAGGAAGCCTCCAGCTTCTTGCACCTCTCCTGCGGCAGCAACACCTCCTCCTCCCGAGCCCTGGCCTGGGCCATCGGCCGAGGAGCTGGATGAGCACAGACAAGTTTTGTTGGCTGAGACTGACCTTCTCCTGGAAGTGAAGCGGTGGCTCCTCCAGGATCCGGCCTTGAATTTGGAGGAGTTTTCTCCAAGGGAATTTGAATTAATGCCTATGATCAAGCGTTCCTTGACCTCAGAGCTTCCGAAGATCCACGACGAGCCCAAGCCTCCGTTTCCCACTTGTCGCCACCGATCCCAGAGGAATCGGCAGAAGAACATCACCACATCTCTGCCAGCAACCCCTCCTTCGCTGAGGGAGGAGATTTCTGCAGCAGAGCCATTTCAACAATTTTCCCTTCAAGCTGCCTCGCCAGCATCCACTTCCTCCATAGCTGCTGCTTCCTCCATCTCGTCTGTGCACTCATCTGTTGATGTGGGTTTGGCCGTTACTTCCCTGGCTTCGCCCGCCTCCGTGCCTGCTGAGGCGGCTCCTCCACAATCCACAGAGGAGCCCAGGCCTACCATGGACACGGAGAGGGATGAATGTGCACCAGACACAGCAGGCAACACCACACACCAGGAGAACAGGCAAGTTCCATCTCATTCCATTTTAATTGTTGATGAATTGTCTTGCCTGATCCCTGGTCAAGAGACTCAGGTTTTGCAGTCCCCTGAGTTCTCTTCACCTGCTGCAAATAATAATTCTTCACCTGCCCTCTCCGTGTCCCGTCCTCTGGCCTTTGAGTGCCCGTCGGCCCTGGGACTTAGCCACCGGATGATGGAAGAGGCTGCAGTGCTGGAGGACATCGTTCCAGCCCCACAGTCACTTTGTGGACCGAGGGAAGGTGCTGAACCTACGCTCGCCACGCAGAGTCAGGCACCAATGGTTAGCCGGACCTCAGCCGCCATGCTGGATGAGCCTCCTGTGTGAACCACTTCGCCTGGGGCCTTTCAGACTGCTACGACCATCATGCCTGCTGAGGAGGCCGCCGCAGCAGAGTGGGAGCCCAAGCTGCGTCTCCTGTGGGCTGAGCTCAAAGAGCCATTGTCACCTGGCTCGTCAGAGTCAAAGTCAAAGTCAAAGTGCCTTTATTGTCATTCCATTGTTAATAAACAATGCAACGAAATTGAGATGCTGCTCCCTAAAAACAAACTATCACACTCATAGTTCACTCATGCATTTAACATTCTTATAATTACAACGATAAATAATGCTTGAAACAATATTACCTAAAAGTTGAATACAGTCCAATATAGTCCTAGACAGCGGCGGAGCTCGAGCTCAGACAAGTGCTGTCTTTTGTTTTTCTCCTGTCTGTTCTAGAGCAATCTTGCCTGGCTCTTGGTGAGGAGAGCCAGGTGCAGCCGGCCGCTGCACCTGTGCTCGCCTCACCGGGCTTCACTGCTGCCGGCGACCCTGACCCCTCTTCTCTTTGTGCTGTTTCTGAGCTCTCTCCCAGGGTCGTTGGAGAGGATCCAACACCACCAGAGGTCTCCATTAATCCAGGTTCGCTACTGGAGGTCGACTAGGGTCCAGCTCCTCCCGTTGAGCTTGTCACGGGCGTTCCGTCCCAGCCTGGGACCTCCGTGGGTGCAGCTGTGGCCCAGGCCAGGTTCTCCATGGGTGCAGCATTGGCCCAGCCGGGGTCCACTGAGGGTGCAGCAGTGCTCCAGCCCGGAGCCACTGAGGGTGCAGCAGTGCTCCAGCCCGGAGCCACTGAGGGTGCAGCAGTGCTCCAGCCCGGAGCCACCGAGGGTGCTGCTGCGCTCCAACCCGGAGCCACCGAGGGTGCTGCTGCGCTCCAGCCCGGAGCCGCCGAGGGTGCTGCTATGCTCCAGCCCGGAGCCGCCGCGGGTGCTGCTACGCTCTAGCCCGGAGCCGCCGCAGGTGCTGCTACGCTCAAGCCTGGAGCTGCTGTGGGTGCTACAATGTCCTGGACTGGGACCCCCGTGGGTGCAACTTTAATTCAGTCAAAGACCACCAACACCGCTGTGGTCCCCCTTCCTCTTCAGCCTGACGCTATCGTGGCCCCCCTTCCTTTTCAGCCTGACACCGTCAGGATTCCCTTCCTATATCTGCCAGACGACATCTTGCTGCCCCTTCCTCGGCTTACCCCTCCGTTTTTGAGTCTTCCAGTGGGGGAATCGCCTCCTGGGTTGCCTCTTCTGTGCAGGTGGCTAAAGAACGTGAAGGTGAAGGTGAAGGTGAAGGTGAAGGTGGCTAAAGGCCACCTGAAAGACTGAGCCCTCAGGATGGGTGGAACATAGTTTCCAACAGGCCACCCGATTCGTACCATCTAGCCATCCGGTTGGCCTGGGACTTAGGCAGGCCACCTGACCAGTTTCACCTTGCCGTCTGCTGGGCTTGGGACATTGGTCGGCCCCCTGAACTCTGGGACTCTGCGGGCCGGGGGGGGGGGACACTGTATTTTCTGGTGTGGGTCCTGACTGGGGTTGTTTTGTTCCCTCCTGACCTGTTCCCCCCACCACTCGCCCTGGGTAGATTGTTGGGGTTCTTGTGGGAAGGGGCGGTTTTTTCTTCTTCCTTTGATGTTATCTGGGGGTGTCTGTAATCCACCCCTGGGGGGGGCTCTGTCATGTGTCTGAGCTCAAATGTCATCTCTGAGCTCAGACTTAATTTGTTGTTGAGTTTTGCATTTCTGTCATTATTAGTGTATCTGCTCAAATGTTTAGTTTGGGTCTTTGTCTTTGTGTTTGCCCCTCTCTCTCCAGACACTCTCACTCACTGTTCACAGTCTGTCTGCCATCAGCTGTGAGCAGCTTTGCAATCGGTTCACCTGCAGCTCAGCTCACACGCCTGTTATCACTCATGTTGTCATCTCTTCTTCTTCTTCTTCTTCTTTTAGATTTGATTGGTGGTTGGCAACCAGCTTACAAGTGCATTACCACCACCTACTCTATCTGTCTGTCTGTCTCGTTGTCATCTCACTCACTACTTAAGTTCAACCTGTTCACGTTCTCCTCGTTGCAGCGTTGAATGTCAACCTCTTGTTCTCCTGTTTATTCTGCTGATGTGCTGCATTCCCCTCCAGAGCTTTTCCTCACTCTGAGGCACAACATGTGAGTTTTCCTCTGATTGGACTGTTTAATCCATTGCAGTGCGAATTTTCTCTCCAGAGCCTATTCCCCGCTCTGAGGCACTACATATATTGTTTTCCTTGTTTGGCATTTTTTGTATTTGGCACACTTTGAACTGTTTGCTCTTTTGTTGATTAAACTCACGGCACCATTAAGTGGTTGGGTTTGTCTCTCTCCCACCCTGAAAGGGTGAACATGACAAATCTTGATTTTTTTAACTTCAAACTATGTCCTCTGGTGAATACGGGGCTATCATCCAGGTCCAAAGAACAGGGATCAACCCTAGAAATGCCATGAAGGTACTTACAGTGTATACTGCAATGATGTCTCCCCGAGCACGTCGATTCTGCAGTGATGGAAGCTTCAATTCATGTAGCTTATGAGTATATGCTAGATGCTGAAGTCCTGGGACCAGCTTTGTCACACGCCTTTGAACGCCCTCTAGAGGTTTTACTTGCCTAACATATATAGGAAAAACAACTGTATTACAGTACTCCAGATGCGTCCTGGCAAATGATTTATACAGTGTGTTAAAAGTCTCTTTATCTAAGAATTCGAATGATCATCTTATCAACCCCAGCTGCCGATTGGCTTTATTCACTTGATTCTCCACATGGATATCAAACTTAAGTTGATTATCCATCCATACTCCCAGATCTTTCTCTTCCTTAGTTTCCTCTAAGGTAACTTCGCCTAATCTATACTTGTATTTGGCATTGTGCCTCCCAAGGTGCATCACTTTACATTTAGTGGCAATAAACTTAATTTGCCACTGTTCGGCCCAAGCTTGGAGTTGTTCCAAATCTTCCTGAAGTGACTGTTGTTGATGGTCATTATTAACGACAGAAAAGACCTTAGTCTGCAAACAGAGCAATATAATTGTGCACAGCTCCCAGCATGTCGTTCACAAAGAGGACAAAAAACAGGGGGCCCAATACACTGCCCTAGGGGACTCCTGACAATACATGCATCCATCTGGTTGCTGCCTCATTAACAATTACTCATTGTTTTCTTCCTGTGAGAAAACTCCGGCTCCAGGTGAGGACCTTTCCCGTAATTCCATAACCATTAAGTTTGACCAAGACCTTCTCATGGGGCATGCTACCAAATGCCTTAGCAAAATCCAGGTAGACAACATCAGTGAGCCAGTTTTTGTCAAGCATCCAAACAACTGAGAAGCCAGGTACCGCAGGAGCGACCATTGACAAAACCGTGCTGACAGTTATGTAATAGATGATTCTCATCTAAGTTAGCAACCAGATGATCCCTAACAATGACTTCCAAAATCTTACAGGTCACACATATAAGACTTACTGGTCTATAATTCCCAGGGTCAGATTTTGGGCCCTTCTTGTAAATCGGTGACACATGAGCTTCTGCAGATGTTTTTTCCTCATTTTATATAAAATCTTGGATATTACCCCCCAAAACCCAGGAATAAGCCTGACTACAATAATATTAATTAATATTAATATTAATAATACTGCAGCATGGTGGTGTAGTGGTTAGCACTGTGTCAGCACAGCAAGGTCACGGGATCGATTCCACCCCAGACCATCGTGGGTTTGATCCCACCCTCTGACCATCGGTGACCCTTCTGTATGGAGTTTGCATGTTCTCCCCGTGTCTGTGTGGGTTTTTTCCAGGTATTCCGGTTTCCTCCCACAGGCCAAAACCATGCAGGTTAGGTTAATTGGCATCAACTAGGGATTCTCAATTGTCCTTAGGTGAGAATGTGAGAATGAATGGCTGTCTGTCTCTCTGTGTTGGCCCTGTGATGGACTGATGATCTGTTCAGGGTGTACCCTGCCTCTCTCCCAAAGATGCTGGGATAGGCTCCAGCCCCCCGTGACTCAAAAAGGATTAAGTGGTAGAAGATGGATGGATACAATAATACTGATAGTATCACCCTCAGTATTTACTATGGAGAAAATGATCTGTCCCCCCCCCCCCCCAACAGTGAAATGAAATATCTGCCCATGTGGACCACTCTTAGTCTGGCACTCCACCGAGGGCCAGCTTGTCCGACCAGAGATAATCTGCCCCCAGCAACAAAGCTCCTGGGTTCAGTAGAGCAGCGGTTTCCCAACCAGGGTGCCTCGATATGTTCAGGTTTCTGTAGGAAATTATCTAATCTCAATTCTTAATTGGTTCCCAAATTTTGCAAATAATTAATTAACAATTATTTACAATTTTTTGAACCAAATAACAAGTGAAATTAGGTGATTACCCACAGAAACCTGAATGCACCGGGGTACCCTGGTTGGAAAAATGCTGCATCAGGGCACGCAAACCCCTCCACCACAATAAGGTTGAGGTCCACGGAGGGTCCTGCCCTGTGCCCAAACCTTTTTTTTAAGGAGGAAACTGGAACATCCGTGAAAACCTCCGACAACCACAGAACAAACACACAGAAAAGCTGCCATCGGGTGATCTGAACCAGGAACCTTCCTGTTGCCAGTCTGCAGTTTCATCCACCACATATTAGCACCCAAAGAGACATGCAGATTCCATGATGGAGAATTAGTTTCTTCTGAAGGCTTTCTTCAATCTCTTCCATGTGGTTTGCCTTTGCCTTTTCTTTTCTAGGGTCTCCATTTCTTGCACAGTCTGAAGCTGCTCCATCAGATCTTTGTTCAATGTGTCCTTGTCTCTGAGGGCTGCCCGCAGGCTGGTGAACTCGTCCTGTAATGTGGACTTCTCTGAAGCCCACTCCAGTGTTTGAGCCTCAAAGATGTGGTGTGTCTGCAGGTCAGCAGCTTCTGTCTGTCTCAGCTGATCCAGCAGACCCTCCTTCTCCTCCCTCAGCTTTTGTGTTTCATCCTCCAGCTGTTTGGTGGTCTCTGTCAGAACAGATCTCATCTTGTCCCACTGCTGTTTGTGCGACTCCAGGGTTCTGTCTGCCTTCAGCACCTGCTGACAGAGACGCTGTTCCTGCTTTGACCAATCCTGTCTCTACACCTGAAAACATTCCTCAATTTCTATCAGAACGGCTTTAATTTAGCTTCTGTTGACTCTTCAGCCAGATCTTTGCCTCTGTTGTTTCTTTCAAAAGCTGTTTGGTGTTCTCTGACACCTCCTGCATGGCACTGATTTTTTCTAGGAGAACCACCTTCTCCTGGTCCCACTGCTGTCTCTGTGTTACCAGGTCGGCTTTTCCCTGCTTGAGTGAATCCTCCATGTTGGATTTGAGCTGCGTTTTCTCCGCTAGCAAACGTCTCTGTTCATCCAACTGTCTCTCCATGTCAGCCAAAGTAAGACGAGCTTTTTGATTTGGCTGTCAAACTCCGCCCTGTGATTCTCCGCTGCAGTGGTTTTAGATTTTTCACCTCTGAGTTCATGTTCCATTGCTGCCATCTTAGAATTTCTTATTTCTCTATATCCCATCCTGTTGACCTCACAAAAAAGGGACTTCCTTTCTATGATTCTTATGTCATTCATTGACAAGAGTTTATCTTCCAGCTTTTCTATCTGGGCCTCTGCGTCAGCTCTTTCTTAGATCAGCTGGGCAATCTTCTGATTTGTCTCTGCCAGGATCCGGAATAAATCCACCTCAGAAATCTGGATGATGGCTCCCCCTGGTAGAGCTGATGACACTGATGGTTGTGTATCATCCATAGAGGGCCTTTTCATGGCCTCGGGGTCATCAGATGGTTTTGGGTTTTGTAAGATGCTCCTGGGGAAGGGTGAAGTCTGTGGACTTGTCACAAAAGGTGTCTGGCTGTTTGTGAAAACCAGTAGAAAGATGGAGCCATTCTGTGATGGCTCACTGCTCTGTTCATTGAGAAATTCCTCATGGTCACAGTTGTAAGAAGAAAAAAGTCACTCTGGAGAGTAATTTTCTGTGTGTTGTCCATGTTCTGTCTCTTAAATAAAGCAATATTACGATGAAGAACTATTGCCAGAGCATTTATCATGTCTCCCTCCAAAGTGCGCACTGAAATTCACTCAGTCCAAGCAAATCCAGCCAGTCTCTCTGGAACTCTGTGCAAAATGATGTAGCATCAATCCATTTGGCTCCAATCTATAAAATCACTCTTCACCTTAAAGAAATTGTTTCACCCAAAAGTCTGGTCAAGAATTGTTTCCTTCACCTAAGAACCAGAATTTGAAAACACATTTCATGGTAAAAGGGATGTTAAGGATCCCATTTGGTGCCAGGAATGGATTAGTCCGCACATCATAAATCCAACCCAGCCTGGCAGTTTTATGCTTCAAGTACTGTTTGAGAAATCCCAGGTCCCTTGACTGAATTCCACAGGTCCTTAGGAATTATCCACAGCTCAACATTGTGCCCTTCTGTTCAGGAGCATGTTGGATCTAATTAACATTGGGACTTTGGTTTTATCTGCCTGATATAATCCTCTCTCCTCATGACTTTGATATTTTTCCAGGAAATACTGTTCAGAACACTGTTGAAGATGACCGCCTCTGTGTTGGACAATGATGGGTTTGAAATGTTTTATTAATCATTGATTTTAAATGTGTTGCATGTTTGAAAATGCTTAAATGAACCTTATTCTAATGCATATTAATTATAGAAGGACAAGTTTATAAAAGTGCATGCTCACTGAAAGTTAGTCATGAATCACTGAAGTTAGCTTAGATTTTATATTAAGTATATGTGAATTTCACAGTTAAAATGTGTATTTGCCTTCTGAAAACTTATGCCAATCATCTGACTGGTACCAGCCAATCACCAGGCCATCTGTGTTGGATGATGCCCCCTTTCATTCTATTAGTCGGTTACAGACGAAAGACCACTTTCTTATTGGACCATAGCCCATTCAAATCTCCCATGATAGCCAATAATTGGTTCTTCCTGCTGCCAGTCATTTGCTATGACCCAAGAAGTGTGCTCCGTTAAATAGGGAGAAATGCCCTAGTAGTTCAGTTTTTGTCGGTTTCGGAAGTTTTGTGTTCTCTAAAGTTGTCATTCACTGTCTTGAAGTTAAGTTTTTCTGTTTTTCTGGTATCTGAGGAGGGATCATCTTTACTTGTTGAGCTCAACCCTTCTTATTGACGTAAACTCCAAAACGCTGTTTTTCCTTCTCCTCAGATGCCATGTTTATTCTGCTGAACTTTTTCTATTGATTTTCCTTAACTCATCGTTAAAGTGGACTGATAGTGATTTTTGAACTTTTTCCCCCGAGACTGCCTCACCCACGTACCATGACATCAGAAGACCTAGGATTTCGTGGGTGGAACTGTTTACATTTTTCCTTCAGCCTGTGGTTCTTGTCAGCTGGTGGACATTCCAAAGTTGCGGGCCAGGAAAGGATCTGTTGCCTAAGAGGAGACGTCACACCTGACCCAGGGCCAGCCGATCACTCTGTTGCTGGCTCCACTCTCTGCACCCCAACTGCTGAGTCTGTAAAAGCTATAACCGCTGTAACAACGGGAAAGTACTGCGGGCAGTACTTTACCTTTCCTCCTTTTTGCCATCTGTTGGCATTCAAGATCATTGCTGAACTCTGAAGACACAGCTGTTCGTAAGCCAGACTCCCACTTTCTATCTGCTGGGCTAAATGTGATGTCTAATTCTAATTGAATATGACCAAATTTTCATGTTAAAAGTTAGTCCATAAGCTACAATAGGAGCTATAAGCTGAAGGAAAAATAATACTCTCCCTTTCAATAACCTCCATTTTTTTGTAGAGTAACTCAGAATTTTCTTTTTCCTATAATCAGCTTTTATCATTTTCTCCATAAAATTGCATCCAAATTTTATGCATATTTTTGTTACAGTTACTTCACAGTCTCCCATTACATTACAGTTACAAATTCAAAATCTGGTTTCTCTTGTTTCCCACAAAGATTTACTAAATATAGGCTTTATGCTCCGGAATCCATTACCAGTTAATATGATATCTGGTACTTGTTGATCATTTCACCTGCTTACAAATCAATTGAACATAATGTCATTTAACCTGAGTTTGATGATTAAAACTGTTAACGGTATAGAGAAGATTCTGCTTGATTTCTTTTGTGTGTGTGCTTTCCTGGGTCACAGCAGAAGAATTCATGAATACTGAGACTGGTTAATGAAAGGTTCAAGGATTAGTTATTTATAATTTGTTCAAGTTTGGACTGGTGCCCCTACGAGTATTTCTCTCTTGTTTGTGAGTGTTTGTGGTCATGAAGTAAGCCTCCGTCTCCACACACACCTCTAAATATAAATTAAATAATCCTTGTACCTTATCACACTTGTAATCAGTTGTTCTTACATATATATTGGTTCCCCGGCGTGAATCTGTGTGCATCCGAAAAGCAGATGCAAAAAAGAATATTAAGCCATAAGCTGTGTATGTCTTTTGCCCAAGTTTGATCCACTTTATACGGTGAAGTTCTCTGTCTGCTGCCCTCCAAGGAAGCCCCAGGAAGTACGTCCAGTTGCTGTGTGTGGTTTTTTTTGTGCCTCCTGCAGTGAGGCTGTATCTGTCTGATAACATGGGGGGGGGGGGGTAATCCACCCCACTCGCTTGAGCTGAGTTGAGAGATACTGTTTTTGTTAAAGAATGCTAAAAAGTTCCAAAAAGCGGAATCATGCGCTGAATTAATTAAGATAAAGGCCTGGAGAGGCAATTGTTTGAGGTAACAGCGCTAAACTGTGCACAAAGTTAAAGTTATAAGATTATTCTTGCATGAATAAAACCAAATTAAGGAGATCAACTCTCCAGTTTTGAGAAAAAAACAAGGTGTGGTTAGTGGTCTGTAGACCGCGTCTGAATTCCTGGGACACGTGTGCGTGTGACCAAAACGGCTTCGTGCACAAGAACTGCGCATGCGCAGATTAAGCAGTGCAGATGCCATTTTGAACCACACATTTTAAACTTCAAAGTTAAAAACCCATATATTTACACATTTTATGTAACAATTGCAAACTGTTGAAGCTATGTATATGTGTGTTTTGTTTTTTAAATACTACATTGTGTGATTTCTCCCACAGGAAGCCCACTTCAGCTTGAGGATTCTAATAAATGCCAACGTTTATTCAAAAGTGATTTTAAAGTAGTGTTAACCCTGTGCATGCTGGTAAACGCTTTAGTGAGTCACTGAATATTTACCAAAATTTTTCAAAATTAGGACACCACATTCATCAATTAACACTTAAGGCTTTAGGTGTTATTGAAAGTCATTGTGTTATTCTTGGTTCATGTTTTTCTCCACAGGAAAAGGAAAACTAACCAACTCACTATTTCTCACCAGGATTTAAAATAGGCAAGTTAAAAGGTGAAAACATTGATTAGTGTGTAAATAAAAACTTGATAGACAACAATCAAACAAATCACCATTAACTTTAATCCTAAGAAAGCTTTGGTGACAATACACAAAACCAATTCACTTGTGTTTCCTAATATGTAAATATTAAACATTTAAAAAGCTTTAAATGAGAATAGGCTTTAACAATAAAGGTAAAAATCAATCGTGTCTTTAAGAGAAAGTAAAAATCTTATAACCTTAAATCTCTAAACAATTTAATATTTTTGTTTTGTTGTTGTGTAAATAAAATCATCACTTTAAAGTGCCGCGCCACAAAATTCCAAAGTTAGTTATTGATGACAATTCCAATACTAGTCTTTGAAAATTTAAATAAAGAAGTCAAACCACACATATTTTAAGCTGCAAACCAAGATGCAGTTTCCACAAATAAATTAACACATCTCCCAATTTCTACAATAATTCCAAAATTCTACCTCCCTTCTTACAAGCCTGTAAGTTGGAACAAGTTCTAAAAAGGAGCTTATTACTACCATTGCTATAAAATAACACTCAAGGTTAACTCTTGACTAACAGCTTCAGCTATAATCAACAAATTGATTTCAAGCTAACTGTTAAACAAACGGTAAAGCATGTCAGATCCACTTACCGAACTGGATGACCTTCAAGCAATATTGGAAGGATTGACTTCCGACCTTATACCTGGCTTCTCCACACATGTTCAAGACCCCCCCCCCCCCAAAAAAAATGATTTGAAGCAACTTACTGAAAAACTTTTGGATGAATGCACTAATAACCCACCAAAAGCAAAGGAACTCCACAGTGTGTTAGGGAAGTATGCACTAACATTAGTTGTGAAGTTTATACCAACTCCTGCACCTCCAGCCACCAGTCTGTCAAGTTGATCAAGTTTGCGGACGACACCACCCTCATCGGGCTCATCTCCAACGGCGACGAGTCCGCCTACAGGAGAGAGGTGGCCCAGCTGGCGTCCTGGTGCAACAACAACAACCTGCAGCTGAACGCTCTGAAGACAGTGGAGATGATTGTGGACTTCAGGAAAGTCACAACCCCTCTGCCCCCCCTCACCCTCACAGGCTCTCCCATCACCACTGCTGATTCCTTCTGCTTCCTAGGCACCACCATCACCAGGGACCTCAAGTGGGAGCCGACCATCAGCTCCCTCATCAAAAAGGCCCAGCAGAGGATGTTCTTCCTGCGGCAGCTGAGGAAGCTCAAGCTACCCACCAAGATGTTAGTGCAGTTCTACACAGCCATCATCGAGTCCATCCTCACCACCTCCATAACCGTGTGGTACGCAGGAGCCACTGCCAGGGACAGACTAAGGCTGCAGCGCGTCGTGCGCACTGCTGAGAAGGTGATCGGCTGCAAGCTCCCATCTCTCCAGGATCTGTACATCTCCAGGACCCGGAGGCGTGCTGGCCGGATCATAGCCGATCCCTCACACCCTGGTCACGTACTGTTTGCCCCCCTCCCCTCAGGTAGAAGACTTCGGTCCATCCAGACTAAAACCTCCCATCACATGAACAGCTTCTTCCCCTCTGCCATCAGACTGCTGAACACTAAGTGACTTATTGACTCTCGTGCACTATGTACAGCAGCTCAACCAGACTCATGTCAATCATCACTGTTTTCTTCCTGCATTACCGACTGCACTATATGGTTCTCCACATTATCTGCTGCTCGCTAATATATTTAACTGCTGACCAGTATTACTCACTCTTATTCTACACTTTATTGCATGTATAGTTTATTTCTTTTATTTTATCATGTTTAATGTTGCAGCATTGCACCGAGACAAATTCCTAGTTTGTGTACTACATGAACAATGGCAATAAATCTGATTCTGATTCTGATTCTGATTCTGAGGTTAAGAGTAGCTGAATCTAAAGCATTATACGCCAAAAAAGAACTGGTGAAATAACAATCAACAATCTTCTCTCTCCAGGAAGATAACAAATCACTAATGAAAAAGCAGGAACAAGCTCACAGAGAACATGAAGATAACCAAGCTGAACTTGATAATATGTTACTAGATTTGGACCAGGTAAAGCAAGAGAAGCAACGACTGGAGGACAACAATACCTTGTTTCGGCGAGAAAATGAGGAATTAGAAACTGCCCTTCAGGACACCAAGAACAAACTCAAAAGAGCTGAAGGTCAGCTAGACAACACAGAATCTGACTACAAGAAATGTCAATTGCTCCTACAAGAAGCACAAGAAGACCTTCAGGGCGTCAAAGAAGAGCTAAAAGAATACCGTAAACAAAGAGAACCAAGACCAAGAGCTATGAACAAGCCAGTTCTGCCAACAAAGGAAGGCATCCCCTCATCAGAGGGGGACTCCCATGGCGCACGCTCGCCCGACCCGTTCGGCGAACACGAATGCCAACGCGAAAGACGTTTGCAAATCCCGTCCGATAGAGACCTCGATAAGATCGCTTGCCACATCACCAAATTTGACCCCTCGACCAGGAGGTCACCTGATACCAGGGCTTATTTACAAGACATTGAGTACTACTTGCGTAAATACCCTGATGCTACGGTCGACAATTGCATCTATTTGATTAAGCTAACATCTATCAGGTCGGCGTCAAAATTTATAGACCCACAGCCATTGGATATCAAGATAAACCACCAGAGACTCTACAAAGCCATTGAAAAGGAATTCTCTGATGACTGCCTACAGTCAGGGCTAGCGACAGCCCTAGCTGTGAAACAAGGTCGCTCAGAACCCCCACAGGCCTACTACCAGCGACTCCTTCGCGCATATTTTGGATATCAAAACACGCCAGGGATGGAAGAAGACCACATTTTTAAGGGTCTCTTCATTCAGAATCTCCATCCCACAGTCAGCCACCACCTTGGAGTCATGGCTAGCCCAAAGTCAAACTCAATAAACCAGCTGAGAGAATTCACACATTATGCATTCCAGAAACAACGACAAAGCAACCATAAGCACGCCAAGCCTACCATAGTGCTAGCTGTCAACACCACGTCTGACACTCTGGACCAAGAGGGCACCCCGAGGGCAGTTCCTGTTCCTGCACCACGGTCACATGTAAAACCGCGACAATTCTCTATCCAAGCTAATTCAGGTCAGAACCTGACCAAATCTTCTACACCCAGCTCAAAATCAACGTCACCAAAGCCTGACTACCGTCGGAGGCCAAGTCCACCAGGTAGGTCACGAGAATATGGTACGGATACTCGGGATGACAGATATTGATTCTGAGACTTGTGTAACCGTGGTAAATGGTCATCTCCCTCATACCGCCGTAGAAACTCAGGAAGGGAAACAAGACCTTCCTCTGGTAAGTTTGGCTCAAGAAACTGGGAGAAGAAAGAAACACTCACTTTCAGTCAAGAGGGCATGGAAGCTCTCAAACATCTATTAGACGAAGTGAAGAACAAGAAGGAGGACAAAATGCAAGATGTCCTAACCATAACTATTGTGACAACCAAAAATGATCCTTCAGGGCTGCCAAAACCCTACTGTGAGGAATCCCCTACTGCATCAGTGGGAGATACAGGGAACACAATAGAGCATCCTCAACCTGAGGCTCCAGAAGGGCCTGAGAACCCAACGCTGTCCAATGCCATTCTGGTAGTCCAGCTACCTGAAAAATTTCACTTGCCTGAAACAGACGGCTCCTTAATCCGTGTTGAACCGCCGGTCCAACAATTTCTGTGTGACTTGACCGAGAGGGGGGTGGCACATAATTTTTTTCTTTCATTGACCTTGGAAGATGTTATGATGCATGAAGCACTACTGGATACTGTGGCGAACATCACTCTAATGTCGCAGGACCTTTTTGACCACCTACGTGTCACTGCTAACCGTGCGCACAACGACTTAAAACTAGGGCCTTGTTCCTTAGCTGTTCGACCTTATGCACCCTCCAACATGCCTCTGTCACACTAACTAACTAACTAACTAACCTGCACTTATATAGCGCTTTTCTAGTCACAAAGACCACTCAAAGCGCTTTCATTAATACTAACCCTCTATTCTAAGGGCCTATAGGAAACAGATATCTAGGGACAATTTAGAACAGCCAATTAACCTAACATGCATGTTTTTGGCATGTGGGAGGAAACCGGAGAAATCCCGGAGTAAACCCACGCAACACGGGGAGAACATGCAAACTCCACACAGATCACTGTTGGTCGGGGGCTGGGATTGAACCCACGATCCCACGATCCCCACAATCCCCCGGCCAAGGGTAAACTGTGCTGCCGCAGTGCTAACCACTGCGCCACCGTGCAGCCTCACGTCATTGGTAAAGATCTCCATTGGACCCATGACCTTGATCCATCCAGTCTATGTGTTCAATCTCAACTGAATTCCATTGCTGATAGTCCAAAGACCTGCTTAATCGCTTTGAGCCTCTGATAGATTTCAAGAATCTTAAACTATGGGCTCAAGTTCAGCAACCTCACCCAACCACTCTACCAGAACCAACCGAATCACAGTGCTGCACTCAACACCTTGCACATTCCAAGGGTCACTCCACTTGCACTGCTGACCCAACCAAGTTTGACCGAAGGTGACCTTGAGGACCGGGACGAAACAGTTGCCCCCTCCTATGTTACCACAGCTGACAACCTGACCCTAAATGAACATAGTTCATTCCTTTGCATCCTAAAGCCAGGGGCAGCCGATGATGAGTACTGCCCCCAAAGGCCTGGTTGTCCAAAGCTCCCATGTAGAAGACATGGTACTTGCTCTCTGGGCTGATAAAGCTGCCATCAGCCACAAACTTTTTGATTCTGTGCACGAGAAATACCCTGACCTCATGGTAACCAACAAGTCTTTCCGTTTCCCTGCTGTGGCCAAATCAAACAAAACACTGGTTGCCACAGGCCTCTGTGCCCTCCACCTTCAGTGGAACCACAGACTGCTAACTCACGCTTTCTTGGTCATTCCCGACTTGCCACATGCAGTCTCCATTGGCAGCAACCTTCTTATAAGACTTTGAGCTCAGGTTGGTACCATAAACAATGCTTTATGGTCTCTCACCCCAGTCCGAGACGCTCACTCTAAACCAGATGTAGCTGTCCTAAAGTCAGGCCATACCATCCCTGAAACCTGCCAGGTATTGAACACTGAACACTCTGTCATACGTATCTGCTAATGTCATGCGCTTCCCGGTCCAATTATGCATTCAAACCAGACAAAAACTCATGCATCCTCGAGCATTTTTCCAACTGGCTCCTTTGTTTGACAATCTGGGCTTACAGTAACTCTGGAGGCCATGCCCCTTCTAAGCCTAGGATCTCGAACTACCACGTTGCCGGTAAACAATCCCATGGCTGAGACTATCGGCCTGCCCAAGGCCATGCCCCTCGGCTGGCTCATCACCACTGATTTCCACGATTTTGAACAGACCGTTCCAGTGTTAGGCGACCTCCCTGCTTCTTTTTGGGCCGACTCTCTTGAACCTGCGGTCATATACACTAAGCCTTCTAAAGCCATCACCCTTGTGTCAATGTCAACCCCTGACAAAGAGTCAGTGGGACGGACTGACTTGACCAATGATGACCAGATGCTTGTCAAAGCCATTGAACTCCTCCTATCAGCGTCCAATCAGCAAACCCCTTACAATCCCAGCGATGCTCCACTGAAACCAGTCACCACCATCACCGAAGAGATTGCACAGGTGGTAGCTGACGCTGATGCCCTAAACTCAGACGAAGAATGCAAAAAACTTTGTCAGGTTCTTCTTAAGTACAAGTCATCATTCTCCAAAGACTCCGTGGATTGTGGGCTAACCACTCTGTATGCATTCCTACACCCCCTGATGCTCCTCCCACCTACGTCAGGCAGTACAAGATTCCCTTGGCCTCTTTTGGCCCAGTACAGGAAATAATCGATGACCTACAGAACCGTGGCATAATCAGGCCATGCAACAGTACCTACTCCGCCCCCTTGTGGCCGGTCCTGAAGCCCAGCGGTAAGTGGCGGCTCACCATTGACTACAGGAAGCTAAACACTCATGTTCCTTTTTCTAGGTGGCCTATGACTCAACTGGAGCAAGAACTTCCTACAGTCAAAGACGCCAAATACTTCTCAACACTGGACATTGCTTCTGGTTTCTGGACTATTCCTGTCCAACCTGAAGACCAACACAAACTGGCCTTCACGTTTGCGAATTGTCAATACACATTTACCTGATGTCCTTTCGGGTATGCTAACTCTCCTACAGAGTTCAACATCTTCTTGAATAAGGTATGTCCAGATGCCAGAGACAGAGGCAATCTCATCTATGTCGACGACATTCTCATTCGGAGTCCAACTCTGGACGCCCACCTGACCGAAATCTACCATGTCCTTGGCCAGCTCACATGAGCAGGAGCCAAAATTTCTCTTTCCAAATGCCAATGGTGCAAAACCAAGGTCATCTATGTTGGTCTCTTGGTGGGATCCAACGGAGTCCTACCACAAACGTCGCAAATCCAAGGCGTTTTAAACATCAAGACCCCTACTACCATCTCCGAACTTTGGCGCTTTCTAGGGGTATGTAACTATTCACGTCAGTTCATTGAGGATTATGCAGACTTGGCAAAACCCCTGACAGACCTCCTACAAAAGGACACCCCTTTCATCTGGTCTGAGGCTCAAGAACAGGCTATGCTAGCTTTAAAGCAAAAGTTATGCACAGCACCCTGTCTGGCCTATCCCAACTGTGACCCGCCATTCTTTCTACAAGTGGGGTTCTCTGCCAGCTGCTTAAGTGCTGGATTATACCAAATCTACAACCATGACAAACGAGTCATGGCTTGTGCCAGCAAAACCCTCTCTGGTCCTGAATTGAAATGCTCAGACTGCAAAAAAGCCCTTCTAGCTACCGTATGGACAATCAAACATTTCTCCAACTATGTGGGTGGCCAGAGAATCACAGTGGAGACTCACCACCAACCAGTGGTTTTTCTTAATAGTCAATGCATCAGAGAAGGTGTTGTGACGAATGCCAGAGTAGCTTCCTGGTTGAGGGCTCTACAAAGCTTTGATGTTGAGGTCTGCTATGCACAGAAATTAAGGATCCCTTTTGGCATGGACTCGGCAGCCTGCCAACGGTGCTCTGAGAATGCTCCAGGACCATCTATTCATGCAGAGCCACCTACAGTCCATGAAAACCCTAAAGATCACTACTTCGACCAGAACATCTGTCAAGATATGGTCACCGCTTATGTCGATGGTTGTTCTTTCCACCACGAAACTCACATTCGTGCTGGAGTGGGGGTGGCATTGTTAAACAATCAGCCTTGTGAACCCCACAACTTTCAACTGGGATCCCAATCATCACAATATGCAGAAATTGCAGGTGTGCGCATTACACTGCAACTTGCTGTAGACCATGGCAGTCGCACATTTGTCACTGGCTGTCTGTGTGGTGTCCTGCAAACAACGTGGGCTACACTGACAATTGGAGCTCATTTTGGGGAAAACCTGGTCTTATTAGACGAGAAGGCGTCCATCCCACTTTGGATGGTGCGTCTCATTTATCTAAAAATCTGGCATCTTTTTTATCCAAATTTCCAAAATCTTGACAACTCAGAGTTGGGACCAGGAAGCAGAGTCACAGTCTTACATGCCTCTCTGCAGCTCCTCTTCATCCGCCACCCATCAACTTAGCCCCTGTCTTCCCCATCAGAGAATCATTGTTGGCTCCCTCTAAAGTAAATAAAAATATAATATATAAGCATCCCAAAGTGATTAAACAAAAAGTTGGTAAAACTCAAATTAAACATGTGTAGGAGCATGCTCAAATAACGAGGCTGAGTTTTAGTCATAAACCAGCTTTATTTGACAGAACACAAGCTCCTAGCATTCTCAAAGCAGGAAAGAGAAAGAATCATACTTCAGCCCCCTTTTATACATTTCCAGCATCAGAATTCAAGTCACATGGTGTCTTCAGTCAACATACAGTCACAAAGCATCCCTTTGAAGCTTCACCATTGTCTCTCATTTCTTGATGAAGCGGAATACCCTCCGGGGCGTCTTCTGTGGGACAAAGAGACAAATCTCACACTTCCTTGTTACCTCCTGTAGATTTGAGTCCTCAGTCCTTGCAGACGTGACACTCCACAATACACATTCAGTTCTGTCTCTGTGGCAGCGTGAGCCCACAATGTGTGTCGGCCACACTACCCCCCCCAAACGTCGAGTAAGGCAAAATCTGCATGGCATAACAAAAAGAGAAACACAAAACACTCCATACATCGCTAATCAATCCACCAACTGCCTGGGTTTTAATCTTCTGCCGAATCTGCTGCAACTTGGCTTGGCTGCCTCTGCAACATCTCTCTGCACCTGTGGATTAAAGCTGTTAGCACCTCTCTGTGAAGACTTTGGAGAATGTCTTCTCGGTGGCCTGCCCCGGCGGGGGGGCCTCGCGAGCTGCACCTCCTCCTCAGCCAGAACAAAAGCGGGTTTGAGCCTGTTAATGCAAATCAGCTCCCTTCTGCCCCCTAAATCTAGCAGAAAATGCTTCTGCCCGGTCTCCAGCACTCGAAACGGTCCGTCGTAAAACGGCCGCAAACTTGGACGCTGGGCGTCATGTTTAACAAAAACAAACTCTGCATTTTTTAAAGCCTTGGGCACAAAAACGTGTGGGAAACTGTGATGGACCGGGCCAGGAAGCGTGTTTGTTCCTGAGCCGCTCTGCCACGGCTGAGCGGGGGGGCCATTAGGTGCGGGATTATCAGGAAGAAATTCCCCGGGCAAACGGAGCGGCTGAGCGAAAACTAATTCAGCCGGAGAAGCATGCAAATCTTCCTTAGGTGCAGAACGCAACCCTAATAACACCCATGGAAGTTTGTCTACCCAATTTGTATCCGTTAGCGACGCTCTGAGGGCTGCTTTCAATGACCTGTGAAAGCGTTCGCATAAACCATTGGCCTGGGGGTTATACGCGGTGGTGTGATGAATCTTCACCCCCAAGCTGCGGGCCATCGATGACCATAGCTCGGAAATAAATTGGGGACCCCTGTCGGACGTTATGTCCGACGGTACACCAAAACGCGCAACCCATGCTGTTAAAAATGCTCGCGCAACTTCTTCCGCTGTGGTTGATGTCAGAGGAATCGCCTCTGGCCAGCGCGTGGTGCGGTCTACCATTGTCAAAAGATGTGTGTGCCCGTGTGATAACGGAAGCGGGCCGACCAGGTCAATATGCACGTGATCAAAACGCTTAGCGGGGATGTGGAAAGGTTCTAACGGGGCCCTAGTGTGTCTGTGTATTTTAGCTCGCTGACATGCTACGCAGGCTGCTGCCCATTCCTTGACCTGTTTGCGCAACCCGGGCCAAACAAATTTCTCCCCCACCAATTTGATCGATGCGCGCACCCCCGGGTGCGCGAGAGAATGGACCAAGTCAAAAACACGGCGACGCCACGCGGTTGGCACCACAGGGCGGGGCCGTCCCGTGGAGACATCGCAGATTAGCGGGGGCATACCGTTTTGTTGCACCCTGTGCTCTAGCCTTAACCCTGTTGGTCCAGACTGGAGCGCGCGCACGTCCGCGTCGTTAACCTGCTCCGCAGCCATGGCTGCATAATCTAACCCAACACAGACCGGGGCTGCGCGCGCTCCCGCGTCGCTGCCCGGGCCCGCGGCCATGGCTACAGAGTCTGCCCCTATAGGGCTTGGTGGTGCTATTGCACGCGAGAGGCAGTCTGCTACAACATTGTGTTTACCCGCGACATGCTGAATATCAGTAGTAAACTCCGATATTGCGGCTAGCTGCCTTTGTTGCCGGCCTGACCAGGGTTCTGAAATTTTGGCCATCGCAAAAGTTAGCGGTTTATGATCCACAAAAGCGGTGAAACGTCGCCCCTCTAACCAGAACTGAAAATGACGGATGGCCAAGTGTAGGGCCAAAAGCTCCCTGTCAAACGCGCTGTATTTCCGTTCACTATCGCGCAAGGTCCTGCTGAAAAACGCGAGGGGTTGCCAGGTACCTGCCACAAACTGTTCAACTACCGCCCCCACCGCTACATCGGAAGCGTCAGTGGTGAGCGCCATGCGGGCCGTTGGAACTGGGTGCGCTAACAAAACTGCATTTGCCAGGGCTGATTTGACCTGGGCAAAAGCGCGCTCCCGCTCCGGAGACCATTCGACTTTATTTGCGGGCTTTTGTTTTTTTAACGCGGTGTACAATGGCTGCATGAGTCGTGCTGCGCTTGGGAGGAAACGGTTGTAAAAATTAACCATCCCTAGAAACTCCTGAAGCGCCTTAACCGTTTGAGGTTGCGGAAAATCTGTTATGGCACGCACTTTATTTGGAAGGGGAACTGCTCCCTCTGCCGAAACGCGATGTCCCAAAAAATCAATCTGCGCCACCCCAAACTGGCATTTCGCTGGGTTCACTATTAACCCGTGCTCTGCCAACCTCTGGAAAACTGCTGTGAGGTGTTTTTCATGTTCGCCTTCGGACGTGCTGGCTACCAAAATATCGTCCAAATAAACGAACACGAAAGGCAGGTCGCGTAAAACTGCATCCATCATGCGTTGGAAAGTCTGCGCGGCCCCCTTGAGGCCAAAAGGCATGCGCAAGAACTCAAAAAGGCCGAAAGGAGTTATGACCGCTGTTTTGGGTACATCGTGCGCGCGCACTGGAACCTGGTGATAGCCGCGCACCAAGTCTATTTTAGAAAAAATGCGCGCCCCCGCCAAATGAACAGAAAAATCCTGAATGTGCGGAATCGGGTAGCGGTCATGAGCTGAAACGTTGTTCAACCTGCGGAAATCACCGCAAGGCCACCACGAGCCGTCAGCCTTTGGGACCATGTGTAACGGCGAAGCCCAAGCGCTCTTGGAGCGTCTAACGATGCCTAGTTTTTCCAGATTAGTGAACTCCTCGCGCGCGATGGCCAGTTTAGCTGGGTCCAAACGCCGAGCCTTTGCAAAAACGGGAGGGCCTGTGGTTGTTATGAAATGTTCTACCCCATGTTTGGCCACCGTTGCTGAAAAAGTGGGGACTGTGAGTGCTGGAAACTGAGCAAGCAGAGTGTGAAACTTACCACCCGCGGCTGAGACGCTGGCATGTGCAGTTGGCGGGGCCACCCGAGCTGTGCAGGGAATAGAATGAAAAGACAGTGCATTAATCAGACGTCTATTAGCAAGATCAACCAATAAACCATGTGAGCACAAAAAATCAGCCCCTAACATGTTGAAACTGACTGCTGCTACAATAAATGTCCACTCAAATGAACGGCCTTGTAAGGACAGAAGCATGGTCTTCTCACCAAACGTTTTAATTGTGGAGCCGTTCGCTGCTGACACTAACACCCAGGGGGCTTTAGAAGGCGACAGCCGTTCCGCGTAGGTGGGCATGACGAAGCTCAGCTGCGAGCCCGTGTCCACGAGGAACTGTTTCCCCGAGCGTGCATCCGTCAGGTAAAGCAGCCTGTTCTCATTGCCGAGAGTCGCGGCTGCTACCGGCCCTCGGTCCTGGCGTTTAAAATTGCACGGTGGGACGCACCTGTGCGCTCTCTCTGCAAAACGGCGGTGGTAGAAGCACGAGCCGTTCTCCGCTCCGCGTCGTCTGGCTCCGGTCGGCGCCGTTGTTGGTGCGTCTGGTGCCGCTGGACCCAAGCTGTCTCCGGACGCCGTTCCCGAACTAGCCGCCGCGGCCGAAACCGTGTTCTGCTTGTGGGCGTCGACCAACTTCTGCGCCTCCTTGCTCAACCCATGGTAGTCTCGCTTGGCCAATCGGGGTGACTCTGCCAGGGCCACTCTCACTGCTGGTGGCAGGGTTCGAAGGAATAGGTGGGCGAAAATGAATTCGCCATCCTCGGAGGCTTTGAGCTGCAGCATCTTCACCATCAGGTCCGCAGGTCTATCGTTTTCTGCCTCCGTCAGTGCCAGGAGCCCCTCTGCTCTTTGTTGGACTGAGGGGGTGAAATGGCTGATCAGCGCGTCTTTCAATGCGCTGTACTTGTCGCTGTCTGGTGGATGATTAACCAAATCCTCCACTCTCTGGACCGTGTCGCTGTCCAGTTTCGCTACCACGTGGTAGAATCTTGTGTCGTCGTTGGAGATTCTCCGGAGGTTGAACTGCGCCTCGATTGCGCTAAACCATGAGCGCGGGCTGTGCTGCCAGAAATCGGGCAGCCGGAGCGTGGAGGCGGCCATCAGGCTGGCTTCCACCGAGCCCGGTTCGGAAGAATTCTCATTGCTCATTCTCCGTCGTAGGTCACCAGTGTAGGAGCATGCTCAAATAACGAGGCTGAGTTTTAGTCATAAACCAGCTTTATTTGACAGAACACAAGCTCCTAGCATTCTCAAAGCAGGAAAGAGAAAGAATCATACTTCAACCCCCTTTTATACATTTCCAGCATCAGAATTCAAGTCACATGGTGTCTTCAGTCAACATACAGTCACAAAGCATCCCTTTGAAGCTTCACCATTGTCTCTCATTTCTTGATGAACCGGAATACCCTCCGGGGCGTCTTCTGTGGGACAATGAGACAAATCTCACACTTCCTTGTTACCTCCTGTAGATTTGAGTCCTCAGTCCTTGCAGACGTGACACTCCACAATACACATTCAGTTCTGTCTCTGTGGCAGCGTGAGCCCACAATGTGTGTCGGCCACACATGAATCCTATAGCATACCCCCTCGATTGAAGTATGACACTTTACTGATGATTTTATAGGTTTAATGGCAGTAAACCCTCAAATTCACCGTAAGAGCTGGGAACCACACAGAAAAACAATGTATAAGCTAAAATCCATACTCTTACAACCGTTAGCTGAAAATAACCTTAACTCTGACAATAAATTCTACAAAATATACATATATGTTAACACAAAGATTCAAATTGTCATATTTACATATTAAACATACCTTGTGCCTCTATCAAGGGGGCTGCTAATAACAAATACATTTTTATATTCTGTCACAACCTTTTCTTCCCCGTCTTTTGCTGCCGTTAGCTTGCTCACGCTAACAGTTATAACAGGAAGTTCCTTCAAAATAAAAGCACCGAATATCAAACAGGAAGCTAACCATAGCTGATAGTACATAAAAGTAATAAGCTCCAAAATAAAATATAAGCAAATGAAGAAATGTACATAGGGTTATTTACACTCCCACCAAAATTATGAGTGTTTGGGTTCCATAAGAACATCAACAAATAATTTTCTCAAGCAAAAGAACCCATATAAAGAGGTCGCCTTAAGAACTTTCTAACAACAAGACCAGTTTTTGTACTGGACGCTCTACAACTGATAGCTCACTAGAGCGTTGACCTTTGTTATTTAGTCTCTTTTCTCCAAGCGAAATCTTTGCTCTTCGCACAAGTCCATCTTTTCCACTAACAGTCTCTAAAACTCTTGCAAGTCTCCATTCACCTCTGGGCGCTAGTTCATCCATGTCTAACACAACATCACCTACTTTTAGATTCCTTTTTGGTGAATGCCATTTTTGCCTTGAAATGATGTTGTGAACATATTCCCGTCTCCAGCGGCTCCAGAACTGCTCTGCAAGGAACTGCACACGGCGCCATCTCTTTTTGCCATATAGGTCCTCCTTTGGAAACGTGCCAGGTGGGGGCAACGGTGCGCTGGATTTCATGTGGAGCAGGTGATTGGGCGTAAGT